>JAWWEV010000167.1:5374635-5502177 GCA_035583235.1 Hafferia zeledoni | reverse complement strand
TCCCCCACGTGCATCCCTCGGGGTGGGCAGCACCAGCTCCCCCACGTGCATCCCTCGGGGTGGGCAGCACCAGCTCCTCCACGTGCATCCCTCGGGGTGGGCAGCACCAGCTCCGCCACGTGCATCCCTCGGGGTGGGCAGCACCAGCTGCTCCACGTGCATCCCTCGGGGTGGGCAGCACCAGCTCCTCCACGTGCATCCCTCGGGGTGGGCAGCACCAGCTCCTCCACGTGCATCCCTCGGGGTGGGCAGCACCAGCACCCCCACGTACATCCCCCACTGTGCCCCTCAGCCTCACCACAAAGGCACCACGTGCACCCGCAAGGCTCCCTTTTTTCCTGAGCTTTTATTCCACCCTGCGTGGGGCAGGAAGCAAAACACAAAACGGGGTTGTGCAGCGCTGTGGCCCCTTCCCTGACTGAAAGGCTGCCTGGAGGCAAAGCAAAATGAAACCCTTGGGATTTAACAACTTTCCCTTTTAAGCATATGGAAATTAAACATTAAGCCTAAAAATTTTTCCAGCAGCCGATATGAATCCAGATATAATATCACTTTGTAGATATGGAAAAATACAACCAGCTATCTTCGACTTCCTAGAGATGCAAGCCACTAAATTTCCCTTCAGGGTAGGAAAGCAGAGATGAAAATGCCAAAGGACTGTTAACCTTTAGAGACACATTTTAAGAGATAACATGACTGAACTCAGATAAATCGGAATTAAATTTAATCAACCTCCCACTCCCTAGCTACACCATCAGAGGAGTAAAATCTACAATTAGGAAAGAAACAGAAGGAAATTCAGACATCTTAAACTGAGCAAGCTTCCATCTCTGCTGTGCAACTTCTCTGATGATATTGAATACTGCAATTCCCATGTGCAGTATTACAGACTTGTTGTCTTAACAGTCCTTTTATGAGTAATCAGTGGAAGGGAGCATTTAAATAAGTTTTGGAGTGCATATTATCTCTATTCGGCTGCTGTCCTCTCATTTGGAGCAAAATGAATCTAAATTTACAATTTAAATACTTTACATCAAATCCTTAAATCGCCTTCTCATTCTGTGAATGGAGCTGTTAACGCTTATGTGGTAGCTCTGACCCGCTAATTCATGTGCTCCAATACATCAGCTAGGAATATATAATCCTTTAATCTTTTGTTCTCTGACTCCACCTACAACTCCCTGGCACTAATTTAAGAATACAGACCATGATGTTTCTAATGAGCAAAGCATTAGAGTAAAACAGACCGTCAACAGTCAACAATCTGTTGCCAAAAGTGCTGCCATGAAAGTAGGTGTGAAGGTAGGCACAACAGGCATCTTAATTTCTAAGTTATGAATGAGGAGTGCTCCAGGATGAATATAAAAGCCTATATTAAAAGAAGTTTAAATGACTGTTATTGAAATACAGACCCTTCCACTGAGAGCATTTTTGTCTTTCCAAATGAAATCATTAACTTATGATAACCTAAACTACATTTTACCTTATTCTAAACTTGTTTTTAAAAAGGTTCACATGATTTTATATGTGTGTCACTATTAAATCTGTTACTTTTTCTGGAGAAAGCTAACCATTGAAGGGATAGCTTTCATTGTCTAGCCTTCTAAAACAGTTTGTGGAAGCTTTATCCAGGGTTATTTTCCACATTATATTTTTCAGCAACAGTCTTCTTCATTTTCAGCCAGTTCAGTTTATAATTAGTTCATTGTAAGTTAGGAAAACAATTAGGAATTCAGAAAGCAGAAAAGTTTGTTTTCCTCTTCGCATTCATGAATAAAATTGAGATGTGCAGTGATAAGACTACTTGGCTCACAGACTGATGTCCAGAACCCATCAGCACAACACACTGGCTGTAGATACTAGCTTTGTGAAACAGATCAGTTCCAAAAGCACAGCATGTTCCAATATAATTTTTTCCTTGTATGCCAGAGCATCAAACGTAGTTAAACCAGTTAAGCAATTTTGAAACATAACTTTTGCGTATTTTAATTCAAACTACAGTATTTCACTACGCATGACCTTAAAAGATCTAGTATTTCTATCAAGAAATGTGAATAACTGTTTTCTAGCAAAAGTAAAGTGCAAAAATGCAGAACGTGAGTAAATGTATGTCTGCAGTATGTGTGTATTTACAGAAACCCAACTGTGTACACCAAACAGCTCTGGTTAGCAAATTATATTGACCAATAAATCTGAGCCTTTGTTTAGGAAAGTAACTGGAAAGCAAAAATGCAAAACAAGATTACACTTAATTATTTAAATCAAAGTGCTCTGCTTGTTGATTTAAATTGTGATTAAAATCAGGATTTAAATTAATCCACTCTGGATTGCATAAACACCACCTTAATAAGAGGAAGCAGCAGCTTCATCACCCAAGAAATCACTCAGGAAAAGCACTGTGAGGGAGCACAAAGGAGGACTGAGGAAGTTTGTTACTGGCCATCTCTGTGCTGCCCAAACTCCCTTCTTCCACAAGGAGAGAAAGCAAATGCATGAGTGGGAGGAAGTGTTTATGGGAGTGTTCATACATAAAAACATGCACAGGTATGATGAGGTAAAATTATTATGATACTATTTCATTAAAAGCAGGATTTCTCTCCTCACACTTAATAAAGCAATTACTCAGGCATTCTAATTATTCTCACTTGTTTCTATTACTAAGGTCCTTAGAATAGTCCATGTTCATGCTTCTCCTCCCTTAGCAGGAATATGAATCACAGTCCCTGTTTACCTGATACAAACATTTAATTAATGTGTCATTTAAACAGAAGCAATAATAAATATTATACTGAATTGGATTTAGCTGTGCACTCAGATACTCACATACTCCTGTTGCAGATTCTACCAATTCCTGGACTCAGTATGTCTTCCTAGATAGCAGGGAGGTGAATAGCACAAATGAAACAGTGCAACCTACTATTGAAGGAGATCTCCAGCTTAGCTAAAAGTCCACTGCATTGCCAAGGTGACCAAAATACCAGTATAATGACAATGGAACATAAAAACTAAGGTACCTGACAATGCAACTTATGGCACATTTATTCCAAGAGTGCTTTAATATCTTATATGAGAACATCCTCTCAAATAATGTCATTTAATTTTCAGCAGAGGCCCAATTACAACTAAATGAAAGCAGGTAAGTCTTTCTTCTTCCTGTTTGAAGGACAAACTACTCTGGTTGAGCTTACTTCTCATAGGAACTACTGTTCTTCTTTGATTTTACAAGAAAGTGTTTTACAATCCAGAGAGTATGAGTCATCAGAAAATCCTTGTCTGGTTGCCAAAAACCTGCCCCTCTTCATTATGAACATAAAGATAAAAGCTCTTACAGTACATTAGCTGGCATACGCCTACACAGACAGTACAAATAAATTAATTGTGCCTAGCCTCAAACATCCAAAGAGGTGTAGTAGGAGCTCAGTCCATCTTGTTTCATTAACAAATTAAACTGTAATAGAGCATCAACTGTTGTCTTATGTACATAAGCTTGGCTGTTGTACAGAAAGGTTATGCTTCCTTACATATATGGTAACTTTGGATATTTGCCTTAGTTTGCATCCACTACATAAACACCAACAAAAATTGTATATACTGGGAAAAAATCAGAGAAGTTGAAGTGAGTATGTAGGATGCTGTCATCCTACAAAACTATTCAGAAACTATGTAGGACTTTGGAACCAAAGACTGAGGTAGTTGTGTCTACTAAAAAGAAAAATTTGGGTACAACACTATACCACACATGCAAAATGTACAAATTGTACAAAATGTGTCCACTCTGCTATATTCAGGTTCAACTGAAAACTGCACTACTTGCAAACATCAAGGTTATCTCATAAAAATATACAGAGGTGCATTTTACAACTTGGCCAATAAGAATACAGACCAAAAGGAAAGTCACCGTGTAAAATACTGTATATGGACCAGGGGCCAGAATAACTGGAAATAATCAACATTTACCATCAAACTCCTGCTACAGATGAACTGTTTTCCTTCTGGAATGCTCACAATCTTTAGCATGAGAAAGTTATACACAACCAACTTGAAAAACAAGTTTAACTCTACTTAGCCACAAGCTAAGATTACACCCTCAAACACACCTTTCTAAGATTTCTTATGAGAGGTTTGTTTGTGCAATCCAGTTAAGGGCAATTTGTTAAAATTGCTCTGTGATTTTCTTTATCCTTTAACTGCATAATTCAAGCAACCTTCATTTTATAAGTTCAAAGACTTTTTTCTGTAATTATGTATTTGTTTTTAACTCCTGAAAATCAAAAAGCTGAAATAAGAATACAGAAAAATGAATGGATGACAGAGATTGAGCTCAATCTATCACAGAAAGGAGCTTCTCAACTAATGAGAACAGAGTGAGTTAACATAAAACACGAAGGTGCAAAAATATCTACAGTGTGTGTTACTGCTGCTCTACCTCTTTGGCCTCTGACCCCTGGGCTGGGAAAAGTCAGAGAGAAAGGCAAGGCAAAGCACTGCTGATGGCCAAAGGCCGCAGCTCCCACCTGTCCTAAGCCTCAGTGATCCTACACAGCAAATTTTAGCCCCTGTGTTTTGAACAGGCAGTTGTTTAGGACTCACCTGGGGTGCAGCAGGGCACTGCTATGTCTCTGATGTTCTGGCTAGCCCTCAGCCCTTCTAGCTTCATCCCTCCTTGAGCTCCACCTTATATCTTCCACCAGAAACAGTATTTTTCTTCTCTTCCTACCTCAGGAAAGCACACTGACACTCTCTGATGTTAACAGCTGTTACATGGTACTACGCATTTGGACACAGCCTCAGCAGCTCCCAAACCAGCTCCAAACTAGGTTTGCAGAGCCCCAGTGTTTTTCCTGAAACGTGACCCAAGACATGGAGGTGCATCTTAGAGCGGACTGTGGCTCACTACTTCCATTGCACATGCACTTTGTTTTTTTCCAGAGATCAGTTTTGACAGGCACCAAGGCCAGTGCAGACATCCTGGCCCGGACTCATTACATCACCTGATTAATAAATCCAAGGAAGGTTTGGCAGCTCTGGCTACAGGCAGCCAGCCTGCGGGAGAACAGCAGCCACGCATCAGATAATGCAATGCTAACTCACTGCTCTATGCACTGCTTCGATCAATAAACAACTTTCTCACGAGCCCACTGTACAAAGAACACCATCCCTTCACATAGCCCCTTCTGCAAGCCCCAAGGGCCCCACCAAAGCACAGAACAAGCCCTGTTGGCCACCATGGAATCATTAGAGCTCCAGCTTCTGTCCCTCAGCCAGTGGGATACACAGGGTGCCAAGGACATTATCCTCATGGTAGCAATGGCAGTACCACAACAGGGAGGTAACAAAGAGTCCTGAAACGGCGACTCTGCCTCACTAAACAGAGGCCTGACTGCCCCAGCCTCACAGTTGAGCACACAGAAGCCTCACCGAGCCCACTCCACCCCACCAGAGCACAGACAGTCTTGTGGCCCTCAAAAATGAGGCCACTATATGTCCCTTTTTTTTCCCCTTCCTTTAGGAACAGCACCTCATTATTGCAGAATGATGGGAGTGCTTAATTAGTGCTATGGGTTAATCACTGTGCCCAAAGAGTTTCCCTCTCTTTCATGAAAAAAGGAAGCCAACCCAGCTTTCCATTATCCAGCTACCAGCATTGGCTCTAATAAAGCACCATCTTCGGCCAAAGTCAACCATAGCCATCACACAGATACGTAATGTCTGATGTACAACTGTAGATATCCTCTCTTTCATGGGGTTAATACTTGCCCTTGGGGATAATTGTGCAGGACTTTAGATGAGAGATTTCCATAAAAGGCAGTAAGAGTCACCCAGCTCAAACCACACATAACTCAAGCTAGTTTACCCCTTTGCATTATTTAAATGTCTCTCTTTAATGTGAATGCATCAATTTAAAGGCACAATGCTGCCAGTGCTCTGGGCAGGCAGCTCTTCTCTTGTGACAAAATGTGTCTCTCCAGAATTTAAATGTGCATGCATTTCAAATATGTGCCTATTCCTAGCCCTCCTGGCTGTCAGGAAACAAAGGCATAAGCCTGCCATTCCCATTGTTGTCAGGGAACACACGGTGTCAGATTTACTTCACCCCTGTACCTGGGTGTCAGGCAGCTGGGAGTCGAACCTGCTCTCTGACCTGATGTGGATATTGAGATCCAACATGCTGGCATTTCAAACCATTGGTGCTGGCGATCCTCCTGACTCTGGATGAGCACCTGGCCACTTTGGGAGTGGACCCAGAGAAGGAACCACTGGCCCCCATGACCCTTCCAATCAGCTTCCCTGTTGCTGGCTCTGGCTCATGTTGTCCTTGAGAGCACTTCTGCTAAATCAAAATTTACACCAGCACATGCAGGTAACCAGAGACTTTTCCAAATCACTTACAGCTTGGCCTTCCATTTTAAGATTATGATTTTTTCGCCCCAGGTTTGTATTTGTTCAAAGAACACCACAAGGTTCAAGTTTCAGCAATTAATGAAATTTAACCACATTCATAGGGAGAGAGCCTTTTTAAGAGCAATTTTGGTTTTAATGTTAAAAAAAATGCAGTAATAAGAGTGAGGTAGAAATATTTTCATTTGATTGCCTCTTTCTTTCTCTGGCTACACGTATGAACTTGTTTCCTGGTCAAGGGAAATTTTTGTGGGTAGGAAAAATAATTCTGCCATCCACTCAGTCCTTGAGTGTCTTGTTTTTACAAGGCAGAAAGGTTTTGTCAGTCACGTTACCTAAAAGTGAAAGTTATGTCTCATAATCCGTAATTCTATTGCCTGTTACACACCATCTGGTGACACAGTCAAAGATAATCTGATTTTTGTCCTTTAAAAACATCACCATAGTATCATATGGTGCATGCAATATGATAAATGACTCATTTAAATACGCTGTTTCTGTACAGTTTACAAATCCATGGTCACTCTCAGTTAACTCGAAAGCAGCTTTGAACAGGGGTTGTTTTGAATGCTATTTCAAATATCTGAGTCCCTAACTGAGGTTTTTACCTATTTACAGTTACATCTAAAATTGTATGATTAAACAGCTAACATTTAACCAACCTTTAAAGAAGCTGCTATTGGAATTCAAAGTTTTGCATGTATGGAACAAATATCATGACAAAGCTGTTCCATCTCCCAAAAGCAGCAATATCTTATCACAGTATCTTTATTGGGAAGAGGCTGGTATAATTTAATTCTAGACTACTGGTTCAGTGTGATGCAGGAGTTTTCAAGTATTTCAAATAGATTCTGGGAGTCTACCCAGAAAGAGCTCCTTGCAAGATAAAAGCCCATCAATACATCTGCAGGTTTGCAGCAGGTTTGCTTTTGTCACTTTATTTTCAGTCTCCAAAATAGTTACTAAGCTGCCAAAAGTTGAATCCTCATAAAATAAATCAAAAAAAGATAATCAATCATGCTGGGCAAAAGAAAGCTCTTACACAACTAACCTGGTGAAGGGAAATAGACTGTTTGCTATTGCTCAACTCCCTTGCCAAACTATTTCAGTGGCCCTTACATTCTCCCAGGCCAAACCTTCAAACAACAGTCTCATCCCCTTCTGATGCACAAGACACACCTGAAACATTTTCAGGAGAGGTGGAAAGCAGTAAAAGAAGATTTCTGTGATTTGCAGTCAGGTTCTTCTGGGAAGATTACATATTTCTAGGAGACTATAATGTACACATATATCTGTGCCTGTGATACCATCATGTAATCACCATTCAGATCTAGATAGCTATTTTTCCATGCAAATTTTTATTACTTTCTCTTCCTGGAATAATTAACCACTTTCAAGTTTTTTTGTTGTTGTTGTGTTTTTTTTAACTGAAGAGAAGACTTAATTTTCACCTGGCTCTTCAATTACAATTCTGAATAGTTCCCATTTTTCTTTCAGGCCAGCTTTATATCAGTCTATTGGGCTGCTGTGTCCTTTTGCACTGGTAGATTCTGTTCCCACCAGAGCCTCTGGGCAAGCCAAAGCCAAAGCACATTCCTATAATAATCTCATTTAGTGATACACCTGCACCACTCACCAGAAGTTTCCACAGTCTCAGACTTCATTTAGGGAGAGGAAGGCAGTAATGCTCCAGTGAAAGACAATTCCTCACAGAGTTTTATGCTGGGATGGCAGACCATGCTCCATGGGGAGACAGGGAACATTTCCCGAAACCAGGCAGGAACAGAGATGGCACACGAGCCCCAGGTGCAAGGTCACTGCTCCTCTATCACACACACCTGCAGAGCCCTAAAAGCACCAGACATTATCCACAAAGCATGGAAAGTTTGTCCCATTTCCTCTGCCCTCTAAATCTGATCATCCCATTCGTGCTCCCTCTGCCCAGGCTGTCCAGCTGCCTATGCCCATCAGGTATACTCTGTTACTAGAAGGGATTTGAAGAGAGCATTTAAGTATCTGGCAAGCATTTTCTTCAATGAAGACATGCTATGAACTAGGCAATCATATTTTCAACTGTGCTGCCTGCCAGAAAAGTGCACCAACTTCCAATAGCAAAGAAATGAGATCATTTTGGTCAACTGCCAAAATCAGCACATTTCCACTTTTGGTTCTGGATGCAGCACCTCCACACTCCACGATGTGTGACAAGTTGTGAGAGGGAGGTGCCGTCTCTCAGTGAAGAAAATAAAAAGTAAATTGGTGGATATAAAAGAGGGAAAAAATAAAAAATCATGAGGCATCCCGATGTCCCATGACCTCCTAAAGATCTCTTTAACTGGAGTCCAGTAGAACCTCCCTAAGAAGATTCAGTACCTTATCTTGATGTTAAAGAAATGTAAAGCCTCATCCTGTTAAGGAACTCAAAAGGCTTACATGAGGGCTGCAGCTTTTGGTTAGAAGGCTGGACTAGAATTTAGTAGATCAGCATTAAACCCTGATCTTACCACAAGTTCCTGTGGTGCTTGAGCAGGATTCCCAAATTCCCTTGCCTAAACCCTATCTTGTGCCTGTCTTGTGCATTGAAAAACTAAGTTTTCCTGAGCTGGGAATATGTCTTTACAGTAGAGCAGAGTCTGGAACAGTGGATTTTGGGTGATCATTTGGGCCTCAATGTTAATGCAGCACAAACCAAAATGACAGTAGTAGTAATAATAATAATAATTATCTCTCAGTCTTTATTTTCAAGGTAATGTCTGCCAAAAATGTTAGAGAAGTTTCTCATTGTGGCAACTACTATATTTATGTGCATAATTTACAAGCAGCTCATCTAAATAATTTGAATTTTTTATTAAGATTATTTTCTCATTTTCCATTGACAAGCCTTCTTAGATACTGACTCACTTACAGCCTTGTAGGGAAAAGTGCCAAGCATTTGTTTTCCTTCTGTCTGCAGTAGTTATTTGACTCCTGCATTAAACTCAGCAAAGCCAAAACTGAATAGGAACAATCTTAATTTAATTATTAAATATATTTCAAGCTTCACTGTGATTTTAAAAAGAACTTTCATGTGGGGTAGTGGAAATGTGCCAGAGAAATTTAAAAGAACTCTATGTAATCCTCTGTCCCCACCCCTTCTTTCTTTCAACCTCTCTCAAAAGGAGGTTAGGTGAACCCAAATCTAGCGGGGTTAGGGTGAGCCAGTTTCACTTCAGGATTGCTTGGCAAAAAGTTACCAGGGCATCACGCCAAGCCTGCCACTTTTGAGATAAATATGACTTTCTTTCAGGGCAGTTTTATGAGGGGCACAGCAAGAGGCTCACATACTCTGGCAATTCAATTGCAGATTTAGCTATGCAGCAGCTGCCGCTGCTCCATTATAAACGACAGCTCACTCTGAAGTTCTCTTAAGAAGTTTACAAAAGGGACAGTGTATTTATCTGACGTCTGTTACAGTGGTGTGGAGATACAGAGATGGCCTTTGCCTCTCACCTTCTGCATCACACCAAGCCAAGCCCAGTTCCACAGAAAGGGTTAGACCTTAAATTTGCCTGCTCTTTTCCTGATGACACTCTCTTCATCTATCTGGCAATCAGAGCCAGCTTACTTTCCTTGGGAGGGTCAGATTGGCAGATGAATTATAGTGGAGAGGAAACATGTTAAGTATGAAAACATTCTCATAAGCTCTCACAGGAAAAGGATGTAGCTAACAATAAAAGAGAATACTGCCTCTTTCTGCCAAACTTTATCATACAAGATTATGCATTTCCAAAACTTACATTTATACCAGTTAAATTTCAGTAGTGCTACATCTACAGGAGGCTTATTCCAAAATACCTTTCCTATATTTCCCATAGTAAGTAAGTTCAGGAGGTTTCTTACTGAGGTTAGCAACAGGCAAATGTATCTGTACTGACTTAACCCATGATACTAAGAGCGTGCTGGGAGGTACAAAGCGAAGTGCTCCACCATCACCCCACCAGCGCTGTGAGTGATCTGTCAGGGAACACCTCCAAGAGCCACTTAGGCAAGGCTGTCAGGGACTGCTTGAAGCAGCTTCATTCACCAGGTCCTCACCCGCAGTATTGATGGCCTGGCCTCATGCCAGGCACAAATACTCTTTGCTGTGCAGTTGGAAGACTAATTACTTAAGGTTTGTCCTTCCTCCTCTGGGGTTCCCTGCACTTCTTCAGTTTTGCAAAGCTGGAACAGTAAAGCCAAAGAGCTGATAAAAGTATGGCCCAGGCATGGGTCTGAACAACTTGCCTTCTCTTGGCTTAGCAACCGTATCATTTGTGGTTTCACTGAAAAGCTTCAGCTCTGACTGTCCTGGCCAAGTTTCATGGCTTTCAGTACCTTTCCAGGGAGCAATCAGAATGAGTTGTTGATGGCCCATCCCTAGTCAAGCATTATTCCCAGAAACACACCAGCCAGCACAGACCTATTGACCTTTGCTTGGTTTCCTCAGTCCCACCAGGGTAGCTGATTTTGGCTCATTCCTCATTTTGTTCACCTGTGGACAAATGTGCCAAAGAGGCAGCACAAGTGGTTTTTCTTCCACAAAGCCTGATGGACAGACATTTGCAGGCAGCACTCAATTTACACTTGGTGTCTAATCAGTGGAGTGAATTCCCAGGTCAACACCTGTGGTCAATTCTACAAATATAAAAAAAAAAAGCTGCTTGCTGGTGGGTCATCATCAGCAGGGATCCAGGGACTTTGTAACTTGCTTTGTTCTCATGGGTCTGGAATTACTGCATGCAATGAAAGCAGTCTATTAACAGTTCATCATAAAACATGCTCTGAGATTTTATGTCCTAAATTAGGTATATGATAGTTTGGCCTGTTTGGTGACTTAGTGTAGTGGGGAGTCTAAATCACTATTATTACATCACTAACTAAGGATTTTTTTAACTATTATTTTAATTAAAAATAAGAAAAGAAAAAAAAAAAAAGACAAATTCTCAGCAGAAAAAAGTATTTCTAAAAAGCTGTGATCATTCTTTGAACAGACAAATATGAACTTGATACTTCCTCTGGTCCTGAGATATGCCAGTTTCAGCATGTTATTTCAGAGGAGAATCAGCATGTCTGCAAGGACTGAGATTTATGCATTTGTTTCTCCCCTTAAAGATGGTGCTTCACATGCATTTTCATAATAAAGCACTTTATAACTGTTACCCAATTACTGCTTAGAGCATTAAGTAACAGGGTATTATCACTCTAATTTTACAGAAGGGAACAAATTATGGAATCCAAAATACTTATTCTGCTTTTGCATAGGCTTTCTCATATTAATTAATTATGAGACTTAATTACACTCAATCTCACCACTCCAAGCCAATTATGGAAAATTGGGTAAAGTAAAGAAGTAGGGAAATCTCTATCTCGAAGACAACACTTCCATTGACAGCACTTTCCACACAGGTGTGTGAAAGGACTTTGCAAATACATTAACTTGCACTCTTAATGTTACAGGATGGATTTTTCCCTGATTTCCCCCAACTGCCCCTACACCAGTAATCTGAGCAATGAATGTTTCTCCCAGCTTCCTCTCTCAACTCTGCCCCAGAAACCAAATGCAAACCTCTACTCCCTGACTTGTGCCTTAATCACATGATCACCTTCCTGCCCAGAAGCAGTAAAAAAATCCCAGGCATGTCAAAATCACCAGATTGGAAGAGCTCTAGTTCAGTGATTTTGAACATGGATTGGTTAGAGTTGGTATATGAGAGAGAGAGATGGATAGAGATGTTGCAAACTATTTTTTGCTTTCTATTTTTTGAATCTACAGCAATTTTATTTACTGAAGTTTAGCCCACAACAGGAATGGTAAATCCCATAAAACATCACTTTAAAAGTTTTTGTTCCACTGAAATATCTATGAACACCCTCTGGTGAAACATTAATTCATGATTTCCCACACCACTTAGCCACAGGGATTCACAACACATCTCAATGCCTTCAACAGCAGCACAATTCCACAGGGAACCATTCTCCAGTTTCCAAGTCATGGCTCTTACAAAGATGGACTAAGCCAAGGCAAACTGGTCTTTTTATATTACTACCAACTGATCCTCCCATAAAATGTGCACATCTAAAACCAGAGGAGAAACAAGCAATCTTTAGCAGTTTGTCTAAAGAGGTCTATGAGTTCAAGTAAGTCCACTTGATTAACACTGGGGAGAGACGCTGAACTGACAAATATTGGAACTTTCCTTATTTCTTTACCTTGTTTGCCAGTGAGTAAAGGTTTCTATAAAAGACTCTGTGAATAAAGGTGTAAATGTAAGTGGAGGAGACTCCATTCATTTGTGACTTTGACTTCTTTGGAGCCAAGAATTCCCCTCCCCAGTCTTCACAGTTGTGACATCTTGTGTTCAATCTGGACTATTCCAGAAGAATATTCAGTCTGTGCTCCTTGCAATTATGCCTTGTTTGCATCATACCATAACACACATGCTACGAGAGTTTCACGCACCACAATCTACCACAGTTTATTTTAAATGCTCTCCAGTTCCCCAAGTGAGCCTCATGGCATGGCACCAGAATTAAATACAATGGGATCTGGCAGGCGGCATTGTAAGAAAGGGGGAAACAAACATTAACATTTTGACTGTTTCTTATAATTTTTCTAAATATTCTTAAGTAAAACAGAAGATACTTTGCTGAGCCTGAAAAACCAAAGAACCTGCAGGTGCAGTTAAATTAGACAGCTTTCAAATGCACACTCTTCCTTACTCTGCAAAGGTTTCCCCTCTTTGTCCAGCAATACTTCCATCAGGCCAGCAAAGGGCAGCACCAATATAAAACAGGCAGAGACAACCTGGGCATCCAAAAGATTGAGATCTTGAAATCTACACCTGAATTCCCATACCTAACAACACCTCTACCCCCACCCACGGAAACCAGATGTCATCCACCTTCATTCGGGCACAGAGGGTAGACGGTCAGGATCTCCGTCAGGAAACCTTCAAAGGCACACAGCTCTCTCATCTGAATCTAACTAGAAACTTTCTTTAGTAAGACTGGCTTACCATGCACCAAAAAATTAGCAACAAATCAAGTACGCAGCTCTCTTACTTTGGCCCCCATTTTCCAAGCTTCAGAATTGACACTTTCCCTCAAAGATGCAAGCTATAAAGCACAAGCATAACATTAAGGCACACATCTGTATTACCATAATATTGTTAAAACAAGTATTAGCACAAATTCTGTGCTAATGAGAGTCATGTCTCTTCCATGCTTTTAACACTAGCCCCTGAGCTTAATTATTATATTTAGTGTCTAGGGCAGTAACAGTCCTACCCAGCACCTGTCATCAGTCCAGCAATTAATTGCATACCACTGACCTTCATAGAACACCATGGAAATTTTATTCCTGTACAGCTCAATTGCATTCGTACAACACTGCCCCAGAACTATGTCTTATTACAAAAAAATCATGTGCTTGCAAAAGGGATAGCTGAGCCAACTGAACTATTTATAATTTGCAAGAATAAAAAACATTTCACAAGGTTTGCAACATACACACACAAAAAAAACCAACTTTGCAGCCTTAATACAAGACAAATGTTACTAAGCTTCACATTATAGACAAAAGCAGAATGGAAAATATTCCCTGAAGTCATAATGGCAGGGTTATGCAGTATGCTATTTAAAACCTATTCACCAATGTCCTCTTCCTTTTCACCAGAACTCTATGGTAGAAATTCAATTGAAGAAAGTCAATTAATTGAAATTGTGGTTCTACAACCGAGGGATTGGATGCATAAGATGAAGCAGCTAAAGTAAGGGACTATACCTGCACATACTACTCAGTATTGGCAGAGAGAGAGAATAGTCGTGGCCTATATCTGCTGCCTTGGAACTACCTCTCTGCAAGTTTGCTACTTTGAGGGGTCTATATTCTGCTTATGTCTTGCTGCTGTGGTTTAACCCCAGCCAATGAATTTAAAACACAGCCCCATACCAGCTCCTATAAAGAAAATGAACTCTATCCCAGCCAAAAGCAACAGACTTGTCCTACTCTCCTCTTTTTATTTTTTTTTTGTTTTTTTTAGAAAATGCCGCAACTCAGCATATTTCTTCTAAATTCAAGAGTTTCCTTGCTCTTTTCCAAACCAAGAAGTTCACAAAACAAATAATTGGTACATGACTACTCTAATTTCAAATTGGCACACTAATGTAAGAGCTAATCTAAGTCAGGGCAAGAAGACTTTCTCCCTGGTTTCAAGGGCTGCGTCCAGGATGAAATACCTCGTCACACCCAGACTTTCAATGCTGGCTTCCAAGTTCCCAGGCTCGAGTGACCCAGCAGGACACAGCCACAAACCTCCACACTTACAAAGCTGTACCTACCACAGACTCAGAGGAGGAAAGGGACAGTGCAGGAGACATCACAGGCCTTGTGGAAGCTTTCTTGCAATATTTTAAAGTAAGAGTAATACCTTATTTGATTTGCATCTTCCAAACACCATGTTAGATTTTCCTCAAGCAATGAAAAATGCCTTTTACCATGGCAGAAGAAAAGCCTTCTACCAGGCAAATTCTTCACATCTCAGGCAATAAATTTAATTTCACCAAAATGCAGTTAAAACATGTTAGTGCAGTTTCACACCTATTTTGGTTTAAGATTTGTAATCTATGCTGCAATGACAGTAAGATTATCTAACAAAGTTCATCAACAATGCTTTGCTTTAAAGAATTTCTTACACATCGAATGGATGATGTCTCCAAGGCAATACAGGGCTGTATGATGGTTGTGATTTTGTGTTGGGGTGGGGGTGTGTTTAAGAAGTGCATCACATTTTTCCAGTTCCTGAAATAGATTCTTCCGTTTCTTCAATACAGCAGAGAAAATGAAGTGAAACTAGATTCACTGAAATGGAAAAGTGATCTCAATTTAATTCACTTTGCTCCCTGATCACAAATGTGCAGGGAGCCACAAACTAGGGAAGAAAGGTGCAAAGTGATGCTACAGTGTAGCACCCACAATTAAAAAATCTTCATTCCTGTAGAAATCCAAGTTAGAAATCAAAATGGAGCATACACGCTTTTGAGATTAATAAAAAGTTTGTGGGCAAGGCTATGATTTAGAGGCAACAGCCCTGCTGTGTTTGAAACCAAATTCAAAGTTCCCATTGATTTTACTGACACCTTGGCTTAGGTATTCTTGAGGCCTGACCACAGAGCACAGTAATACACATATAGATGCCTGCAATGACTTGCTGTACATCTTGGTGTAAAAAGATGTTGCAAAACAAATGCAAAGATGACAGACAAGCCTCCCTTCTCCCAGCCAGGAAAGCTTTTATTGCCACCTCTTCAACACTTTCACTTGTGCCAGAACTTCCCTCTGGCCCCTCCAGCTGTCCAAAGTGTCTCCTCCACACAGCACTGCTGAGCAGGAGAAGCATGGATTAAACAGCATTAGATGTTATTTCTGACATTTTGTTTTCAGTAATTTAGAAAATTATTTTCCCTGTTGTGGATGTTTTTGATTAGGCTTAGGGAGATGTTACAGAAAACAACAACAAAAAAAAAAATCTCCAAGACCAGAATATATCAGAAACCCAGCAATACTTAACATGGCACTGTGACCATGAATATGTACAGAAACACACACACATGCATGCACACACACATAAAATTACAGTCAGGTCTATTGGAGGAGGCTCAAAAAGTAAAAAAAAAAAAACCAAACATGTTCAACAGGAAGAGTCTGTTTAATGTGGGATTTAAGCAAGGCTCTTCCATTTGCATAGATCACTTACAGCAACAGCAATTCATTAAATTCTCCCAGAAAATCGTGCTGTATTTTGTCTAAAGCGACACATTCCTTGCAGATCACAGTGCCTTTCTCATGCTGTTAATAAGATAATCTGTTACATGAGGCTTATAAATCCATTTAAATTGATTTTAATTAATGAATCAATCACTAGCCACTGATGACTTGGTCTACAGACAGCAAGCAATTCAAAGCCCCAGGCCTCTAATCCCAAACCAAAATCCACATTAGAGCAACAGAACATCTCTCTGATCGATAGCAACACAAAGATGTTCAGTTCATACACATTTAAAGTGTATGAACTTGATCAAAATGTATCTCCAGATCTTACGCATTACAATTCCCATATTCAGGACTGTTCAACTAGAAAAGCAATATTAAATCATTTACATTTCTTTGCAAGGGAAAAAAAAATTAAACCAAGCACAACTATAACCTGCTTTTAAACTTTGGATGCTTCACTTCAAGGTTTTTTTCCTTTGTTCCTAAACAATCTGTAGTTTAACATTAATTAATAGAAAATTGTGCTTCATATGATCACAAACAGGAACAATGCCTTTTACGTATGCTTTGATCCTATGAAAAGCCACTGCCCTTCTCCACTCCTCAAGTACTTAAATTTTCCCTTAAACAGAAAACAAGAAAGAAGAAAAATTTTTGTCCCAGAACCAGCATGCAGAAGTAGCATGAAGAACATCCTTGTTATTTTAGTAAGTTAATTATTATAATTATTGTTATTACAAGAAGTTAATTACAATGTAGTAAGTTAAATCCACAATAGGTGGTGTGATGTCGAACACTGCAATCCCTACAGCATCAGCATCTGGCTCCCTGTAGTAGAGGGAACACACCTGAGTGAGGGTTCTTCTCCTATGTGCACAAACAGCTGGTGCTCCTGCACAGCATCTGTGAATTAAGCACACCTTGAACTAGCCAAGAGAAAGGAAGAAATGCCTGCCTCCCTTCCCAGCAGTCTCCTAAGCATCAAACTCTTCTTCCAAAGGAGAAGATGCTTCTTCTTCAAACTTGACAGAGAAGGCAGGGTGACACAAGCCAGCTTGCCTCCAAAATAGTCTCACTTTATATAGCTACACTGTGCTAAGCCCAAGCCACTCTGCTCACATGATGCTCTGCACTGCACAAGCTTGATGGCACAGACCTCTGATTGTCTGGGATGTGACTCTGCACTGAGCTCCACAGCCTGATATAGACTTGTCCACAGAAGCAGAGCAGGAGGTACATGGAGATCTCCAAAAACTTCCTCTACTAGAGCAGTTGGTGCTGTGAGAATTGCAGTTCTGTACCAGTTACGCTGGGTTTGATTTTTTAAAATGCTCTCTGCACCTTTATGGTCCACTAGCATCCCATTAAATACTGTAAGAGAAATCCTACAAAACTGACAAAGCAGCTTGCTTGGATGCTCCTTGCCATGCCAAAAGTCACAGCAACCCACCTCAGGCACAGCGCTATTATGATAAAACACGTCCAGTGACCTCTCCCTGGATGGATGTTACCAGCCCTACTGTGAGGAAAAGGAGCAGTTGGCATGGGCTGTCAGAAAAGTGCTCACAAAACCCATGCTGATGCAAACCTGACTATCAGGAGGGGATGGTCTCTATTTCCCTTACAGGCAACCTCACCTACAACTCGAAACAGCCCCTCAAAGGCTTCAGTGTCGTTGCCTGAGCAAGGCATTGACCCTGTCCAGGTCTTTCCCATAGGCATGAAGTTGCACCAAAAGGGGGAGGAGGTAGCAAAAGTCTCTGTTATGGATATTGGTCTGCACATGAAAAGGATCTCAGCACACAGCTGTCCATGTCCCCTCCTTTTTCCCCAGTCCAATCCTCTTCTGTCCTGCCTGACAAACACAAGATTCCAGAAGCACCTTGCTGGACACCAGCATGGGATCACCTGCACTACCCCTTTGGCCCCAGAACTCTGTAGGTTCCCACCATTACACCGAGGTCAACTCACCAAACATTGAAGTGCACCAGCTAAGGAAGAAGCCTACTTGTAGCTTGCTGTATTAAAGCAATTCCACATGTTATCTAATATAAAATGTGTTGTTGCCTGATGTGCAGTAATCATCCTGCCTGTTTGAATGGAGAGCTCTGTATTTGTTTTTAATCGTTACTGCATATACAGTTTAACCAATGCTGTCAAAAGCAGATTTTTTTTAATGCAGTGTCTACTAATTTATCACTCTTAGTATTCCCATCCTTCCCAGTTTGTCAAAACCAAATGATGTTTTGGAGGGAAGAATAAAAAGAATTTTAATTAAATTATTAAAGAAGGTGGGTTTGGCTTTTGTGTTCTGCTAATTAATTAGAGAGTTAAATTAACCAAGTAATAAGTATAAGATACCAAACTATCTTTAATAATATTTAGGAAAAACAAAGGGTTGAATATTTTCCAGGTGTAAACACATTACGATCAACATTGTACCAAGCCTGAATCTGGCCCTGTTAGCTCGAAAAGGTAAAGAATGCATCGAATGCATCCTCTTGCACAATGTCATAGTGTACAGGCACTCCACATTTAAAGGACAGATTCTGCAGCCAACAATGCTCCACTGACATAGAGACAATCAATATGTCCTTGATTATGAGGAGGCAAACAGTTTTCACTACAAAAAAGGAGACTGAAAAACAAATCATGTGTTTTTATTTTACAAGTTCCAAGTTTGGGTTGGGTTTTTTTCAAGCCCTTTTGGAGCACTGAAACAGAATAAAAATAGTTTGTTGCACAAGCACAAGACAAAGTAACTGCTAAATAAACATTTTAAATTTACTCCTATGTGTTCAGCTCTCGTTCCCATTAGTCTTTAGGAGCTGGATGATTTCACTAAAATATCTTCCTGTTCTCTGGAAAACTGATTAGATGGGTTTTGTCCAAGAATTGTGCCATAATGTGTTCCCTCTATTTCATATTCTGAATATCACTGCTGGAAAATGTATTGCAGCACAGAACATAGTATATGCCAATGTATCCTGACATTCAAATCAAGACCACAAATTATAAACAGTTTCAGCAAATTGACTTGAGTGCCTTTGTTCCTCAGACATACATCTTCCTATTGCTTACAAAAGCAGCATATACTAACCACTAACGCTGCTATAGCCAGTACTGGGAAAGGAAGTTATTGAAGCCTGGATTTCCTGCTTTCAGCCGAAGCCAAGAACTGTGAGGCTTGCAGTGGTTTCAGGAACTGACTCATCTAATGATTCATGGATAAGATACTGGTTTTAATATATTTCTGATCATAAGACTCAAACTTCAAAAACAGTGATGCTTAATTCTTATTTTAAAGCTTAAAAAAAAAGTACATAAATCAAGTAAACAAATATTCTCATGGGACACTCTGGCTAATAATTATAAATGTGTTTTACAGTGAACTCTGTTAAAAAAAATAGTATGTTAAACTTCCTGGAAATTCATTTCAAGAGCATGTTGACAATGAATTAAAAATCCGCTGTCAAAAACTGGACTACTTTTGTTGCAATCCTGATACAGCTGAAATTCAAGCGGAGGACAGCTGGGATATTTTAGATCTATCCTTAGGTACACATATGACTGCTATACACTAATCAATGAATCCTAGAGCTACTATTGTTAATGCACCTGGTTTCTTTAGCTGTGTACAAAAAGTATCATCAAAGACTGGCTGGTAACAACACATTCAGGTGTTTGAAACAACAGGAAAGTATTGTTTCAGGAGTCACTGAAACTGCCGAGGTCAACCGTAAAGCAGTGACTAACACTGGATCTCAAGTGTTCACACACACACACCCCTGCATTTTGTGCTAATTCCGAATTCAAACGTAGCCATTTTTATGCACTTAGCTCTTCCAGAGGGAACATGCCTTTCAGTGCATCAAAATGCTTTTTGCCCACAACACAAATCTCATCAGTATGCTGTAACTTGAACTGCCAGGCTCTTGCACCTAAAAAATAGCTTGTGATGGAAGCTGAATTCTGCTAGGCTCATGTATGGAAAAGTACTGGTTTACTTTTTAATTTTTGAACTGCAAGCTGCAGCCACTCACATGCTCTGCACAGCATTGTGGGGACGGACGGGGATGTAAGCATTTCTATATTTCACTGTGTGCACAACTAGCACAAGAAAAAAGAAAACAAAATGCATCTTGCTTGGAGGGGGGAGAAGAGAGAAAAAAAAAAAAGGAAAAAGAAAAAACCAGCAGTTAAAACACTTGACAAGAAAAGGCCAAAGTGCGCTCAGTGGCTGGCAATCATTTTATGGCTATAGTCCTACAGCAGATTTACTTAGATGACGTCAGTGGCTCCAATCCAGCTTTTCTTTGGTAGCATTTACCACTTGCCTCTTGAAGCCTCCACTATGCTACAGAGCAGTAGACCATAATCAAAATTCCCTTTGTGAAATAGAGTTTACCTCAGGGCACAGAGGCATTGCTAGCTGAATTGCAGGCTCTTCACCCTGTACTGCATGCCCAGAAATAAATAACCTACAATACTGTACTCTCCTTAATACAGAAGAACCATTAAAAGCAGCCTGCTACCTAAAAAAGGGTTCTTTAATTTGTTTCTAAAATCTCACAGGTCAGAATATTAGTTAATTTTCCAAGGAATCAAGAACTATTATAATTATACAACCCTTTGGACTTTTTGCATTGTTTTTAGAGATTTTGGACAATAAAGTTATTTATGGGTCACTGTTTCACCAACAAAAATTATCACTAACACTAGAGACTAAAGTGAATCTGCATAGGAAGCCGCATATTTAAAACTGTCTTTCAAATATGCCCCTTCAGCTCCTTATCTACAACTGGTCAGTAAGCATATAGTAAATATGCCAAGAAGCACAGCAAGAAATTACTATGCATAAGTAATAGTCAATTCAAAGAGCAAAATGCACATTATTTGGAGCTATGGATTTCCTATCCCAAAGAAATGACTAGAACCAATAAAACACTAGTAAAGCCAAGTCAAGCAGATATCAAATAAACTAAAACTTCCCAGGTCCTTAAGTTTAATCAACCTCCTCACCCCCACCATATGAAAGATGCATCTTATTGTACCAAATAAACATAGATTTGTTATGTTTGAATGGA
Organism: Hafferia zeledoni; assembly: GCA_035583235.1. Taxonomy (NCBI): domain Eukaryota; kingdom Metazoa; phylum Chordata; class Aves; order Passeriformes; family Thamnophilidae; genus Hafferia; species Hafferia zeledoni. Next base: position 5,480,901 of record JAWWEV010000167.1, on the reverse strand, counting down.
CCCATCAATCCAAAACCAACCATACTCATTATGGGTGAAAACTAGATATATTAGTGGACTGAAAGTTGCTCTCACAGTTAAGCACTTACAAATTACTTATAAGAAAGCTGCACACATGCCTCAGAGAGCTGGAAGTTGAATACCTCTCCTTTCCCAGCATCTTTGCTTACCTTCCCTCTAATCACACCAGAATGAGAGATTACAGGTCTAATCTGCAACGAGCCAGAAGCCAAAAAACGTTATTATCATCAAACTGCATGAGTCACACTGTGGACCTGAAGACTAAATCTGAATTTAAAACAGATTTAAAGTTTGAGGTGACCCCCAAACCAGCTCTAAGTGGACAGATGCTCACATCTCATGTCCCTGCAGAGAAACTAGAGGCCTGTTAGCAGCCTCAGATGCCAAGCCAAGGGCAGGAAGCATTTCTGGTTTTCTGCAGGTGTCAATTACTCAGGCAGAACAGCAAGGTGGGAGCATCACCTCTCACTTCACTGCCCACCTGGCTGGCTCCTGGGTGCCCCGTCAGCTCCTGCCTTTTTCCATGCAGTTCATCTGGGTGGGCTTCAAGGGGATGCTAAAGAATGGCCACTGTTCAGACTGTCATATTTCTCTGTTCCAAATAGACAGGAGAAAAATTTAGTTCTCTTTGACCTCCTTTCATTGCTAAAAAAGTGGTGTCAGCAAGCAGATTTAGAAGATGACTGTAAATTTCTTTGAGAGAGAATCTGGTCCCTTTATTGGTCATTAAGGATCCTGGACATAAAAGGCATGACAAGCACAAGTGGTCCTTTCTTTTCAATTGCCAGGGCAAGGAAGCAGCAGGAATCTGCAGTGGGCAAAGGGAGCCAACAGTGACACCGTATCCATGAGCAGCAGCACGAGAGACACGATAAGGAGGACCTGGCAAGACGGATCGCAAAAGGAGGAAAACAAAAAGTCACCATGATCCAAAGGAAGGAGAGCCTAATCAAGTGCTGACCAAAAGCAACTATGTGCATACCCAAAGTAACAGGAGGGTCCAGGCAACCAGAGGCAGCTGTGGTGCCCTGTAAGGAACAGCAACACAGAGCCTGTAGGGCAGAAGACACAGAGGAATGTGCTGCAAGGTCAGAGAGCAACACGGGCAGATCCAACCCTAAGGACACCACTGAGGCATTGAATGGAAGACTCTATTTATTGCCTGAGACTGTTCCTGCAACAAAATAATTACAGCCAAAGAAAGGCAGGGCTAGGGGGAAGATGAAGGAACTTCCACTGAGTCTCCAAGTCTTCTCCAAGGCTTACATTTGATTGTGGAAAAAGCAGAAAACAAAATTTTGAAAGATCAGATGACAGCAGATATAGGGACACAAATGTTTTTAAAGGTTAATTTTTTGAAAGAATAAAGGTAAAGCCAAAGATGTGGAAAATAAAACTGTTTACAGAGTCTTGCCTTTTATTTTAAATTGTAAATCACCTTTAGGACAAAAGGTACATATGCATGGTCATGATATATTGTGTGAATTAAATTTCCTTTCTCTCATTAATTAATGTCCCCTATCACCATTTTTTTAATTGAGATACACATAACAGAAGCTTTAATCCACTAAACCTCTAAGAATTTACCTTTTCTTCCCGAGTCTGTTCTGACACTTTCTCCCCTCAAAACCAAAATGTCATTGCTGAATTATAATCTCCCAACAGAAAGACAACCATGTGAAAAAACATGCCAGCTAATTCCAAAAATAATCACCATTTTCACAGCACCATGAGGTGACTGAATGGTGAGAGATTCCACCAAGGGAATAATTGTGATGTCTATAATGTTAAGGAATAATTTGGCACCAAAACTACCCAAGGCCATACCGGTTGGCGATTCAAACATGAAGCATATCAAAACGCTACTGATAAGCTAAATTAACAGATAGCTTATCTGAAGCATATACTAGCCATATGGTGCCACAACTTCTGTTGCCTGTTGCTGCCGTAACAATAGGCTACTGCAGTCTTAGACTGGAATCACTATTTGACAAACTGTCAACAGCATTTTTATTTTTTTGCAGAGCTCTAGGGCAATAGCACACTCGCCTATTTGCATTTTTTTTAAAACAGGTGAACAAAGAGTAAACCAGATGTCAACTTTAGAAATCGAGCTGTCTGGATCAGGAGATTTAACAGAGGCAGGCATACTGCTACAGCTCAAATCTAGACAATGGGCTTTTCTAAAAACACTCTGGCCTAGGGGAGTGGCTATTTAAAACACTTGGCTTCTTTTATTTCAGCACTATGGAAGTGAATTCTGCTCTTAAGTGCCAGCTCAAATGAAGTCATTTTGTTTCACTGGGGCTTTCTTTGCATTTCAGAAATACAGCACGTACTGCAGTAACGGAAGAGACAAAAAAATTGGGGGGGTGTGATGTGGAAACTGGCAATTTGATCACATACAAAAAAAAAAAATCCGTGAAAGGATAATTCAAGCACAAGTTAAATGAAATTTCTTTTCCCCTCAAAAATAATTACAAACCAAACAAAACAAAAACAAAAACAATGAACAAAATATAAAACACAAACCACTTTTGAGAGCTTTAGAAAGACCTGATACTTACAACCCCCTCAAGCTCCACAAAGACAAGGTGTGAATTCTGACCAATAAGGACCATTTAGAATGGGACTTGAAGGAATTACAGAAACACGACTGGTTAATTCCGAAACGAAAGTTGCCCTCCTGCTTTATTTAAGAAAATGAAATCTTTTTTACTTACTATTTGAGGAAAAAAATCTTTTCATAACAACACAGTAATCCACTCAATCATTTCAAAAATTGACAAAATAAAAAGTACTGTCAATCAATATATAGTAGATGTGTCTATGGTATTCCATTATGGAAATGTGCTTTTGGCTGTGTTCTGTAGGAGTGTGAAAGACATAATAAGAAAAACAGATAACTGTCTGTTCTAATAATCTGTTCTCCTTTGATAGGCAGTTATGGGAACATATTTATTTTCTGACTTATACCCAACTAAGTACGTAGCATTTTTAGATTATCTTTTCAAATTGTTCTTGAACATTCTAAGTTAAAAAAAAAAATAAAAAAACCCCAAACTCCTTTCATGTTAAGTTGAGATTGCACTTGAACTCTTTCCAAAAGCCAGAGCTGTACTGAATTATGATAATTAGAAAGCTGTGCACATAAAAGGCAGCACAGTTGATGCATTTAAAAAAGTTCATGCCAGAGAATATAAGTTCAATATGTTCTCACATAATTAACATTTCCCATCATTAGCAGCAGTTTTCAGTTCATGTATCTGTAAAAACAACAGCACTCGTCATTGTTTTAGATTCCCAGTCAATAGCATTTTAATAGTTTTACACATAATCCTGGACTTTCCTTCCCTTCCCCCTCCCAGCACACTGGGATTTCACACTCTACCTCCTGACCTGCTAGCAAACAAACTTGTGTTCTGTGCTCACATGCTCCTGCTGCCACGCAGACCAACTCCCATCAGAAAGTTTAGTGGAAAGCTAAGGAGAGCTGCAAACTCAAGAAGGCCATTTGCAAAGGTACAACAGGATGCTGAGCGAATCATGGCGTTGTTCCAGTAAACAATGAGTAGAAGACAATGAACAAAAAGTTGTAGGTGATGCCTTCGACTGGACGGGAGCCAAACTCAAACGGGCTGGCTCTGACAAACCAGGCACAAGCCGAAGGGACAAGGAAATGGGGTCACAGCCCTGCGCCAACCGGCCAAGTGTCTATAACCCTTTACACACTGTGGATTTTCATCACGTTCTCAACATATGTACAGAAATTCATCTAACAAATAAGGGCATGTAGCACATGATGTGTTACTCTTGGAGACATTCATAGACTTCCTGTGTAGAATATCTCAAATTAGCTGTTATGATCCAGATTTTTACTTCAATCCCTGTATTTTAAAATTAATATAATTCTGGTGTAACATTAATAACCCAATACAGTATAAGAGTTGCTGAATCTGCACCAACACAGAGAAATTTTGGCTTTACCAATAACTTAATGAAACACACAGGGACTGCAGTGGGATCAGGATTTCATACAAAACCAGGAGACGTTTGGTGTATTAAATCAGAACACTTGTAGGTGAATTTTATATGACAGATCTGAGGAGCAGATTTGAAGATGCTGCCTTGAAGGATTGAAGTCTGAAACGTTTTACTCTCTTCTGTTTTAGAAATGAGCAATCACTAAAACCAAACACAAAATTATTTCAGGAAATATTATTCCATCCTTGTTCCACTTGCAAAAGTCAAAAGGAGTTTTATGCAAGAACAGAGAGCAAGATATGGTCATAAAGTGGGAATTTATTGCAGAGATTTTTCTTCTGAAAATGTGTCTTCACCATGGCTTAGAGTCAGTAGGCTTAACAATAAATAATGCCATTAATCTGTTCCTATATCACAGAATGCAATTTAAATTATACAGTACTTTCATAAAGTGTCACAAACCCTCTAACAGCCCTTGCTTGCATGGAGATGATTTACCCCTTGAAAGTTCTAAAATTCGGTTGAGACTCATTTAAATTATTTTTTAACAGTAAATGACCGTAGTTTAGGAATATAAAACATTCCTACTTGTTGCAAGCCATAATTGCACAGTGCAGCATCGTGGCAAAACAGTAACTAACTCTCCAATCCCAGAAATAAGTACTATTTCTCTCATGAAAAAGTAGGTCCCTCTGATGAACTGGGGTCTTCAAAGTAATTTCTAAAGGGCCAATTTGCACCCTCATTACAGTCAACGTAATACAGCAACAGGCCATATGAAGCTGATGGAATCAACCTGCATTTAGACCAGATTTCTAAAAAGTCAGCCCTCACTTCGTATTTGTACATGCTGTGAATAAGAGCCCAAATGAAATGAGTGATGAGCTGTTAATAGAAACTTGCCTTCCAGTTTTAGACAGATTATAAGCAAATCAGAACTTAAGCCCCTTGCAATAATTTGAAAAAGTATGTGTGTCAAAATGATAATCTTTTTAATCAAAGATGTCTTTTTTAGACATCAAATATCGCACTAACCATGTACATAAAGCATGTGCTGTAAATATCTTAGTATTTGATCCAGCAAATGTTTATTCCTATGAGTCACCCTGGTCACTTTAACCTGTGTAAGGATTGGATCCAGCAAATATTTTCTCCTTAAATAAATGGAATCACTACAGGAAAACAGATTTTAAACCATCTCTGGAAAAATATATCATTAATATTGGTGTCACAACGAAATACCAGATAGAAGGAGTGATGTATGCATGTATATACACAGACAGAAGCCTTGAGTTCATAACATGTTTAAAGGTAACCTTTTCCTAAACACACATGTTCAGAACTGTGCACAAAATTTTCATGTCTTGGACATAGTCTTAGGCACCTTATAATAAAATTCAGATTACTTCTAGTGAAATACTTCCAACAGTGTAACCATCCTACTTTATAGACTGAAAACTGACAGCTGTATCATGATACAAAACTACATATTTTTACCTTACACTTTTTTGAAGTGAAAGACACCAGATTTTCTCTATAGTTCCATAAGTTTTTATTACAGTATTGCCTGTGCTATATCTTAAAAGTTTGCTTACAATATTACCTACAACAGAAAGAAGGAAAAAATCTTTTTTTTCCTCTGCATGTGACTCAGCTGAGCTTAACTTTTTCAGGAATGGACAAACAAAGCCTAAAAGCCACTTTAACGATATCCAAAACCACTACACCGTCCAGCAACAACAACAAAACACTAGTTACAGATTACGCCAAACATGCTACACACATGCTCACACATCACCACACATCACAATACACTATTATTTCTCAGCTGGAAACTCACGGCGGGACTAGTTCATAATTGAGTTTCTGTTGTTCTTTTCTAGCTGTTTAATTAAAACTCCTTTAAGCACAGTCCGTCTTTACTAAGACTCCTGTCAAATCAAAATTTTGCCTCTGCTTCACTGCTTGTGTACATCCCACTCAGCACTAAGAAACTGTACAGAATATAAAACCATAATTTGAATCTCAAGAGCTGCTGTTAGACTCTCCTGGGTTAAAAGGCCAATAATATTTACTTCACCAAAGCAGCGTGCACAAAATTGATGCTCAAAATACACCTAACATGTTTAGCGATAAAGTACTTTCCAACGGTATTTCTAGATTACTAACAAGAAAAATTGAAATAAATCCTTTGCATCCAAAATTTCTGCTTGGTCAGCTGATACAAACCTGGAGCAAACAAAATGCAGAACTATTCCTACTGCTAAAGAAAACCCCTTATGACCTAATTAAAAGCCAGTGCAGTGCTGAAAAGATATGTTTTACCATGAAGGTAAAAAAAAAACAAAAACATGCACCTCCAAAAAGTTTACCTTTAATGAAAAATTTTAAAAAGTTAATTTTAAAAACTTGCAAGTTAAGAATGGCACCCAAATATAAAATCTTCAATTTTGTGGTTTTAGAACATCCACTGCATTAATTCTTGTATTTCTATTCCCAAATAAAGGATCCATATGTGTGTGTGTGTATATAAAAACATATATACACATACATACAAACATGCAAGCTTCTTGCCCACCCCCAGAAGTAATTTAATATACAGGTCTGTATCATTTTTAATAGCACCATCTTACCATCAGTACAATCTAATATCCTGTAATGGTATTCCCCAACTATTTATAGAGATAGAATACATCATACATTACAGACACACATTCCCTATTTAGGGTAGTAAGAAGAATCCTACATAATTTTAAATTAAGTCCTAATGTAATTACAATCATTTTTGGTTTCATATTCAATTGCAGGTAGCACTTAGTTATTTACATGAATTTTCCTAAGAAGCATTCCCACAGAGGTTTCCATATTAGATGTGCTACATAATAACTGAACATGCAGCTAGAGAAAACAGTATGTTGCCCATACAGCTCCAAACTTTTCCATTATCCAGGTTAGACAGCTCTATAAAACCGCTAACTGGCAATATTGTGTTTCTAAACTTTATCAGCACGAAGGGAAAGCAAATATGCTTCTGTTAATGCAGGCATACAGCTGCAGAGGTACTTTTTTTCCCTGAGGCACTGCCATTTCAGCTTACATTTCTTATATATGCTATTTTACGTCAGAAAACGCCAGTACAACCTGATGTTTCTTGGCCTTTCTTTCCTAGATGGTGTTCAACAAGGAACAGTTAAAAAACACTGGGAGCCATTTACATTCAGAAAGCTCAGGGCAGAACTGCTCCCTAACTTTCCAGCACTTCTGGAGGTCACTATTCATTTCTTCATATCAAAGGCAGGCACTTGTTTCTAATAAGTTAACAACTCTCCTGAGAAACGTGGGTGGCTGGTATTTCATTGTTTCATAAATATTTTTATACTGGTAACACCATTCAACTTAAAACAGATTTCAAGAGGAGAAAAATCACGACCAGGATTATGCTCAGCAGAGGCAGGAACGCAAACTTTTTTCACTTGGTGAAAATAAGAGATATTTTCCCCCTCCTCGTGCTTTATTCCTCCTCGCTGTTTTTGTTTGGTTGTGTGGAGGGGGGGCGCTTTGTTTTAATTTGGGTACAAAAGCCGCACTGTATAACTTTTCCCTCCCCCTTGGAAGTGTACTTCCTTTGAAAGGGCTCCTCTGCGAACAAAGGCTGCCACCGGCCCTCCGCACCAGCGCCGGGGACAGCTGGGCGATTGAGCTCTTCAAAACCTCTCCGAGAAATAAAAAAACCCTCTGCGGTTCCTACCGAAAGGAAGTTTTCCAGGGACAATCTCCTCGGTGTTGCTGTAACTGCGACTTTGTCTTTTTTGGATACAATGTTTCTGCTGACTCCCGAAAATTTTCCACTTGAATGTGCAATTAACCAGCAGCGGCGGCAGCAGCAGCAGCTCTGGAGAAGAAGAAGCAACGAAAAAGGGCATTCCTTCTTTCATCTTTTAGAGGAAAATAAAAACAGGGGAGGGAGGCGAAAACTCTGGGCAGCGCGGCGAGCGGAGCTCCGCGCCGGGCCGGGCGGCGCGGGGATGGCTCCGGAGGGCTGCGAGGCTGCTCCGTGTGCTTCCCCGCGGGGAAAAAATGTGAAAAATGCCAGGGATCGGGTGCGTGCGTGTGTGAGAGGAGGGGAGGGAGAGAGCGAGCGAGCGAGAGAGCGTGTGTGTGTCTGTGTGTGTGTGCGCGCGTGTGTGCGCGCCCGGCTGCCGAGCGGTGACTCAGGCAACTAAGTGCGAGCGGGGGAGCGGAGCGGCGCGGCGGGGCGGGCGGCAGCCGCCTGTTGCAGCTCCGGCCGCGGCCCCGCAGCGGCAGGAACTCCGCGGGAAACAACTTCTCCCCCCCGCCGCGGCCCCTGTCTCGCCTGCCCCGGCACCTGCGGGGGCGCCGGCCCCCCGGGCCGACCCCCGGGCCGGGACCGGCCCCCCGCCCCGCCGCCCAAAGCTCCGCCGCCGGCGAGCGCGCCCGCGGGCCCCTCTTACCTCCGCGCCGCGGCCCCCTCCGCGCACCGCCAGCGCGCCGCGCTCCGACGGCAAACTTCGCCCGCCGCCCCCGGGCCGCCCCGGCTATTTATGGCCCCGCACCTATTTTTAATCCGCCGCTTGGCTATTTATACCACGGCCGTAGGTTGCCGCGGGCCGGCGGACGGAGCCCTCGGAGGATGAGTTGCTGCCCGGCCGGCGGCGGGGCGGGCCGGGCTCCCGGCCGGGCTGCGCGGCGCCAGCGATGCGAGGAATGCGCGGAATGAGGGGAGGAATGAAATGAACGCGGGAGGGGGGCGGCTGGGGGGCGGAGCGCGGCCCGCCGCCCCCTGCGGCCGCGGGCGGGCGGGCGGGGCGGCGGGCGGGGCCTCCGAGCCGCGCTGACCTCATAGGGGAGCCCGCGGGAGGGGGCCCCGCGGCCGCAGAGCGGAGCCGGTACGGGACCGCGCTCCAGGGTGGCCTCCCGGCCGGGCGGCGTCTCCTCAGCTGCGCGGAGGGGTCTGCGGCGCCTTGCGATGGACTGGCAGCGGGGTCCGCAACAGGGCGTGCGAGGATTTGCAACGGAGTTGCGGCATTAGGGGTCTGCCATGGGCCACAAGGATCCAGTTGGGCACCGAACGCTCCTGGATGGGAAAGCTCCCCTGGGAAGCCCAGGGTTCCCATGCTCACACATCCAGCACTTGGGTGCCCCCGCAAAGCCCTGAGCAAGCCCTCACTAGCCCTCAGGAAACGCAGATCTGTGCCCAGCAGGCCACCACAGCACCCAACAGAGCCCTGGAGCGTGGGATGAGCAGGAAGGCTTTGTATGCATTATACACCAAATCGACATGGACATAGCATGGCCCAGGGGTCTAGTCTTCACCCTGAATCCAGATCATGACCTTTCTCACAAAACTGTTCCGAGCTTCAGATTTCACAATGCCAGTTTTGCATCACTACAGTTGTGAGCCTAAGTGTCCTTAGACTATCTTTACCCTTCTTGTGCTGGCCTAACCCATCCCTCAGAAACGCTCCCCAAGCAGCATCATAAGGCACGTCTACTTCAGTTAACAATCCACTACCTTATGGAAATATTCGCCAGGCAGGCACAGCTGTTGTGCTTGAGAAAATTTGTATTTGCATAAGCAAAATGGATAACTGGACACCTTGGTGCCTGTTTGTGAAATAAATTGCCTATTTTGATGTGCAAACACACATTTCTATCCACCTTTGAAAGTTTACCCAGCAGGGCTGTTGCTTTTGGAGATGTCAAGAAAATCACATTACAACCTCTGAAGGACCACATGTCAGTGTCATCAGACAGCATTAACATCCTCACACCGTGTGTAAGTTCATGATATGCTGGTGGAATTCACAATAAATGCCCTGTATATTACTTTGTATGACATTAGAGAGAAGATGCTGAGCATGTCATTCTGTAAATACCAGAAACATACTCACCCTGGTGCTTTCCCAGTACCAACCTTGTGAGACAGCCATGCTGTTAACAGACATCACTGTAGCCTGTGACTGACCCAAGAGCCTCTTGAAGACGAGCCACTTAAAGCTCACACTGCAGTTTACAAAGAGGCTGCAAGTTTGTGGACCAGACACAGAGTGTGTACGACAGACAGTGCAGGCAGAAGGTGCAGAGCTCCCACTGGTCATGCAAAGGACACTGACTGAAATCTGCTAAAACTCAACCCTACAAAAAAAAGTATGCAACAAACAACAGTATCAAATGAAGCCAAAGTTTGAGCACGTCTTGGTCAAAGGATTGAGAGAATGCAAATATGAACATATTTTAGGATTTTTGTTCCTCACACCATTCCACACTGGCTGAAAAACTTCTTCTCCAAAGTAGGCTAAAAGGAACCCCTTCACACATACAGAATTTCTTTTCCACTCCTTTCCAAACAGCACTAGCAATATTGTCTAATAAGTGTCTGAGTGCCTGCACAATTCGTAAAATTCAATCACTTTGCAGATGTCTACACAAAAGCCATAGTCTCTTGAGTGCACTTAAAGTTTACTGACTCTTTTCCAAAGCTGGAACAGAAAAATGTGAAAAAACATTGCCCCCTAACACCTATACCATAGATTTTTTTAGTCACTAGGCTTAAACTCACTCCACTATGTTCACTGCATGCACAGAAATAGGAAACATCCTTAAATGAATGTGACTTTTTTTTTCCATAAGGCTTGCAGAGAAAGTACCAAGAATACTGATTCTAACTTCTATGCCTGTGCAGGGCTGAAAAGGTATCTGTACATGTGGAGTGAGAGTAGAAAATCTTTGAACAATGGATCAATACAGTTAGGAAACTTCTTACCTAGAGTGATGCTCGCAAAAGAAAATGACGAAAATTTTGTAGGACTATGCTCTCCTAATGGAAAAGGAAAAAAAAGGCGTATTGTTTCTGCAGTCATCATTGTGGATGAACACAAATCAGACTCAAACTAGGCTGTAGACATTTGTCTCTGTCTGCAGACAGACAGTTCAGTAGCTCTTTTGCCATTCAGAACTTTCTAAAAAAAAAAAAATTAAACTTACCTGATGCCTGCATATTTTGCTGTTAACTGCAAGCAGCAGGGAAGGCTCACAAAATTCTGACTCTCTCAGGTTCTGAAACTTCGTACAGGAGTGTTCTTCACAGAAAGAAATGCTTCCTGTGCATCTGTGGAAGAAGTGCAAAAACAAAAGCTTGGAGAGGACTGAAGGTCTTCCATTAGTGCAGTGTAAAAGTTCATCCACAATCCAGTTTTCAGCTCAAGGCTGAGTCCTGACAGTATCTTAATCACAGGCAACTGTACTTACCAATTAAACTACCAAAACTGAAGTCAACATGAACAGCAAACTAGAGTGGTGACTAAATCATGGCAATTGCTGAGCACAGATCTCTGGGGGGCAGTGAGCTCCAAACAAAACAATACCTTCTGAACACTGAGGTAGGGAAACTGTCAAGTATTCCTCTTTCTTGCCTCTTGGCTCATATATCCTGTAGGTTGTCATGCCATGCCATGTCATGCCATACCATACTGGCAGTCACTTAAAAAAATACATACCTGGAACCCCCATGAATTTCTGACGGGAAAAAATGGTGTACTGGGGAGAGAGAGGTCTGTGAATTTTGCCAGAGGGTAAAGAGGAGGAAAAATAGAATTATTATCACCCAGCCCATGAGTCCAGCCACTGCCTCCATGCCAGGGTAGGCTTCGGAGGATAAAGAAGGAAGGTACATTGGCGGCACATTCATAGACAGAACTTTCTCTGATGAATTGCCTCCCCTCTGTGTATTGATGAATGGCTTCTTTAGGCACACAGGTGTGCAGAGAACTACAAAAGCTGAAGAAAACAAAGGGACATTGGGACAAGCCCAGACAGGAGCATTTCCTGGGGACAAATGCTTATCTTGCCTAGAAAGGAGACATACAAGTGGGGAGTATGGGAAGATGTGTTAAGAAAGAGGAAGAATGAGATTCAAGAAATGGAGGCCAATAAAAAGACTTTAGGGGGAGAGACTGGGGAAAGAGAAGAGACACAGAAATGAGGAGAGAAAGTGAGAGAATATTTGAGACTACAGAAAGAGGGCGGAAAAATTAAAAGGAAGTTTTCAAAGGGTGATAAAAACGGAGAAAGGGAAACCTGAAAAAGGAGTTGATGGGGCAGAAATAACAGCTGAAGGAAAAGCAGCTGGGAGAGCAAGGGAGACTGTAGTTTAAGAGAAGGAAAATAGGAAGTAGTAGAAACAGGAGATGGCAGTGAAGAAAAGGAATTAGCTTAACCACAAAAGAGTGAGGTAAGGAAGGATAGAAAGAACAAGCAAAAGAATACAATTAGAGGATAAAAGTCTGTAGTACTATCAAGTCTTGAATTTGTCAGTGAAACACTATTTTGAGTGCAAGTCCTACTGGGACTGGTACAGAGGCAAGTGTGAACATATTTCAAGATAAGATGGAGGCCGGACTGTGGTTTACATATAGAAACCACTTCTGTTTTCATTAATGAGACCACTGATAGCAGGGGGCATTAGGTACAGGGTACACAACTTACACATTTTATCCCAGCCACCCAAAACCAGACGATGCTTTTAAGTCTCCAAGAAATGAAACAGTACCCAAAGACATGGGGTTAAGAGAACTCCTCGCTGACTCTAGGAATAAGTAAACTCTCATCTCTCTAGGGAGAACTGGCAGATGGAAACAAAATGGATGTTGCAAATTCTAGATCCAGAGCCCATTTTGGACTTGGATTGAACCTCAAAGCTCAACACCCCTTGGAATCAGCATTTTGGTTACAAACACTGAAAGAATTTCAAAACTTTATATTTGGGTTGCAGTTCAGATTAGGAAAACTGCTAATCTCAGGAAATGCTTAAAAGCAGCACATAGGTTTGGGTTAATCTATAGTGTGCAAAGAATTAAATACCCAAATCAATGTACCGTTGAACATGCCAACAAAAATACTATGGGGATGCTGTAATGTCATGGAACAGATCTCTCCATATTATAAATCCAGCTGCTGAATTTTCTAAAGCAGTAGACAGTGTAAAGAATTAAAACAACAGTTTAATAATGAATTGCAATAATTGAGTCGAGAGGAAGCCAGTATATAAACCACGGCCTCAGAGCCCAACAGAGTTAAAATAGTACAGAAAGTGGAAATACATGATTTCAGACAATCCTGGGTGCTTATTTCTAAAGGTGAACCAAGAGCTTTTTAAAATTACACGACCAGAGTCCAGGGCTGTGTATTTCCCCCACTGATGAAATCACTAACATCAAAATGGTGTAGCTCTTGTCCTGCTTTAGAGCAAACAATATAGGCACAGCAGCCTATTCCTTCTACTGATAGCAACAATTCCTAGCACCACTGATTGAAACAAATTGCTGTCAAAACTGCTTGTGTGGATGGGCTTTTAAAAATACATTTTGCACTACAAATTTTGTGGTGTCACCATCATTTTCTGCTGGAAGAAAAAAGAAGAAAACTATTCCCATTCAAATTCCCCAAAAGTCACTTTCATTCATAACAATTTCAGGTTTGTGAGCATTTCTCGGCCTGCTCAATATGCAAATGGCATATTTTGTTCTGTCCCTTCATTTTGTCTAGGTTTCTAATGGTATTTAGGTGCTTGGTGTTAGGTATTTTTAATCCTCTTCAGTATCCAAGTACACAATTTCTTTTGATTTCAATGGTTTTGTAGGTAGGTTTTGATTTCTGGGAAATCTAAATGCTTATCTAGACACATGAATAATAATAATAATAGTAATACCAATAAGAATAACAATAAAAGATACCTTAATGTTTACCTTAAACACCCAGGTAGTGTTAGAGGCTTCCTTTGGATAATGCTTACAATCTATATCCAAGGAATATTTCAAAGCACTTAAAAGCATCATCTGCTGCAGGATATGTTGCAAGCACAGGAGTAGCTCTACCCACTTAACACAAGCAACAGAGAAAGTGGTAGGCAACTTCACCAGAGTCAGGATGCCTTCTGCAAAAATTCCACACTCACAATCAACCTTGCTAAGACTGTAAAAGGTGTAAATCAGTGCAGCATTTGGACCTGTTTATCAACAACCTTGGGCATAAGCAGGCACTTGGGTGACATGGAGCCACTGGCAAAAAGCTGAGCTGAGGCTCCTCCTGAGGCTCCTCAGCCCTGGGTCAGGAGTGTGAAGGACAATTGCCCTGTCACACCAAGGGCAGCAGACTCAGACTTCCCTGACTGCTGCCTCACCTAATCCCTGGAAAGCAATGTGCTAAGGGAGAATTTGCCAGACATAGGGAAAGGTTTCCAACACCAGTGAGCCATGAATGACGATTCCTAAAGTGAAAACAAACTGTCCCAGACAGGGAAGAATTGTTAAACTCTCCTTATCTATATAAAATCTAAAGTATCATTGGAAGTTCTGATAAATACAAGCCCAAACTTCGTGAGAATGGAAGGGATACCTGATATATGATCAAGGCAGGTAAGACAGACTGAACACTGAAGGCCCAACTAGAGTATAGTTACCCTTATATTACACTGATTTTTCTATTTCTCCATTCATAATGTAGTAGGGTTGCACACGATAAATTGAGACAGAACAGAGGTGAGAAAGTCTGAGCTCTGCAGAGGTGTTAAGGGCAACATTGCTCAGAAAGGGAAAAGTCAGAGGAGATATGTCCTCTTGTCACACACTCTCCTATGTGATCTGCATAATGCAACTTGTAAAAAGTACCTGAGTTCCTCTTGCTTCATCATTTTCTCTGTGCAAATTCTTCTGGCATAACATAGTAACTTCTTCCAGCCACCTGCAAAGCTCAGGGCTTGTTCAGAACTGAACAGAGGAGCTGAGAGAGGACAGAACAAGTTCTAAGACAGTTCAAAACTAGCAGGATTCAGTGGGAGAGAGAGAGGCAAAGGGACTCCTAGAAGAGTATATTCCTATTTCCTGTTAAACTTTATTATTTGGATGTTCAGAAGAGTATAACAGGAAATCTAAAGAGAGGTAATGCATTTCTTACTGCAACTAATCCTTGAAGGCCAGTTTTACATGGTTTTTCAGTAGGAAAATTACAAAGAGTAATTTGCAGTTGATTGGGTAATGAAAGAAGAAAAAATTACCTAAAGCTGCTGGGAAATCATAATGGTGTATGGTATGTAGTTAGATGGACTCAGTTCACAGGGATGAGAGCTACTGAATCAAGTTTCTGGAATGGCCATTACAGAATTTGTAGTAGTAAATATCACCATGTAAATCCCGACCTTTCCTCATCCTTCCCAGGGGGGAACCTCAAATACTTTTCATCTAGCCTGTACTTAGGAAGACAGTTTAGAAACAGCAGTAAAAAAAAAAAAAAAGTCAGCCAAAGATGTAGATACCACTGAGACAAACTGGTGCTCTAGCCCATCAGAATAGGGTCCTCACTTTTAATTTTAATATTGGACTGTCTCTTGTCTTACTACTCTTTCTGTCATGTTCCAGAAATAACAAACAGTAACTGAACTGACAGACCTACTTACTTGAAATTAAAACAACTTTTTAATGTGTTTAAAATTCAGAGTTTTGCAGTTTTGCAAGCTCCAGTGGATGGAATAGCTGCTACAAAGCTTAATCCCAATTAAGAGCAAATGCTCTCTTCGTTCTGGCTTTTCTGCTCATGTGCTCATGATGTGTTACATCCCACAGAGAGCCAGTCAGGACACATTGCCAGTGCTTGAAGTGGTCCATGGAAATGGAGGACATCTCAAACCCCTGTCCTGCAGGAAGAACAATGCCTCCCAGATGGAGGAGCTGCACAGTCTTAATGAGCAGATCTTGTCAGAAGGGCTGGTCTCAAGCCCTGCAGGTCAGTAAGTGCTCCCAGCTCAGGGTCGTGTGACACACAGCACAACAGGGCAAAGTGCTCTGCCCACAGTGGGTGTCACAGGTAAGGGACACATTCACACCTGTGAATCACAGTGCCTGTAAATGGTCATTAAATAGTTGGGTTGAAGAGTGTCAAACAATGAGATGATGTAATGGACAAATGTTTATTATAAACACTGAGAATCCTGACCTCATTTCACAGATTATTTCATTTTAGGTGATCTCACAAGCCCAGTTACTCTACCACCTGCACAGCCTTGTATGTTTTATGCTTCTTTTACCCTCTAGATCCTGGAGAAATGAGTTAATTTATTTTTCACAATCAGTTCGAGATGGGTGATGACTGTCAGCATTTCCCAATATACATAACATTTACCATTTTCAAAGCACTTTATAAACACTCAGTAGCTGATCCTCACAACACCTTATGCCCTAAGCATTAGTATTTCCTTTTTACCAACTGCAAATTGTAACGGGAAGTCAAAGCAATCCTCACAATAGTTGGGGTAACAGTAAAATTCAGTGCTATCTAAATACACCTGCAGCACATCAGAAGTTCCTAATGTAAATGCACATACCACACTGCCTTCCAGTAATTCTTTTTTCTTTCTTATTTACATATAAAAATCCTCTCCTTGGCTCTGTTATTTCTTGCAGCTTTTTTGTCTCTGATATACGTGAAGAGCCAAACCCCCAACTGATCCAAAAGTCAACTTCCAAAATACTCTAAAAAAAAAAATGAGTACAACTTTTGTGCCTGAAGGTATTTTATCCCAAACATCTGTCAGGTACAATCAATAGTTTTAAAAAATCATCTTTCTAATTTATTTACTTGATATGAGGTCAGAGAGTCATCTAAATACCTTGTGGGTACAGAACTGAGGTTCACTGAAAATCAGGCCTTTGGTGAATTTTTAAAGTAAGCAATTAAATGCCTTGTAAAATAGAGGTATTAAAAAACTGACATCAGTAACTCTTGAAAAGAACCAAATCTCATGAGGGCTGCATTCTCAGCTGCATTCAGCAGTGTTAAACTCCTTCCAAGCACATACAACGGAAAGTCGTTTGATTTACTACTAATAATAATGGCCTTACATACATAGTTGTAGGCAGGTGAAGACTTTTGAGTCACTTCTAACAGCCAAAGGCAAGTAAAGAAGAACCACTGAGTAGTAGTTAGACAAAATTAGAAGCCTGTAACCCCTTCCTTGGGCAGCGTTTCCTCCTCTAATCTTGTCCATACTAGCAAAGAAAAGTTGTATACAGCTGAACTCTGCTAAAGCACCAACACCTGCCAGCCTCTCAGCACAAAAACACTCCATGAGCCCTCTGCTCATTTGAGTCATACCATTCACACAAAAAATTACCTGAATAAAACCTCAGCAAAAGCACTTTTGTTCATGATAATGTCTTTTCCTCCATAAATGTTTTCCCTGTATTCCAGGGCATACATAGGTGACCTCAGACCTGATGCTCTTAAAGATAAACCTCCCCAACAGTCATTGTTGCCACTCATGACTTACGTGTTTGCCTTCGTGTTGGATGCAGTGGACAATGCATGGCTAAAAGGGAAATCCTTAGGAAAGCAGTTAGAGGTCTGCCTTCTGTCAGCATAAAGGCTCCTTATTTGACATAACAGGAGGTGTTCTCTTGCAATTTGGAACCCAGTGGCCTCTGCTGAGGGTGGGTGTCTCTGCTCTTGCTTTTCAAACTAACAGCTGACCTCTGTGCTTTACAGCCAGATCACATTGCAATTCACTCTCTTGTAGCAAAGTAGTTAAGCTTTGGTCCACTCAGGACTGAGTGGAACTTAAGTTTAGTGTCCTTCTCTGCCTAAGACAAATCCGCTTCCTCAAACCCCATGGAGAGAGCACTGTCTAGCAGGAAGTAGCTCTGCTCCAGAATGGCAGGTTCTTCAGAGCTATTAATTGCATTTTACTGTGTGCCTTGCAGAAGAAAGCAATGAGTCTCTTCCAGCATTTCTGGGCAAGCCATTAGTGTATATTCCCCTCCAAATGGGAACTGAAATTCCACGAGACTGGGAGCATGGCCACTCAAATACCTTCTCAAACAGGTAGGAGGATTTCAGCAATTGTGTGACCTTGGTATAGTCTAGGCAAAATTTACTTGTTGGCTTCATCTGGAATGGAATTAGGCATTAAGATACCTCTGTATTGTAACTTCTGCTCACTCTGTTCCCCTTTGCAATAAAAGAGGCAGTAGGAAATCTAAAGCCAGTTGGAAGGGACAACTGCTGAGAAGAGGCATTCATTGACTTTACACTGTAAGTCACTAGCTGGGCATGCACGTTCCTTCTGACCATGCATTATGGCAAACCTACAGGGAAAAGAAAGTTGCATGGGATCAAGTTGTTTTAGTAACATATCAATATTAACATCCTACGTGTATAAAACATTGTCCATACCTTTTTGTTCTGTTTTCTCTAGGTGATTGTTGTCTAACCTGTATGTGTCTCATTAATTCAGAGGAAAACAGTAAATGAAAACTGTTTGAGATATGGGCTTGTTCTGCTGCCCAGGTTGAAGGGTTTGTAGCTATTTACCTGCACCTCATGAGCTTTGGCTCAGATACACAAGCCAGTGGCAGTGGTTTAGCAAGGCAAGGCATATCAGCTGAACCACTGCTGCTCAGTTTTGTCACAGCTTTTCATGGCACGTGCGTGAATCCTGCGGGGTATAAATTTGGCATCCAGGCTGCAGCACTGGGGAGGGACTTTTATTTCTGCCTAGTTTTTAATCTCCAAAGCCATGAAAAGATCCATTACACTGTGGCAAAGGAGTGACCAGACGACACGTGCTGTGCTTCTTCTGTGGCACCACTGTCAAAAACTGGTGGCTTATGTTATTGGTGAGGAGGAGAGTTAAACTATTAAAAACTTAATTTATGTCTCTTTCTTCAGTGTGTGACTCAAACCAGTTTTGCAATCTGTTACAGGTTAACTAGCCAGGGTTAGGCAGGGTGGGGCCTGTTGCAGATTGCAAAACTAGTTTATTTCATTCACAGAGCAAGAAAACATCCTTAAAAATAGGCATTCTAGAAGAAGACCAGATACCTTGCTGTCAATTACGGCACATCCTGCAACAAAACAGATTTTCAGGCCCCTCAGCTTTGGCTGCCGTGCTGAGTGAGACGCTGCATGCGAGTCACGAGCGGAGGCCACGGTGGTGCAGCCAAAGAGCTGCCGTGCTCCCAGCCCGAGGCTGCGCTCAGGAGCACACCCTCACCTGCTGCTGCAGCCTCCCTGCGCCTCCAGAACGCCGTGTGCCAAGGGCAGCTGGTTAATAGCTCACAGATCAGCCCGACCAGCTGCCTCCAGTACACGGGGGCAGGGAGGAGGGGAAGCTGCAGGGCCGCCCTGCAAACGCGCGTGAGATGCAGGTCTGGAGCTGTCTGGAGATCAACTGGTGATTTCAAGTAGGGAAAGAAATGGAGAAGAGCTGTACTGTTCTCAGGAAAAGAGAGTGGGAATGCAAACTGTTGTTTCCTGCACGGTTTTGCTCTTTTTTGAGAGGGCAGGCAGAAATGCAGATGATGAAAGTTGCAGGCTTACCTTGTCGGGTATCCTGTAGAGCTTTATCTGGCTGTGAGATGTACCACACAATAGATGTATCTGAAAGCTCTCTTTTGATGTTAAACTAAGGAAGATGGAATACAGAAAGCATAGGAAAAAACTCTATTATATTACATCAGAAGTCTACTCTATATATGTTAAAATATATGACAGATGGGTTTAGAATCTTGCGCCATCTCGTTATCAACTTTTTTTGTTAGTAACTTTTTTATTACTTCCAGACAATTCAAATTTTGACACTGTACAACACTATCAGGGAAAATATGAAATGCATGATCTACTTTTCTTTATGCAGCCAATACCATCATTGTCCTGGGGAGTTTTTCTAGTCTATAGCCTTAGAAAGGCCATCAGAAACTGAGAGCCCTGATTCCACTTAAATTAGGGAGCCCTTCATATCGCTCCAACAATGTAAAACTGTTCTAAAGTTTAAGTTAAAAACTCACTTTAGCCAATTTTACAGATAGCACAGAATATTCTGAGCTGGAAGGGACACACAATCATCGCGTTCAACTCTTAAGTGCTACATTGTCATAGCAGTGAACATCTGTCCCTACTATGAACACAACACAGCCATGCTCTGAATCTCTGCTATGTTATGTTGTATTGCAATGGTGAGACACCAGCACACACCAGGGGAGCTTCCTTTCTGGGAGCTTTTGGGAAGTTAGGATGTGTGTGCCAGGGTGGTCTGGGAGTATTTGATCCCACCTCAGTGCAGGGCTAGACTGATTTTCTGAAGTCCCTGCCAGTTATGCAGTTCTAAAGGTTTCTGTTTTCTTAAGAGACAATTTCTTTGTATGTCAGTCAGTGTGGTCTGGTTGCTCCATACTTTTGCAAAGGCTATCAGTTTACCCACCGTAGTAGTGAAAATTAAAAACTACATTCCTGAAATTGGCCTATTTCCTAACAACAAGAAAAGCAAACAGAAAAGGTGTCACACATGATTTGGTTAAGATTGCTTCTTCTGTTTTTGCTACAGTGTAAACATATTTTCCTTTCCTGCTGCCCCAGACTGTCCGGCGCAGCTAAGTTGTGAACTGTGATTCTAAGAACATCCCACTACTGGGCTTTTAAAAATATAATTAAAGCTTCCTCCTTTCATCTACAAACTCCCCAAAACTGCTTGAAGTCCAGCTCTGCCTACATGGCAGACTTTTTTTTTCAAAAGATGTCACTTAAACTGAGGCTGTTACCTTTGTTTCTGATCACAGTAGCCCCTATTTGTTTCACATCCCAATTTAATTCACAGCAGTAACTGTTGGGAACTGTTTCTCAGCAAAGCTCCAGATTTAACAGCTGTAACATCTAGAACCAAAATCAGAGTTCATGTCAGGCGTTAATCTACCACTCTCCTGTCCCTTCCCTGTGGAAGTGGCCAGTTCAAATGTCCTCATGCTGCCCCACAGAAGAGACATGAAAATGCCCTTGCTGCAACCTGCAGCACAGCAGAGAGAGCCAGGTAAGCAATCTGGCTTGGGAAATGCTGCACTGTTGTCCCACAAAGCTGCTTTGCAGGGTGACTAGCCCACAGAGTGCTTGGGGTTGCTGTGGCTGGACCACCTGTGGTGCTCAAACAAGCTCTTCAGCCCTTGCAATACCAGGGACCTCTCCAGTGCCAGTGTAGCCCAGCTCCCAGGATTCCACGATGAAAAAGGAACTTCAGTTTGCATATGCATTGGTGTCAGCCTTTTGTAGTGTCACATCCGTCCTAGAGACAACAGTCCCAAAGGAATCAGACTAGAGCTGGCATTTCCCTTCCCTTGGTCAGAGCTGCATTCTGGGTGACTGAAGTAATGAAGTTCTGCAGTCCATAACTTTTCACTGTGCATTTCCTCCCTAAGGACTCGCATGGTTGGTTTATTGAAATCACACACAAATAGATCTTAGTGCATTTCTTAGCAGTAGATACTAGAAAAAACCTCAGCCTAATTGTGAAATATACTGGTGGAACCTGCAGAAACGTGGGCTTTATTCCTGGCTTTGAGACTAGTTGGAGGGTGAACTTCAAACAAATCTTTTAATCCCTTTGTGTTTTAATTCCCTCAGCTGTAGAAAAAGGACACTCACCCCCTCCATGCTACTGCTGTGCTGGCATGGGCTGAGCTCATCTGGGAGCAAGGCTGGCCAAGCCCACTGGTGACCTCCAACACCTGTTCCCTGGATAACTGGAGAGTGTCAGCTCCAGTGGCAGCCCATACCAGACCTTTACCAGCACCCCATTCACTAAACAAACATGTCTTTATTGTTGTGATTGCAGCTGGTTGACAGAAATCCCATAAAACTTGAGGTTATAAAAAATAATAAAAACACTCAATGTTACCAAAAAAGTTAAAGTGCTAAGCTGGCATGGCCAAAAGTGAAGTGTCACAAACGGCAAAATTACTAATGCTCCTTCCACTCATCAAGAGGCTGAGGCCACTCTGGACAGATCCCTTGTGTCCCAACACCCCTCAGCACACACCTTCGAGGAGAAATTCTCAGCCAGCCCTTCTTCCACTCTCAACTGAGGCTACTTCTGTAAAAGTGGCTCTGAGTTGTGCTGCTCAACTCCAGTTCAGAAATTGCACTTGATGAGGCAAAAGACACTTTAATCTTTGCCATGACTTCATGCTCTGGACACTTTGTCTATGTAATGGTCATACCTGATCATTTGGTGTAAGCCAAGATCCTACTTTTTAAACTGCTGCTCTGCGGGTCAGTCACTAGATTTGATCTGCAGTTATGTCTTGTCTTGGGATGATCTTTTATAGCATGTGAAGTATTATGAAAGTTAGCATTTTTCTAGGACAATAAAATTTGCCTTTCAGAAAATTTTGAATAAATATTTAAGAAAAAATAAATCTGTTAGGTAAAGCTTAGTTTATTTTATTTTACTTTTTATGACTCCTTTGGATGGCAGGACAGCTGTATTGGCTGCATAACATATTTTTTGGAGTTAGAAATATATAGCCATCTGTTCAGCTCATAACATGTGTTAATAGGTATCTCAAATTTCAATTCAAGAAATAACCATCTTAATAAATAACGTAACAGCAGGAAACTCGGGTTAACTAATGGAGACCTAGCTGTAGTAGTAGTAGTGCATCTGCTTAAGTTAGTCATTACAGAAATATTCAGGTACCGAGTACTTGGCTAAATGGGACCTTTAGCTGAAAAGCATTAGAAACCTGCATTTCCTGGAAGTTTGTGACTGAGACTAAAACAAAAAAGACCCAGCCAACAGACTTCCAGGTTTATCTTGATACTTGGATACATTTTACAGAGATGAAAGATCTTTACTATTCATTTACTTACCCAAATTTAATAAATTTCTCCTAGGACTTGCTTGGCCAGAGGTGACCCTTTAGATAACTTCAGACCTACCTGGATTTGAAATTCAGACCCCTAACTCTAGATAAAGAAAAAAGCCCATGCAAAATTCCTGAGTTAACATCACCATTAAACTAATCTCAAATTGTGGAGCCCCATAGGACAATATGCTGCTTAAGTGGTGTCAGTGCGGATAACGGTGAGCTTTGAATTTATTCTGAAAATTTAGTTAGGACTGGATGACAGCACTGGATATGCTTGCACAGGTATGCATGAAGCAAGACACAATAAAGGAAAAGTATGGTTTGCGGGGTTTTCTGCCCCAAGAGGCTATTTCTGCTGCCTCACACAGGAATTGTAAAGAACTTCAACTCTAGGCCTTTGGTTGCCAAGATGAGGAAAATGTCACTCTCAAGCAGATGGTGCTGATAATACAAAAGGCCATAGACTTGGAAATTCATTTAAACAACCCACAACAAAAGCAAAGGAATTGTAGCCACAGTGCATTATTATCTTTGAATATTGGAAAGATGGTTGAGGAAACACAGCAGAAAATAAAGAATGAGTTATCCTTGGATCCGCTGAAGGAAATGTATTTGACTTGCTTAACAAGAACTAGAGGTAAACATATGCCACCAAAATAAACCATGGTCAGATCCTTGGATCTCTACAGATGTGGATCTTACCTGAGTATGGGGAACCACAGAGGATACCACATCAACATAATTAATGGTCTTTATGTAATTTTTCACTGCACGGATGCATTCCACTTCCCCACCGACCAACTGGGTGCTGAGGAGCCTAAACGCTCTGGTTTATGCTGTTCTTGGCTCAACCCTTAATTTTAGGACTGAGAAGAAGAGAGAGAAGCTGCCACTTCTTCTCCCATCTCCAGACAGCTTCCAGTTCTAGCTCACCAGACTGGTGAATTCCAGTCCCTTGTGGCTAGCATAGGGCAGATGTGATACTGGAGAAGTTGCAAGAATATGACTTTATGATTTCATAAAGTACCTTCACAGGAACTAATTAGGGGGTAAGTTATTAACGGAGAAACCACCAAGTTATGAATGAACTGTCAGTTGCTGTGCCAAGTAACTTGCATCAGCAATTACAGTCGTAAATGTTCTGGGTAAAAGCACACTTAATAGGACCCTTTCATGGGCTATGCAGTCTGTGTCACAGGAACAATTTAGCGGTTCCTTTGTCTGTGCCAGCTACAGAAGGGCCTGTCAACTTCGATGACATGACTTTGCACCCATCTTTGCTATTCATTAACCACTTCCTTCTCCTTCTCCCAACTTTTTAGCTCTTATGTCTGGGCAGAAAATATGATTCAAATATATTTTGAAACAGGAAGATCTTCCAGAGTCTGTGGAGAGCCTAATAAGAGGCTTGTGAATATGAACTGTCCCATTCATATTGATCGGTACCTTCCTTGGTCTTGCAGCCATGGAATTGCTAATTTCTTATCAATATACCAAAATTAATTGAATTTTTCCATGTGGGCTTTGCCACAGGCATGGCACATTACACTTTGTTTCTCTACTCTGCTGGAATCTCACAGCAGCTCTTCCTATCTCAATTGCCTTTCTAGAAGCAGGAATCTGTGGGATTGTGGCACATCACTCCCACTCTCTCCACTCACTTAGGCAGCTGTGTAACCCACCTCTGGCTCAGCCCCTGGCAGTGTGGCCACACTGAGGTGACACCAGTAACCTGGAACACACAGCAAAGTTACAGCTCTTGGCACCCACACTATGCCTCTGTATCTTCAAGCTTGCTTATAAATTGGTATTATCATGTGACAAACTGCCAAATCATCTACCTAGAACAGGCAAAAATCAAGCAGTATTTTGTATTTTGTCATGCTCTCTTTATCACCAGAACAACTTGCAAAAAGCTGAGCAGTTTTTAGCAGTTGCCTGCTAGAGCACACACATCGACAAGCTTTTGCAAATGCACAGCTCCAAACAGAAATACTTCCCACACAAATAGCCTGCCATACCTCAGCAGGAGACACAGAGTTTAAAGACTCCTGCAAAACAGAGAGATGTGACATGTGACTGGAAAAAGCAACTTTCTACTTTAAATTTAAAATGGATTAATGGATTGACAAAAAAAAAATTACTATCTCTTGTTTTAATTTGTTCCTTATTAAAAATAACATTAAAAAATACTCATCTTAAAGTTTCCTAAGTAAGAAACTAGCTGTTGGTATAATATTTTCTATGTGTTAGTGTTCAAGTACTTCCAGATTATGATTAAAATACTATGAGCTGCTTTTATGGGAGCTGAAGTCATGTAAGGAGATTTATATAGGTTATTGCAACCTTCCTATCAACTGTAACTTTGCTTAAGGCTACTGTTTATGCTTTCAGAAAATACTGGAGATATCTGAGGTCTAAGGCACCAGAAAAAAGGAAAGGGAGACAAGCATCTGTCATGGTACATAGAAAATGAATCCTCCTGGCAACTCCTGCCCAGCCCTAGATTAATATGGATTTATAATTAACATCATCAGTGAATCAAGCAGCGTTGTAATTGTTTTTGCAGCTATTCCAAAACTTTCTTCTGCACAGACATAACCTAATTCTAACTTAGTGAGACAGAACAGCTTGACACATTTGTTATCTAAAGACCACTTCAGCCAAAGAACATAATGAAAAAGCATGGGAACTTGACTCAGAAGCAAAGACTCTTCTTTAATATTTGTTCCAAAAATAAAAAAGCCTCTCCCCCTTACAACTCTCATTATTTCTTAGTCTTGAAGCTCTAATTTTGCCCTAAGGACTGCTTCAAAAATACACTCTCTTTGATAGGATTGCTTAATACTGCTCAGTCAAGTGGGATTAGAGCCTTCTGAGGGCAAGAATATATTTTTTATTCATTTTCTTGACTAATTAGTAAAAATGACTTTGGGAAACCTTAGTTGTAGAAGTATCACCCACCTCTTCTTCACAGTGGGGAGTAATAACCGGTGCACCATTGCTGGAGAGCGGTGGCAGGCAGTTCTGTGGCAGCAGCCCCAGAGCCCTCAGGAGCTGGTGCTGTACCTGCTGTCCTCCTGCAGCAACTTGGGATTCCTCCTTGCCAGGAGTAAACCTGTTAGTTCCTCTCACGGGCACCCTCTTAGCCACTTCATCATCACAGTATCTAAGGGCTTCCACAAAGCGGGACTAAGCAAGTCCAACCCCTTTCTGCAGCTGTGCCTCCAACTAGTTTTCAGGGAGAATTGAGTAAATGCTCTTCTTATGCGCCAGTGAAGGGTATGGAATATACTTGTGTCCCAATTTCAATAAATAAAGTGACAGGAAGATAAGCTGGAAAATACCAAATACAATGATGGAATCAGTTTCATGTCCTTCCTTCATGCTACAGCCAGATACATCCAGTTTGCTGAGAATTAATTACCTCATATTCCTCCCAAACCCTTTATTTTCCTTCAACTCAATGAATTTGCACAGACACACACAGTAAATAAACAGAATGTGCCTGAATCTTGCAAACATTGAAAGCTATGAAGTTTAAGAAGAAAGCTCTATGTGTGGTACTGTGTTTTCACTATATATTACATCATCAATACACTAAGGTATTGACATTTGAAATTATTTCCAGTAAGGCTGAGACAAGAGAAAATCAAACCCAGGAAACCGAATCTACAGTTCTCAGTAAATCAAAAGCAGGATTGTTACTGACGTGTATGCAAAATCATGACTCAGACCTTAAAAATGCATGTTGACTTACATTTGTGATTTTTTTTCCTTTTTGTTTTATACTCCAGGCTGTATTTAGAGTTCTTTACATGCGTCCAAGAATAAGGCCTGGCCACTGCATATCCTGCAGTTCATTTGGTAAAACTGTCAGGGTGTGAGGCAGAAAAACAGGCTTTATTAAAAAGCATGAGACAAAACAGAAATGAACTTCCCAGCACAAGGAGAAAGGGATTTTTCTTGTTCCTCACCAGCACTGTCCACTAGCTGAGCTCGGCTGGAATGGCCACACTACAAACAAACACCTCAGATGTTTGGTTCAGCTGTGGGGCTACAAAAGGTCTCCTGACTTCTTTGGAAGGCTGTAGCTCTAAGCTTTGCTCTCTGGCTTTCTGGGCTGACTGTGGATGTCAGAGCAATTGTCAGAATTAAGAAGAGAACACAAATCCTGCAAGAGGTGTTAATCTTTTTTCTGAGACACGAAAGTATTCTAGAACAAAACTCCCATGCTTTGAGGCAAATTTCCACTCTGACATTACTAAAGAAAGAAGGATTTCTTCCTTTGACTAAGCATCTAGTCATTAGTAGCACACTGAAAGGTGGTCATTTTTTGTGTAGCCAATGTGTACCAATCTAGGTAATATCAGGCTAACATTAGTCATTTTCTCATGCCCAAAAAACATCTTTCACTTGCTGTCAGAGGTCAATAGATGCAAAAAAACCCCCAAAACAACCAACAAAACAAGAACCAAAATAATCCAGCAACACCATTCTTAAAGCACTATCAGAGCTTCCTCTTAGACAAGGGCAGTTGGGTCTATTAACAAAATCCACTTCTCTTCACCTGACAAAATGGGACCTGATCATATAATTAGTTGCTTGTTTCTCTTTCCTAGAGAAGTTCTGTCTGAATTTGACAACATTAATAATATTAGTTCTGCATGACAGTATTTTGGGACTTTTGCAAAGATGCTTCAACTAGAGCTGAGCTGTAAAAAAATTCTGATTTTTTCCTAAACATATCAGAATATGATGCTTTGCCATGTCCACCAACTGCAGACGTGACTGTTCATCAGCTATAAGGATTGATGTAATACAGCTGTAACTATGAAGCCTCTGAAAAGCACAATGGGACCTTTGGGACTCTACAAACCTCCCTGAGACTTTGAGAGAGGGATTCTGTGTCCAGATTTCTCTCTTAGGACTAAAATCACCACACTAGGCAAAAAGGAACCTGTGAAAAGCTTCCAAGTCTGAAAGATTCCAATGCACTGTTTTACCCTCCCCCAAAATACCAGAGCAAGTCTGGAGAGGCTTTTCTGTAACCCTTTGCTAATACACCTGCACAGAGCAAAAGAACATCCATCAGGACCAACACAGGAAACACAATAGCACAGGGCTTTCCCTGCAAGAGCCAGCACCAGTGGGAACGTGGCATGTTTTCCTCTGTTTGGTTGTACACTCACCACGGATCACGCGAATGGCTCTGAGCTTGCCACTGCGGAAACACAACTGGCATCATCTTCAAAGTTTGTTGCTGAACTCCTCTGTACCAAGGAAGAGGGCAGCCCCTTTCCTTGACAGATCCCCCATTGTTGTGAGGCTGCTGTGGTGTCCTGCAGGCTGTTGGCAGCCTCTGGGTATCCCTGTGTGCATTTACCAGACTACAGGGCTGTGTAGCTGGGAGGCAGATGAAAGGGCAAGGTTTTTGCTGAACATCCTATGACACTTGTGAGGAGTTAAATGTTAGTTGTGGATATCCATAGGGTTTGATCTCCAAAGATGCCAAAATAACAATCTAGAGGGCTATGAACAAACAAAAGTCTAATTCTTTGTGGTTTTTGGGCACCTAAATCCTGTCTGTATTTGGTAGGCATTAGGCCTTTAAGGATGTAGGACAGCAGTTCAGATTTACTTGGACCAGTGACCACCACAGTCATATTGCTTCAAGCTCCTGCTTGACTATGACTGGAAGCCAGACAGTAAGAAATGCTTGACATTGGCAGTGAGGTGGACATACCTGACAAGCCCAGGTAAATTATCCACGGTCTTGGTGGAAAGAGGGGGGCAGAGTAAGGAAAGGAAATCATCTTACTGCCAGAGACATGATTCAATGCCTAAACTGCAATACTGTACTTTATTTCAGAAGCCACAAGCAGTCATAATGGAAGAACTAAACCAATCAAAACCCTCTAAAAATGTTTCACTGACAACAAGGTGACTGGCTGGTTCTTTGCTGCAACCAGAAACAGATGTAAATAAGCATAGTAATATGATGAATTGTTGGTACAAAATGAAGTTACAACAGTAATTAAATACAAAACTGTATAGCAATGCAGGTTTGGTTATTAATCTTGCTGGGATAATATTTGGCTAGGAGGCAGTTAAACTTCTGTATTTTGAATTTGATCTTGTTTTGTCATGAAATTAATTTGAAAGTTCTGTAGGTGGTACCTATTAAAAACCTTTCAGTTTGAAGCACATGATTAGCATAGGACAAATGTTCTACATTGATATGCATTCGTGATCACATCAAAGATTTTCCTGAAGCCAAAACACTTTAACATGCACACATTCTCCATCTAGCCATTGGGAAGCAGGTCCTGTGGGTCAGGTGGACCACTCTGGGCTATTTCATAACAAAATGGTTAATCCGCATCACAACAAACTGTCACGCTTTAGGAAAAAGCACTTTTACCATGATGTGTTCTGAATTACAGGCAGGCGTCACATGGTGTCCAGATGCCAACTCAGCAGCAGCCTGGGCCTGATATCCCATCTGTCCGAATGGCTGTTGCATTTCTTCAGATCCTTGGGTGCACTAAAAAAAGTCATTTTTGTTGCCTCTCTTCCCCCTCTCACCTTCCTCCTCCACAATTACCTCCTTTAGGATGTTAAGCCTCCAAATGGCTTTGGGGGCAGCTTTTGCAGAGGAGTCCCATTTTGGACGTTGTTCTGACTAACCACAGAATAAAATAGTCTTTTCCCCTCCTCACAAAGTAGTGTGCATTCTTAATTTTGTAATACAAAATCCCTGAACCAAACATTTCTGAAGTCAATGAAATTACTTCAAGAATGGGTTTGTATGTTGAGTTTAATACCCGAAAAGTGCCTCATCCGGCAATAAAGTAGAAACTTAACACAAACTTTGGTGGTGTTAGACAGCCTCTTCATCACAGCACTGTATTTGCTTTCGAATAGGCTTTCTATCCTTATCCGTTACTTCTAAATGGGGACACTGCATTTGTTACGCAAAAGAGAAAATTAGTTTTATTCCTCGAGACGGGCACTGCTGAGACAGCTGAGTTTCAGAGTATGCTAATAGCCCAACTGTCTTCATTTTTAAGAGGTATTCAAACCTCCAAAAAAATTTTCGTTTTCAAACGTTTCCTGTACTAAAGTACACATAACTACCATGTACCATTGCCATCTAGTGGAAAGGTAAGTAAGAACACAGCTTTTCTTCAATAGTTATCCGTGATGATCATCGAAGATTATTTTAGCTAATTTGCAAAACCTCTAGAAAGCATCCTTGCTGGAGCCCACACATCTCTCAATGCCTGCCCTGCTCTCAGAGAAATCAATAGCTTCCTGTATAACTTATCTTTTGCTATGATAAAGAGAGGTGTTTGACTGCTGTTAGCAATCTACTGAAAAGAGGGCTTTTTTTCTGAAACAGAGGAAACTTAGTTTGTTTTCTTATCTTTGAATAAATGTAACATTAAATAACTTAGTATAAATAAATCATGTTAGTGGATACACATGGTCAATAAGAACGTATTTCAGAGACAACTGTTGTGAAAGGGGAGGTGGGGGTACAACAGAAATAGAACTAACACTGTAGCAATGCAGCTTCTCCTTGGCTTGGCTAAAAGAATGAAATGAGCACAGCTTTTTGCAATTAAAAGCCTACGGAAGTTTTGGGAAGCCTGGCAGATTAAGCATTAAATTGAGGAGCTTCTATAGAAAAACTCTAGTCAGGCTAAAAGACTTATTTTTTGTAGCCATTTGTTTAATGAGTTTACATCTGCTGTAACATTCGAAGAAGTCAGCAGAGCTCAAGTGTTTGACAGCTGCTCTTAAAAAAAACCAAGGAGGGTGCACTTTGCTCATCTACCTCACAGACTTTAGATGAGGATGAGAAATGTTACAGAGATTCACTGGAAAGTCTCAAAAGCAAAATACATAATATCTAGTTTTACTAGATTCTTATCATTTACAGTTCACCCTAAAACTCCCACACATTTGGTTCTTAATGTCCCTCATGCTCCGTTAAACCTCAGTACAGCAATGTTCCCATAGGAATGTGGCCCCTTGCCAGATTCTCTCATGAACATTTCATTAATCTTCTTGGCTCTCATACAAACTACAAAACATTATTTGTTAGCAATTTAACTGTTTTGCTCCCAAATGTGCCAGAAATGTAATCTTTGCTATGCTTTCATTCAAGAATACACAAGGATAATTATATAGTAAATGAAAAGAGGTTTTTTTACATTTAGCATGATCCAGTGCCAAGAAAGGTAAACTGATTATATCTTGTCTCTGGAATTAATTCTCATGCTATCCTAAATGCCAAATCACTCTCAAATGTTAAGATCTAACTAAAACTTAGCAAAGTACATATTTAGATACTGTTTTATTTCATTACACTATACAAATACCTCTGAGTTTTTTTAATAATTCAGACCATACCATATAATCTACTTACTTCACAGGATAACTTACCAGAAAATATTATTTCTGTTTTCCGGAAGCCTGGCCTGACCCATGTCCAGTGATGTTGAGAAAGGACAATCACTGGCTTTGCAATAAGGATGAAGAGTCTGTTCCTCTAAAAAGCTTTCAAAGCACACATGACTTGCTAAAGAGAAGGAAAATTATTTAGAGAAAAGCAGCTTCATCTTCTGCAGAGCAGGGGGTATTAATTCCAGGTATACAGATACACAACTTTTATTTCATAACACAGAAAGCTTCAGTGGTACTAGTGGATAAAGCTGTCCCTGAGTGCCTATAACACTAATAGTAAAGATGCAGGTTTCATCTGGGCTTAAACCCCAATAGTATCACATAGACAGATATGCAGATGTAACTCACCTTCATGTGAGAAATGTAACATCTTCATTTCCTAACTTTCAAGTAATAACCTTTGTATGGGTCAATTCCATGTAAGTTTTTCTGTGGTTTTGTCAATTTGTTTTGTTTTGTTTTAAAACTAATATATAAGAAATTCAGTTAATTCCTCAAATCCCATGCTCACAACATGCAGCATTAGCAATGGAGGGGTGAAGGATAAAGAGTGAGTAAAGACTGCAGCCATTTAAAAGGATAGGATCAGAGAATTAAAGGGATGGGAATGAACAATAGCACATTTATAGATCTTTCTGTTTTCTGTCTTCTCTAAGTGCACACAAGAAACAAAAACATTTGGGATGTATCCAGACTCAGGCACTTTTTCCCAGCACATTTCTGGATTAATATTGCTCTGCAATGTAATAGGCAGAGATGTGAAGCCATATCCTTCACATTGCAGTCACTAAAACTGCAGCCTGTGTGAGCAGATATGTATTTGATCAGCCATGAAAGAAACAAGGGCCACAGGCTGTTTGCTGTGTCAGAATTTGGATTTTTTTTCTTAATCTTTAGGAGAAAAGAAGAAGGTATTGCAAATTATGCTGCAGAATTTGCTGGGTCATGGCAAGAAGTGATTGGTATAGTTCATTCAATCCTACCTTTTAAAATTATGGCAGGAGGATGAGCGAGAGACTGTTTTGAGTATGCCCATAGAACATGAGAGGTTAATGATAGAAATAAGCAGCTCTATCAGTTGATGCATGCAGCCAGATAAAGAAACCATTCAAAGCCTTTAATGTGGCTTGGAGAAAAGAAGCAGGAATGACATAGTGTTTAAGAACAGTTTGGAAAGAATGGGGTTTTTGGTGAAACAATGGCATGGTCAGCTGCGTGAGTTTGATTGTTTGCATGTTGGGTGTAGCAGCTGCCTTAACCAGGGAGAACAGACAGCTAGAAGATGAGGTAGGTCATAGGGTACGATCAGATGAAGGGGGATTTGGGAGCTGGGAATTTTTGAAGGACTACAGTAGTTAAGAAAAATTTGGCACAAAAGCTACAAGATCTCAGGAGAGTCAGTCAAGGAGGACACAACCAATGGAGGGGACAAGGCACTCAGGAAAAGTCTCTGTTGTTCTTAGATGGTGATGGGAGAGCTGATGCAGCTCTTTTCGCTCTAGACCGAGAGTGCAGTGCTGCAAGGATTAAAACCAGAGGCAAGGCTGTACGACTTTGTCCACATGTGCAAGTCCAGAGACAAGCATATATGTAATGTGCCATTTGGAAAGAGCACTCCCACTTTAGCTTTCAAGTGGTGGCAAAGCCTAGTCACAGCACTGAGATGCCAAATATAAATTCAGGCAAAATTATGCTGCTATATACTCCTGAAAGCTGTATGACTAAAATAGAGTGTAACTGACCTAATTTCTTATTTTTATTTCATAACTAAAAACAACTCAAGGGAGCCCTGAATACAGAGTCTTGCTCAACACCCAACAATTGGACTGGCTGATTGAACTGGCTGGTTGGCTAAAATTGTATTCTGATTAAACTGTAAGACCTTTTCTCCAAATGGCAAAGCTCTCCTCCCTGTAATTCCTGAGAGACCCATGCAAGAATCACAATGTAAAGAAGAGAGTGCACAGTGTCAGGCAGCCTCTGTTGTTCCCCTCAACAAGTTATAAATAAATATAGAATACTTACAGTGCTCTGTACTAGAGAAAGCCAAGATCAAGGCCAAGTGTCCTCCCCGAAAATAATTGCAGCATGCAATATAATCCTACATACTCTAGCAATATGTGGTCTAAATAGAAACCAACAGGATAGAGCTGGATTGTGGGTGGTGGAATTGTACCAGACCCTGAGAATTTTCTATTAATTAAGAAATGCTGATTAATAGAGAATAATAAGTTTTAATAAGCCACTAATAAAAGAGAATTGTGTTTAAATAACAGGCGTGTCTTGATTCCTTGGAACAAATCTTCTGATTTTTAATTAGGGGAATTCACCTAGTGGAAAATTTTGTCTGACTTAAGACAGCAGTTTTCTGTTGATGTTACTCACTGTGGTTTCATTCCCTGTCCCAGAGGTCTGCCTGGGTAGCTGAGCAATGGAGAAAGAAGCCTCAGAAGCAGCAAAAGTTAACAGTCTTGATACCAAAATTACTGGGTGAGGCTGTGTCATACTAGAGGAGAGGATAGAGGATAACAAGACTTCTGGGGTTAAAGTGTTGAGGTGCATGCAAAACACTCAGCAGCACAAGACAGTTCAGCTAATTTCCTCAAAGTGCTCAGAATGCAAGTTGCAGGTTTGCTAGGAAGGATTTTAATAAACGTGCTGGGATTGTACTGCCCAGCAAGATTCATCCTCTGTCCCATATCAGAGTACAAATCTCTTTCCCCCTTCTGGTAGTACAACTATACAAAACTTCCTTAACCACAAAGTGAAGGAGAGCCCTGGATCTTTACCATGTCTGAGCATGCATGTTAACAGGGACATCCTGAGGTTTGCTGCACTTTCCCTGTACATATATCCCCCAAGAAGACAGAGCTGACTCAGAGAAACTTGCCCATTAATATCCTATCTTCATATCAACCTCTGCAGCTCTGCAATCGTTTGTAGATTATTATAAAAGGAGCTCTGTCCAATGGAGGCACATTATTGTAAGCATAAAACAGGAATCCAGACAGGTTTGGTAATCCAACCTCAATCAACAAGGATGTAAAAAAATCCACTGTGGCAAAAGAAAAATGAAAAGCAAGGTCTAGTTACCAGCAATGGAATTTTAGAAGTTAATACTCAAAATTTCCAACTGATGAATACACATGTTCCTGAAAAGCAGCATAACTGTTCCAAATATCAGCAGACAAATCTGTGCCCTAAATCTGCTTCCTACCAACTGGATGTACAGTGATTGGGAAGTGCATATTGTAACAATTTGTTGCCACACCACTTTTCTTGCATGGGAGGACAGTGTCTCTCCAAGACAGAAAAATCTCTGAATCTGGACATGGAGCTCTGGCTCAATGAAGCTGAGTCTGCTATGTGCCTTTAATTTCTTTGCCTTGATGAAAGTCCTAATGTCACCACTTAGGCAACAAGAAGGTGAGTTAGGGCTTTATCAGGACTAACTAGCAGCAGGAAGAGCTGAAGGCAGATCTTGATTAAGTGCTCTAAAGACACTGGAGTTAAACTGTGGGACTGCAGAGTCTGGGAAGCAGTGGTCGACATGCAAGTTCCATTTCAGCGCCCCTCAGACTAAGCCTCTTTTAAAATATGATCTTTATCCTCCAGCTCTTCTCTTCATGCTACAAGTAACCTGGAACCTGCCAAAGTTGAAAACTAACTCATTAGTCACCAGAGAGTTGGTGGCACACAGAACGTACTCCTGATTAATTTATCAGTCTAGGTCATTTTACAGCCAGCTGGCCCACCCTCCCTGTGTTATATGAGCATGCTGCAAACTCTGAAGTGTTCACAGAAAGATACATTTCTCTCTCTTTCCCTTACCCTCTCTGCTTTTATTCTGTGCTTGTTCCTTTAGAGGTCCTGGTGTTGTGGGAAGGCTCTGAATGCCTGCTTCTGATTTGCATCAAGATTCCCTAAGGTGCCACGAGGAAAGTTAAGTAAGATTCAGGCTTTGATTTCTGTGAGGGTCAGAGAGGGGTGGTTTTGTTTTCTTGTTTTTATTTTGATTCTTTAAAAATTGTGTAAATACAATGAGTATTGCTTCTGTTTTGACAGGTTACCATAAGTAGTGGCTCAGATTATCCTTTCTGCAAATTATATTTGAGTTTATGTAATTTTAGTATTGCTCTATTAAGAGAAGGCACAATTACACTATTAGAAATACTGATAGGGATCCTGACCAATTCATTGTTTGCATTTTATAGAAAGAAGAAGAGAGGAGGGGAAGGGAGGGGTGGTAAGTAGAGGAGAGCAAAATTATGAAAGTCACAGTGGGAAGTATCACCTTAAGACTGTACTTCTATTGAAATTCTAACACCACAAACTTGTTTTCCATTTATCTGAAAAAAGACTGGGACTATTTTCCCCATATATTAGAATTGTGCATTTCTTTTTTTTTTTTTTTTTGTTCTCTTACAGTTTGCAAGCCAAACAAAACAACCAGATTAATTACAATACTTAACCAGCCTGTCAAATAAGGCAGTTCAGTTGCTTACCTTTTGAACTAGTGCATTCATGGGAATCTTCTTCTTT
Source organism: Hafferia zeledoni (assembly GCA_035583235.1). Lineage (NCBI taxonomy): Eukaryota > Metazoa > Chordata > Aves > Passeriformes > Thamnophilidae > Hafferia > Hafferia zeledoni. The sequence goes on along the minus strand of JAWWEV010000167.1, from coordinate 5,445,175 downwards.
TTTTGTAGGATTATCTTATAAAAATACACATGTAAGTTTAGCACAAACCATAAAAATGTGTTGTAGACTTCAGCTAATCTAGTATCTTTCATTTCTAAGGAGGATTTGGGTGGGGGCCAAGTTAATTAAAACCAGAATAAAAATGTGTTCTATTTATATGAGTCATATACCTCTGACTCACGATAGAGTCTGTGCAGCTAATGGGTTAATTTGCCCTGATAACACAGAAAAAATGAAGCTAGAGGTTATGACACTGTTTGGACTGAGTGCTGGTTTCAGACAGTGGGTGTACAAGGTTTTTATGCAATTAAGAATAGAGATCTGCTCTAATGATGTCCTTTCTGTCTATTCAAGTGTCATTACAAACAGTTCAGAAAGATCTGGAGGTACAGAAGGATTAGAAATCCAGGACTGACACCTTCGATACTTTATTATTGTAACAATATGCACATAAAAGTGTTTAAACTACTATCACATAGAGGAAAGTCTAAATCACACAGGTGTAACTTGTAATGGTGGCAATCGCCCCAAAGCTGGTGGCCCTGCAGCACTTCAATAGCAAGAATTCCTCCCTCAACCACCTAACAAACCTCCCCAGTTACTTTACCTCAGTGGCCTGATGCTGAGCACCTACATCTTTAGCACAGGAAGTGTGGAAATCTTTTAATCTAACAGCTTTTGTAACTCCCCTGGTGCCTTTGCCTTTGGGGACTGGTATCCATACCAGGTCCATTGGTAACTTCTTAGCTTCCTGTTTTACACCACAACTTAAAGGCACAGATAGGGTACAGAAAGGGAAAATCAGCTGCTAGTCCATACTATTGTTCCCAATCCATAACTACTATGAAGTTCTGTGCAAAGGTAGAGAAGTTCACAGCTTTTTGCCTCCTGCATTCCTGCGGGACTGTGAGGAAAACAGGGACTGTATCACAGCATGCATTCATGGAACTGCTAGTGCAACAAAACCTGTAGGCATGGACATAAACCAAACAGCAATAATAACCACACCTGAGCGGTATCCGCCTAAAACTCAGAGCTGAGGTTGAAAGCAGACAGCAGCATTCTGCTCCCCTGCAGTTGATTTAGTTATCTGATCTACAAGGGCCTCACAAGAGAAGACATAAACCATCCTGGTTTTGTAATGCTTTATACAGGTGAAACTCTTAATGAATGCCAGAGTGGATAAGAAGCATAGGGTTTTTATGAGCTATTTTACAAAGCAGCTATAAGGGATCCTTTGAGGAAAGCAGGCCTTAAAAGCAATGGGTTTGTGGGTGTAATTATATAGGGTTGTGCTGGGATGTGAAGACAATACAACACAGGCCTCAGTGTAAATGTGACTGAGGCTTCCCACAATGATACGAGTATTTACCCATTTCTAGGGAAACAGACTGAAAGAAACCACAAGGATTTTTTTCATGGATTTAAAGCTATGCCCCCTTACCTGAGCACTGCCACCCAACAACAAAAACCCCAACCAAATAAAACGTAAAGTTCTGGTCACAACAATTTCCCTTCACCCCCCTGCATGTAACTTAATAGCCCTCATCTGTTCATCTAATATAACAGTCATAAATTGGCATGTGATCCAATGGACTAATCATTCAGAGACATGACTACAGTCAGCACCATTCATTCCTCCCAGCATCAAAAGCCCTGAGAAGTGAAAGGTGCTGATTAGTCACAGCTGAAGACTGCAGAGACTCAACATGCTAGTTCAGTATTAATTTTCACCTAACTGGAACAGTGCAAACATCCAGGGGAAGGAAGAATAGTTAAAACATGTTTTCAGGCTTATTCCCAATAAAATTAAACTGAGGCAAGTAGGAAACAGTCTGTGCAGTCTGCCACAACATGGAGATGTGGGAAGAAGATGCTCTTCCTGTTTTCCCTCTCCAGCCCATGTGAGGAATATAGCCCTAGGCAGAATTTCTGCTCTTTGCACAGAATGTAGGCACCAAGGTTGCACCACCTCCCCCTGAAGCCATCTAAATTTCACCCTTGATTTTCAGTTGTAAAGTCTCTCACATGTTATGCCTGCACATGTTCAAAGCTAACCCAGTCCCAATGGGACCAAGTAGTTCTAGTTGTAACCTTGCTGGGATCCAAAAATGAGACACAGCATTCAATCCAGGATTTCTGCTCAGAGAATTCCCAAGAAACTTCAAGTGGCTTCACAAACAAAATGCAACAGTGTCTGTAATTTTCCTAAAACTCAGCTTGTAGCTGATGTGGTGCTCACCCTCCCACAGGAGCTCAGCTAAGGGCTAGAGCAGGTAGGAAGCAGGGGAGGAAACCCATTTGCTCTGCCTGAGGGGAGTGAAAGCCACCAGAGTTCAGCAGGAACTTTGCACTGAAACAGAGGTGATGTTACTGTTTCCTCTTCATAATATGTTTTGGAATTTTAGCATCTTTTGATTGACTAAATATAGCAAGCCTTACAGGAGGCCCAGAAGAAAGGTTCTTCCCCCAAACTCCTTTCCACCTTTTCAACAGCGTAATCACCAGCTATGCTCCCTCCTCTGCTCTCTTTTTCTCTGTCAGTTAAGGTGGAATTACTTTATATAAAAACTTCCAACTTCTGTTGAAATGTGAACTAAGGTGCCTCTCCAACAATACTAAAAAAAGTGAATCACCTTAAATTCATACTGCAGGTTTCTAAAAAGGCAGAGAAGTGACGTCCACAGCTGCAGAAGGGCATTAAACCCAGATCTTTCTGTGCGAATAGCAATGAAAAAATTGAGGTAGCCAAACTGTGACCTTTTTGTTGTATTGCAATGTTTGAAGAAGAGCAAGTCTACTTGCTTTTCAGGACAAAAATCCATAAAATTCAGGACAAAAGCTCTAAGTGCATATGATGGGGCCTATGAATGTGAATCCTAAGCAGACAGAGGTACTTCTTTCCAGCCCTGAGTAACAAGACTGGGATTGAAGACCAGTGTTAAAACTCACCCTGTCTTTAGTGTTCCCTGTTGATTAGGCAGCTCAGCTTGGGGGTTTCAGCTTTACAAGCAGATCTAAAGATCAAACACCTTCTTCTGGATTCATTCTAGTAATCCAGTGGCTAAAAATGTCGATCTGTAGCACTTTAAATGCCTATATTTTGTACTGGTTCCAAGTTCTGCACTGAAGATCCTGCATTAAAGGGTCACAACAAAAACAAGTTTATTAAAAAACAGATCTCAAAATCTTCCTAAAAGCAGTTATTTTCTGAAACGGGCAGTTTAATTTCAGTAATTTTAACATTTCACAAACATTTTGTTAGATTTCAAATCAACAAAATTGCTCTGCAGAAAACTGCATTATACCCAGCTGCAATATCACCACTGAAGTGTTCAGCACAGTAATGTTAAAGTATACTCTGCTATTCTGAGTCAAAGACAGCATTTTCCTGACCTGCTGCTGTTAATCATTTCGAGCATATGTTTACATGACTGTTTTTGCCAACCCACTTCCAGCTGTCACCAGCCCCCACAGAACGTAATAATAAACACCTTGTACACCCACAAAGAGGTAACTGGAAATGGCTTAGATGCATAGAGAAGTCTGGAAGCTCTGAGAACATAAACCATACAACTTGCCTAATTTTTTGTCAGACATTTCATACTTTGACCCAACAACAACATGAAGTATTAATTTTCAGGTGCAAGTTTTATTGTGGATCATAACAAAAGTTTCAGAAAAAGCACAGGGGAAAAAATCAGGAAGACTGTGTCTTTTACTTACAGAATACACATATCCTGTGAAAGCCACTAAGTTTGCAGTTGAAGGCAAAGCAGCTTAATTTAAACTAGTAATTATTTTTCAGATATATGTTAAGCAGATCTTGTAAATGTTCTTTTTACTTAATTAGTTTGATATTGAAATTGAGAACCAAATATTTCAAGGACTTGTTGCAGAGTGAATAGTACTAAATTGTTAGACAAAACAGAAAAAACCAGTCACACAAAATATTGTGAACATATGTAAAACTGGCCCTTGTAAATGTTAAATGATTCAAAACCCCGTTGGAAAATCTGTGGATGCTGAGCTATGCCTAATTTTAGAATTTTGGTGATGCAATCTGTTTTTCATATGATACATCAAAATAAAATATCTTAATTCAAACTAATTATAACTTCTTACAAAGGATTTCTTCAGTCTGTCATTGTACTTTGACTGTAAAAACAAATCCCACACCAATTCTTAAAGTGACAAAAGTCTATTAGATAGTGTAGAAAATCTTGCAAGAGGTCTTCAAGGCACTGTTTTCTCTTTGGGTGCTTGGCCGTTCATGAAGGCTGTTTTGATAGGAAGACAAGAATAACAAAAACTAGACCTAAACTGGTATCTAGTATATTAAATATCATATATATCTTTCTCTAATGAAGTAAATCCCATTACTTCTAAAAGCCATTCTGCTTTACAACACTGTCGCTTGCAGTAAGGTGTCTGCTAAATTAACCTGAAACATGAATTTAAAAACATACTTTCAGAAAAGAAGTTGGAACAAAAGTCAACCAGGTAGCATTTACCTCAATCAACAGTCTGCCTGAATGGAAACCATTCCCAAGTAGTGTTACCCTCTGCAAAAACAGGGGCTCTGCCATTTAATGCCACCAGTTTACGTGGAGATACACCGGATAGCAACTTGGTCCACAGTTAATTGAAGTAGATGAGGACGTTATCCAGCTCTCACTGGTCCACTTGAATCCCTGAGCTGTGTAGCTGCAGGGGCTGCTGCCCTCTGTAACAGGAAGATACCTACTGACTAAGACATGTAAAGAATGAGGTATTCTGCAGTCAGCTCATTTAGTAAGAAACTCAGTGCGTCCATACTCCATCAGAAATACAGAGCAATCCAATTCTGGACTTCATGAGTGTGTCTTGGGTAAAATTATGCAAAGGTTCCTTCAATACCTTTTTTATAGGGCCTGTTCTTCATGGCAACTAGATGCCAGTCAGCTGGGAAAGAAACCTGAAAGGAGCCCACCCCAAGTTCTTAAGAATTTAAGGTAATTATTTTGAAAACATCTTACTGATACACTATGAAAAATCTGTAGTTCCCCTTTGAAAAAAATGTAAGCTTTGTGTGGTTGGGAGAGCATGCCAGGATCCATCAATGGGGAAATATCTCCAATCACAAAACAAATCTGGATACCATATTGCTGGATGCAATGGGTGAATTAGAAGTCAGAGAAGCACAGAAAGCTGTTCTTTTGGCAGTTTCATGCTGCCCCAGCAGCAGAAATATTCAGTTTTTTACTCAAGGCAGGCTAATAGTCTGCCAGGTTTTGGTGGACTCAGCTTCCTGTGGGTCTTTGTGTGACAGAGCACAACAGACAAACACATTGGTCTGGTGGATGAGATCCAAATACCACCATGAGATCTTCAGGCAGTGGCTTGGATTCACACTGTCTGGCTTTAGAAATCCAGCCAAAGTGCTGAGATGGCAGCCTTGAGACCAAGAGCTCTCTCTGGGACCAGTGGAGAAACTGGCCTCTCCAGGTGGCTGCTGATGTCTTACATAAGCTAAATCAATTGATTTGGATCCATTTAATCATTTAAAGTAATTATAAATAAATCTGGGACTGACCTAAAATTTAAACAACTTCTATCTTAATATAAACAGTGAGGAAAACTCTGCATTCAGCAGTACAGCACTATACACAGCTATGTATCAAGAATAAAAGCAACGTAGGTGTTGGCAGAATTTGGCCCAGCTAACTCAACATTTCCCTGCCCTGAAGGAAAGGGCTGGCCTACACTGATGGCTGAAGGGCAAACTGTCTACAGTAGTATTCTATATGTCTATAATATTCTGTATCAAAGCAATAAATATTAGATATAATCTGTATATTAGATTTCGTATTTATCTGATAGCTATTTAAATCTACACTGTCAAAAATATAAGCAGTGACCCAGTACTACATGGCAGCATATACTACTTCTGTGATTTTGTTAATCACATGGATCTATATTTACATAGGACACTCTTGTTTTTATAGCAGATTTCAATCTACAGAAATTCTTACCATAGGACAGATTATTGTGTAAAAGTTGGATATTGTCTAAATGTTTCTCTGGTTCTGCATAACTGCATTTCAGCATGAGGATTTCATCATTCTGTCTCAGTATCATGTTTTTTAAGGATGGAAAATAGAGTCTAATTGGCTTTAAAATCTCCAAAAATGTTGTACCAATATAGTGCAAGATACTAATTTTCACGTCCAGGCAAAAAACCAGTTTTACTGTTGATTTTACATATATAAATCTCTTCTTTAAAGAAAGTGCACTCCTGAAATCAAAGGCAATCAAAATGTTTCATCACTGCTGAAATGTAAAAGTGTTTCAGCTGAGCATAATCTGCATATGATTTTTAATGAACTATTAAAAGTACTAAAATCTAGGTGTGCAAATGAAAAACTTACATGTTAAACATTAAAATAAGCTGAAATTGCTGCTGGTACGTACATGAAAATTTCTGTCTTAGTCTGCTCAAAAAATGTGTGGTTAATTCCTATTGTTTCTCAGATGTTAAAGCTGTAATGAAATCATGTTCATTTTCACTGAGGTCAAAATGTCCAGTTATTTCTCTCTGCAAAAGGCAAATAATTCTTATTTTCTGTACCTCTAATTTCAGAAACTCAGTTAAAGTTACAGAGGTAAGAAAATATTTTAATAAAGATATTTAGAATGCTTGTAACAATCAGATAATTTCTGAGTTGAGAACATCCAGGTGTTGTCCTTTGAATTGAATACTGACTTTCCTTTGAAAAAGCTGATAATTACTTCTCAGAAGAGTAATTTTGTAGCCTGCAGCAGAAGTCAGTATCACCTTATTACTGAACATCAGCTGGTCTTAAACAAAGACAGAAAAAAAATGTTTCAGTTCTCTTTATGTTAATGTTGTACTGAAAGGTCTACATTAAAAAAAGGGCCTGGAAAATTGAAAAACATGTAATGCTTTACATAATAAGTAACATATAGCTGTTAATGACTGTTCTTGCCAGCACTGCCTTTGTCCTGAGGAACTGACTCAAGAGCCGACAGATCACTTTTCCTTTTACCTAAACAAGTTCTGCCAGAACTGGATGAATATTAAGTCTCCTTCCTGCACTAAACAGTTCAAAGATTTCTGAACAGTTGTGTAGTAATTTCAGCCTGAGGATTTTTTTCCTTACTGTGTAACTCAGGATCCCAAGAATCCATGGCTGCAATGGAACACTTTGTTTAAAAAGTGATTCAGGCAGTCTCTATCAGCTTCTTTATGAAAACATAACTGGTGCTTGGAATCACTCTAAGGGAAGGATCAACTCCCATTTCTCTTTTGTGCCTTTGTTAAAGCTAAAAACAAACAGACAACAGCTTATACTTGGTGATTATTAGATAAAAGAAATCTTTATAGCCATGTAAAATCACCAACAAACCTTACACTGTAATGGAATCTTTGCAGATAGGAGTAGTTTTGACCAAAAAGCAGTGCCTTTGTATCTGAAACACTATTAGAATATTCTAGAAAATGAATCTTTTGGGGGTTTTTTTTGTGTTGGACATTATGCAGCGAAATACTTTCATCAAAAAATAAACCAAAGAGACAATTTTAAATCCTATGTAGCAATAAATCTAAACCTGATAATGTTGTGATTAAACTACCAAAACAAAACCAAGCCATTCTTCTACTTTCTAATACTATGTAATAATACAAGTATTATAGAAAAACTGTATTATACAGGTATGTCTTGCTGAAATGTGTTCTTTGTAAGAAAGGTCTCTGCCTTGAACAAAACCAAGTGACAAGCTGCAAAGTGTGCTGCTGTGGAATGCTCAATAACACAGACCTAAAGCAGAGTATCACATTATAATAAGCCTGAAGTAGCCACTTCAGTTTGTACCCATAAAATTAAAGCCTAATAATAGCATTGGATATATATATTAATCAGCTTAAGTCTCTTTTTAGCTGTCATGTGAACAAGTGTCTTTAACTGTTTCCCCATGCACATTTCTCACAATTAGAACAGAACTGTCTTATCATGGATAGAAAATATTCTTCTCTTTCTCCTTCCCAGACTAAAAAAAGATATATGGAAAAAAACCTAAAGTACTCAGTGCAGAATCTTCCTATGATTGGCTTCAAAGGCTGATTTGAATCAAAGTTACTAAATCTTTTTTTTCATTGTTGCTTCACCTAGTAAAAACAGTGTGAAGACTATTATGGAGTCAAGAATTACCCCAGAACATACCCAAACACCTTCCTCCAACTCTTTTTTCTTTATAAGTTACATCAGTTTTAAATCTACTATGAAAATAGCAGTGCAAGAATAATGAATGAAAAGTTCTTTAGATAAATGGTAGAGTTCCTTTTAGGAAAAAGACACAGAGGAATATCAATGAAAGATACACTAGTTATGATGCCTTCTTTGTTAAAACTCCTTCCAACTGAAATCTTCACTCCACGTTCCTGTATTTGGTGAACAAATTGTACAGTACTCTCAGTGTAGACTTCAAGTCACAATTTACAATATCTAGAAAAAAGACAGGGAAAAACAAATCAGTAACTTCATAAGCACAAAATATTTTTCAGGGAAAAAGTGCCTATTCTCTACTCCCATTCCTTGCTTGGATAATATCCAAGAACATTAGATCACAAAGATAGTAAGAAAGAGTAGAAATATCAATAAAGCACAATTTTGAAACTGTCAACTCAAGAACTGTGTTTTAACCAGTTTTAGTTAGGGATACAAACAGCTAATGCTACTGATGTTAAATGCAACCAAGATTTAGATGCCTCTGAGACAAACTGTGCCTAGGGTTACATATATTTATATGACCTAATTGTCAGTCAATTGCAGCTGAAAAGTAATTATTTTGAAAAAGTCATCAGGCAGGAAGCAACAGAACTCTCCTCTTTATGTAAGAATTGTAGGACTTAGCACATTCTGGGCTGCAACATCCTTTATTAGGCCAAATTTCAGCAAGACAGCCAGAGGCCAGTTTAAATGCTCCAAAGGATCTAAAGAAGCAGGTATACAAGTGCTCCTTGAAGACACTTCTGAAAATTCTTTGAGCTAGCTGACATACATAGCTGAGTTAGTCCTCAGAAAATCAACATTTAAAGTAAGGGACTTACATGAAACACAAAGCTAATGAATACCTTCTGCTTCAAAGGGAAGTTCTTGAGAAAGTCAATATTATTTCACAAGAAATCTATAAAACAAACTGACAAGTACTATGCAGCAGTCTAGGCTAGTGCTTCAAGGAACATTCAATCTAAAACAGGGATTTAGAACTGCCCTCAGAAAGAACAGAGTCGAATTAGAATTGTCCTATCTCTTTCTGTTGACTGTATAGGAACTCGAACTCTTGACTTTGGTTCTTGGAATTGGCCATGGAAGGTGTAAAGCAGATCGTCTGCACGCTCCCATTATCTTCCAAACTTCCAAGTAAGCATAGTAAATAGTGCATGTAATCATTAGAGAGTTTTGCCATTACATTTATCTACACTGATATTTCTTGCAGATTGTGAAAGGGTCACTGCTTGAAGAACAATTCCAATCAAAATTACACCTTGTGTTCCAAAGTATGCAAACTTTGAAGGGTTAAAGATATGGGCTACATGGCAAACTGACATCCATGGACAAAGAATGAAAACACTCAAACCCAGATTAATGCATGGTCATGAAACCACAGGCACTATGGTTTTGTGGCTCTTAGTAAAAAATCAAATCAAAAATGCTTGGTATAAAACGCAGAGGAAATGCCAAAAGCTGCAGGAAGGGTATATTGCTCCCACAACATCCTGATATAACCTGCAATATGGTTTGCATGTAACATAGGAAGTTTTCCCTTTCAGGCCAGCAGCAAGGTACATAACACCTTTTTTCCTTAACACAACTTCAAATTAATAAAGAGATAACTGTGTTAGGTCTTTGCAAAGATATCAGGAGACTCCACCACCACAGCAGAATTCCACAGAAAGGCTCAAACTAAACGAAGCACGCTCCCACAGAAAGATGAGTTATTTTCATTGCTTCATGTGTTTGACCAGCATGTATAACATTTTATCAGTTGCAAGTTTCAAAAAGAGAACCTTGAGTTTGGCTTTGATGTACACATTTCAGGAACTAATCTGAAAAAGTTCAAACTGCAAATGAATTCGTTATAGACTCAATAGATTAATGTTCCAGTCATTTTTAAAGTAAAAGGTCACGGAAAGCTTTTTAATACCTTTTCAATTATATTGCAAATAACCCAAATAAACTGTTGACCCCATAAAAATCATTGGTTTTCATACTCATTCATTTAACTGCATTCTTTTTTCCACTAAATATGTTTTTCATATTCTTAAGCACTTTTCAGCATATTTTTTCCTCAAGAACCTCAAAGAAACAGTGTAGGAATTTAAAGAATATTTAGTGTACACATTTAGGGTAAGATCCTTTTCAATACTTTTTTGCTCACTGGAAATTTTAAGTACGGGCATTGTGCCCAATGTAACAACACATAAAACAGATGTGTTTTTCCATTCACATTGGGCAGGAAGTTTCATATTAAGCATTTCAATAATTGCACAAGAAATGTCTTATATATGCTGAAATATCCTTATGGCTTGATTTATACTGGAAAAATTAGCTGTCCCCTAGAGCAATAAATACCTGAAAAATTAAATGCCATAAGAATTTTAAACCTCCACAGGGAGTAAGGGATCACAGATATTCTCTGTTTTACTTGGATCCCTCAATTTCACTGTTTCCCCCTTCTCTCTGACTATTTGAAATGTAAAGGTTTGTGATGGTTTAGTTAAACATGATTGTGGATAAGAGTTCAGACAATCAAAAGAAGGTAAAAGAATTGGCTGGGTAGGTCCAGATTTAATGTACAGGTAGCACAGGCTTGATACTGAGATGCATTATTTTCTGTATGTGCATATGTCTGCTGCTGTTATGAACTAGAATTTGGGAGGGACAGAAAATAAGCAGAATGGAGCAGAACCTGATTCAGCAATGCGTGCCTGAATCTCCAGAGGGTTCTTACTATTAGAAGCAAGACTGACAATAGTTTGTATCAACCCCTTGGGGAATGATAATCCAATACTATGGCAGGAAAAACCCAAAAGCACCATATAATGTGAGTCTGCAATTGGTCTTGAAAACACACAACTATGTACTGATTATTCTGGTGGGTAACCAGCAGAAGCCCAGCTATCATCCTGTTAGGGAGAGTGGAGCACAAGCTGCATGTCCAACTCCTGCATGGTAGGAAGTGGTAAACTCTCAAGGGAGGAGTCACAAGAGCACCCTATAACATGGTGAATCCATATACAGACCAAAACATGGATTTGAACACTGTATTTATATGAGCAAAGAGGAGTGGAACCCTGGGACTCCTAAACTCAGCAAAACCTTCATCTTTCCTGAAGACACCTTTTACTTTCAGTCTTCAACTCTAATTTAAATATGCATGATTAGTTCCTGCATTCAAAAACAGTTATGTGAACATTTGAAATTCTTCTTTCACAACATCTACCTCTTTTGTGAAAATCTTGTAAATTATATTGTAATACTTGAGGTTTGGTATGAAGATGTGGGATGGGGGAAAATGGATCAACTGCAGCAATTCACATCTTCCAGTGACACTATTCACAACTGTGTTTCTTCCAGTGAATATTTGAATATTACTGCATACATATGGTCACAGAAGTTTTACCCATTCAATTAAAGAAAGGAAACATTGCAAAATTTGAAAAAGTGTATCAGCCACTTAAAATACAAGAGTTACTTGAGCACTTCATAATATATCTTGCCTTTTGCTCTTGGATTAATGTTTTAACCTTCCTTTAGCCATCTCATGACCCTGGAACATTGGGAACCAATGTAAATTTTTAAGGAGATACAAAAAAAGTAGAATACCTTCTGGTCTTGGCTTTGGTTTTTCCAATCCACCATCTTGCATTAACTCAAATGCAAAGGATACATTGAGGACCTAGAACATAATGAAGGTAGTCACTATTGTGAACTGTGTATTTTATAGCACAAATGTTCAAAACAAGATGTATTTAAAGTTGCAGATTCAGATTTTCCGAAGGAAAAAATAGTCAGGGCTCCATAGATCAGTAGACAATCAGTAGACAAATAGATCCAGACAATCCATTCTTTTGGTGCTTCTGGGTGATGGTGATGTCAGAGATATAAAGGTAATGGGAAAGATAACACATGACATAACATCACCCACAGAAAAATTACTTAAAAATAAAAATAGCCCACCTCCTGCAAGTTTAAAAATTGGAATATGATGGCCCATGCAGTGCTCTTGTCTTGAACAGACATCTGAACTGCTGGGATAGCAACAGACACTGAAGTAATGGTTGGTCTCAAACTGATACATTGTACATACACGCCCTTAAGCTTCCAAACCCATTAAAACTTTCAAATGGTAAATGTGTCTCGGATTTTGGAAACAAAAAAAATCAGTTCCATCATCAATTCTTGTATGTAATCCTGTATGTACTTAATGAACAGTCAGACTCGTTCAATGACAGCATCACACAGTGGCTGCCAAAATCTGTTAATACTTGCTAAGCACACCATCATTGACATAATTTTTTAAATGCTTGAAAATGGTTACCAGTACAGTCCTTTCTTTCAGCTACTAACATCAAACTTATGTGTAAAGGTTTATGTCATACTGGTAAAACTAGACATGGCTGACATATTTTGTTTGTTTTTAACAGAAAACTGAAATGTAATTACCTTTTGTTCAAAACTATCAGGAGTCAAGAAAAAGCTGTGCAGGGGAACAAAATAGCCTTCTAGGAGACCCATTAGCAGGACTAAGTACACACCATCTGCAAACTAGAAAAAAGACATTGCTCAGTGCATTCCCTGAAAAATATATAATTGCTTTTCTTAATGAACACAATTTATATTGTCTAATGCAGAACTGCCAACAAACTACTAAAACAAATATTTTAAATTTCAACTAAAATATTTTGTCTCCCTTCTTTGATTCTATTTAGTTAGTTAGTTCTGTTACTTCAAATTTTAAGTGTCTGTAATTACAGCAGAAGATACCTAATTGCTATATGTTCATTTCTATCTAAAAAAATAGCAACATCCATAAGAAGGACATGGATCTGTTGGAGTCCAGAGGAGGCCACAAAGATGATCATAGGGCTGGAGCAGCTCTCCTATGAAGAGAGAGCTGGGGTTATTCAGTTTGGAGAAGAGGAGGCTCCAGGGAGACCTTTGTAGCACCTTCCAGTACCTAAAGAGGCTACAGAAGAGCTAGAGAGGGACTTTTCACAAGGACAAGGAGGAATGGCTTTAAGCTTAGGGAGGGCAGGTTTAGACTAGAAATTAGGCACAAATTCTTTACTGTGAGGGCAGTGAGACATTGGAACAGGTTGCCCAGAGAAGTTGGGGATGTCCCATCCCTGGAATGGATCACGGTTGGAAGAGGTCTTGAGCAACCCAGTCTTGTGAAAGGTGTCCCTGCCTGTGGCAGGGGCACTGGAACTAGAAGGTCTTTAAGGTCCCTTCCAAACCAAACCATCCTATGATTCTATGGTTTTGTCAAAGGCCTCTCACTTCCACCCCTGTGGCATCAGGTCTATTTAGTGCACTGGTATCTACACAATCAAACTGAGTTATCTGAAGCAACCCATCACCTTCTTGAGGTAGGTAATTTACTTTCAATTGATAGAAATACAATCTCTCAACTTAGGGAATGCTGTTTCAGATAAATGCTTAAGGAGTTTCCAGGTACATTTGAATAACACTCTTTTTCCCAAAGTAAATGCAATAAGCAGAAATAGGGAATATCCTTTTGAAAAAAACCTTTACACATTATTCCAGCTAAATCTTAATTTTACCTTTGAAAAATCCCTATCAGATTTACAGCTACTTAAATAAAGCAGAGATTCTTTATAACATGAATCAAGACATAAAATAAAGCCTGACCTGAAAATGCATGGGGTTTTTTGATAGTGCAGAAACCATCCCTTCCTGCCTGACCCTGTAATTTTCTTATGATAACTGCTGCAATTGTTCACATGGGGAGGTATTAATACAGCAGGATTAAGCTTTTCTTTTAGCTTCTTTTCAGCCAATTTAGCAGCTGAGGACAAGAAAGAAGACCATGTACCACATTATTTCTGTGGTGCAATCAAGCCTGCAGCCCAGCTGTACAGCTGCCTATACACTTGAGTAGCTTTACCCTGGAGAATGTATCTCACTGAATAGAGCCATTGTAATCCCATGGGACCACGTGCTTGTGCTAAGGTAGGCAGGAAACAACTGCTCAGCCTGATGCTGGAGCAAACCAAGCAGACAGAGTCCTTTCCTGACCAAAGCAAGGAGGTTCTCCTTATAGCCCTTGGCAGCACCCAAAAGGTAGCACTAGTTAATTAATTTTTATGCTAATGGAAGTACAAAGCTGTTTTAGATACTTAATTCATGAGGGTCTTCCTCATATAAATATATTTAGAAATTAAGAGTTTCATGCTGAAATAACATCTTATAGCTCAATCAATAATAATTCAATGAAATTTCTGGATAAAGTTGGGGGCACAGCATGTAACAGTGCAACTATCCCTCCCCTTTAAGAAAGGCTATAAAATTCTACCTGCGTGTCCAATTCAGTCACCTCCAAATTCAATTTATTCAGATGCTTGTTCACAAAGGTGATGAGAGTCTGAAATATGAAAACAGCATAGTAAAAGCCTATTCAGGAGGGCAGCAGTCCAACATAAGCAGCATAAACTTCACTTAGAAGAGAGAATCTGCATGAGTGAAGAGACTGCAACACAGTCTCTAAGTTTTAAAACTGAAATAGGACATTAAAAAAAATTCCTTTTTCCAAGAATGAAGAACAGAAATAAAAGTGATAACATTAAAAAATACTGTTAAAACATAATATAAAACTCCCTTGTAGGTAACTATAGGGAAGTAGGGAATCAAATTCCACTCAAAATTGACAATAGCCAAAATACCCTAGAGGTCAGACCTCTGGTAGTTGTAAACCGGATTGTTGCGAACTGGATTGCTGCAAACTGGATTGCTGCAAACTGGATTGCTGCAAACTGGATTGCTGCAAACTGGATTGCTGCAAACTGGCATCAGTACAGTCAATGTACCAGTTGGGTTCTACTCACATATACTTTGTGAGAACTTTTTTGAAGGAAACTTTGAGAACTATATGTTGTTGTGTATTCCAAAGTTAAGTTCATGCTGCTAAACATTAATATCATAATCATGAATTTGTACATTTAAGTATAAATTGTATTTAATGCATGCAAACTATGCCTAATTTATATATATATATACACACACACTCACTACATACCTACAGAGACACACAAGCATGCACGTGCAGACATTATGTATTTCAAGAATAAAAACCTTCCAACCTTTTTCACTACATTGAGCTTGTCTGGAGCATGGTCAAATAAAGTGTCAAATGCATCTCTTTCTGAAAAAAAATCAGTAATATTAATATACCAAGCAGCATTTGTTCCAATTCAGAATAAAAACTTACAGAGACACATACTCATTTGAGACAATACAGCCAGCAAAATGTTTCAATATAATCTCTGTATTCCAAATATCATATATTTTGCATACTGCATTTTGCTATAAGCTGCTAGCAACTTATTCTCTATTATTTACAAAAAGCATCGTTTTCAAGTAGGATTTGGATTACCTAATGACCCCATTTCCCCAAAATGAACAAAGAATAGTATCTTTATGCATAAAACCTTAAACAGTCAGATACAGGCAGATAAGGAACCAAATAATTTTGTGCGGAAGAACATGAGTTTACATTAGAGTCACTACCCCTACAGAGGAAGATTTTTCCCCATGGGCCACTGACTGCACTGTGGTATTAAACACCTCAGGAAGGCCTGTGATTACACATCTGCAATACAATCCTTTGTATACATGTTTTGGAGCATTTTAATAAGCAATTTAGGACATTATCAGCAGTACAGGCAACCTAAGGTAGCATGACAAGAGTGCTACTGTAGTGACCTTCTGAAGAAAACAAACAAACAAAAAAGCCACCAGAGCCTTTTCTGAGAAATTTCCATTTCAAAAATCACTTGATTGATAGCAAATGACTTCACAAACAGTTACAATCATATTCCTTGATTAAAAAAAAGGTAAAGTAGATCCAAAGGCATTTGTAGAAGGCAGACTTCATACAAAGCAAGACTGCTCAGGGATATCCTTGGGAAAAGAGGTCATTCTGGCAGCCTTTTAAATCAGCTCTAAGGCAGGCATTGAAATAATACAAGAAGCAAAAGACAAATTCTTGGTGGCAAAAAAATAAAGAAGCCAAAGCTAAATTCTCCACCTAAGCTCCTCAGGTGAGTGTTTCCAGCTGGCCAGGCATGTGGCCAGTCTCAATCCTGGCAGTAAGACAGGCTATGCACAGGACCTTGCATGGTGGGTAGGCCTCCTGAATAATGACTCAAAGTCTTTAAAGTTTAAGTAGGTAATGGATGTAAGAATATCAACATGTTCAAGCACCTGGTTCATGGTAAGCCACCATTTTACACTGTGGTGGGAACTTATGACTATTAATACTATCACAGTCATGTTCTGTAGGTTAAACCACAAAGCACCTGCAAATTAACACATGCTGAAAAGCAACAAAATGTGTTTCAAAGATGGTCAGAATGATTTTGATGCTTTCTTTCCTTTGGTTAACTGCACAATAGCCAGTGGTGCATGTATTTCCCAGGACAACTTGAAATCCTCTACTTCCTTGCAGTTGATCAAAGCGACCACCCTCTGCACAGCTAATGTATACTCTGGTTGCCTCAAGGAAAAGATAATAATCAAATGAACTTACCATGCCTTCCTGATAATGCCCTATAGCAAAACAAAAAAATAAATAAAAAAAAAAGAACAAAACAAGAGTTATATATCATTCACTTGTAGATGTGCTGCAAAGAAAAACAGTATACATGGTCACATCTTTAATTTGGTGAATACTGGAGTGGATCCATGCAATTAAGAAAATCTTCATCAAGTTACTCCAGCTGAGAAGCTGGAATAGTCTAGAGTCTATCAGTATAATATCTCTTGGTTTCGCTAGAGTCTCACAGTAGGCCAGATTTCACATTTTCTACTTTGAACCAAATCAACACACTTTGCCTTAGCAAAGAAGGCTTTTTCATATTGATTTTGTGAAAACTTGGGCCTCTGCTTTAAAGATGAATTTACCACACCAACTACAATACAACTGCAGCCAAAACAAGGCTTGGTCTGGGTTCTTAATGACTGCAGCATTTTGCTCTAGCTGATCCTTCATGTAACTATCACACAAACAAATCCATACAGATTAATAATAAATCAATAGTACAGCTTCTCTCCATTCAATTAGAAACCAGGACATTCTACTATTGTTCTCTGTTGGTTTGGAATAAGTTTTCTGTTATAAATTTTTCAGTGAGATGACACATGCAAGACTTAATACAGTCATTTTACATTCCCAAAGTCAAAACACCTAAAAATAGTCATATGACATCCCTTTTTTAATGAATCTCATTCTTTATCAAGTAAAAACTAACAGAAAAAATGTGCAATCTCTTTCTTGTTTGTTTGAAGAACTTTTGAGTAAAATACTAACAAATATAACAAACAGAAATAAATTAATAGTAGATAAATACAGAGATTTTGTGTATCTTCACTCTGTCTTCTCTCCTACCCTGGTCTCCTGTTTTTAGTTCCCCCCCCCTCTATTTCCTCCCCCTTTTGTATTTTTAGATGCATGTTTGCAGCTCTTGAAAAGGCTAAAATACAGTCACTGGCTGATGCATCATCTTCCCTGGAACCCCAATACTGAAATCTAAATATCAGCAAATGTTTGAATTTCTGAGAGGCATCTGTGTTCAATTACTGAACTGCTGGCGTAAGTGGTGTTGACATACTCAGTGTTACCAGTTATTTCCTCTTGGATTTGTCGAGACTGGAGGATTCCTTCTCGTTTCTGCAAAAAATAAAAAAGTGACATTTTTCTCAGTAAAGTTTAATGCTTAGAGTAAGGCAAAAATTTATTTGTGATCCCCAAAAGTAATTAGATAAAAAAACCTGCAAAATAAGAACTTTTCTTAAACCAAGTTACAGTAATATATTATTTTACCTTACAAATATTTCAGAAAACTCTTTTGTACATTAATGAGAAACTTGAAACTCCACCTGTAGAAGGAAGTGTTTCTTTTGCTTTCCTTTCTCCATTGTTCCTAATTCACTTTTCTTTTAAAGGCCCCAATTCAGCAAGACATTTGAAACACCTAAACACATATGTAAGTATTTTAGTAGAGCTATGCCTAGGTGAGCTGAATTAAATCTTGTATTTCAATGAACAGCTTGGCAGATGGTGCCCATGCTTCTCTTCTGCAAAACTCTTGTTCCCAGGCTGTTCTTTCTGCCCTGTTCATACACCTTCTTTTTTGCCTCAGTGCTTCCCTTTTCTGACTTCTCTCCAGACAAAGAGCCTCTGATGGAAAACCAAAGTGGAGCTTCCATTCACACTCCCAGTCTCCTTCAGACCCCAGTCACCTTGTGTTAATGTGAGCATTGACTCCAACGTTCTTGAGATGCAAGAAACCCTTCCTACATTGCACTGAGTGGCCTCTCTCTAGAGGCTGTACACAGCATGGCAGAATCAAACCCAAATGGTTGCTCCTTGAGTCAGTTGGAAAATAAGTTGAAAAGGTTGACATTGTTTCCAGTGTGCTGATCACAGTCATCTGGTGGTGGTATAAATACCTCGCATATGTTTTGCCTCTCTTCGTGTTCTCTCCATTAATTCTATTCACTGGTATTTCTAAAATTTTGCAATACAGAGAGAAAAGTCAGGGAAATGCTGACGACGTGTAGTCTAGACATGAGGCAGTTATTCACGATTCTTCACTCCCTATCATACAAGGAAATGAGAAAAATGAATTTGTGCTGGTACTAGACTTGCCTTCTAAGTGGAAAAGAGAAAAGGAGAATAACCTCTTGGAAAAGTCCTTCCTGGTGTGTGAACTGGGACTGCTGCTCTTCTCCACCTTGGAGAAGACAGCACACCCTTGAGGCAGTCCTCTGTGTATGATGTGCTGAGGATTTAGCCAGGCTTTAGTCTATTAGTTCCATACAGCATTAACAAAATATATGAAGAAATATATTTCTTTCTGAAAGAAAGCTGAACGTGGCATCCTCTGGGTCACTCCAGGCTGGGGCCTGGGGTAATCTGGACTGTCCTTTTAGCTATATGGTAGTTTCAGGGGGCTTCCATGATACTTTTTAAAGTCCTCTTACTAAGTAACTTGCACCACCATAGTAAGGTGCATTCAGGAGTGACCTTTGATCATTAAAATGAGAGTGGTGTCCAGTGTGCTTCATACTGAAAGAGGGGGCACAGGACAGCTGCTGAGACATCTTCTGTCACATACCTTGAAAGTCTGAAAAAAATTATATAATTTAGGGCCATCTTCACTTTCAGCTTGTGCAGACAGCAGTAACTGCTTGCACTTCAAGTTACAATATAGTTCATGCTAGCTCAAGTTAGAATTCCTCTCTGAGATTTTTGTTTATTTTTCTCTTTGCTGCAGGGTGAAAGAAAACTTTTATTTCCTCCTCATGATGACTCTGACATGCCAATGATGCCTTCTGCAGCATAAGCTCTATTGCTCTTGTCTCCTAGAGGAGTCAAGCATCATAGCAATGGCATCTGTAGTGACCAGTCTGGTAGTATGGGAGCAGAAAAACGTTCCTAATATTCTACTTTCTCTTGTAAGCATGCAAAAACTACCCCAAACATACTCCAGTACCCATATAAACATACTTGTTTGTTTGATACACTACAACTACTAAAAAAAAAGTATTTCTGCACCTTAACCCTGTTGTGACAACAACAAAAAACAAACAAAAAAGTGCAAACCAAAATGTTACCAACCCCTGGTTTTGCACCTGGTACTTGACCACCGACATTAATGGGATTTCCACATCACCCAAATATGACATGCATCCACTGGAGACACTTATTTGTCCAGCATATGTAAAGACAGACTTTCCTATCTTTTGATTCGTAGAAAGACTGGTGAAGTCCCAATGGCAACAACCAGAACTGACCTTAAAACACTCATCTAAGTACCTTCTCTGTGAAGGCTGCTTCTCATATATCTTTTGCACTTTAAAAACTTCACCTTAAAATTGACCCTAAAACTGCTGTCACCTACTGTGAAGTTTGTTTTAGACTAGACAGAGAATGACACAATATTCCTAAAAATACAGAGGTCCTACTGAGGACTGAAAGATTGTCCAGCATGTTCCTTAAATGCAACAGTAGCTACAACTGAAGTAACAAACTAGAAAAATCAACATTACTATTTGAAAGTCACTGAGAAATGAGGCATGAATTAAGATTTCCTATTAAGAAGAAAAGCTGAGTGCACTTTCTAGTGACAACAGGAGACTTTAGTGGACAAGCTTGGCATTTTCTTCCCTTTCCCTGAAAGACTCCACAAAAAGCCACGAAGACCTTCCTAGTTACTTACCACTTTAAATTGTCAACTATCCCAGAACAAAAAAATACATCTGAAATTTGGGTACTATGTCTGGAAATGGAAAAGGTTTCCTCTTCATCTCCCTCTGTGTCAGCAGTTTTATGTAAGTGAGGGCCAACTGCCTAATTTCCTCCACAAAATCCCACTCCAAAAACCTTCCCACTATTTGGATGGCTTTTTGCCTATGTATTGTTGCTACCCACTTCATCTGGCAGATCATGTGTTCTAATTGCCTCAAATGAAATGCAGAATTATTCTGGAGCTTGAAAGAACAAACACATTTGTCATAGGTTCAGAAAAAGCCTTCTCGGGAACCTGGAGGCAATGCTGCTCTGAAACATTTCAGACCTTTGCAGGTAGTGGGACCAATGACCTCCAAATAAGTTTGTGATGTACACCTTCATCTAATCTCATTAATTTCCTAGCTTTGCCTAAGATTGTTTGTGCATCCAAAAATTACTGTCCCAGAATACACTGAAGCCATTCTGGCTGCTCTGCCAGTGCATTCTTAGACTCTCTGACTTCCATCTCTTGGACACAAACAATCTGTCATCCAATCATTCATGGATGGCATAAACAAATAAATTTTTTAAAAGAGGCAACATGATGACAAGATGCAGCTCTCCAAAAAACCTCTCCCTTGTTTCAGTAGATACGATTGAACAAAGCCTGGGCTTTGTTCGAAGTTATTCATTCTGGAAAGAAAAGAAAATAATATAACAGAATAGCTACAGAAAGTCCAACTATCACATTTTTTCCCAAATCAGTTTATAACCCAGATTTCATATTACTCTCATTGCTAACAGCTTTTGTACAAAACAGCCAAATGAAACAAGCTTTCATGAGAACCTGTTAGGCACGAGAAGATTTTTTGTTTCACAAATACCATTGTTTCTATTTCAATGAACTATACCCAGTCAACATGGCAACCCTCAGATTTTATGTGTTTCTACACCTAAGCAAAATTGTGAGATGAATTAAGGTAGACCTTCTTAAAGACTTCATGAAAGCACTTTCTTCTTTTAATTTCTCTCTCTCTCTACTGTTCTCTATTGAGAATTAAAAAACACAGAATTAAAAACCACCTACCACATAGTCTGTTAAGCTTCCTTAGGTTTGATCTTACTTTATAGAATGTATGAGAGTTTAGAACTTGAGGTGTGCAGTTCTGACCACTAAATTAGGCTTTAGGATCTGCTGATTGTTGATTAAAACTTCCACTGAGTTCCAGTGGTACATGACGCCTTACACAGAATCAGTCCCAATGGACATGAAAGACAGACTTAAAGAACAAGCATAAAAAACCACCCATCATAAAAAAAAGAGAGAAACTTCTCCAACAATTACAGTAAGTATACCAGCCCCCATCCTCTGTTAATAGGAATCAGCATAGCTTTGGAGTTCCACTGATTGGCTTTCAGCAAGCTTTGGGTCTGCAGAACAAAATGCTCTGCAACATTACTTGGATTTTATTCTGCTGCGAATGCTGTCTCTGCAATTCCCTGGCACCTGAGCTACAGCTGTGCAACTAAGAGGCAATGCAGTGAGCCAGATTCTCTGACTACTTACTGTTTTAAAATTGGTTTATCTCTACTGACTTCAGTGGATTTGCTGTTGAACTACATTAGCCTATTAAACAAGAGGACAATTATATCCATTGATTTCAGTGGGAATTTTGTCTGGACCTATGGAGTGGCAGTAGAAGATCTGGTTCTTTATTTTAGGACTGTGTTCTCTTTCTTGTTTAGTTTCTCACCATGAAGATGCCCTTCCCACTCTACTGCCAATTTCTTAAACTGGTTTAGCTGGAACTTTAAGATTAAACCAGTGTAAATAATACATTTATAATAGCCAAAGGAAAGTGCTTAAAAACTGTGCTCCCCTGAAGCCTAAGTGCAGAATTCTGGGGTTCTCTTTCATTATCTGTAGAGAAATTCATGAAGCAGAATCTGAGAGTCAATGAGTCATTACCAGGCATCAGTGATACATTTACCAGACTCTGCTTCAGATTTCTCCCCAAATTACAAAACTTGTCCTATGTGAATGCTGAAAAAAAAGTGGTCACTTTCCCAGATGTCTCACAGATTTTCAATCACGCAAAATTTGAGTAAAACGTCTTTCCACCAGTTATTTCAGGGTAACATTAGTTAAAAGACATAAATACAGACAGTTACAGTGTGAAAAATAAAGGCAAAGTTAATTGGAGAGAAAGAACAGCAGATTAAATGGGAAGAGGCCAAATAAGATAGAGGAAGCACAAATCCAACTGAAAGCAAAACGATGAATAACACAAAGAGTTTGAATGGACGAGGCTCTAATAAGGACACTGACTGACAATGAAGATTTAGTTGATGGGGGTTTTTTTTCGTGCGTGTGAGAAAACCAGCACTATAATCAGACTAAATTAGTATGCACAGGGCTGAAAAAGAATATTCAGTCACATAACATGAATCTGAATGTAATAAACAGTGACAATTCATCATTCAGTGCCAAGAATGATTTGAATCTCTACACAAGTGAGAAGACCGTCAAAAAATGGGAAAAATAATAATTCTAGAGATCATACTGAGTGATAAACACATTCCAACAATAATGCTTCATATATTTTTAATGTCACAGTCTGGCCACTTCACAATCAAAATAAGATATTCTGAGCTACAGTTCAATCCGGGAAAGCACTTCTGCCTTTTTCTGGTTGAAGCACCATCAGCAGGGAAGATGCACGTGTGTTTCTTGTCACACACATTCCCATCCGAACAGAAACTTCTTTGTAGATAGTCAGGTCTAGAGCATTTCTCAAGAGATCCCCCAGTCATTTTCACAACACTACCAAGAGCTGTTTAATGCCCCTCTTACCTGCACAACAACCACCTGAATGGACACATGATCAGGGAGTCTGATTGGTGCTCGAAAATACTGAGATAACGCAACCAGGAGATGAAGTATTGCTACGAGACTTTTAGCATGAACAGCTGAAATAGATATTAAAAACACAAGTTACAAACTGCAAAGTAACTAGGGCACATATTTTTACTTCTTAGGATATAGGGATTATGGAACTCTTTTCCTCTTGCCTCCTGGAGCCAGGGGACACTTTCAAGACACCTCATCTTTATTGGCCTCCTCCTGCTCAATAGGCCGTGCGAATGT
Organism: Hafferia zeledoni; assembly: GCA_035583235.1. Lineage (NCBI taxonomy): Eukaryota > Metazoa > Chordata > Aves > Passeriformes > Thamnophilidae > Hafferia > Hafferia zeledoni. Next base: position 5,421,489 of record JAWWEV010000167.1, on the reverse strand, counting down.
GACCCAGTCAGCAATGGGTGTCAGCACTAAAGTGCTACTCTTTGCAACACGTCTGGATGCCATAGGCTTGTGTAGATGGAAATCTAAAGCTAATCCAAAAGCCAGATTTCATGTACAGCACTTTAAGTGCTGTCTCTGCATTCTCATTGCCTCCCCTTTATTCCCTTTATTTCAATAAGGATTTACAGACTATCACAAAGATATTTTTGTACTCATAACATGCACTTATTCATTTTTAAGTGTCACAATGTCTGCAGGATGATAAATGAGCCTATTTTGGCAGAAACCTTAAGCAATAACTTACTAAACTCAATGACTCAAACATTCCTCATGAAGTTGTTATAGTTCTGTTATTGAAGCTTTTTCACAGCAGGTTTCATATGGGTAGTTAACACTAACAAAACTTACAAGATATCTAAAGCCATACTGTAGGAAATCCTTAATCAAGTATCAAACCATTTGCATGAAATTGAATAATTTCTAATTCTTATTATTGCCTTTCCTCTTCTTCTACTTTGTTTTTGCATTTCCCAGAGTAGTATGTCTAAATGATCTTTGACAGCTACAATACAGTGCACTTGAACTAACCAGTTCAAGCTTCATTCACTGGGAAAGCACTACAATACACTTCTTCATTATCTTCCAATGCAAGTCTCAACTATGCCATGGAGATACCAACTCATACAAAATGCGGCACTGCTGTCAAATTTTGCTGGAGTGCCAGTGGTCCCAGGTGAGATGCTTTAGCAGAACACTACAAAGATGTCTGTCTGCCCAGCATCAGTGTGTGCTACAGCTGGGTCCAGCTGCTGCTCTCTATCTCTACTTCAGCTCAAACACATGTAAAACATTAAATTAAAATGAGAAGTTAAATTGTCAGGCCACTCTGAACACCCTGCCTCCAGCTGCATAACAGAATGGAAAAAACCTGGGGGGAGGTTGAAAAGAGAAGGGGACAGAAAATTCAGCAGGACCACACAAAGGGGCAAGTCAGAATGCCTAATGTTCATTCTTCATCCCTTGAGATATTTCTCTCCCTCTCACTAAATTGTTGTGAATGGAACAGGATACAAAAATGCTCACCCCAAAACAGGTACGCAGAAACTGCTGCGTACTGGACAAGGTATTCACCAGCATAAAATAATTCTGAAAACCAAACTTGAGGCAGATTAAGAGACCTAATTTTCTAAAACTGACAACCTGCTTTCTGCAACACATATGCACTAAAACATCTCATGTTGGACACTGAAGGCACTTCTGTTAGATATTGCTACATTCATTCTTAATACAATAAAACAGCAAGAACACAGAACTAACCTTGATGAGAGTTTTGTAATCAAAACTAGTGGTTCAGATTTAGCCTTAAATGACCAGAAATATTATTCATATCTATGTTGCAAATTACACACAAAGAATTCTAGGACTTAACCCTCCTTCAGCCTATCTACTGTATTTATGCAGGGACCTGCCTGTTCCAATAAACCAATCTGGTAACAGAAAACTTAAGCTGGTAAGCACATGGACTTTAGAGCAAAACCAACATACTTCAACACTCTGAAAAGACAGTTTATTGAAACTGAAGGTTGAGCACCAGTAAAGAGGGTGGAGTGTACCATATCTGACAATGTCCTTCAGAGCAGTTCCTACTAGAAACAACAGATTTCAGCCTTCCCTTATTGTTGGATATTTCAGAATTCCAGATAGCACCTACAAACTCCCAGCTGACAACAAACAAATGAGAAGAGCAGAGCAAACACAACTTACAGTCAACAGTCCATCTAATGCTTCTTGGGGGGAGTTTAAGGGTTTCATTGATCTTTTCAAGCACTGTTTGTAACTTCTGCTTCTGAGCAATTTCAGACTGAGTAACTTCTGCAACATTCAGCTTCTCACTTTCAAGCTTCTCTGAAGTGATAGAAGAAAAAAAACAGAGGAAAGCCAATTGTCATCTCCATGAAGAACACAAAGACATTCCATACATCCAGAAGTACACTGAAGAGGTATCAGACTTCCTAGTTTCAAAATTAGGTAAGTTTTCTTCCAGGGCCACTTTCCCCCACCCTACTGAGCTCCTAAAGCTAAATTCATATTTTCCCTTTAGTTACACATTCCCAAGGAGAAGGTCAAGTATTACTCTATGCCACACTATTGGCTAACAAATATTTCTTGCAACTCCCTTTAGGGAACATCAGACTTGGAGGTACAGCCCATTATTTCTATTGCTACTGGATAAAGGTTATTCTGCATGCAAGTGTCTTGAACAGCAGAACATCAAACCTAGGAAGTAGATACCAGCTTTAAGATTTGTTTCATCAGTCTCAGCCTCCCAGCTTCTACTTCAGATGCAGCTGATTAACAAATTTTACTAGGCCCATTTGTGATAAAAGTGAAGCGATTCCATATTCATAGAGGTGGAGGATGCACCAAAGAAATGCAAAGAAAGTTTTCTGGAAGCATGAAAACAACTAAAACCTCAGGCCATTTTTTTTCTATTATGCCACAGCCTTCTTCTGCACTCAGTATTTGCAGTAGAGTTTAAAATACTTTATGAATTGGTTTGTTACTAGTTAGTACAGATTGCTATGTATATCAAACAGCTTAGTTTTTACCCTTAAAGAGAAAGCAAAGAAAATTTAGTAGTAAGAGCTCCCTGATGACAACACTAGAAACAAAATGCTTGGTCACCTATTCTATGAAGGAATATCTCAGTAAGAGATATCTTATTCTCATCAAAGTGAACTGAGTACCTTCCCAAAGGGAAGAAGCCTGAGCTACCAGCTTAAGAGACTGCTATATCCTAATCCTGCTATATCCTAATCCTTCCTAAGAGACTACTATCTCCTTGAGTTTTCCTGTGTCTCCTCAGAATCAGCCTCTCACAACAAGACCAAAGTCTTTAGTTAGCATCGACCTGATCCACAAGGAATTAAGGGTAATGGAAAAGATTCCACTGAAATCAATAAATGCTGGATCATTACACGCATATTTCGAGTCAGGCTGCATCTGACATGCAATTTTTGGATTTTGGGTGAGGTCACTGGAGGTCTGCCCATGAGAATCAAATTGCTCAGCCTGGGGCATATCCAGTCCATCATAATATACTCAATAGCTTAACCATTCATAGAAGGGAATAGTCTGTGTAGTATTTATTATAAATGCTCACGTGATGTTTCAAGATTCATTTAAGATACTGAAAAGAAATTTACTGAAGACCTTATGAGCTATAATAACTAAGAAAATGGCTTCCAAGCCAACAGTGTAGAAAGCACATGCCAGCTGTGCATTAGCAGTTTCTTTTCCCTATCTATTTCTCAGCTGAAGCTCAGTTTGCAGTCCACTGGGCACCATTACCTCAGGAACATTAAAAGCCAGACATCAAATCAGAAAGAAATTCCAACTTTCCAGAGGAACTTTGCAATGTGAATAAACTGTAGTATGGAATGAGCAGAGATTAAAAACATTCACCATTGTACTGAAAACACCGTTTCCTTCAAACTTACTTTCCACTTGTAACATGGTTAGGTTTGTGCAGCACATATGCAGATAATAAATTTAATTGGAGTGGATACTGTTGCCAAGACAAGAACCCTCCCTCTCTAGCACTCCAGGTAGGCTTTATGCTGTTCTCATCAACCACAGAGCACCACACATTGCACTGTAGCTATGAGGACTGCGCATGCAGCCTATTGCTCAAGGGCCTCATAATACAATGCTATTTTTATATCACTTAGTGGCATAAATGTAAAATGATACCAAGACTCCTAAGCAGGAATAAGAGATCCACTTACTGACAAAGTGCCTTAACAGCGTGCATGTATATTTTTTCTTACCAAATAATTTCTGCAATACTTGTCCATCATACAGGTCTTCAGCCAAGTCTTTCACAATAATCCTCTCTCCAACCAACACATCATTAATCCAGTCAATTAATACCTATATGGGAAACACAAATTTGGCAGTATTATACAGTATTCATTTGCAATTTAAAACACATGTCATTTGGTACAATTATGAAAATACTTAGCAGAAAGAACGCCAAAGCTGCAATGGCTCAAAATACAGTCTGAAATACCATGAGAAGCAAACAGGAAACACTCAGGAAGAACTCTTCTATGGTGGCTGTGCCAATGCACCATAAGGTCTAGACAAACACCAATTGATGCACTGCCTTCTGGAGTGAAATGTTTCCCTCACTTTCAGCAGCATTTTAACATTTTATTGTGAAGCAAAGGGTGATGAAGTTGATTCTAATGAAGCATCTTGCTGAAGTTCTAACCCATAGAATCAAAGAGAGGAAAAGTCACTGTGATCTTAGGTTGGTGGATTGGCACTGAGAATCTGGACTCAGGATTTTAATCAAAATTCTTAAGTCTCTCTGTGCCAAATCTAGAGAAAGATGCTGCAACAAACGACCTGCCCATTTCACTGGGATGTATGCACCATGTGGTTCCATTTAATTAATATCTAACCACTGCTTTGAAGTGTTCAAATGAAAGAGGTAGGGAGAGCATTAAAAAATAGTTTCACTCTCCTGAGAGTGTTTACATGCTTTTCATTACCTTCATTAGTTCTTGTAATTTTGGGTCATTTCTTGAATTTGGATCAACCATTGTTCGGACTTCATTTTCCTCTGTAAGGTTTAAAAGAAAGACATTAGTAACTATTACAGGCATGACACTTTATTTTACATCAAGCTTTTATGTTGAGACATAAAATTGTTGTGAATTACCTAGCATAGTGTCCTCAGGGTCTAGTTCGAATGGAATTGGACTGAGAGGTAAGTTAATGGCATTCATTCCTTCTTCCTGTAATTCAGATACTAGGAAATAAAAAAGAAAAGCCTGGTCAAATTTCAATTTAATTTTACTTACTACTTCACTCTAGCTAGAAGTAGCATTAATTGTATTAATTTCTTTATAAGAACATGACTCTATTAGATAAGCCACTAGGTGTAACTACAGTAATAAAGCATAGCTAACAAAAATGGGACACCCAGCCAACAAACCTTTACCTGTAAGAGTAGATTTTTCTTGGATAATGGTACTGGAATCAATGCAATTATCTCAGGATAATCCTGCAATTTTCCAGGATAAGGCCCATTGTCCTCAAATTTTAAAAGGTTCACTTGCATTTTAATGGTCCTGACATTTTAACACTAATGAAACATTTTAGCTGAAGGAAATTATTATTGCTCTCAGCTATGTCACCCTTTGCTCTGGAGATGCTTCAAGTTTAGCTACTTGAGAAGAGCTGGGCCTGGAAACTCCATGCAGGAGTTTCCAGACTGGGAAAGTGTTTAGGAGTGAAGGTGCAGCAGGAAATAATCCAAGATACCACAGTCTGAAGATACCTGCAGTTGTCAGGAAATATGGACAAGCTCTTACTCAGCCAAAGCCCCCAAATGCTACAAAAATCAATGTTCTTGTAATACATACTCTGAGAACATAAGAACAGAAATCCAGGGAAGTCGTGTAAAAGGAGGCCTGCCTCTAGTTCTGTACCTGGTACAGTTCAGAGCAACTTCATACCTCTGGGTACCCCAAATTTTAACAGGTTGCAAAGACAAAACCCTTCCTTTACTGCCCCTTAATAGACAAGAATAAATACAGATAAGCCAAAACAGTAATGCTACTGCTATGGAAGAACTCACAGCACTGTGCAGGGAGTGAATCCACAGGTTTGTATCTTGCTTTGTAACAAAGAAATCAGTGCAAACCTGGCTTATTGAACCAGGTAAGAGGCTCAGTCTTATGGATGACAAGGAAACAATGCTGTTTTGATCACTTAGTTTCCACGGTACAGACATTTAACAGAACTGGCTGTTAGCACATCTGTTCCAGTCATAATTTCAACTTAAATAGCGCAATTCAAAGATCCTACATATGTCCTGAAGATTCAGGTAGTTGTCTACACCTTCAGACATGAACTAAAGTATTTATGTGCAGATGCAGATTTACCATCCAGCAGTTCAGATTTCCTAGCTGATGCTTTCTTCAGTTTATTCTGAAAATTACAGAAATAATGTAGGTTGGGTTAGAGATCTTGTGTTTTGTTCCTGCCTCACAGATAGCTTTTGGAAATTTTACCTCTCTGCCTTAATCTCCTGTGGGCAATAAGAGTAGCTACATTTCACATGAACACTGATTATCAGTCAGTTGATGTGATAACAGGACTCAAAACTTTCCAAATATTTTCTACGCATTCTGAAATGTTTTGTGCTCTGCCAGATAAAATGCCTGTGCATGTTGTAAAAATCTGTGTAGCTGTATTGAGGCATCTATGTAAGATTCACAGCAATCATGGTTGCTAGAATCCTTATTACTTTAACTGCACAAAAATAACTTTGAAAAATCCACTACCTTCAATACTGAACCTGTAACTTCACTCCATGCACTCACCCTCCTTGTGTATCTGTAAAATACAAATACTGAGCAGCTTTAAAGAGTCATAAAATAATGTTGACAATAACAGTTCCCTCGATTGTTGTGTATTCTCTAAAACTGATGGCTGAGAGCAATGGACCAAATTAATACCTCATGTAACTCCACTGAGTTCCGAGGAGTTATAGCAAGGATGAATTTGGTCTAGCATGTACAATCTCAGCAACTGTTTACACTTAATGGCAATTGTTGGAACTGCTAGTACTCCTTAGAGAAAATAATTGATGGTTTTATTAACCTCTTTGATTCTTTTGAATTTTTTTTTAATTTTGGTTCAAAGTGGTTATGGGTAAAAAATGTCAGTGAGTAGAAAACTTCCATGTGGAGATTTTTCTGTTCTGAAACGTTTAGTTCATGGAGCACTTCTGAACAAAGATTTCTAGATAGAAAACGTGGGGGTTTATCACATCAATCACAAGAGGGAATAGAGTAACTAAAATCTGTTCAAGCCAACTGCCTCCACTGAGCTCTCCTGTCCCAAAGGGCTGGATGCTCTGCTTGGGCAAGACACACTGGAGAAAGCAGTCAGCTCATTTTCCTAGTGAAGGACAGTAGTGAAAGCTTTTGATTCCCCTCTCCAGGGAGCAACCCACTGGCAGAGCTTGCTGACACTTCTCCAAGGAGACTGAGTGGACCTTTCAAGATTGAATGTTATGTAAGGAATTCTTTACAAGGCTCATTGAACTTCCCTCATATTGTGTCCTCAACATGCACAACTGCTACATTCTACTTTTAATAACATCATCATATTACCAAAGTTTCTGAACATAAAAAAAAGCAAACGAAACCATGCCATATCTTTGCATGGAAAGGGAACATAAAATACAAATAATAATAAACATACATGTGGAACTAACATATAGATGTATTCTAGAATGGAAGTGTTGTATTTAGTGTACAGCAGGGGCTAAGCCCTGTTTTCTGTAGGCTGCTGTGAGCAGCTCACCCAAACTGCATATACATTTTCACACCTGCCAGAGTCATATGTGGAACCTACCCAACAAACCTCTTGATGATCCAAAGATCCTAGATGGATCCAGTTTGCAGGGAGGACAGCTCCTCCTCAGACACTGCATTCTGTCGTGTACAGCCCACGACCCAACTGGGTTCTAGTCCCATAATAAAGACTCCTCCTGCCCTCCTGTTCCCTACAAGCAGAAAACACGATGCAGACACCCTAAGCCTGATAGCATCTTTTCATTTCTTTCCCAATACTGAAGAGCAAAGACTTGACTACAGATTGGTAATACTACTAAATGGAGCAGGTAAGCACATGCATTGTATCAAGTTGTTGTAAAGTGAGTGAAAATGTATTATGTAGTATAGCCTCACTTTCTAAGAACTGTCATTAAAATAACTAATGACAAATCACTGCTATACAATTAGGTGTTTATAGAGGAACCACAAATATGGGATTGAGGTTAAGAGTTTGCATACCACAGTTTCAGCAGAGGAATCCATTTTTCAGCTGCTTTTCATTAATTTGTTTTAATTAACTTTCATGAAAATCACTTCAACTTACTATTTTAATAAAAATGAAGAACACAGTATTTGGACAATTTTTGCAGCAACTGAAATTAAAACAAAACAATCTAGTATTTTTAAACACTTTGAGGAATGACTTTGGAGCATCAGTAAAACCTCCACTCCAAGTCTTCCAGTATAAAGTCCCGAGAAGAGAGCAGGGAACATACCTGCAGCAGTTCATCTATACCACACCATTTGCCAGGAGCCAGACTTGTGTCAGTTCCTGAAGGAGAGCATCCATAGAGTTGTCTACTTGACTTGGGGCATGCTTGGCCACTGGACAACCCCAGCAATTAGAGTTAAGACCACCTTTCTGTTTTCACCCTCTACTGTGATGCAGATGCAGTCCAATTCATCAGCTACCATTGGGCTTCTGTTGGTAGGATTAGAGACTTTATCCCTTTGGACATGAGAGTAAAATCCAGTCCTGCAAGGCTCTTTTTTCCAGCCACCACATTGAGCAGAACTGGGGGTTGAAAATACTTTTAGAGCAGGACCCTGAAAAGCAACAGTTACATATGGGCCAGACACATCTCTGTGGATTGGCAGTGTGAAAGTCCCAGTTTTAACTCTGGCTAAAGAATGGACATTTCTCCTCAGACTTCTGATTGAGCTCCATGTGCCAAACTTCTTATGATGTCATCAAGTGCAACTCCACTGCTATCAGCTGTCAACAGACTTCTCCCACCATGCCAGCACCAAATTTGGCCCCAGAGCTGGGGAGCTCGCAAGCCTGTATCGACAGCAGCTACAGCAGCTATTTTAAGCTGGATGGAATTCTTACTGTTTTAGATGCTCTAGGATTACAAGGTCATAAACCTATGCTATCAAATCTGTGCTGGTGCTCTGAGCCAGACTCTGCCCTTTGATGAGTGCGTCCAACTGCCATTGGAACTGCTGGACGCCGAGCACATCTGAAAGTGGAGCACTGCCCATACGGTTTAAATTGGCTTAATTCCTCTAGTGCATGCAGCCTGTTGCTCCACATTGTATTTATTAGACAGTTTCATTTGGGTTTTTTACTTGTTTATTTTGTGTGCTGAAGGCTTTTTGCTGCCCTGTTTAGTATTCAAGGCTTAACATTACTCTGATTTGAATGAAACACATCTTGTTATTTAACTGAGCACACAGAGATGCCACATCACCTAATGCACCCTCTGTGGTTTAGACATATTTTAGTGTATCTATCCGAAGAATCATAAAATAAGACAGCAAGATGTAGTGTTAAATAGTCTGTCCTCTGAGTGCTACAGCCATGTCTTTTCATGTAATTGATTTCGTACTTCCAAAACTAAAATTAATCACGTGCTACAACAGTAATGGATTGGTTCTGAAACTGTGTGAGTAACTAGAACTGAACCCTAATGCTGGAGGAGCACAATGCCACAATGCCTCCAACCTCAGTCTTTCAAAAACAGGAGATTTAAATACAGGCATATACACCTACATAAATAACACTTCTGCAGTTCTTCAACTGCCTTTCTTTTTCTAGTGTAAGAGTTTTCCACTCAGGGTCTTCTCTGCCTTTTTTAAGGTTGCAGTGCTTTGGTTGGGTTTGTTGGGGTTTTTTTGTTTTGCTTTCTTTGATTTTTTGTTTGGCTTTAGGGTTTGATTTTTTGGGGTAAACTGAGATTCGTTGACATTCACATGACTCCAAGAGTTTAAGCTTTCTGTAAGAAGTCAAGAACTACCTGATACCTTTAACTGCTATGGTAGGCAGGAGCTTTACATGTCATGTCTGTCTTAAGCTACTCTTTAGACCATTTGGAGGGCTAACTGTATTCATATTGGCAGAGTAACACTGGCTATTTGTACATATGCCCACATTCAAACAGGCATGCCTATGCTACACACATTTATGTATGTAGCCAGAAATTATAGCCAGTTCAGAAGAATGCTGATTTTTCTGTAAGAAATGCCTTTACTGCTCTTTTGTAAGACATTCACTCAGTTATAGTTGAGCTAAATTTAGATGAACTGTTTTTTGGTTTCGTAGTCTCTTTACTGGGTGTAAATTTCTGGTGAATGTCCATGACCTTGATGGTTTCCCTCTGTAACCACTTGTGCACAAGAGCAGCTTTACTTCTACTGACCTGATAGCCTGCAATGCAGATGTGAGTGTAAATGACTGTATCAGCACAGATTTCAGTGGATTTATGCTGATTTATACCAGCTCACTGGCTCAGTGGGATTCCTGTTCCCTCTCACACAATCCAGTTCTATAAACTGAGATAATTTCAGTGGAGTAATTCTGGATTTGTACTGGTAAATGTGAAAACGGATCAAACTTACCTAAGATGGTCAGAGAATGAGAGAAAAAATAGCAAAAACGTTTTCAAAACGTCCTAGTTTAAGCTTTTACAGAATGATAATATTTAGTCAAGCGAACTTACGCAATTGCTTTCTGGGCCATCCATCCAAAATGTTCATTTCTAATACTTGTGTGTGTGCATCTTGTAAGTCCACAAAGGGAAAAGAAAATATTAATCTAAAATGGTACTGCCTAACTTTCTGGAATACATAATTCATCCAACATGGATTCTGGCAGCTAAGCTTTAATTCCAAAACAAAAGAAATCCACACAAAAGACAATAAATCTGCATTACACATGGTACTAAAATGATCCAATGGATTTATAGATGTTTACAAGTTTGCAGAGTGTGACACAGCATCCACCAGAAATTTGATATTCACAGCACAAAACATCATAAACATATGTTTGCAACTACAAAAGGGCCTTTTTATGTGGGGATCATTGTTAAAATTGTCTTCAGAACATAAACCTTAAGTTGTAAATGCTACTCCCCATTTATTCTCCAAGACATAACAAATGAGGGAAGAAAAGCAGATATATGTTTGTAATTGAAAATGTTTCTCAGGAAATGATCTGTACAGGAACATCATTCTCATTCCATTAACTGCTGACTCCAAGCCAACCATTTGTGAAAGTAAATAAATATGCAAACTGGCTGACAACAATGTGCCTGTCTTTAATGTTTCTGCATTAGTACTCAGTCTCCAAAAAAGAATCTATTTTCTTTTCTCATTTCTCCATTAAACCAAACATGGCATGCACACAAAAAGAACAGGAGTAACAAAAAGAGATGGGAGAAATGCTATGATTTGATTTTCATGCATGCAATACAAATGAAATGCTTACTGCCTTGAACTTTCTTTAAAGTCCAAATTCACTCTGAAAGACATCAGTGACTAGTTTGCTTTTCCTTTCTCTTTTGAAATTAACAGAGAAAAAAAAACCTTCATGGACTGACAAATGTCTGGTCTGAGTGGGTAAAAAACAAGCCAGAGAGCAAACTCAGTCCTTTCTCAGAATTTTCCTGTAGTTTCTAAGAGGTAGTAAGTGGTGCAGAGTGAAGCTAACACAGATGCCAGTCATTCCATTCATTCCTTCTACACATCCTCTCAACACATCTTTTAAAATACATAAGCAGTATCTGCAGATGTTTTGAAAAGCTTGTCACCCTACAGGAGTGCTTAAAATCCTACTGAAAAAAAACCCAACCCCCAAAGGCAGCTTTGGGAACAAATACAGACAAGAGTTCAACTGACACTGATTTTTACTCCCACTGAAGAATAAATCAGGCATATGAGAAAGGCTGTGACCATTCCAAGTTCTTATCAAAATGTGCTGTGCTGAATCTCATCCCAGATGAGATGCAAACTCCAGAGAGGCTCAGATATTTACACAGTGTCTTTGTGCAATAGGCACACGCAGGCTTTTAGCTGCTTTGCACGTGGTATCCCTATATGCAAAATATTTTACTGACACAAATCCTTTGACAGCTAAAATTTCAAACTTATTGAGGTAAGTATTGTGAGATCTCCAAACTGATCTACTGAGGTATCTCAGAATTACACAGAGTACTTGGGGCTATACAGAGACAGAAAGCATTTTTATCCTTCTCACTGATATTCTGGTATTTCTCAAGTTACAACAAATCTGCAGGCAGCAATGTCCAGAGTAGAGGCTGACGGACCTCTTGGTGCAGCCCTAACCCAAAGCAAGAGGAGGCTACATCCTACATGCTCACCAGCTTTCTGCAACAGTTTTTTCCAAACATTGTGGAGTGGAGAAGCTGATTTTATAGGACTGACTTGCCTCATTTTGTGAATCACCAACCAGCTAACAGTAGTTATTCCAACATCAACATGAGGCACTCATGCAGAGAAGACAAAACCAAGGATCTGTTCCAAGAAGTCTTTCCCAGCTCTACAAGTTCTAGCTATTCCTAAGAGAAAACCCAAAAATAGTTCTTAGGAATGTGAGGGCACACTAGTAGCAAGCTGAGGATTTCCTGAATTTCTTGCTCGTTTCTTCTTGTGTATATAAACCTTGTTTCTGAAGGAGAAAAAAGTGTCAGACCCACTGCATCTCAGTAATCTAGATGACTGCTTTTTCTTGAAAGAAATAGAAAAATTACTTCATTTAGTGGAAAGTTAAGTTCCTTCTCAGATTGCAAATTGGTTTATATATCACATGTGGTCACTGTTTTCAAACAAGTCCCTAGAGCTACTCATGTTTTAAGATAAGCATCTTGTCATCTTCAAGGAATGACTTTGTGACAAGGGATCGAAAGGTTTGTAGTAAATAGCCATGCATTCCTACATCCCAGAAGTAAAAAAATCCAAACCAAAACCACATTAACCTTATGCAAGTTCCTCACACTTCGCTATAATTCTTTGGTATCAAAGTCAACCAAGATGAAGTTTGGGGGTGACACCAAGGCTGGACAAGTAGTAAACACAAGAAGGATGGAATAAGAGAAATTAAAATAATAACGATGCAAATATGTAGATGTATTACTAAGTTACATAACTGATAGTTTGGAGTCCATTCTTTGCTACCTTCTGTGTCAATCCTGAGCATCTAACCATGGTTCTCAGAGAATTAACTTGCAACATCTAATTCTGCTTTTCCCTTCCATTTTAAAGATTATCCATTACTTGCTGTTTATTATTTGTGCCAAACACACAGATGGTTTCTCAAAGTCTCTACAATATGTCCTAGGGAATTGAAGTTTTTTTGTCAAGGACAGAATCAGAATCTAATTCGGGAATTGGGATCTAAAGACAGGCTATCAACATGGAAAAACTAGGCTGTGGCTTTGGCTGGATCAACAGAAACACAGCTACATTCTGAAAGAAAATGGGCTGGATTTGGTGAAAGGCAAAAACCCAAAACCTTAAAATGGCAGAAATGTGTCTGCTAGCATACTGAAGAGTAAAGTGTCCTCTGGGGTTCTCCTGACCAGTGTGGAGGTTAACATGCATTTGACAGCAGAGAAGCTCCAGGCTTTGACTGTTACAGCAAGGACTACACAAAAGGTAAACTTGCTTCCCCATCCTTATCTCACATGAGTGTGCACCACTGAGATGCACATCTGATGTGTCCAAGTCCTTCTGCTTTTCCCAGCCACACAGACTGAAGGATCAGTTCAGGGACAGAAAGGAACATCTTAGGGCTGTGGCAATCCCTGGCTAGAGGGAGGACTTGGGTCAGCTGGCATAAATCACAGTGTGGTGTGACCAATAGTATGGCTGTGCTATTCTCCTAAAACATATTTACACAAAAGTGTAAGATGATGATGCAAGACAGGACTTTGGTAGCACAAACTGGAAACTTTGTTTGGCCTGGGAAAGCAGAGATAGTTTTCAATTTGCACAGGAAATAAATGAACACTTTCCAGTCTAGGTTCTCAAATTCCTTAATCAGAATTAATTCATTTAACATCCTACCAAGAGAAGAAAATAGCATTACCCCATTCTGCAGCATAGAAAGTGATGCAATTCTAGATGAAGGAATACATCTGCATGTTTCCTTTCTGGAGACATAAATTGCACTTGTAAAATGGAAGCTTGGCACTTAAAAATACAGCCTTACCTGTCTATAATCTTACCGTTAGCCTGACATAGAGTGGACACGAATACTCATACCTCTTGCTTTCCAAACTCATATCATAGCAAAGAAAACACTCTTCTTTCCACATAACCAACAGTGATGATTTTCATCCAGCCCTGTGCCTTGCCCTTCACAGGCCCTGCTTGGTACCCTCCTGTGCATTCCTAATCTTCCTTATTTCCTTATAAAACTCAAACAGCTGCTCCAACTTCCAAATGTCCTAAAATAAACTACTTTATTGAACTGTTCATCTGATTGTGGTGTTCACATGTTTCTCTGAGGACCAGCTTTGAACTGCAACTCTCTTTTCCAAGAAATCCCAAACATGCTGTGAGTTTGGAGCAGCACTTTCTACCACCTGTCAAGAGCTGTCAGACAAGGCAAACACCACTGTGCAAACTCCTACCTGTTAACTGCATTTCACAGGTTGCTGTCATTAACAATGTATGAATTCTGCAAGCAGAACAATCATGCCAATAGTAGCTGTGGCTGTATTTCCTACTTTGCAGGTGAACACACCAAAATATGCAACTCAATAATCCAAGTAAATAACTTTAAATGGTTTTACTTCATAGCACTAACACATTTGGAATTTCTCAGCAATACTGCAGCCTTCTGTTGATGTCATAAATGAGTTTATGTTACTATTCCTAATAGAAAGTGTACAGTGCCACAAAATTTTCATTTTAATAAGTGTGAATATTAAAACTTACCTACTGCATAACACATAGCCCATCTGAAAATCTCTATCCCCAAGCATCCTTTTGACTGCAACTTGCTCTGAGTGTAAAGTCAGCTGATTAAAGTCACTATTTTCACACTGGAATCAGTGCTACTTAAGGACTGAATTTGTACCAAAGTGAAGCTAGTTGAACACATATTCTTATGAAATACCACTAGGATGAAATAGCTAATTCTGTCTCACTCATATTGTAGAAATATTTGCATGGAATAACATTCAAAAATAACTGCTGCATTTTGTTATTCTTTTATCCAGGAAAAAACAAACCCTGACAAGGGTAAGAAGAAAATAAACTCCAATTCTTATCTTCAAAATACTACAAAATAAAAACAACTACCATTGAAAGATACAAGGTCAGAAAACAATGCCCCTAAAGCATCACAGAAACAACAATGAGAAATAACTGAATGAGTTGGTCTAGTCTCCTACCTTTAGGGCAAAACGCTCCACAGCCCATCGTAGGGTTGCTGGGCCACCCTCATAGTGCATCACAGGGGGAACTGCAGTCCTTAAGGTGTTTGAAGCCCCTCACAGGCCCCTTTGCTGCTGCCCTTCAGAGAAGCTGTGGTAGCTTTAGAGCCTGTTTTCCAACAGAATGGTCCAAACACATCACAACTCTCGGCTCAGAGCATCGCTTCAGAACAAGCGACTGACTGCCTTTATAATTTAATATGATGCCACATGAGACTCATAGACCATCTGCAAAAGAAACTAAATCTGCTTTTTGCAGCTTGGTGAGTTGTGTTAGGAATGCTAGGATGCAGTTTTGATTGTGTGCTTTTGTTATCAGTCATGTAACTAAACAAAGTGCTCAAAGGGCAAGTGCAAAACACATGCTTTTAGTAATCGCAGTCTGTTTCTGCACTCAGTAACTTGTACCTTTTCCCCTTAAAACTGAATAAAGTCACAACTCCCCTCAAAGTGTAGGAAAGGTCTAGGCATAGACATGGCAGGATTTTTTGTTTGTTTGCTTGTTTGTTTGTGAAACAAAGTCTGATCAACAGGATTGATAAACTCCTTGAATCTAGTTGACAGAATTGAGGTGCACATGCGATATTACCAAAGTCAGGTCCGAATCACAGTACTCATTTTCTCCAAAAATACTTCCCTACCGAAATAATTAGCAAAACTCACATGGAAAGAGGATTAAGCTCTGAAACAGTAAAAACCATATAAAAAGCTAAAAAGCAAAGGAAAGGAGAGGTATGAGCCATCAAAAGAATAACAAACTACTGTTAAGAAATAAACTAGTTTTACAGTCTATAGGTCCTTCCAAAGAGGGACAGTAATGAAAGATAATCTAAAGCAATTACTTACTTGGACTAAAAATCAAATTCCTATAAAGTTTTCTACAGACTAAAACTTTTCAGAAGCTGTAAAAGGTTTAAGTGTCTATTTCAACTTGGAGCAGGATGAGGGAAGTGACACATGCCTGGCTCATTTCTAAGTTGTGGAAAGCAGTTACCTTTCTAGTTTCCAATTGAACTTCATTTAAAATACCAATGCCAAAAGACAAGTATGGAGAACAGAATGGTATTTATTGTTTAGGGTTATTCAGCTGTGCTACACAACATTCCTCCCCCAAGTTTCATATCCAATGTGATTCCTTGCAGCAAAAGACATGGAGCTCCCATCACAGTTCTGAAACCACATTCTTCTCCAGTTTTAAGGAGTCTCTGGTGCACATTGGTCTCAGCTAATGGGTTGCTCCTAAAAGGAGCTTTTCCCTGCCAACATTTCTATTACATGCTGTACTGTAGTAATGGGGCTCCCCATTCTGACTCCTGGAGTCCCATTTCCTTCTGGCACTGGAAAACTGCATTGCTGAACTGCTGAATAACAGCATTCAGTTACAGGACAATACTGAGCTGGCAGTTCCTTACCAAGCTTTCCTTTGATTAATTTCTGAATAGAACCGTTAGTGTCCCACATATTTTACCAGGGCAATCCCATCTGGGAGACAAATACAGCTAAAGGAAAACTGCACTTCCCTTGAAACGTCAAGGAGGATGCTGAAGATAATTATATATCATGAAAATTCACTGAGTCTGAAGCCACAACAACCTGCATTATCAACTCAATCTGTTTTGTAATTGTTTATACCTGTGTACAAACTGGCACTTTTTTACATGCACAACAATAGCTATTTTACAAAAATAGTAAATTAATTCTTTGTCTTATTATTTTACATGGAGTTTTTATACCCACAGTAGTAGAAAAAAGATCATGTCCAGGTAATAGGTGAGGTTACAGCAGAGTAAGAAAGCTGTAAATTGGCTAAAGTAGAACTGCTTTCTCTGAGGGTATAACATGGCAAGAAGTTGACACAATAGCAGGTCTGGAGTTCATAGTTTGGGTACCCAGTAGAGGGATTCCTACTCATTCTGTCTGTAATCCATGTTCACTTGCCGCAAACATAAATTCAAGTGAGGCTTAATTTCTAATTCTTGTGATACAACAGCAACAACATCATCACTCAAAAAGCCTGTGCACTTCCCCCTTCCCTTAGCAGAGATCACTGCAGGGAAAAAAAAACCACATTGGTAAGATGCTTTGGGCCTAGAGTTTCCCAAACTGTTCCTGAGGGCTCATTTTCAACCCCGCAATTTTCTGCTTTGTAAAAACAGAAGTATAGCCAGGGAGGACTAAAGTCTTATTGAAGCCGTTTTGGCCATCAATACAGGAAACAATTCAAAGGCAACATGACACTGATAGCTTAATTTGTGAAAATGGATAAATACTGGATCTGCCACATAGCACATTAACCCATGTAACAAATAAATACAGAAATAGCACTGCAATACTTGGTTAAAAGGTTTTGGTTCACAGAGGAGGAAATTCAATTAAAGCATGTAATGTCAATTACTGTCATTTGTAATTTTATTTTGCTTCCCTAGAAACAATACAGATGCAGGATTCTAAAGTTACCTGCATGTTTGATGCAAATGGGATAAAATTATCTAGGTTCTGAGAAAATCCAGATAGAAGTGGGGAAAAAACCCACAGTTTGACCTAACCTCACTCATGGATCTTCTTCAAAGTGCTGATTACATGAGGACTGACAACCTTCCAATTTAAACATATAAGCCAACAACCCAGACCCGAAACAAGACTTTCATGTTTAAAAAATTATGTTAAGTCATCAGAAAGGTTGGGATGGGAGCAACAGCTTCACTCTCAGCTACTGCAAATGGGTACAGCCTTATAAAAGACAACACAAGAACACTGGTATCAGAAAAGATCTTGGCCTACTGTTTACACTGATTGATTTCAATTGGAAAATTACAGGGTCAGGTCCTTAATGCTTCTGTCTGCTTTGCTCTGCTCTGTGCAAAGTGAGAGACTAGAAGCCATGCAGAAGACTCCAAGCATCTCACCACCCCAGTAAGACACACGGCCAAATCTCATTAGTCTCTTTTCTCCTTTGCCATATGCATTGCACTGCAGTATCAGCACCCATTTCTGCTTTTACCCAAATAGCTTCCCAGAAGCAGAGCTGAGTGCTGCACAGAACCATCCTACCTCTGTCGTACTCTGTTGAAGTCAGGAGACAACACCAAAAGGGAATTCATTCAATTTACCGTCAGTGAAATAAATGTCAGACATATTTCTACCTTGCAAACTATGAGCTGAGCTTCCACTAGAATCTGCAGGAGAAAATCTTCTGTAAAGACTTCCAAGCTATTTTCCTTTAAGAATCACCACTTTTAAATATGGAAGGCACCCTGCCTTTGAAAAACCCTACTTTCCTCAAGAATGTAATGCTACACTAAAATGATGATTAGAACTATAGGTAAAAGCTCATATAAGAAGGACTAAATCAATCAGATGCTTTCTTATGCCTCTAAATGATACACATAAATTGTTTCTATCAGGTTCCCCCAGGCTATTTCAGGAGTATGCAGAACACAAAATGATGCAGATTCATTACAAAAAGTCTAAATCTAATCTACCTGAATTTAAAATGCCAGAAATCGCATGGAAGAAGAGAAGACAGACCTTGTATGTTATACATAAGCAGCAGCAACAGTCATACAAACTTGGAATCACATAAAATGCTCAGTTACCAAGAAATTTTAGGTTCCATCCCTGGTAGCGCCGACATCTATTGGTGTATGACTTAAGTGAGGAAAGAGGTGTCCCCAGACTGCCTTTGTGCCTTCCCCAGTCCTCAAAAGGGATGGCATGACACTGGCATCTGGGACTTCATGGGTGGCACCAGGGGAATGGGTGACACTTATCTCCCCTCCCCACTCACCAGAGCTAAAATGCCAAGGTGATGGATTCCAAAACAGGCTGTGTGATGTAAAGGGAGAAGGTAGATACCAGAGTTACACTTATAGACATTCAAATTATCAAACTGTGCCCTTCCCAAATAACACAGGTGAATGTTTACAAAAGACATTTAAAAGGGAAAATTTCAACTAGATCTAGGTGGCAAATGCAAAAAAAAATTAAACTTTTGACAAAAATAAAATACCACTGACATGACACAGTTCAGCTACAATATAACTGAGAAGTGGCTAAAAATATGTTGGCAAGAACTTGAGAAATTACAGCTTCCCCAAAATGTTACTATTATTTCTAGTGCACCTTGATAGGTCCAAGTGTTACCAAACACAGGCAGCCTCAGTGCCTTTTTCCCTAAAAACACAGGAGAAAGAGAATAATCTTATACCTATAAACACACACACACTTTTTATTATGTCCAATATCATAAACAAAATCTTTACTACAACCATACATGCACACAAAATCAGATCATTTGGAACATTCCATAATACAGCCCCTCTCTCTTAACAAGCAAGTCTCATTCCCTGCCACTAAATCAAAACACACCCAAGGTCTAAAACCTTCATCTGGAGCCAGGCTGTTGACTGGTTATGTGGTGACATCTTAAAAGAATACAGGAATAACTCTCCTCTCGTTTTCTAAGTAAGCCATGCTGGATCAAAATCTAAACATCAGCAATGCTACTGAAAATACAGAAATGACCTCAAAGTCAGCAGAATCTCAGCAGCAGAAAACTAGTATGCAGGTCAGACCTAAATCTTAACTCCTGCTGATTTCTCTTGTGGCACAAAAATATTATACAGCAAGAGTAAAGGCAGCACAACTGATTACCAAATAGCTTACCAGTGTGGTAATACTGTTTCTCAAGAGAAGAACTACAGTGTACTGACTTACAAGGATGTTCAAAATTGGCTCAAAGTTTATAGACCCGTACATTAACAAGTCCCTCTTTCTTGTTACTCTCCCTCTGCCTTCCATTTATTCTTCATGTTACTTGAGCTGGATTTCCTTTAGGCCCGGGCCCTATTCACTGACTGCATTACTACCCAATTCCACTCGAGATCTCCGTTTCTACAATCCTGCCAAGCTGGCAATATGGTTCCTGAGAGACTATTTTCCCTGACATGCAGTAAGCTACTTATTGACACACTGCTGTTCCCATTCAGTCCTGTGCCTGAGCAGTGAACTGGATAGCAGTTCCATATGTTGGAGTTGTTACACTTCTCTGGAAAATTATACTACTTTGGGTGAATAAAAAGCTAAATGCTGCAGGAAAAATATCATAAAAATGCAGCTGAATTTGTTTCATCCTGCCTCCATCAGCAAATTTGGTCTATGACCTCTGTGTATGACTCATGCAAGTGCTTTAAAATTTGCAGTGATTTATATTTTCAGGATAGGAAGTTCAAGGCTTATATTTCTGTTCCCCAACCGTACATTATTTTTCTCCATATACCAACTTCTTGATAATTATCTATGGACTAAAATACATAGGCATCTTTTTTTCTACTTTGTGGTGCATATTAAACAAAACCATTCATCTCAATAACCAGTCTCTGTGTTCTTGGCAGAGTTGAGCTGATGTGTAGGTTATTCCTGGAACCACAGTAGGTTGATGCTCTCATCATAGTTTTAGTCATGGAAACTGGCTTCTAGCAAGACAGTCATTGTTTGTGAAAAAGGAAATTCCCAGCATATCTGTCACAAACAAGAAGCACATCACTTAAAAATGTAATATTTGCATAGTGCTGTTCATCAGAAGACCTTAATCTGTTCTACAAATCCAGTAATGCTTTTTGGAGCTTCGGGCTCACATCCTGCTGAGAAAACACTCCCTGTACTCACAATCCCTCTGCAGCACAGCCTCACTCCTTAATCTCACCTTTATAGAAGAGCAACAAGTCAAAATACCACACAGAAAAAGAGAGAGCTTCTCACCCATCCCATGCACACAATTTCTGATTCCACATTCAGTAACATAATTTTCCGTTAGTTTTTCAGATGATTCTATAAAATCATTACTCCACCTGCTATTGTTTCACTGCCATTGACTAACTCCCACTGAGGCAACTCTAAACTAAACAGAATTATTTCTGGACTTCTGTAGGCTGCTACAGAATGGCATGAAAGCTTCAGAGAACTGGACAGCCAATTTCCAAGAGTTTATAGCACTTCTCTTACGTGGACACACTGTGGAATGGTGAGATAAAAGGTAACTCTCTAACCCACTGTGTAAATATGGAACTTATTCTACATATTTGAGCTCTGGATTTTAATCCCAGAAATGGTAGTGCCAGGGTTCAAGGCACATGGTCCCCTCAAGGAGCAATCTGATGGTCAGAGTCTGGGTAACCTAACATTTCCCTGTGTGTCTTACAGAGCTCTACTTGAATTCATGGTAAGCTCTGAAGAGAATCAGAAGAAGAGGCTACTTTGCAGTTTCTCTAAACATTGTTAGTTGGGCTTTTAGATCCACAAACCTTTGTTTTCTACGGTCTATTCGACCTGTATCACAACACTTGAAAAATGTTACAAGGAAGGTCTCAATGACTTGAAACAGATAATTTGTTTCCTTTGTGATGAAGGCGTGTAAGAAGGACAGTGCAGCTCTAGCCACAGATCTATTGACTTGACCCTCTAGGGACCAAATTAGGAATTACTGTATTGGTTAGCTGCAACTGATTAAGCACTCTTTGCCTTACTCCTGTAAAATTTAACAAATAGTCCCTTCATTAAATAAAGGAGTAAAAATCTGGGAGAAAAAAATGGGGTTCTGTGTCTTCAGCACTCACTTCTGTAGGGTATTTCATGACAGCAAAGGCAAAGTGTCTCACACATCAGTCCTGAGAGTTTGTGTGGCACTGGTGTTATTCCTGTGTGCTCTCTTGAACTGGTTCTGCCCAGACAGTGAAAACCTTTTCGTCTGATTTCTCCACAGTACTAGCAGAGAGCAACAGTTCTGCTTTATCTAATGGGAAATCTCTGGGGTCTTGTGAATCATGTGTTGGCAGCTCATTCTAGATGGAAATCTGTGTTCATCCCTGGAAAGCCTTGGTTTAAAATGATTTTCTGTAACATTCAGACTTTAGTTGATCTGCAAATTTATTTCTAGTCTGAATGAGTTAAAACACAGGTGACGTTTCCCTGCTGAACAACCAGCTCAAGCACAAAACCTGATCTGACAGATCTGGATCAGTTTTAGAAGTCAGCTGCAAAATGTTACATCAGTGAACAAGTTAATCCTAACCAAGGACCTGAAAGCTTCTGTTTTTCTTCAAATGTTTCTATTTTCATTAGTACTACAGGGCATGTCAGGCAAATCCTGCCCTTTGTTGCTTGTGCAGCCCAAGTGCAATTAAGCTAACAAATCTGGTGTAGTACAGGATGGTGTCCAAACCCTTTTCATAGCTGTGGTTGCTCAGGAAGAAGAAAGCAAACCCTTAATTTGTCACTGAGGTAAGCATTTATCAACTGTGGGCACAAAGAAAGGTCAACACATCTCTGCCATTTCAGAACTACAATGGCACTTTAAGCCTCCTGGTACCACTTTGGTGCAGCCAATGGTCATTATCACAATTTCATGAAGATGACAAAAAAGAAAGAGAATTTGCATGCAGCCTCAGAACAGAAGAAGGATTAGTGCTCAAGGCTGCTGGCTCCCAGGCACAGGCTTAGTCCACTTCTGCAGCAGTCCCTGACCCACATCACTGTCCTCTCATCCACTTTCCTGACTCAAGTTGGTCACCTCTTGAACACTGCTCTCTCCCTGTCCATCTCCTCCTGCAAGGCCCATATCACCTTTTCATTTACCTGCTCTGGTGCTGCTGCTGCTATTTCCTCCCAATGGCTTCCCCCTTCTCAACCCTACAACTGCAGGCACAGAGCCAGAGCTGCTATGTCCAAGTGATCTTGTTTTCCAGATCCTGCAGGGAGCAGAACCAGAAGGTAAATGATAAAAAACAGGGTCCCATGTTGCCAATCCAATTCATCATATTTTGAATGCAGGTACTAAAAATATGAAAATTATTATTAACTCTCTCTTGCCTCCCTTAATGGCATCTTAAATTGACTGCTTGAACTTTGCACCAGAAATCTGTTTCCAGTGTTAACTGCTGATTCTACATTACATCCTAGACTGCGTAGTTCTCATCATAATCTCCAACCTCCTCTGATCCCTTTAAAACATTTTACCTGACAATTTTCTGAAAAGTCTTTAAACAATATTAAGAAGGGAATCTGACAGTCTGTGCTTCTAGAAACCAGTGCTGGCAGCATTAAGTTTAAAAGCACTGCATAAGGAAAAGAAAATACTTCCTGGATCAATCAAGGCTTAGTGTAAAAAAGGGAAGATGTTGCCTTTAATAGTCAAAGGACTCTACCACCTTGTTAAACAGGCCCAGCCAGCCAAGCTGTGCTGAGGAACAAACAGGAGATTTTCAGTTTGTGGCCCCTCACACAGTAAACCTGTTGGTTTATAATTACAGCTCTCTTTGCCTTGCCAGGGCAGGGGAAAGGGCAGGCTGTGCTCCACCACAGTAGCACCTGCATGCAAATGCAGCCACACCAGCTTAGGGGCTCCGAAGGGAACCACTTGCCTTAAGTAAATGCACTTTGACAGCAGCTCCTAATAAGAGGAAGGAAATGAGGGAGAGAAAAGTGATAGGAGACAAAAGGACATTATGAAACACGGCTTTATTGCTTTCATTTGTAGCATTTTCTCTTTGTTCTGGTGAGCCTTCCAATTCCAGATACTGCACAAAAGAGATACCTGTCTAAAAAAGTTTATTTCAATCTGAAACTGACTTGTAAGATGCTTCACAAACTCAACAGCTCATTACTAGGAGGAACAATGAGCTACCTCTAATTAATTTGGTGCAGCCTTTGCTTCTGATACCAATCAAATCAATATTAATGGGGAGTTTGTGCTCTCTCATTACAGCACAAAATGGGTACCAATCTTCTCATGAAGACTTTTGGACCATAAACTGTGTTTGAGGTCAGCGTAGTTGGCTTCTTCCCACATCCCTTTTTTCAACCCAGGATGGAAAAAATATATAATGATGTGCTATTTAGTACCGGGATAAAAATCTACATTCAGGCTGCCTACACTGAGAGACTGAAACCAGTTCAATATGGAGAAATCTCAGTCTAAGAAAATAAAGATTTTGGTAGCTCACAGAGCTCAAATTAAACACTTAAATAGGTAACACTAGATATTTCTCATGCTGCCTCACATTTCTCTATTTATTTTTATCTGCAGAATCAGGCGTGTTAGAGAGGGAGGCCTGGTAAGAATTGCCTCAGCCATCATTCTTGGTTACTTACATCTGTGGTCAATTTTCCACACTTTCTTCCATAAAAGGTAAACGAGGCACTGTACTTGCAACAGGATAATCTAAACAATATGAACAATGTTACTGTTAAAGACCATCTGGCTCATCAAGCACAGCTCCAGACTTTTAACTCCTTGAATAAAGTGTGGAACCCTGCAGTGTATTTTTTTTTATTCAATATTCATTTTTAAAATGGTAAAAGTGGAGCTCCTGGAGACATGGGCAACTCAGACTGGGAGGAAATTCAGTTTGTGTTTTTTTTCCTTCTTGTATGTCACACATGTTGCAATCCAGGTTAGAGACAAACACTCAGATGTCACATTTTTCTACATAAAAAAGCCCTCCGTGCATAACTGGTATGTGTGGGGTTGGCGATCAGAGGGGAGACAAGAGGGTTAAGTATTTCATAATTCACTTCAACTTAATGGCCTGATCCTGCCACTTCTTAAAAGGTAGTAAAAGTCAGAGAAGGGTCACTAGGAATTAGAAGAAAATAGGAGGGTGGTGGGGAGGAGGCAGGGTGAATGCAACCAAAGAAGGCTTTTGCTAATTGTACACACAATTTCTTATCTGTAGATAAATGAACAAGTGGCTGGTCCCTGGGAGAAAAAAGTTAAAGCAATGTAGAAACAAAACAGCCTGGAAAAGGGCAAGCCGGTAGGGAGAAAACAGAGAGATGCCTGAAGTCCAAAGAGCTGCCTGTGCTCTGGGCACCAGAAGCCAGAGCATGGCTTGGTGCCTCAGTTTCCCCACCCACCCAATCCCAGGGGAATTGCAGCCCAGCATTCACTTCAGTTCTGCAAAGTGCTTGGAAACACAGAGCCGTGGGCTCGTGTCTTGAAGATCAAACAGCTCCACAGACACACAGGGGTTAAATATTCTGACACTTTTAAAAGGCTACGGACCTCAAAACACACTTGTTTTTGAGATAACCCACAGAAAGAATTGAATCTTGTCATGGGTCTTTGCTCAGTTTTTGCTCAGCTCTGCGATTTCGGAACTCTGTGACTTCTGTGCACAGAGCGGGTTAAAAAGCCCCATGAGCGCTGGCTGTAACAGAGGGCAGGGTTTTGGTCCTCAAGAGAGTTGTTATCCTCCAAAGAAGTTTTAATAGCATTATAAAAAATGAAACAAAACAAATCCCAAACAAAAAAACCCTGCAACCAAGTGGTTGTTGAAATACTTCAATGCTTTTTGTTTAATTTCTAAAAATATTTTTGGAAGGCAAAGCAAAGAAAATGAATTAGAGCATAGTTGGATTTTTCCTCTTTGTGTAAACACAAAAAATTAATTTTCACATTCAGCTTGCTTTAAATTCTGCATCTTGCTGTAATGAGAAACATCACCCTATCTGGTTTCTAGGTAGAGCACACACAGGGATGAACCTTCCCCTACAATAAGTTCTTCTAGCCACTCCCTGAAACATGTGCCCACAACCCCTTTTTTCAAAGTCTACTCTAATTTAGATCTAATTTTCATTGAAGCTGTTATATCATAAGCCCACTGCAATATGTACTGACACACATATGCTGAATTCTTAGCTTACAAAATCATTTTAAGATGCAAGCAGAGCTTTTTTCTTTACTTTGGAAGAAATTGTATTTAATATATGGTCATGACTCATCAACTGAAAAAAAAAAGCAGTTTTACAGTAAGCAAGATAGGTCAGGCTGTTTTATGATTAATAGGGTCAAAAGTTAAAATTCATACTTAAAACTTTGTTTGCTCACACTGAAACAATTAACCCTCTCTACTGAGCACCAACTACATACTAGGTCCCAAAAAACCAATGTAAAATTTCAAAAAGAATCTACATATTATTACAAAATACTTATTTTGCTGTGTGTTCATCCCCTTCAAAAACAGAGCAACAGATTTCAAGACCTTCTGGGTGTAACTCTCCCAAAACAAATCAAGCTTTGAAGTATGAGATGTTAGAGAACAATGTGTAAACCAGGCATGCCCTAATGGCTATTTTGCTGCAAAAGCATCCTGTTTTCGGATGTACCAACTGAAAATCCCTTTTCTCCTACTTAAGCTAATATTAGGATTCAAAAAAATGAAAACAGAAATCATTTGATCAACAAGGAGTCTCTTGCCAAAACCTCCTGTATGTTAATGACAACATCAGTCACAAAAGCATCTGCCAATTACATCATAGCTCCGAGAAAAATCATTCCTTTATTTTGCTGCTAACTTGAGTGCTTGTGATAGGAAACATTAAATGCACTGTAAGCAACTACTGGATTTTAATTAGGAGCATTCCACAGGAATAATGGCAACACGTGCTGAGTGATAAGCGTATATGCGCTAATGCTGCTCCGTAAAGCCTTAAATTACACGCTTCAGTGCACTGGATTTAAATCCTAGAAGACACTGGCACCAGTTGCTGGGATTACAACTTTCAATTAAACCTAGAACTAAATTACTGGATTTCAAACCATTTCTTTAAGCCACACCTATCTGCTAAGCCTTTCACCACGTTCACTTAATAACCCTTAACATTTTTCATCCAGAAAGCTCAAAGGTTCTTCCAAATTTAATCCCCATCACTCCTCCACATATCTGGAAACTGTGGCACACAACAATTTAATATCCAAACCTGTGTCACAGCCACTGCTTTTGAAAGGGGCAATTGCATCTTGTTCCCAAACTTGTTGATCATTCTCACTTCCACACGATCATCTCTCTTGCACAAGTATTCACATAGCTTTATGATAAATTATGCCAGGAAAGAGCTTCAAATTAAAACTGACCAACCAGACAGCAAAAACAGGTTAGTTTTAACCTATGGCAGTTCCTGATCCCGTACACTCCACAGCCATGCACACACTTGAATCAGCTCAAGGGATGCAACATCCCAGGGTTTATCATCAGAGTGAGACTCCATCTTTCAGCTTGTAAGATTAATAAAACAGCATTAATGCTGGAACTTTCCAAAATCCTGATCATACTCAGGACCACAGGATCATTCAGCAGAGAAGCTGAAGAGGAAATGCACACTTAAAAAACAATATTCTAGAAAATACAGCCGGCACTAAGGGATGGGTCTTCAGAAAGCTCATGGTAAAAATGAGAAACTCCTTATGCAACATACTGAGGGTGTCAAAAACATCACAAGGTCAGAGGTGAAATGGGAAAGTTCACTCCAAAAAAACCGTTTGGAGAGAGGTTTAGTAAGCATACATGAAAAGAGTTGCCAAACTGTTGGAGACGGGCAGAGTATTCTGAAAAGCCACCACATGTGCCTCAGTCTCCTCCACGGCCATAAACCTCTGGCCAGTATGTGCTGAGCTGCTTGAGACTTTGCTTGCCTGTTTTCATGTTAACTAGCAGATATAAGAGAGAGAGCTGCTATTTACAAAAAAAATGCTTATGAAGTGAAATATTAAATTAACAAAAGAAATCAAAACTCTCACATTTAGATCATAAACATTAGAAAACTATCAGATAATTATACCCATGGGTGTAATTCAGATTTTATTTCAAAGACCTGAAATGGTAAGATTGCTCTGGGGCCTTTCTATGGTCTTCTGCAATGAAACCTCCAGAGGAAACAACTACCTTTCCTGTGTAAAAGGAAAAGAAATTGCACTCTGGTCCATGCATGTAAATTAACACAGCATAGTCTGTAGCCATTATTTAGGAGGCATGCTGTAGGTGGGCAACTTTCTAGAGCTGGCGACAGAACATTATATTGAGTCAGCACAGCACAATTCTATGTAATTGATTGATGGCCTGGAGCATCTCTCATGAGGAGAGGCTGAGACAGCTGGGACTGTTTAGCCTAGAGAAGAGAAGACTCAGGGGGATCACGTCAGTGTGCACAAATATCTGAAGGGAGACTGTAAAAAAGGCAGAGCAAGACTCTTAGTGGTGCCTGGTGAGCAGACCAGAGGTAATGGGCACAAACCAAAACCCAAGAGATTCCATTTGAACATCAGGAAAAACATTTTTACCATGAGGGTGACCAAACACTTGCAAAAGTTGCCCAGGGAGACTATAGAGTCTCCATCCTTGGACATATTTAAAAGCCATCTGGACATGCTGGCTCTAGGTGACCCTGCCTGACAGGTAAGTTGGACCAGATGACTTCCAGAGGTCCCCTCCAACCTCAGCCATTCCGTGATTCTGTGACTTCAGGCACACAGTGATCTTTATGGCCCAGCACTCACACTGTCTCAAGCAACTGCCAATTGATGGAGATACACCATCTGCCTCCCTTCCCACTGCCTGCATGGTCCTCAGGTCCTGAGGCTCTGCTGCACACAGTGGCTCTCCAACTCAGAAATGCTCAGAAGGTTCAGCTACTGAGGCAAATGGGAGAACAGGACCCCCACTGCAGGAGCACAGAATTGAGCAAGGAATTGACGGCCATGCATGCCCTCAACCACTCTTTACATACACAGACTTCAAATAACTAACTGACATTAAGGAAATCTAAGCCATGTGCATATATACAGGAACACCTCATGCTTTTCTTTCTTTCCTTACAAAGGGTTAGATTCATGTAGTACCCTGGTAAAAAGTGGTATTGCACAAATATGCTCTGGGCATAAGATCTGTCACAAATCAAAACTATTAAACATTATTTTGCCTTTTATCCAGTGTTTGATATATTTCATAAATCCTTGTACACACCCGCAAGCAAATGACCTGTGTACTTTGTGAAGCCAACATGTATCACTTTCTGAGTAAAAACATGATCCTCTCCTTTTCTGGAGACGGACATTACAAAAGTAGGGAGTTGTTTTCCATAGATGAAATCCCCGAAACTGCACACTCTAGTCCATCCTCCCTCTGCAGTAACTGCTTTGAAGCAAAAATAAAATGCTTAGCTTGCTGCTCCTTCTGCAAAGGTTTCCATGTCAGTAACAACAATATATGTTAACACTTTTAAAGCCTGAAGAACTAAAAGACAAGGAGGACTCGGCTAAACATAGAATCCTTTACAGTGCCTGGGTGAAACAATTGAAGAAAACTGCTGCAGCTGATTGTACTGCCTCTAGGTCTTGGCATTCATTATTTAAGTTCAGTGGAAACTGTTCAGCCTTGAAGTAGACTGACTCATGCACTTTAACTTCCAATTTCCTGCAAACAATCCATTAGTTTTTGGCAAGTTTCATACTGCCCAGTACTTCCCTGAAAAGGGCAGCTCCCAAACTCTTCCAATTTCAACCGTGTTTTTTTGTAATAGAGTTTAGTGAAAGCAAAACCTGTACTCGTGTCCTTACAAAACCGAGTGTGATCCTTACCTGAAGATGTCTGACACACTTACCAAAGCTATAAGAATGACTTTGCTGCTAAAGATTCTCTCCAGATATACTTGTTGGGACAAATCCTACTGGGCTGTACTACAGTCCCCATATGATGCAGTGGGCATTTATCAGAGAACAGGAGCTGAGCCTAAATGTGCACTGTTAAGTTTTATCTGACAAGGGAAGCAAAACCAGTATCATCATCCTACCTACACTTCTCCCAAAAGTGCACTACCTACTCCTACACTTCTTGGGGTTTATAATGGCTGAAATGAGCTTGATAAGTACATGGAAGTACATGGAAGTTCCATCATTTGCAACTACAATGGTTTTTAAACTTACCATTCCCTTCAAGTATTTTGTCACTAAGCGGTATCTGAAATATGTCAGTAACTCAAAATGGAAAACAACTGTGGTATCTCCAATGCCACCAGTTGGTAACTGTAGATAAATGTGGTCTAGTAAACACTGACTAGTAAAATAACTATTTTCCATCCCCAGGATGTAATTATTTAAAATTATTTAAAAATGAGAATAAATAACATGCGAATACAGCTTTCAAAGTACTCAGTGGGATTCCAAATCTATATGTGCTCCAGTTCAGATGATACAGTAGAAAAGTTTTACACATCAGAGCATGGTGCTGGAATCTTGTGTTTTCCACACTCTAAAATGCTCCAGTAAACAGCAGCACAGATTTCCTCACATAAGCATATCAAATCTCCATCCACACAAGATAATCATGAACAAATTGCAGAGTGTTCATGTTCGCTCAGGCCCTTAGCCCTCTCTCCTGGACTGTCAGCAAGCACAGACTATTCACCAAGACTTGCAAAATACTCTGCTCTTCGTAAGAACTGACCCAAATTTCATCCCAATGATTATACTGACATGATACAACCATCAACTGGATAGTGGCCACTATGGTAAAGTTCACATGCACCAAATTAGGCAAGATGGTCTAGTAGCAAAAAAAGTTTACAAAATGTAGAAGCAAACTCCAGAATGTTTTGAAAGGCTCGTTTTAAAGTGTTTAAAAATACATTGTGACTATCAGGGAACATTGTGGGAACTTGAGTAGCTACTTAGCCACCTATATCCACTATGTATTTGAGTGCTCAAAAGACACCCTCCAGCTCTACAGGTGCCTGCATCTCAGCTGGGTAAGTCCAATGGATATCTAATTCCCCACTGCTGCACATGAACATGGCCATAAACCTGATTCAAAAAGCAGGTGCTTATTTCCCAGCTTCCTTTGCCAAGTTACCCTTTGCACAAGTATTTCTATTCTAAATAAGATATGGAAAGCTGGCAGACCAAAGTTATAATAATTATTACCTACTGCAAAGGCTTACCTTATTTTCTGCACAAGCAATGTGGCATTTGATGTTTCATGACCAAGACAAGTCTGTCTTTCTTGGTACGTATGTTACTGTCCTACACTTCAGAAAGAACTCTCTCCCACCTTGCTGAAACCACTAGAAAGTAACCCCGAAGACTGGCTAGATGCTTAATTAGCATAAACCTAACCCCTTTTTTCCTTTCTTAATCAACTCTAATTTCCTTATTTTTAAAACTGTACAATTTCTTGCAGCTATGTTTAAAGTCCACTCTGACAGATTCGTTCACTTTTTCTACTACATTTTCAAGCCTTAAAAACGTATGTGCCTGATTTAGTCTTTAAGCTCTGGCAACTCTGACTTGATCCATGTATGCACCTCTTTGAGCACATGAATGGTTTCTTGACTTGTCTACTTGACTTGTCTCCTTGCATCCTTAAGTGGTTTGTCAGACTGATCCCAAGTGCTTAGCATCTGAACACCATGAATTTTTACTCCACTGGGTAAGAAAACCTTTCCCAGAACTTCATCTCTTTATCCATACTAACTGCCTACATATGACTCTTTCCTGAGAAAAGAATAAAATTTACAGACATTCTGATCTGTCTGGGATTTATTAAAGAAACTGGAGACTGATGGTTTGAACTGGGGAATCAAATGAAGCAGAGCCAGTATACCAGTCATCTAAGGGTTAAGCTAATTTGTTAGTGCGCTTGCTGTTTCTTGCTGTCAGACACTGTGCATCCACTCTTTAAATTCTGAAAAGAACACCGACCTTTAATCTGTGGTATTAGTTCCTTTGACAAAATGGAAGATTATGTCTTTTTCCCACAAGCCTTCATGCAAAGCTTAGCCAGCTTCCATCTGGTCTGGCTAATTAAATGTAAGTTAACATTAAGTTAAGAGCCAGCTCCAGCCCACAGACCTTCTATTCTGCAACTGCAGATTTATTAATTGGCCGAACTATTTGAGTATTTAATACCAATTTTTGATTACTTCTATTTTCTTCACTCTCTCATGAAAACAGGGCAATGTTTTTGAAGACATATTTGCATAATTTCAGTTCAGAAACACAAAACATTAAGACGTGTTGGCAAGATCCTCAGCAGCTATAAAACTGTCAGGTTTCTTTCTTCTGTATTTGACATGTTAATAAAGTACCACCATAACAGTGTGGAGGATCTGCCTATTATGCACAAGATGTGAAATCACTGGAGCTGTGCACTTGAGCTGGCTGTGACCCACAATCTCGCCCTATATGTACTAGAACCAGAGCCAGTTGTTGTATTCCTTATTCAGTCAAAACTTTCTTTGACCCCAACGGGCGTTCTCTCTGAATGAAGAACAAAGGGATTAGATCTAATATGGGGATTGACTAATTAGAATCATGCCCATAGTTAACTTTTGATAAAATTTTTTTGTACAACTGAAAATACAGAAAATCTACAAAGTCAAAATGGTGCTCTGCACTACTTTAACATTAACTCTAGGTGGGTCTGGTATCTAATCTATTTCACTGTATTTAACATTAGATGTTAGAGAAGAAAACTAAAAGCTTCAAGACTTTAAAAATAAATAATGCAGTGAAGTTAGATTTATGAAATTGTTTTAACACCTGACATTACTTTGAGGAAGATTATTATCAAGTAAAACAGCTTAAATCTGTTAAGCAAACATTCCTTCTATGGTTAGAGGCAAAGATCCCATTAGGAAATGTTATTTGTTCATATATTTATTTAATATAATGCCTGATGCAACTATATGTAAAGCAAATTTAAAAATTCAGACCCCAGGAAACTTCCACCTACTTCACACAAAGAAAGAAATGAAACACCAGATGAGTTGTTGTTAAAAAAACCCCACCACCTCCAAATCCAATTAATTAAAAGTTCAGTTTCTTTTAAAAGTCTAAACTATATCAAGACATGCATCAGAGAGTTTAAAAAACCAACAAAACCTGTGAATGGCACAAAGCTATCTAATGGAGCAAGACTAAACACTGACATGAGCAGACCACTGCTCTCTTCCACTTCTTACCCTGCAGAAGATCACATGAGTAAATCAATTCACTTTTTTCTGCCTCAGTTGCCCCAAGCAGATCATGCAGAGAGAACAAACATTACCCCTTCTCTGATCTCACTTCAAAATTCTCAGGTGTTTAGAAACATTCAGATGAAAATGTTCTGTATAGGGGCAGACTAACAGCAGCTAATAATACGTTGGAAATAGAAAGGGACAAGCAATTCACTTACTAGTGTCTGAAAACCAAAATGCTGTTGTTACACAGTGCAAGACCAACCAGTCACACAAAGCATTTCTTATTGTTTGGTTATAATATGGGATTTTCTTATCAACTTATTTTGTTCTCTTCTCTATCTCCATTAAGTTTTAATGACCCGCTTGACAAAAAACCCCAAACCTTTCTCATGAACCTTCCAATCTCTGTTTTTTATCCTGTGCCCAGCTTACTTTACATTTGTGTTCTTACTGTACACACACACTCTGTTTATTTCCATAGCTTACCCTAGGAATGCTGTTCTGAACAGAGCTGTTATTTACTTGGACAAAAAGCAACTGAACTCAGAATGTCTGATAAAATCCACTGGGGAAACTCCCTCTAAAACAAAACACGAGGCACACAGGGCAACCTAAATTGACTGGTCCGATTCTAAGGCTAGACAGGGTTTTCTTCTAAAGGCCCTTAAGATTCAGTCCATATTCAAAATAGCAGCCCTGCAATCCGGCGAGCCCCATTCTGACACACCACTGGCTGATTCCTCCGAACTCATTCCTGGCACTCCCCCCGCTCACGCCAGTTTTCCTCGTGAGCTGGAGCCACCTTGTGCCCTACAGAGCACCTGCACCCTGCGGTCCCAGCGCCAAAAACACACGGGGGCATTCTGTGTATGAGACAATAATTCCCAAAAAATACTTACTAGGATTCTACATAAATCGTTTCAGTTCTGAGTAACTGTTTGAAGTCAGTTAAAAATGAACAAAATAATAAAGATGCAAATCAACTGGATGCTGATTATTTTTTTTCCAGTCCAACCCACCACTGCAATGAGGTTTTAGGAGTTATGCAAGACACCAAATCGCGTGGAACACTCGTGGTATAATGAGGAACACCACGACTGTTTTCCAGTTAGTATCCGTTCCTACCTATGACTGAGAATTATAAAAAAGCAGTGGCAAGAATCTGAGACCACAAGTCTCTTTGCTGCATGTTATACTTTGCAGTAAAACAAAAAAGTCTCTTCCTCTACAGTAATAAATTTGACTGCACAGCATATGGCCTTAAAAATGTTTACAACTGTTGCAGTTGAGATTGGCCTCTTGCCATAAAATTCAAGTCCAGCTTTGAAACATGCCCAAAATTCAGAGTTGTTTTTTTGAGGTCTTGTTATAAAATAGGGATCACATGCATCAAATAGCTCTGGACAAAATTCCAGAGGCTACTGGGGCAAATTCTGACCTGGGACAAGATCTACCATATTCATGTCCTTTTATTCTAAGAGAATTGGTATCATATGTGATGAGGGTATGAGGCTACTGAACCAATAGATACTTCTTTCCTTCTCAAAGCAAGTGTGATTTTCTTTATTCCAAGTGGGAAGGACAGATGTGATCACACCTTCTAATAACATTAATACGCATCGTTTAAACACATGAGACCTGACATTTCTTCTTAAGCCTGAAAGCATAGGCCACAAGAAAAAAGAAAAAAAACCAAAACCACAAAACCCAAAATCCTGAGAAAAAGTGTTCTGACCTTTTACCATTCTTCTTCTTCATGCACTCTGACGACAAGTTAGGCATATCATCTTTTGAATTCAGCACTGCAATACATTATACTGCATTTACTCTGAGCACTCTGACATTATCATTATCTTCTTTTGTGCCTGACAGCAACTGCAGCTCCTATAATGCCATTATTGTAATTAAGAACAATCTGAACCATTGACAGCATTGCCTCGTTTGCTCTAGAATCTCCTGTGCATTAGTGTTCTTCTAAACCAATATTTCACTATTAATAGTTTGCTGCTTTAGAACCGCCTACGGTTAAAAGAAAAAAAAAATTATTAGGCCTCAGCCTAACTCAATGGCCAACAAAAAAACTTGTTAAGAAAAAAATAAATTAAAGCTTATACACTGGCAAACTGTTACGCTTTTCTTTACACATGTTGAAAATGGATTCACACCCTGCCAACCTATTCAGGCTGTTACCCAGGTGAAGAAGCTTATTTTGGCTTGCTTCAAAAGGACCACCTGTACAGATACAAAAGAAAACATCTCTTCTTCCACTAAACGTACCCAAAGTACTTCTCTGTCTAAACTCTCCCTTTCATTAGTCCAGCTCACACTTGGATAAGTAGGGCACAGCAATTTAAGATATTCTTGCCTGGGAAATTCTGACCTTAACACTCACCCTGACAGCACACGTGCTCTCTGGGCTGCCTGCACCCTGCCCATCTGTTTGCTGAGTATGACACCTGTCTGTTTTCTGAGCCAGGAACATGGGCAGCCTTAGCCCGACGACACCCAAGTCTTGTACTATCTCTAATTCCAGGGAAACAATGAACTGTGAGCTAAAGAAGTGCAGGTACAATTGGCAGGACAGCACTGACACATTAACGTGCATCTTAGAAGCCAGGCCAGAAAGCCCATGGACAGCCCATGGGAAGCATCTTAATTTTTTCCTCTGCACTAATGAGTAGCTGGAGTGCTAAATCCTAGCAGAAAAGAAGCCAGTAATCATTACCTGCAGACCCTCTAAAAAGGGCTATGTTGAAGTCCACCTACTGAATATTGATGGTAACACAGAGCTTTAGGTATTTTTAGTAGACATGAACACAGGAGAGAACCGTATAAAAATGACCAAAAAAATGTGGCTAGTTGGAAAAGCTGGTATCTCCAAAGGATAAGACAGAAAGGCATTGAAAACAACTATTTCATAACTCCCTTTCTAAGTCCTATTTCTCACATAGTTAACTTCACCTGAATTACCTGCTTGTGCACTGCTGCAGCAGCCAAAGCCAAGAGGCCAGCACCAATCACAGCACTTACAAGTTGTCTTACTGCATGCAAAGGCAGGCAAAGAGATTTGTTCCAAGTGAGTCTTCAGTACAAATACCATTGATGTGGTGACAGACTTTTTCTTGTTGTGAATGTGCATTCCATTAAAAAATTATGAACCCTATGCTAAAGAAACACTGAGGAAATTGTGATATTTAGACATCATTTAGGATTTTTGATTCTTTCAAAGCTTTTGCAGTATAAGAATGTATTTTCATCTCTTGGCAATTATTATTGGTCTGGAGATGAGCAGTTAACTGCTTCTCACTCTACCGCACCCTTCAGTCTCTGCTCAGAGCTTTTGAGGGAGAGCAGTGGTCACTGACAATTGTTGCATCCCCTCTCCTACTACCCTGACCAAAGTTCCCTTTTCCAAATGGGATTTCAGAGGTTTCACTATGAATAAAGGCCAATCTCACCCATTACTGGGTCACTGCCACAGACTGCTGTATCACTCCCAAGGAAAGGCAAAGAACAGGATCAGCTCTATGTTAAACTGGTATCAGAGAAGCCAAAAGTACTTAACCATGTCTACAACTACCACAAACGACTCACAGAAATATATATTCCAGGTGTTTTCCTTTGCAAAAATAATTATCTAGGAAAAAGTAACATACTGTCAACCATGGCACACTATGTGCCACTCAATGCAAACACCAGTAAGACATCAGAAAGAGAAGTGCAAACATTAAACTAAAAGCAGTATTGCTGTCTCATGACCAATGTGCTCTCTTTAATTTTGTATTAAATCCACACACAGGATAAGAACATTTCACAGTACTACGTGCAATTATTTCAGAGGGACAATTATTTCACTGAACATTTGGGACACTGTAGAGTCGTGTTGCTTGACCCTGCAATTCTTTAATATTTTGACTAAGATCATTGCTTGGTTGAATGGTGGCACAGTCTAGAGCCAGGTGCAGGATTTGGGTGAACAGATGGTGATTAATCTTCCTAATAGAACTCTGCCAATACAACTCACTCTTTATCAGCCACATCCCTGTTTTAGTCTGGCCTTTGGTTTTCTCTGGCCTGAGCACAGCTTGTGAAGGATAGTTGCAGAGTAGGCTAAGGATTCACATAAGGCTGTTGATCTGATTTTGCTTTTAGTTCAAGACATTTTTTGTTTGTATTTTAGTCTGGTCACCAAAGTGAATTAACTCACTGGTGCATCAATATGTACCCAGTTCCAACAGGGACAAGGGGATTCAAACCAAATAATGTTATCTATTAGTAAGTATTAGCACACCAAGCAGAAAATGCATGTTGAAATATATAAAGAGCAAGGCTCTGAGTGCCTTGCTCCTCAGTGCTCTGACAACAGCTGCACACTCAAAAGCAGCACAGGAACTGCTATGATCTGGACAAGGCACAAAGAATACATAGGGGGTAAGCTAAGCCTGCAGCCCCACCCCAGCCCTGCATCTGGAAGAGCTACAACTGCAAATGTGAAGCACTGCAAAATATCCTGCCTTCCAGCTCATCCTCTCTCACGCAAAATGGCATCATGGTGCTGCTTCCTGCACAGCACTGACTGCCCCAAGTGCAGTGTTAACTTTCCTGTCAAGGGTCATCTCCTTTTGGTTTTGACTGCATTTTAGCTAATCAAATAGCTTATCATTAAGGATACAAGTCAACAACAATGATATTTTAATAGGAACTGGTGTGGGGAGGAAAAGAAGGAGGAGAGAAGCAGCAGACAGAAAAGCAACAAAATTTTAGGTACACCTCAACCACTGCTTTTCTAAAGTTTCACTTCACAAAGAACTGTGCCCCTATGATTTCTGATTTTACCTTCAGCAACATCAGCGTTTTGCTGAAAAAGACTGTAGAACTCTGTGGATTAAGTTATTAGGAAACACTTATCTCAGATACAGTAAAGTAACGAAAGAACTGGACTGTCCTTATCTTAATCTCCGTGAGAAAGGCAGAGAGCCCAGTACTAAACTATGTGGTCTGCAGGGAGTGCATTGTTTAATGGCTGTGGAAGGCAAGAAAATCAAAACTAGGATACATCCCAGAGATTCTGCCCAAGAAAGATTCCCAAAAGCACAGACCTGTACTTTCAGAAAGCTGCCTTTAAGATGAGGGGTTTCAGAAGATGTAGAACCCCATAAACAGTAATGAAACCCAGTGAGAACTTTTCTCTTCATCAGTCTTGGTCTCTCTGTATTCTCCTACTGTTGGAGCAGATTCCCCTAAATACTACAGAAAACATCAGTTCTAAAACTACAGATTCTCCTGACAGCACACTCACTTCACTGAGGATGAAAATGAGAATGTCATATTTACTGTCTTCTACAACTTCACTAGGCTATATCCACCTTTAAATACATGTTTTCATGAGTCTGATATAAGAAAAAGCATATTTTAAATCTGGAGATGTAAATAAAAAATTAACACCAAAATAAACATACATCAGTCTGAGCTGATCTCTAGCTGGTTTTTTTATTTTCTTTTCCATGGCTCTGTCCTGTAATCTGGAAGCATTGGAGCCTCTTCAACCATTTGTTCAATGCTGATTTTAAGCCACCACTTTAATCTTTTTTATCTTTCATCTAGATAATTGCTATGCATCTAGCCAAGTACAGCAGATACTGAGAAGAACTGACAGAGTATGCTGTCACTGTGCCTTCATCATGCCTGGCAAGTCAGAGGTATGAGCTTTGTGGGTGAGACTAGTCCACCTTCCCTCAGTTTTGATCCTGAACCATCAGACACCTGAACGATTAGACACTTCAATCTTCAGATAATCTCTAGGAGTCCATTCCAACTGTAACTATTTAGTAATTCTGCAACTCAAACTGTCTCTAGGACAGCACAGTCCAGCTGGTAGCTTGTGGCCATCACCCCTTCCCCATAGATGGGGAACAGCTGTGGTGGCAACAAGCTCTGCCAAACCACCAAGCACCCTCAGCCATGTCTGCTCACAGCACCCAAAAGAGCTCAGCAGTGCCCACTGAGCCCCAGGCAGCGCAAGGAGAGGGGAGGGCAGCTGCTGCTGGAGAGAGGAGAGGAAGGGACAGACACAGCCCCACTATCAGACAACCTCCTTGTCCCTGCCCTCCAGCCCTGTCCCTACTCCCAGCCCAGCAGCAGCCCAGAGAGCAGCTGCTTTCTGCAGCCAGACCCCTTGCTCTGCTTCTCCGCTCCCCTTCACCACCTCCCTCCCTTTAACCCATTCTGTCCATGTTTAGTTTTAGCCTGTATGAAACCCATGGGCTCAGATGATGAAGAAATTGTTTAAAAGGAAAAAACCACAGGCAATAAGAAGCATGCTTCTGTAGCAGCTGACTTGCCCACATAATTTAGGCTGCTTTCAGAAGTCAAATGCAGAGTTCAGTGGCTCTATGCCCTCGTGCAGACTGTCAGAGAACAACTGAATTTGTGGCTGTATTGGGTCAGAACAGGACATCAAAGCCCAGGGTCCTGGTCCCTGGCAGAAATGCCTTCTTTACAACAAACACAAAAAAGCAAACCAATAGAATTTGGTATAAGCTTCCTAACAGTCACGGATTTTCTAACATTTATTTAATGATTTCTGAGCATGAACTGTCTGTGATAGTCTACTTGATTCACAAGTGAGCCACTGCAGATATTGGAGCATTTTTCCATCTAAAATCCAGCCAGAACTACTTTTAGCCCCTCACCCCTTCTAAAAGATATTTCTGGCATCCACAACATCCCATAGTAATATGTTTAAAAAATTAATCATGCACAGAGTAAAAGAAAAAAAAAAAATTCTGTGTCACTTTAGTGGTTCAAAACCAACTGTAGGTATTTAACAATTGCAGGTGCTCTTGTGGGAAGAGGCAGGAGAGCCTGGCTCTGTGTACTCTTCAAGCACATCCCCTACTGTGTACATGGGTCCTCCTGCCCCCAGTGAGACACAACCACACCCCCTTTGCCTCCTCTCTGGCACACACGAGATGGGCACTGCTGTGCTCTGTATTAATCTCAACGCTGTCAGTGCAGTTTATGTATCCAATGTTTGTCAATCCCATATAATCTAACCCCTTCACACATGCTAGGAGACATTCAGCATAAAGCAGGCACTGATACACTCAGTTCTGCCAGGATAGGATAACTGGATACAGACTCAACCTGTCTGGCAAAAAGGCTGGCATCTGGGACTCCCATGTCCCTACAGGTTTGATTGTTGTAGATGAAACACATGGACCAAGCCTAATTGGACATGAATATTTAACTGAAAAAATTAATTTTTTGAGTAATTCTAGGATTATCTGTGACTTTTGAGATTCAGAAATGCATTTGCAATATTTTCATATCTTTCTCTGAACTAACCAGAGTCAATTAAAAAAAAAAACCAAACACCTCCCCCCCCCCCAAAAAAAAACCGAAAAGAAAATGCACTAGATAAAAGTTCAGAATGAGATCATGAGTACTAAACTGAAATGTCAGAAATAATGTTAAAATGCAGATTACAGGAGGAAAAAGCCAGAAAAATATGGAAGATACATAGATAAAGAGCTCTCAGTCGCAAATTATTGCATGCAGGGGCTCTTGGCACTGTGAAGGTATAGTGCCTGTCATATGAGACCTGGCCCTTGATTCAGCCACATATAAACAGTAACAGGTGCTTAACAGTGTCATACAGATAACAGCTAAGAGCACTGACTGGTTTCTGTTTATTGCAGAGAGCAGCACTTGTGAGAAGAGGAGGCAGAGGCAGAAAGGCAAGAGTGGGACAGACCCCAAAGCTATCAAAGGCTACAGCAGTTACTCCTTCACCTGCACAGACCTGGCACAGCACGGCCTGACAGATGACAAACAGCTCCAAGCACGTCGGAGCTGTCATTTCCACACGTGTCTGAAGCTGCATCTGGAGGGTGATTGCCACCAGAGCCCAAGCAACAGTTGGCTGTTTGTGCTGTTCATCTATGCTGACAGCAACATTTCAGGGACAATTATCTGCCTTTCTACTGAGCAATCCCTTCAACAGTCAGAGCACAGAGGACTCCCCAGACATCCCCTGACAATTTGGACTCAAAGGATGAAACCAAAAACCCAAGGCTGTCCTTTTTAGTGTTTCTCTTACTCTCATGCACTGTAGATGTGCTCAGAAGGCTCACGGCAATGAAATTACACACAAAGCAAGTAGATATTCCCTCTACTTTTCCGTTTTGCTTTCCATGCTCCTTCCACTGAAGTACTTTATCTACTTAACAGAACTTGTTCCAAGGCAGCAATTATTTCAGTGGTGATGCTAACTGGTTTTGTCCAGCATCAGCTCTGCAGCTGTCCGTAAGGCACATGTGGCAGTACACCAGGGACGTGGAAATATGCAACACACTACATGGGGAAAATATTAAGAGCACATTTCAGTTGCTACATAGTAAGGTTGGCAGTAAAATGCATTATGTCAGACAGAAAAAACAGCTGTTCAGCTATTCCAATGGCACAAGAAGGCCTAGGGTTGATGTACCAATATGCTGCAGTGAAAGACAGCAATTCAAAAGTATTGATATAAGACTGGCAATAAATCCTTTCTCGTGCCACTTGCTTTCCACAGAAGACACTGTATGCCATCTTTGAAGCACCAGTATGAAATTAGCATTCAGTGGTCCACTTTCACCCTTCACACTACACATTAGCAAATACAATGGTAGGACATAGATCAGCTCTTCTTCCAGCTTCGTCCTAATTTTAAATACAGCATCAGGTGAGACTGAAGATAAGAAAAAGCCTGAAAAGCATTTCAGCTAGCCTAGAATCTCTCACATGAGAAACAGAGAAGCACAAAAACCTACTAAAAAAACCCTAGTAATTTGCACTAGGAGTGCATTACTAAAAATAAGTTGCAGAAACAAATCCAAAGAAAATGATTCAAGTATATCAATTAAAATACAGCAGAAAACTTCTTGCATACATTTCTTTCATAGTAAAATACCCACAGCAAGACCAAGGTATGATTGATTTCTCTGTCAATGAGTCACACAGTAAGGCATTTTCCTCACAGATTCCAGAAAGACAAATATTTCACTTAAAACACCTGAAGAGCTTTCATCACCCCACACTTACTCTTAATTTGTAGCCTTAGATTGTTCTAGTTTCATATTATTCCATAGAATGCATGATGGCAACAAAATAAAGATTAAGAAATCTAAGGTTATTATCGAACACTATCAGAATATACAATGTTTTACACTGTTAACAAACTCTTCCCATACAGAGGATACTGCCTACTGTGACCTCACATATCAAAATTAAATCAAAACAAGACATGCAATACAAAAAGATGAAATATCCTAAGTGGAAGGTAGCAGAAAATTCATTCCTTCTCCTGCCCATCAACACCAAATAAACTAGGCAGAAGAGCAGTCAAATTACTGAAATTGATGTCATATCAATTGGAAAACTGACTGAGCCCATACAATCACTCTCTACCAAATTCAGGGGTCCAAGCTGCCTGTTTCCCATCTGTTCCTATGCAATTTAAGCAATTCAGAACTTCACTCTCTGTTCCCAAATGTGTCACAGATTTATTAGCATGTCAGGGGCCAATTCTCTTAGACTCTCCACTAAGGTAAGCTATTAGGGGGAGGGAATTTTCTGTGTCTGTAATTGCCAGGCCAGGAAAATTCAAGGAGGACAATCACACATGACCTTACTAAACCCACCATGAAAAATTCATAGGAGAACACAACCCCTGCCACACGTCTAAAAAAAGAGGCCATTCTGTTCTGTCCTTGCACTTGTTTAAAAATATATATTTAGTCCACAACGCAGATTTCTACAAGGAGCTTACAAAAAATTAATTTGTGGTTTGTTTTTGGTAATGTGATGAGCTCCACCATGCATCTGAACTCCTGACTGGGATCCTTCAGTAGCTTATATGGGGTGGTTTAGCTTTCATTCCTGTAAGGCATTCAAAAGAGATGGAACCTTACTAAAAACTACAAATAGTTTTTGCATACTTCAGCTCAGTTTGCAAACAGGTCATCA
Organism: Hafferia zeledoni; assembly: GCA_035583235.1. Lineage (NCBI taxonomy): Eukaryota > Metazoa > Chordata > Aves > Passeriformes > Thamnophilidae > Hafferia > Hafferia zeledoni. The sequence continues at coordinate 5,378,591 of JAWWEV010000167.1, read as the reverse complement.
AACATTCTAGTATTATCTCACCATTGTCTCATTGGATAAAAGGCTAATTTAATTCTTTCCAAACATATTTAATAATTTCTAATTTTTGCTACCATAAGAGAATATACATACCATGTAAAGATGCAGCTGTACATGCTCTCACAGGAAAGACTAAAGTGAAATGTTGTCATCCTTGAATTACATCAATGGCGATGACATATTGTAAATGAAAACCAGATAAAAGCCAGTATCACAGAAAACTACATAAACAAATTTGAGCTCCGAATTCCAGATTGTATCAAATATTCTCTAATATTTAATGGCAATGTATTTTCCATATTAACATATGTCTCAGGGTATGACTAATCCCTGCTTACACCACATGTGATAACTAACAGTATCTCGGGTTACTATCTTTGTTTGGGTCAACAACTTGTGCTATCACATTAGAGAATTCATTTCACTTGTCTAGACTACCCTCATCTCTGTCACTGGTGGACTAATTACCATTGCCAAGAACTTTGAAGTTCATAAGGAAAGGCTTGCTATGTATTTCTTTATATATTTATACACATAAATTAATGTCCTTACAGCAACTCATTTTTATTGTATTATTAACTATGTTAGATGTAGCAAAAACTAAATAGATTTGAGTCTTCATAAATAATCTGCATTACTCTTCATCATAATGTCATTTCAGATCCTAATGGATTTTCATTTGGTGGAGCATTTTGGCACTGTCTCTGTTGCTGCAATATATATGAACATCATTTTGACAATGATCAAAATGCCTGTTGATGACAAAGTGAAAACTCATACATGTGTAATCATGTATCATCTACAACACTTAACTACATATACAGAACAGATAATACTAAGGATTAATCAGCACATTCCCTACAAGAGAGAAAACACTTTTGCATTATTCCAACTCACCAATTCTTAGGCCTTGCAGCAAAATACTGGAGCAAATCCTCTGTGTAAAAGCAGAACTTACATTGACTCAAAGACAGGGAAATTTGCAGTTGTCCATCATTTATCGTAAGCAAGGCAGGGCCCAGAGTTTCTTGACCTATCACTAAGATGTTCGAGACCCAGGTATGACCCCGAGTGTTTGATTTCAGGTTTGCACCCTGAGCATGGTCTGGCTTAACAAGGAGAAGCAAAACAGAAGTGTGTGTGAAGCAGCGCCTTGGTAGCCCCTAAGGGTGTGCAGGTTGGAAAAAATGCCATAGTAGCTCTAGCCAGACCTTTAACCCAGTTATCAGGAGAGTGGGATGACAGAGGTATCTTCTGCATAGTCTACATTCATCAAAAAAAGCACTTGTTCTACTGCCCATAGATTAAACATAATAAACTGGAAGGATCAGAATTGATGACATAGACGAAATCCAAAATTTACTGTTTTTTTTCTACTGGAATACTAAAATCACTAAGCACAAGACTAAGTAGGTGAAAGGGAAAATGAATACCCTGTGCAGCAAAAAAACCCCACAGCATTATTTCTAAAGAGTTACTAACAGTCCATTTTATTTAGAGACCTTACAAGACTAGAGATCAACACTGACAGCAAAACAGGGTAGATACAGATATCAGACAAACAAACTGCATTAGGGAATACAGAACATCCAGATCCTGATGTTTCGCTAAAAAAATGTGCAAAAAAGAGTAAAGATGCCATCTAAGAGTATTTCATTCTACTTTAGTAAAAGTTTAACGTCTAAATCAGGCCAGTAAGAAAAAAACAATTTTTTGTCTTAAATACATATAACCTATACTCCAACATTCTCTAATATATTATGTGTGTAAACAGTTGAATAAGCATGTGCACTGAGACCCATCTCTGCCATAGCTCTACGAAAGCAGGAAAAGCCTCAAAGAATAGATCTTAGATGAACAAGCAATCTGCCCTCTTAAATATGACGTTCCTAGTTAGGTGGGAAATACATTTAGAGCCCTAAAAACTGGCAGCAACTTCAGATGCAACCCATGTGTCTGTGTGTGTGTTGCAGCCTTGCAGAAATAAGACAACTCATTAAGGGTTTGCAAATCCATGTTTATTTCTAGTGGAATAAAGATTAAGAAGCATGAAGAGGACAGACTTCACACTAAGGTTTGAATCTGCTAAACCCAACAAATAAACAAACAAAAAAGATGACATACTATCAACCTCACCTCTGTATGTGCTTCCATCAGAGAAATGTCACAAACACATGCAGAAGTCAGAAGGATGTTACGGTGAATTTAATACAATACTTTTTCGTCCATCAGCAAATAACAAACTCCTCACAAAGTTGAAAAAAACCCACAACTCTCCAAACCACTGTTAATTAGACTTTAGAAAATTGAGACACACAAAAGAACAATACTAATGCAGTTCCAAAATTTCAGAAGGGTGAACAATGATAAGATAACGAAATGGCAACAAATAACAAGAAGAAATATGATTTCACAGCATTACATCTATTTGTAAGATTACAAGATTGTGGATAAAAGCAACTGCTGCCTCTAACAGTCTGCTGGAGACTCCTGACTTCAAACATCTGTCACTGAGGAAAACCTCAAAAAACAACAAAATGGTCATACCAGATCTTCTTCAATAGACTAACTTAAAGTTCTCTACACATACCTACAATATGGACTCATCAAGGAAGACTGTTGCTAGTTCAATACTGCCAAGTCACAAATACTCTAACAGAATAATGTAAAAAAGTGTAAAAAACTAATAAAGTTTGTCATTCTTTACTATTTCATCAACTTCTGGGCCATCTGAAATGACCAGAAAAAGCCAAATAACGCGAGCACAGTCGTGCAACACGGGTTTTAATTGAAAAGCAAGGCCATGCATCACAGAAAGATGATGTGATAGCTACAGAATGAGGGGCTGTACTTGCCAAAGTTGAATCATCCCTGTCTGCAGCACTTGGTGCTGGTCTGAAACCCTGTGCCTCCTTCCACTGCCCATGAGCACAGGAGGAGCAAGGGTAGACTGAGTGTAGCACCTTTCTTTGCACTTGGAAGCAACGGATGTTGCATGAAAAACTGTTTTGAAGTGGCTGTTACTTTGGTTCTCTTTGCATCACATTTAAATTAACATCAGCTGTGAAAACGATGGGTGAGCGAGGTTAAATTCCAATTCTCGGTCTCATGGGATTTCAAGTAGGCAAATTCAGTAGGGGGTGGGTATTAATTCACATGTATGGACAAAGAACCAGACTGTTCTACACACTCGGCGTTCTGCAAAGGTCCGCTGTCGTGAGGCGAGGGATTTTTTGCCCAGCCCAAGGATAATTACGTTTCAAGCCTCTGAGCAAAACTGCTGCTATGAACATTAAATCAGCTGCGTGCATTGCGCAGAGCGACGTGTGCCGACCACACCGCGCACCGACACAGCACGTTCTGAGCCACAGAGGAACTCACCACCAAGTTTTTGGGTGTCTGCACCACAACTGCGGCGGCAAACCCTGCCCACGGCCAAGCCGCGGGCCCTGCCCGGCTGCGAGGAGAGCTCCTTCCCCGGCCGGGCCCCGCACACCGGGCACGGCTCCCTGGCCGAGCGCCAAGGCTCCCCGGCACAGAAAGACCAGGAGAACACCCCGCACACTGACCCCATGTGCATCCCCGCACAGGGACCCTCGAGAGCGGCCCCGGGAGGAGCCCCCGCAGAGACCCCGGGAGCGACCCCGGGAGCTGCTCCCGCACAGAGACCCCACAGAGAGACCCCGGGAGCTGCCCCCGCACAGGGACCCTGGGCGCGGCCCCGGGAGCTGCCCCCGCACAGAGACCCCGGGCGCGGCCCCGGGAGCTGCCCCCGCACAGAGACCCCGGGCGCGGCCCCCTCGCGGTGCCTGCGGAGCGGCGGGGCCGGGGCGGCTCCTCCCTCGCCTGCCCACCCTACGCGGCGCGTCCTTCCCCGCCAGCCCCTTCCTCCCGCTCCCCAGAGCCTTTTCCTCTCCCCCTGTCTCCTCCCCGCTTCC
>JAWWEV010000167.1:5360750-5374535 GCA_035583235.1 Hafferia zeledoni | reverse complement strand
CCCCCCTCCCACCCACCCCCCCCCATTAAGGTAACTCCCAGGAAACGTGGAAACCTGTGCATTTTTCTTACCTTCTTTGGCTTTTTTCCTCCTGGCCAGCGTGCCGCCGAGCTTGCCCAGGAAGGAGTCGTCTTTCTTTCTGGACGGGGGGGATTTCGGGGTGGGGGACTTGGGGGAAGAAGGGGACTTCTGCGGGGAGCTCGCCATGCTGGCCCAGCCGCCGCCGGCGCTCGGGGACGGAGCAGTCGGGTCCGAGGGCCCGGTGCCGTGGGAGGCTGTTCCCGGCTCTGAACGGAAGCGGAATTATTTCAAGCATTTGAGGCAGCTCCTGCTCCGCTCTCCCGGCTCTCCCGCTCCTTCCCTCCCTCCCGCCCGCCCTCACGCCGGGGAGGGCGCGCTCCCTTCAGCCCCGGCTGGCGCGGGCACCGCTCCGCTCCCGGGGGCTCCCACCGCGGCTTTGGGGTCCCGGCTGTGCCCGGGACACGGACAGCGCCTCGCCGCGGGGCCCGCCCTGCGCGCCTGCCCTGCCTTGCGAGCGGAGCCGGGCACTGACTGGGGCTGTTCGGTCAAATGCCCCAGGATGGGTGTCAAAAGAGTGTCGGGGCTCACCGCAGTTCACCCACAGCTCCTCGCAGGTGAGGGCTCTGGAGGATGGGAGGGTCACAGCTGCAAGCAGGTATTTCTACACTCTGCACCAACAGAATAGTAGAATAATGGTCTGGATTGGACAGGACCTTTAAAGGTCATGTAGCTCCAACACCCAGCCATGGGCAGGGACACCTACCACTATACCAGGGTGTTCAAAGCCCCATCCAGCCTCGTCTTCAACACTTCCAGGGATGGAGCGTCCAGAACTTCTCTGGACAACCTGTTCCAGTGCCTCACCATCCTCCCAGGACAGAATTTCTTCCTAATACCCAATTAAATCTACCCTCCTTCAACCTTAAGGCCATTCACCTTTGTCCTATCACTACCTGCCATTGCAAAAACTTTCTTCAGCTCTCTTATAATCCCTGTTTAGATACTGGAAGGCTGCTGGAAGGTCTCCCCAAAGCCTTCTCTTCTCCAGGCTGAAAGGCCCCAACTCTCAGCCTGTCTTCTTAAGAGAGGTGCTCCAGCCCTATGAGCATCTGGACATGTTCCAACAGATAATTAATTCCCTTCTTGTGTTGGGGGCCCACACCTGAACACAGAAAAGAATTAATTAAGTAATAAAGTGTTACTAAACAGTTTAGTGCAAGTTAAAGAGTTCAACCTTACTACATACATTTCAGGCTTGAGCCCATTTTGCAAAGCAGTCCTGCCTGTAGGTTTGTTCTACATCTGTGGTGAGAGATGGTGGGTATCACCATGTCCACTTCTACAAAAGAAAACAACTGTTGTAGTCAGACAGTACAAAAAGCCTCTGGGAAGGAAAGGTGACTTAACACAATAGATTGTCTATACCAACCCTACTTTGATTTGCAGATAAGTCGCTTAAGAGAGAAGTATGTTTAAAACAGATAATGTGCTGTGACTGGTTCAGGAGGCATCCAGGACTGGAACAGCATTAATCTCATCTGGATGCACTACTTTCACTTACCACTTAATCACTTGATTAACAATTCAGGCAAAAAGCCACACACACTTCATGCAAATATCTAGCTATCCATTAGGCATAATAAGTGAAATGAAATTACCATGAGGATATTTCTAAATCGGCTAATAATTGTTGTGTTTTTACAAGCCAGTAGCATTGGTTAGCTGATGAGGGGGAGACATCAATGCCTATTTGTTGCATGCAGTTAGTATATGCCCTGGAGAAAGACTATTCATCCATAGTGCCATCAGTTGTAAGCAGGAATGAGCCCAAGCCATTAGCACAATCCTTTCCTTACATTTGCTCTCTGGTTCACAGCACCTATTGTGTCTCAGAACTGCTGTCTACAGAATTTAGGTCCGAATGTCACACATTATTCTCTTTACACAGAAGTGCTGCTCACACAGTGTATGGATTAGGAGATGAACAGTTTTGAATAATTTTTAAGAATATAATAAACAGTGATTTCAAAAAAAGGAGAAATAAACACATCAAAGCCTTTTTTAATATGCCTATGAATCTGTGGCATTTACAAACAGAGCAATGACCCAACTAAATCTCCATTTGGAGCCCGACTATACATAGATGTCAATATTTTGTAGGCACTGCAGAAGAGAGAGCATTTTGGCAAGCACAAGTGTGCTTGCCTTTGTACCTCTATGTTTGTGTTAAAGACAGAAAGAAAAGCCAGATACCTCATGAACAGTAAAGGGTGCTGCTGGGTTGTGCAGTACAGGGTAGTCAGAATTCAACACGTGTTTGCCAAGTCTCTCACAAAACAGCTGAAAAGACCCAGTATCTTTCCTATTTCACTGTACTCAGCATACGTAAATTAATGATAAATGCAATATTACTTATTTAATAGCTTCATGGAAGTTTCACATCACAAAGGGAAAAATTTAAATAAAATGTAGTGTGTTTAAAATCAGCTTTATCAAATCTAGAAACACAAGTACTATGGTCTTTAAGTAAGAATGCTAAAGCAACAGGCAGACTTGAGCTTACTGGGGATTTTTTTGTTGTGGTTTGGTTTGGGATGGGTTTTTTTAATGGGGTTCTTTCAGGATTTATTTGTAGTTTTTCATCTATAACATTACTGCAGTCTTTCTCCAGTTGTGATGCTTCTCTTTGAGGATACTTAAAGCATTTTTTCCCCCTGTATCTTAAATTTAGATGTACATACATTACCCTTTTTTCTTTTTATCTGGGAATATATATATGGATATATGGCCTTAAATTAATATTGCATTCAGCACAAAGGCCTTGTAGATACATACAAGGTCTAAGTTATGGCAGATACAGGAATGAGTTTTGCTCTTCTTTATATTTTGCAATTGAATATTTTCACAATCATGCTCCATGATCCCAGTGCAGGACACAGCAATCAGCAGGCTGCTGTTCAGCACGGCCCTGCTGCAGCTGGCATAGAGAAATTCAGAGCAGACCACAAGAGCTCTCACCATGCTCCCCGTCAACACTTTGTTCATGTAGATGAGCCAAACATTAGATCAAATTATTTGTATCCTGATCACATATGTACTTTTGCCAGGCAATAAAAGAAGGCTAAATCCCATCCCCTTCCATACTTCAAATAATTCTTATTCACCTTCATATCTATCCATGCACAGCTGTTTTTATTTCTTTTACTACAAGACTCAGAATGGTCTGGAACAGAGGTTTACTTTCTGAATGAGACAGAAGAGGCAGGGTTCATAATACCCAGACCACGGGCTATGCTAGTAAGAAAGAGCAAGCAAGCTGGTGAAGGCTTTTTAAAGGTCATTCTCTTGTCTTAGTGTTCTCATAACATTTTTCTCCTAGTTGTACCTCTGCTCTAGCCTTTTGTCCATTTGGTCATTTAAAGAATGAAAATGGAATATTTAAAAGCGATTTAACAACTTGCTGCTGTTGCTGTGATTGCCTCCATTAACACCCTTCACTGACTTCAGGAAGAGAATTAGATCAAAGTCTATGCTTTTTATTTTCCTAGGTACTTGCAGTCTGCCTTCTGCTGGCCTGCCAGCTCTGTGTGGTGAACTGCTGAATGTACCCACCCCGCCCTCAGTAATAGTTAACGGCACAGTAAAGGAACCCGCTTAGAAAAGAAGGCGTTTCCACACCGGTTACTTTGCAGTTGTTTGATATCAATTTCTTGGCTGGGATTTTCCCGAGAGTGCCCCAAAATACTGGAGACAAGAACTCTGGCAGGACCTGATGCTCCTGCATGTGTCCATGAAGAAGACATGCCAGGCACCCAGTCCCTCCAGTGAGGTGAGACAACGCTGTGGGCAACGCTGGCACCCCAGGAGACCGGGAAGCAGGAGCTGCCTCCAACCCTGCCCTGCAGGAAAGTGTTTTTGAATATCACCAGGAAGCCCCCCTCCTCTTCACATGGCTGTGGGCACTGGGTATCTCTGCACACTGCTGGGAGAGGCAGCACAGAGAGCAGGGTGAAGCACAGCCACACCTGGATGGCAATTGGACATCCATGTGTGTATTCCATACACATTGGAGTTTATACATCCCAAAGAATTTTGCTGTGTGTGCCTTCAGACCCTGAGTCATCTCAATGTGGCTACATTATAACATCAATATCAGGGTAGAAGAGCTCCAAATTTTCATTGCCACCATCATCTAAAACTCACACTTGAGAACAAATTTGCTCCCAGCTCACAAGGTGAGTTTAATATTGAACACATGCTTATGCTTAAATTTAAAAGAGAGCTGTGCTTTTTACTTAACTTCTAACTTCTTTGGGATAAGAATCTTCTTTCAAATAATATAACAAAATAACATAGTTTCATAAAAGTAACAGAGTATTTCCAACCAGATTCTCAAAAAGTATAATGTATTTTTTGTTGTACATGAAGGGGCAAAAAAGTTGACTAAGATGTGATGAGGAAAAAAGTACATGAAAGACAAAGGATAACATGCTGTATATGGTCACAGAGATAATCTGACAGTTTCAAAGGAAAGAAAGTGGGTTTTAAACTTTTTGGTAAAACAAAAACATCATCCTGGTATTTAATGCTTTTGGTAAAATGTCATTCCATCAATTGGTTATTTATAAAAACTGGGGCAAGTTTACTTGCATTTACAACTGGCCTTCTTGAGATATTTTTCGGAAAAAAATATCAATATTACAACCATTTTCTTAACAAGCTTTACTTGTGTCCTTCACTTGGGCCTGTAATTTTGTACAGCTGTGTTCCATGAGTATTTCAGCAAACACATTGCTGGCATGCAGGGCAATCAGATCTCTTTTAGTAGATCATTAGAAGCAACAGAAAAGATTACAATTTGTTCACAAATATCAGGCAAAAGAAATTTAGGTGAAATCCAGCAAATACCTTGCTCATCACAAAGTATTTGCCAGGATCTAGGTTCATGAGATATGGTTGCTGTGAAAACTGCAGGGATAGTATTTGCATCCTAACATGCCCAACCTATTGTGCTAAGTGATGCCAAAATGTGTAGTCCATGTAAAAGCCAGCAGGGACAACAGCTTTAGGTCTTAACAGTAGCAAAGTCTTAAAAGATGTGCAGAATCTCCAATCTTCTAAGCCACATCCTGTTACTCACTCAAGCAGGAAAGAAAACTGAGTATATCTTTCTGGAAAAAAGGCTGTTAAACTAATGTGAAAATCTTAGTTGAAATTAGATATACATTGTTCTAAAAAAGCAGAAGTTTCAAAGCACAAAACCTATAGATTGGTTTTCTGTGCCCACAGAAACCTGGTCAAATACACTAGAAATCAGTGAGATGTCCTTCTGCTTTGGGCCAAATGGATTAGTCTTGATTCAAATAGTGGTTTACAAAATCCTTTTCCCAAACTTCCTTTAGAATCACAGAATTGTTTAGGTTCAAAAAGACCTTTAAGATCATTGAGTCCAACCATTAACCCAGCACTGCCAAATCCATCACTAAACCTTGTCCCTAACCACCAACTGTGACTCTTTAGACCTCTGACCTTTTGAAGAGGGGACAAGGAGAAGGGGTGTGTGCTGTGATTAGGAGAAGCTCAGTAATTCCTATGGGAGCATTTCTATCCTGCTCTTGGGCCAGAAAAGTCTTCCAGCTATTGACCAGCTAATTGAGAAGCCAATGTGTCTGTAAGGCTTTCAACATGGATAAATGCTCCATGTATCACTTCCAGTAAACCCAGCAGGCAGGTTAATTCCTATGCAGTCCTGAGAAATGACATGTGGTATTACAAGAGAAGTCACCACCTCTGAGGCACACAGGATGGAAGGGAAAGGACATGACAGCAGAACCAAAACTTCAGTTCAAAGATGCCAGAAATTACCTTGACCTCTGAAGAGAAGCTGTTGTCCATCTGTCTGCTGAAGATGAGAGAACTGTCAATCAGTTCAGAGTCATTAAATACAGGACAATGGTGCTGACACTGACATAAGCCCAAACCTTGCTTATCCACTTCTCTCCTTTGAGCAGTACATTGTCTTGGTCTGTAAGGCTCTCCCACTGGTACAAAGTAACAAATTGAGATGATCTGATAAAGTTAATGGAATTTGAAAAACTGCAATTAAAAGTTTTGTTCACCATTTGATCCATGCAGTGACACTTTCCCTTCGAGTCTTGAAAGAGCTGTTATAAGTTGTACATCATGCCTAAGGAAATTAGCTGGTGAATTCCTATGAAAGCATGTGTGGAAGTTGATCTTATGGGGTTTGAAACCTCTTGTGTTAGAGCTATAAACTACAAAATGAATCTGTGCACTGCAAGACAGTGTGATTTACTTACCAGTATATGAATTATGAAACTCATATAATGTTTTACCTACAGACCTTTCCTCATCACACATTATTACATTGTGGGTACCTGTGGAGAGAAGTTGCTATGGAAATAATACAGGGACTTCAAAGAGTGAGATAGAATTTTATTTTTTCAAATAGAAAATTGCTCACATCCAGCCCATTTAGACACACTCAATACATACCAACACATCACATTATACCCCAAAATGTCAGTGCCAAGAACTTAAAAATGAACAAATTAGTGAGCCAATTCACAGAAAAGATTGAGCAGCAAGAAGACTCATAACCAAACCAGTGTTTAAATACATTTCTAATACAAGCCAACCATATTAAATTGACCTGTGAACAGTGCACATAGCTTCCCTTTTTGTTACCTCCTTACTCTCAGAAAAGTGCCTACTTTAAATGACTTATTAAGAGTTTGTGATTTTCTAAATCCCTTGCACAGTTTATTTTTGGATCTAATCTTGTGAGGTACTTAATATCAGGCAGGGAAACAGTAGCCTGACAGGTTTTTTCACCCAAGAGCAGACACAGTTTTGAGTGGAACATCTATTACAACCACATGGCACCCAGAAAAAGTACTTTTTTAGCAAAGAACATTTTTGAAGTCCCCGAAGTGCTGATGGCCCTCAGCTTCTGTTGACTCCAATACTTTAAAGAATGCAAATCTTTGGAGCTAAAGGGAAAGCACCCTTTTGCATTTGGTTTTATGGCAGAACAGGTATCTGCTGTAAACTGAAATCTCAGGGCTTTTATGGAATTCAGAGCAACCTGCACCTGACCAGCTGCAGGGTGTGCCCCTACCCTGGGCCAGCAGGCTGGAAGGCAGGAGAGGAGAACCTCAGGACCAGGGACAACATGTTTGTCTGAGGCTGCCCTTCCTCATCCTCGTTGTACAGCAACAACACTAAGGTGAATGGACTTTTTCGATTGTAAAAGAGAGGTGAAAAAAGCAATCTGGTTTCTGGAGGTTTCTGCTGAATTCTCCTCCTAGGCAAAGCACTAAGAATTTTGCTTTTAAACTTGTTAAAAATACCTTGGAAATATTATGATTCTCTGTTTTTTTCTACAGAAAACTGATAGATGTTCTAGACTGTGTTGTTTTACAGGATTACAGGAGGCTTCTGGCAACAATGATAAAACTCAGACATTTTCTCCACAAAACTGGAAATACCAGCAGATCTCAACAGAGAAAACTAAAATATTTATTGCTGCTCTGCCTCTCCTACTCTGTGTCAATCTTGAGTAATAGAGTTAGTTTTAAGAAATCACTCACTGCAGCTCAGCTCAATAAAACTGTCATCTGAAGATCAGGTATGCTTAGCCTATGGATGACAGGAAAAGAAAAGATGGTAATTTTGGAACACATTCAAAGATTCTGCTGTGTCTTTCCCCTGTGATGGAAGACAAATGACACTTTTAAAGACCTGCCTGCTGTGTATTAAGGATATCCCTTCAAGTTATGGTGAGAACATTGTTTAAAATCCTAATTAATATTTGATGGCTAATTATTTACAAAATGGATAAAGCTGTCTCCTCTACAATGCACAGCTTTTCCTATACACAGCTGTTAGAAATACACTTTTTCCAACCAAAATCAGAGACAACATCCGAACTGTAAAATGTAACCAGACACTTACCCTCTTTAAGCAGTCATAAATAAATATGAATACATAAATATTGCAGAACAATAGCATAGCCCTTGCACCAACAGAAGTATATTATTTTTCAATGGTCAATAGTAAAAACTTGCTTTTATATTTAGAATGGGGATTTCAAATTTCTTCTAATACAGAAAAAACCCATGAAGATAATTCATAAGTTCTTCTGACAGGATTCAATGTGTCTGTGACCCTGTAAGTGCTTATCAAGAAGTTTTTCAGTTTAAAGCTTTTGTGACAGGAGTGCTTCTAGCTTTGGCAATCACAGGCAAATGCTGCAAATTAGCACCATTCATGAAGTAATGAGAACATCAAATCTTCTCAGAACATGAGGTAAAATCACATTCAAAAATAAAGAGTCTTTCAGTTTCTCTTCTTTTTTTCAGTTTGACAATCTAGTGCAACATGCATACAGTTGGGAATATTACCAATCTTAAATTGCAGAATTATCTCAGATTTAAGCAAGTACTTAGATGAGGAGAATTTCTGCACATCTGTTTTGCCAATATCTACAAATGCATGTACAAAAAAGATGAGATAGTTCCTTTAAGCAAAAAATATGCATATATTCATAAGCAGCAAGGTAAATATAGTTTAAATACAGCAACAATATTTTCTATCAAATGTTGATGTTATAAATTCAACATTCTTGCAGTCCTTTGGAGGAATTATTATCAGGGAGATATTTAACTGCTATACTACTCCTTGCACCCTACAGTACAACTTGTGGTATATTTTATCAAGCAATTGTAAAGTCTGCCCTATAAATATCAATAGGAACTGGATTACTATTTTTAAATTATCTTTTATTGTGTTTTAAAGACCTCAATCTCTGACGTACAGGAACTTTTTTGAGTGTGTAACAGCTTTAAGGGTTGTCACCCCTTTGATAATCCCTTACCATTTTACAAAATGTAGGGCTTTACTATTGCTTTAACTTCTTGTTCAAATATACACAGTGCAATAAAACTTACAAATACCTGAACAATTAATTTCTGACATTGCATTTACAGTAGTTTTAGTGAGTGCTTATATGTAGTCATCAGTCAGATGACTCTTGCTTCACCAGAAATAAACACTAATCCCATTTTTATGAGAGATGCTTTTTTTCTGACTTTTGCATTGTTGACCATGGCTTGGCTGTGCCAAAATACTAACAAAACCACATACAGATTCAAACAGATGGCCAGTAATGCTGTCTTAAAAATACAAAATTATGTCATCAAGTTCCTCAGAAACTCTACTCAGCATTAAAACAAAATTCCAAGAGAATAATAGAGCTCTGATTTCCCTTTCACAGACCCTGATGCCCGTCAGACAGGCAAATTCAGTCCAAATCTGTATTCCAGTGATCCTTTAAGGTGACAGTGAAATGACTCACTCCAGAATGAGCAAAAGAACCCCTTAAAAGCTTTTGATAACAAAACAACATGTTTCCCAAATAAGCTGATTTTAAATCTGAATTCCTTCATTTTCAGAAGACTATATCTCCATGATTGGGAATACTGCTGAAATTATGTTTATTTGCATGTGGCTGTTTAAATCCTGCTCAGCTGACAGGCTCTAGACAATATAAGGCTTTCAAAGTGCTCGTCTTCTGCTTTTTCTTTCACTCTGTGTTCCTCTAAGGTACACACAAGTTTGTCTCTTTCTTCAACCACTTTCATCATCTCAGTAAAAATTTCATCCTCCTCATTCAGATCCATCTCATCTTTAAGGCTGTCTATAAGATCACAAACAGGTGATTAAAATCCAGATCACTGTTTGCATTTTAAGTGTTAGAGTACAGCTCGAATTAACATTCTAGTCAGTGACAAATGAAGTCAATAGCAGTTGATATTTTTCAAGTTATAGTTCAGGGAAATTTTCTCCTGCATTTTGGGCCATTTGAAGTTGATCGTTAAGGCTCCTAATGTCTAGAGTAGACCTTCTAACAAAATTTAGACTGAAGGGGGTAGGAAAACCACTACTTGTTTATAAAAACAATTAAGCTGCATCTTAAATTTAGTTTATAAGGTAAAAAGCCCAAAATTAAATGCAGTACCTGTGAGAAAATAGAAAGTATTTTTCAGAAAATATATTGAAAACTCCCTTCCCTTACAATCCTGCATGGCTAGAACACAACAGGATGCTTTGGGGTATTCAGTGCTATGGAACCCCTCTTCTCCCTTGATTTCTCCTCCCCATCCTCCCTTTTCAAACACCAAATGAAAGGACAAGCCCAAACTGTAATCCCAAGTACCTAAAACCAGTTCCAAAATGCTGTGGTAGACAACAGTGCTACAGAAAGCAGGTAACCTCTTTTGTTTAGGTGGCTGAAGAAGTTACTTTCCACTGCTGCTCATCATTGGCAGCTGGACATTGCTGCCTGGAGAGCACAATTAGTGTAATTACACATGCAGTGCTTCTGATCCAGTTCAGTCTAGAGCTGGGCAGGTCAGCTCAGCTGTCTTCACTACGAGTCAGATGAGATGATCTCCCAAGTCACGTTTTTCTGGCTGAGCTGCACTCGCAGAGAGCACAGGAGCCTCAGCCATCCTGGTCCTTTTTGGAGCAAACAGGGATGCACATAGACATGGTCTGTCACTGTGGGCTGGAGAACACTGTCCCCTTTGACTTACCATCAATGGCCATTTTCTCCCTCAGCTTTTGTTCCAACCTGCTTTGGTGGTCCTCCAATTCTAGCTCTTGGGCTCTAGGTAGAGCAAAAACTATGTTAAAGAATAAGCTTTTTTCAATAAAGACATACATGTTAGCATTATTTCAACCACGAGATTCTGTGTTTTGTTCAACCAGTATTTTCTCCTCATGGGCAGTCAGGGTTAAAAGGTTTGCCTGTGCCAACATCACCCCAGCAGTTCCAGCATTATGTATCAGAAAAAGCTCCCTCATACGCTGCAACACTTCAGGTTTTTAACCACCTGTGCTTTGTTGGTGGCACCCACAGTGTAATTCTGGATAGGGCTGAACACTCCCACACACTCAGGGCTCTGCCAGGCCCTCTGCTCAGGAACACGTCCTGAGGCAAAGGCATTAACACATGTGAACTCCTCCAGACAACAACTTTTTGTGTCTTGCAGTGGTAAAAGCAGTCAGCTTTTGCTTTTTCAGCTCTGCCGTGCAGCCAGTGTGAGCAGGAAGCATTGCTACCACAACACCCAATGGCAAGGGTGATGAAGGGGCAAGAAAAGGTTTGCCCCCTGGCAGCATCAGCACAGCTGGGGTGCAGCCAGAGCTGGTGGCTGGGCTGCAGCTCCACACACAGTGGCAGGGCTGAGTCATACGGAAATGATAACTAGCAATGAGCAGCCTGCACTGGTGTGAAATCCAGGGCTGAGAAATGACTGCTGCAGCTCTCATCGCCTTCCCACATTGCCCACAAATAGTGGAGAAAATAGCTGGGAGTCACCTGCCTATCTCTTGCCTGTGTTTCCAAGAAGGTGAGGTGAGGGAGCTACAGCAAATATTGTTTCCATCAACCACAACAGTGGCATCTGAGGTGGGTTTTATTTGCCTGGTGTATCTGCTTGTTTCATTGCTGTAGTGAATTCCTAGGCCTTTTTTTCCTATATCCAATAAAAACTGAGATTAATTTGTCAGACTGTTTTTCTTCCACAGGAGAAAATGCCCCAGTGTTAGACCCACATTGTGTAAAGGCAGAGTATCTATATCCTATATTAGTTCAGAGTATCATACAGGATTGAAATAATTGAACCACTGTGGGAGGGAAGGATGAAGAGGGCTCAACTACAAATCTGTGTTCAAAACAGATTGTAGCTACTCTGGGAATGTTTATTCCACAACTGTCTCAAAGCACAGCACACAGCAAGGTGTTCAGGTGTATTGGGAGTACCCTTTTTCCCCTCTCCCCATCTGTAACATTAATGCTTGTCCTTACTTACATGATCAGGAGCTCAGACTCATAACGCATTAATTTATTCTTCTCCAGGACCAGCTCAAACCATTCATGTAGCATCTGAGTTTCATCCTTTGTGCCTGAATCTGTATAAAATAGGAGAGTTTAGTGTGCATTACCAGCTTTCTCTCCAGTGCTTCTGCTAATTAAGTTCCCTTTCAATAGTCCTGTGTAAGCCTATGTGAGCTCAAATGAAGATGGTTTTGCTGTATGCAACTTACATCAATAATGACTGAGTACAACAGGTACAACACTCTTACCTACCTTTGGTTAAATGTTGTGGCTTATTGCAGCTAAAAATGCACTAGATTTTAAAAGGCTTTTGGTTTAAAGTTTTTCCTTTCAAGTAATGATAGAGACTTTCTTTTTAGTGGGCACTTTATCTTTCTTTTAGTTCTGCCTTCAATAAGAGAGTTTCTCTGTTGAAACTGGACTTCAGAGCTGAAGTGTATGTCTAAGTGGATATTCCATATCCCATTAATACAATCAGAATTCAAGATGCATGTGCTGGCAAGTATCAACTTAGTCCCTCCTTCCAGTGGACATCAGGCGCACAACCAAATCCTCTACAAATTTCCATTCGCTTGTCAACTGGCCTCTAATCTGCATCTGCTTTGAATGATAAATCTATAATTATTGGGTGGTTTTATAACAATTTGGGCCAGGGCATCAGTGGCAGACATTATACAGACACAAAACATGAGATGGTCATTCTTCCAAACATCTGCCTTCCAAACATCCAAGGCCTCTGCCTTGCTGAAGAGGATGAGGGATCTCTCTCACCAGGCAAGGACCTTTACTGCTCCTAACACCACCTGTATGAAACTCTTTGGCAATGAAGGACCCCTGAGTGTTTTCAAATGGCAAGTCAAACCACAAATTTTTCTTTTCCTCTCTGCCCTTTTTAACATCCTTATAATTTCACATTTTCCATTCATTTTCTTCACAGAACCAAACCACCCCATTACCCTTATATGTAGAATTACAGCAACAGTGATGGCGCTGTCAACACACCTGCCATGTCTGCTTTGCACATCCTTGGCCTGATGCCACAAAATAGGGATCACTTGGAGGAAAAAAATACCTTACACTAGTCCAGGCTGAGGCAACAATTTAGGTAGCACACTGGCACCTTCAAAGGCATAAAACCAACATCCAGCGCCTCCTGCTCCTGCCCCAGCACATGGTATTTACAGACCCCACCACACATGTTGGAGGCAGGGACAGCCAGACCTGGGAGAAAGCCAAAACAGGTGCCACCAGAAGGCAAGGGAACACAACTCTCTCCTCCTCAGTCATTACATCATGCTGCTAGAAAACCAAGCATAAAATCTCCATAAACCAGTGGACACTTATGTGATTTCTCCTTTAAGAGGATTGCATCTTTATTTCAGATAACTGAGAGCACTGAAATTTAAACCCAAAGGTCTCAGGTTCAAGCTCCAGAGACACTAATTACAAAAGCATCATTAAACTAGGCTACCAAAGGGAGAGACAGCCAGAGCCCTGGACAGTTCAGCCGTGTTTCTGATGCCTTTCTGTCATTGGTTTGAAATGTGCTTTGTTCTTTGCCCCAGGAATTACCTCTTGTCTCTTCAGCTTCAGCTGTCCCTCACTTTAATGTCAAAGCCAGAGAACAACAGTTTAAAGCTCATTTCCTTCAGGCAGTAACAATCTCACCCATTGCAGCCCTTTAGCAATTCCTGAGCAGGAGGGAAATTGTTGGGTCTTTGGGATTACCAGCCCCTTTGTGTACCAGGCCTCATCATCCCAGGTGTCTCAGGTTTGGCCCAGTTTTTTTACCAACCCTGGACTGCCTTTTCCCTCCCCCCAGAGCCTTCCCAGCAAAG
>JAWWEV010000167.1:5307376-5360650 GCA_035583235.1 Hafferia zeledoni | reverse complement strand
CCGCCTCTCTTACGTGGGAAACACGTGTGGAATACTTGTAAGTCCACTTCCTTGGAAACCCTGGTTACCGAGGAAGCCATGGGTCAAACCCATTACACCAGGGAACCCAGGTCACCTCCTGCCAGCTCAGAGGAATTACATGGGCCCCCATCCCAAGGACAAGAGTCATGGTGGCTTGGATGCAGTTCTGCAGTTTCCGTCAGGACCTGACCCCAACTGGATATTACCATGAAACAGGAGGATAAAACAGCAGGAGAGAGCAGAGCAATCTTGCTTCACTTTCTGCCTGATTCCATTAAAACTTGGCAGTAATAGATATTTTCCTGTGGGATCTTCCAGGTCAGCAGGCGGTGATAGAAAGTGTCTTCTCAGTGACTGCTGGAGCAGTCCTTGCTGCAACATGCCAGTTTCTCACAGATCCAATGCAGGGATGCAGCATTAGTAACCAGAGCCTTAGGCCACCTTAAGAAGTTATCATCAAAATTTGGTCTATCTTACTGCCATGAAAAA
This sequence comes from Hafferia zeledoni, assembly GCA_035583235.1. Lineage (NCBI taxonomy): Eukaryota > Metazoa > Chordata > Aves > Passeriformes > Thamnophilidae > Hafferia > Hafferia zeledoni. Next base: position 5,360,140 of record JAWWEV010000167.1, on the reverse strand, counting down.
CATTTCAGTTGCAGGGATGCATAAGTCCTGCACAGACACAGAGGGTTACTATTCCCTTTGTTGTTTTCTTATTTAGGCAATGATAGTCCTGCTTTTAATTTGTCCACCTTATACTTTAAAATCTCTGTATCTCCAATAAAAGACTCTGCATTGTGGGTTGGTTTAGTAAAGATTATGCACTTTGGAAAAAACCCACTCATTTAGCAAAAAATCCTCAGCGCAAACTGAAATAAAAATAACCCTTCTTTTTCCTCCTCCTCCATCCCACAAAATGCCCCCTAAGTGTTCCCAGTGGCATTTTTTCCCCAAGCTTTTCAACTGTTTGTTACTAACAATGTTAATAGTTATTTAAGTGTGATGGAGTGCTTGATGCTTTCCAAGGGCAGAACAAACCAATGAAGTATTTTGTGTAATGCAGTGCAACAGATCATAAAGGTTAGAGGGAAAACAATTTGTGAGTTTATTTTGCCTTTTCCTTACAGCATTGCTAAAGCAAACCTGGCTTACCCAGGTCTCCTTGAACTGAGATCCATTTGAAAGTCAAACATTCTTCTAATGACATCAATAGGTATTTTTATTTTCATCACTTTCAAGGGAATGACAAGGGAGGATTTACTGAACACTGTTTTCAAAACCTGAACCTTCTGTTCTCCAGATTAATGCTATGCTGTCCCTCCACACAGTCATCATCAGTAAAGGGGGGTCAGCCAATTTGTACCTTTTTAGGAACAGTTAAACCTCATATTCTTTATTCCTACAGGTTTTCCACTGATTTCTTTTGACTCTGTTGAAAATTACGAGAAACCTTGGATATGCTGCTTATGAAATCAAAAACTAGCTACAACATGTGCAAATATTTGTTCACCTTCCAAAAACATGGAGAGATTTCTTAACATTCTCTCAATGTAGATTTTCTTCTTTACAATCATTCTTCATGATTTATTTAGTCAACTGATCTATTATGCTAATTTCAGTGGAAAATATGTTTCAAGATTTTTATTTCTGTGTTTTCTTGTAGGCAGAAGATCTCCATAAGCCTCCACAAATGTCAATGAGAAACAAAGCAATGGTACATCAGCGATTTATTATTTGGTATTTTGAACCAGAATAAAGGGAATAATGAGCATGAAAAAATATTCATAGGACTGATATTATTTCTTCCTTAGTTTTGTGGGTTTGTTGTTTTTTTTTTAAATGCATGAATTGTCACTACAATTAGAAGATCATCAAAACCTCATTTTGCTCATCATTCTTCATGGCAGTTGTTTTGCACCCACGCATGTTCTCCTCTAATTCAGTTGAGGAGCTAATGAATAACTCCCCCTAACAAAGGGGCCATTCATCCCAGGCTTACAGAATTATTAGAGGAGAGTTGCGTAAATGTCACTGAAGAATGGTGTTTGCAGGCCTGCCTCTAAATTTGGTTATTCACAACCTTTGCAGCTCGATATTATTGCTGAACTGTGATTGTTTTCTAATTACCTTAATAATACCTATTAAATCACTTCAATTGCATAAGCGCAGACCTGCTTAAATACAACTTAACCTAATAAACACTGGTCATTCATTAAACAATAAGGCTCATTATTTTAAAGAAGGTTGAACAGAATATTAAACTCACCAATTGCTGCATCATTACACATATGTTATTACAACTAACAAAGCACTTACATTTTGTTTGGGAAACGTAAGGCTTCATGCTTTTGCACCAGAAGAGTTAATGAGAGACAGTTACATCCTACGATTCAGTATCTGGTCTATTTGTAACTGGCCACCTACACACCAACAGTCAACAGGGAGAAAAAAAATAGTACTTTCACCTTAATGAGGGCAATCCAATTACTAAGGATGGTAAGAGAATGAGAAGCATCGATCTCTTGGCAGACAGCCTTCTTTAGGAAATGCGATTGTCAAAACAGCAAAAACAAGAGGTGGCTTTAGGCCATTTATCCTGGTATTCGCTGTCTATCCCAAGAGCCAGAAGCTTTTTGTCCTTCTATATTTTTGAAGTTTCAAAAAAACAACCACCTTTACAGAATTCAGCAGAAAAAACTAATGCTCCAAATCCTCAAAGCCTTTTTAGCAGACTCTCTCATGGGCAGGAAGGTGGGTGCAGCTTGATAAAAGGAGGTTATGCTTTCATTTAAGAAAGAAGATGCTAACCTTTTAAATACCATTTGAAATAGGTTAACACTATCAATTCTAGGAAATTAGTAAATAAATATAAAAGGTTGGGCAAACACTCTCTTGTTTAACTGGTGAGTTCAGTATCAGAATAGGAGAGATAGCTACTATGAAATACTGCATTAAAAAGGCCAGCATGTAGGGATTGGGCTGGGTTGCCTGGTGAAGACAACAAGATTAGGTGCCAAAACATGTCTAGGTTTTCCGTGTTGTGCAGCTGCCTGTCATGAAAGCACAAGGTTCAGTTTTCTAAATTAGAAGTAAATAAAGACATGTTTGCACTCAGGTTGCAGCTCACCAGAATCCCTTCAGCACAGAACCACAGCCCCCTCTGAAGTTCCTTACACGCATGTGTTGTCCCACTCTCATTTTGAGCCTGGCAGGAGCTCCTGGATGTCCTATCTGGGAGGTCTCCCCAGCTTCACCCCATGCATGCTGGGGAGCAGTGGCGAGGCTGGGCCAGTGGCAGGATGCTGCAGCCCTGGGTGCTTGGGACTGTCAGCTCAGCCAAGGGAAAAGCTTACCTTTGGCTGGTGCCAGGATGACATCCCTGTCATCTTCCACCCATTGAGAGAAAAGCTGCACTGTTGCTGTCTGTGTGTCTGCGTGCTGCTGTTGCTATAGCATGGCCACAGGCTCTAATCATATTAATGGCATTTCACACTCCAGGAGAAGTCATTAAGGACTCTGTTACCAGGCAAGGGCTGCTGCTGGCTTGGTAACTGAAATATAGCTCTTGGAAACCTCACTGGTTCCCTCCAGAAGATGAAATTAGGCTCAGGATGGGACATATAAAAAGGGGGAGTGGGGGAGGTGGGGAGTGGGGGAAAAAATGTAGATTCAGGTTCAATAGCAAGGTAAATAATTCCAAATCTGTGATAACCAAGAAATAATTTACAGCATTAAATGTGAAGATGCTTGAGCTAACAGAGTTTGAGAAAAAGGTTAAACAATTATTTCTGTCCTTCCAGTTATTGTTTCTTTTCAGAGTTTGCACCAAATTATTTGTATGATAATTGTTAAATCCCCTCTGCTTTGAAACAGGTTAAAAAGCCCACCACCAAACATAAACACAGTGCTTTCTGTACCTGCTTCTCCTCTCAGTTCTCTCTCCAGTTCAACGCCAAAAATCTCCAGAGCTCTTTGTCTTTCCTCCAACTCTTCTAGTTGGCGCTGGACTGCCTGCAAAATTGTAATTATATAAAAGCTAAAGACATAGCTTCAAAATTTAGAGACAAAAGATGATCTCAGTAGTTAGAGAAACAGCTTGGGAAGGTCTCGGAGGAGTCGTGGCTCTTGCCAGCTCATTGAGTGTAACAGGTGCCTAAGCAGTTTAATAATTCCTCTAGGTATCTAAGACATTTTCATGTGGGTAAGTATCATAGGTACCAAAAGAGCCTCAGTTTTCTGAGCTTTAGCTCTCCCATTGTAAAACAGAGATTATAATGTTTCTGTGTTTCACAAGGTGTAAAAAAACCCCTTACATATCCAGAGACAAGTATTCTGTGATGATGTGTGAATAAAGCTCATATAACTATAGAAGGTTTACAGCTAGAAAGCTCTGCTAGCTGTTATGCTATCCATGAGTTTTTGTTGTTTATTTTACTTGCATATTTCACAAGCTTTTGACTCAGAAAGAAAAGGGTCTAATAGCTAAGAAGTGATAATTCAGTGGCACTTCAGGAAGGACTTCAACATTCATTGTCCATTCCTTTCTAAATAAGATTTTTCAGAGGTGTTGTGGGGCTAATAGGCATGAAACACCTTAAGAGGTTGAAATGTCAAAGACAGATGTTCAGCAGTTCCCATTCCAGGCTGTGTTAGTACATTCCAAGCCAAGCCCTCAGCAACAGCCTAACAAACACAAAAGATGATTCAGAAAGTTTGGACTTGATTGTTTCCACAAAGCAATAAAGAGAAGACATGTCCGCATCTAATATTACCTTGAGGTAATTTGCAATTCTCAGATGAAAACTAGACATAGTTGTTCCTACTTTGTATTAAGATACATCTGAGATCAAATTGTGCAGAAGTACATTCACAAATCTTAAACTGTAACTGGAAATAATAACACATCAGTAGAGTCCAGGGCTTTCCCAGCATTTTCTGAAGAGCAAGGCCTGTATAAAATGAAGTGACTTTCCATCATTAAGAAAGAAAAAGGTTCAATTTCATTGTTATGGCAGAGGGAGAGCAAAAGCCATTGCTGTATTTTTGTATCCTCCTGCTGTACATAGCAGTAATAGCTGAGCTTCTCACTTTTTATGGGGTTGGTGTTATTTCCCCTTTCTCTCTCTTTCTCTTTTTCAGTGCATTCTTCTCTTATTGCCAGTCACTATTCCCTCTTGTTCTTCATACACAATTACAAAATTATGATGATCTCCTGGGGCACACGTGGATTTGTCCCACAGAGAGAGATGCAGGGCCCTGCCACATACACCTTCCTGCTCCTGATGACTCGGGGAACATCAGCACAGAAGGCAGTGAGCAGCAGTGAGGAGCAGGGGGAGGTGCAGAGCCCACTTGGGGTGCCCCCATCCTCACTAGTCACTCTTGGGAGACAAAGGGGGCATCTGCAAGCTACATTTTCACCTGTGCTCTGTGAAGCCTCTTCAACTCCTCTTGTTTAATCAACTGCTTTGTCTCCTTCTCCAACTTTCTTTTCCTTCTGAGAGCTCTTTTTGCCTACAAAAGAGAGAGAGAGAAAAAAAGGTAATCAAAGCATAAGTATTTCAATTACAGGTTTCCTCAAACCTTCCCCAGAATCACAGAGCTGCTGAGGTTGGGATAAACCTCTGGACATCATTTAACCTGATCCCCCACCCAAAGTGAGGTGAGCTACTGCAGGGTGCTTGGGGCAACCTAACCAAAATGAACAGAATATTTACATGCATTTGCTTACATTGACTTTAAATCATAACAAACTCTTAATGCAACCCTAAGTGAGTATGAACTGTGTCTATCAATAAAAATATTTGAATCACAAAGCTGACTATATAAAACATTCCACTATAGGTGGCCAGGCACCAGCTGGGGGAAACAGCAGTTTAAGGAAACTCAAACCCGTTTCTATTGCTGTAGAAGTAGTAAGTAGTAAAATCCACTTTGGGTCTCCTGCAACACAGTCAGAGGGACAGAACTGAAACAGCCAGCCAGCATGGGATGCTACCTGAAGCCCTATGAAACCTTCCCCAATGCCATTTCTCTGCTGCATTACAGAGGGGTTTGCCTTTCACCAGACACCTGCTGCTGCCAGGAGATCTGGGCAGCACATGCTGTGGGGCTGGTGGGAGAATTGCCTGCCATTGCTCTGTCTTGCTCTTGACCCAAGGTAACCTGAAGTGCTTCAAGGCTGCAGTGTTCATATTTTGGAGGAGACAGAATATATGAGCGCCACAGACAAGACAATTAAAAAATTAACCAGCCAGGAAGCCACTAAAATTTTTCCCACCGAGTTTTACCAGATACAAATGGTGGTACTGAGAAAACAGCAGCCAGGACTGGCATGGAAAGGGGGGTGGTAAGAGGCAGTCGAAAGAAACACGCTGAGTGGGGGACAAGGTTGCAAACTGAATCACTGCTAATGCCTCTGTGCGACAGCTGCTTGTTCACTCCACTTCTGGCAGCTGCCCCCAAGTGCTGCCTTCTCCCTACCTGGTCCTGCCTGAACTGTCAGGGGTTACTTCTATCCAGGTGGCTCCGTTCTTTTCTCTGTTTTGTTTAAATCCTACTATAGATTGTCTTTCCTGTAACAGGAAAGATGAATGAAGAATTCTGACATCTCAGCACATCCTGACACAGAGCCACGGGTGACAAGTGGTGCTGCACATTACTGTGCTTCCTCCTCATGGCATTTGGCTTCCTCTGGAGCTGCACAACTGGGTTTCCATTCAAAGTTTCACTTAGCTTTCAGCTCAGCTGATTTTTCAGTGCACTGTACTTTGCTTTCCTTCCTCTTCACTCCCTTCTACCCACCCAAAGGCAACAAATCAAAAGGATACCTCATACTATTAATTCCACTTACTGATATTCTCCACAGGAAAGAGGTAAACACATTTCTCCTGAGCTATTCAGTCATTAAAAGCTCTGTTTCCTCACATCAGAGCTGGGTATCGAGAGTTCACTGTGGTTTAACCCCATGGCTAGGTGGGGACCCAGGTGGGCAGTTGGCCCTTTTCCTGTAAAGGGTCTGGGTGCAGCTTCTTGGCTCACACACTTGTGCTGATTAGGATAAACAGGGTGTTTTCCAGGCAACCTGCCTGTAGCACTTCTCAGATGAAGCTGTATTTCCCCAAAGGAAATCTGCATCTGTGTGGTTTAATTTTTTCAATAGTTTGCTTGTTGGGCTACATATTAAGGCCACTTAAGAATGAAGCTTCAGAGTGGTTTCAATGAAACACGTCTGCTTGTCAAACTAGACCTCCTCTGTCAACACTGGTGTAACGCGGGGGAATTAAAGATCCAAAGAGGAAAAAGAAACTTGGATTTCCATCCGTCTTAAAGACTTGTAATGTATTTTCTCTGCATGACAAGTAACCTCCAACGTTCCAGTCCCTACTTTGAGAAATTGCTGTGTGGCTTAGATCAAAATCATATAATGAATCTTAAATACAGTCCAACTAAGGAACTTTTTGTTCCCAAGCCAAGATTACCTTGTGTGTTAATGAAGGCTTGAATTCAAATTCATCATCAGAGGATGAAGTCGAATACTCACTGTCTTGTTTTCTGACAGGTAGGTGGTCACATCCTAAAATGCAGGCACGAAATAGTCAGTGAAGCAAAAAATGCTATTCTTTAACTTAGACACTTTGCACCTGCTCTGAGTTCTAATCAGCAGCACCTAGAGCAATTTAGAAATTCAGCTGACAGTATTAATTAAATTTTTGATCCCTGTCAAAAACCGTCTGGGTATACATATATATTTTTTTTAAGTACTACATACAAATAAATTAATTCCTTGAGCACACTGCATGTAGCACACTGTTCTGAATGCACTCAACATTCATTAAAATGTATATCTGAAGTTAGCCATATTACCCAAATGATTGTATAAGGCTCACTATACAGTGTAATTGAATGCACAAAGTCTGAGCCAGCTCTTAAACAAATTACCCTTATGTGGCTTGTAGCATCTGGCACCCATTTTTACTACATGACATCTGCTCAGTGTAAAATAGTTGGCGTCAGAATGTCTGGTCATATAAAAAAATCACAAATGTAATCAGAAGCAAATGGACTAAGAGAACAAGCTTTATCACACAGCCTCATGCAACATAAATATTTCATTAATTATGTCTAAACGAACGTCACTTATTTTTCTGCTTTAGGAATATTATCACATCATTGGACTGTTGATTAAAATGCCATAAGAAGTCAGGAAAATCCATACATCACAACAATACACTCCATAAGGAAAACTCAAAGCCTGCTCTTGGAAGAAGAATGCTTTCAGAACTATAAATTAAATTACATTTAATTGCAGCATTTTATCATGCCTGTTTTTCCAGCATCTTGTTTCAACTGGGTGTAAATATTTGAATTTCTCCTTAATTTGTCTAATGCATAGCTTCATTCCCTTTATTTCAGAAAATAAAACCTTTTTTAGGAACATCTGTCTCTATGCTTCAACCTGTTACAGGATTAATGATAAACAGCTGGGCATCTTGGAAATGTACATTATTTAAAGCTAACTGTTAATTTTTCTTTGTATCTGCAAGGTGACAGTTGACTTCCTAGGTGCAAGCTGTATTCAGATTAAAATCGTTTCCCATTCTCCCAGTGTAAATGTTTCTTCTTTGCCTTGTTCTGGATCTGAGTCCTGAAGTAGGACTTTTAACTCTGGCCCTAATCTGAAGTCAGGATCCACGAAACACATTCACCCCAGACAGTGAAGCAATAAAAGCAAATCCAAGTCATTTGAGGCAGAAATCCTGATTTTTCTCAGCAATCTCAGTTTTAGAGGCACCCAGTCCTTGTGCACAATGAAGCTGGGAGCTCATGCTTGGCTCAGTGGAGCAGACTTGGGTCTCACCATCCTTTTTGTGATTCATGTCCTATGGCAGCAGATGCCCGCAAGTGAAAACAGGGAGCTGCAATAGCCCCCCAGGTGGTTCTCCAACCTCCCAGGTGACTCTCTGTTCCAGAACTGCCCAAGTTGCCACTCCACAGCTCCCTGCCTTGAGGAGGGACACAGGTCCTGCTTGCTGACCTGCTGGGCACTCTCCCATGGCTCACGATTGCTGGGGTCAGGCCGCTGCCCCAGACACCGTGGACAGGAATGCATATCCAGCTGCACTCCATCTCAGCAGAGACAGTCAAACATATAGCCCTTTCTAGGTGTGGAGAACATCAGTCCTTCTTTTAGTGAGTAAACTCTCCCATCGTGCTTTTCCCTGTGCAACAAAAAGTTTGCAGTGAACTACCCTGCGGTCACACCACTGGAGAAATCAAATTCCATAGTATGCAAAGGGCAAGCCTTGCAGCCCAGCAGGGCTGGAAACACAAGCAATTACACACTCCCTTTCTTCTCTCATCTGTGCTAGGAGTGACTGCTTCCCCCTGTCCTCCCTTTTGAGTGATATCAATAATTTAAAAAGTGTTACAAGGTCTGGAGGAAAAGCAGCCTGCTCTAACAAAAGGGCACCTGCTTCCTCCTTGGGGGTGGGAGTCAGGAACTCTCTGCCTTTCTGGGACAGAGAGAGGGTCAGTGACCTCCCAAAGGACTTCCAAGGGCCATCTCGTGAGCACAAGGGATCTGATGCTTGCACACGGAATAGATTTATAATCTCCACAGTCTTCCCAAAGACCATCTGCTGTGGAGAGCAGGTATTTGCACCTTGCTCTGCAGAGAACAGCCACTCAGATTGCTGCCAAACAGCTCAGCTTTTCAAGGGACTTAGCACCCAAACCCCTGTGAGACCAGAGCCACCTGACTGCAATCAGCACCCCCTTCATGGTTCGTCCCTGAGGATGCTATGGGATGAAGGAACACTTGATCTCCTCAGTGATAAGGCACCTGATGGATCTACCTGTGCACGTTGATTATGGTCTCTGTACCATCATTACAAATAGATTTCACAGCACTGATGTTCTCTGCTAATGTAACAGGGATAACTGAAGCGTGAGATGTCTGGAAACACAGAGCAGAGTGACAGAACTGGTATAAGAATACAGGCTTTTGGCTCCCAGATGTGTGGTCCTGCCACTTTTCCTGAATATAGAAACAAGGGGAGACAGTGCATTTCTTCCACATTAGAAGGGCAGCCACTCAGTGCTCTGCTCAACTAATTTTCTTTGGCAATTTCTTCATGAGAGAGACTCATGTGCTCTAAAGTGTACCCCAGATGAAAATTTCAACTTTAAGACAACTATAACAACCACAGTAAGAAACTACCTCACAGAATGAACCTGCAGAGCTAGAGAAAAATACCAGAAGTTTTTCTGAAAAAAACCAAACCAAACTAAACAAACAAATCCTAACAAAAAACCCCAAACCAAAACCCAAAAACTTCCTCAAACAGAAAGGGGTGGAATAGGCAGAATTTAGCGGCTATCTGTGAGGATTTGGACAAGGAGTTCATATAAAAATGTTCAACTTGGGGACTTTTACTAGGTCATTAAAATCTGAAACTTTGAACTGCAATACTAAAGTTAGATGATAATAATTTGTCTACTTCAGTTATGCCAAGCCTTGAAGCTTGATAGACTTCAGAACAGATCTCAAAAACATTTTTTTTCCAAATATTAACTTGAGTCCTTGGGCTTTATATTTCCAGCTATCTCATTCCTTCACATTGGGAGTTATTTATTACATCTTCCTTATTTTTTAAGTACTCTAGCAAACCCCTAACTTCCAAGTTAACATATGTTATACTAGAGCTTTTCCTCCCCATCTAACAATACTTCAGATAACTAAGAGCAGTCAGTCGTAGTATTAGTTTGTTCTTTTGCTCTTCAATTATAAAGTAACTCTGAAATGTTTATTAATCTATTCTTGATCTACACCTCACAGTAGTTACTAGGAGCTTGGTCAAGAGAGTTTTCCAGCATACTTGATGTACAAATGTCAAATAATAGAAAACAGCTTTAATTATTATTGTTATTAATTAATTTGTTAGTGAATCAAACAGACTCACAAAATACACTTCAAAGTACATAGTTGGAGGAAACCTCCAGTTCTTGATACTGGGACTTGGCATCCTCATATGTGTGTGTCATAAGGGATAAGAAAAGGTATATCCGTAAAATTAAAATTCCTTCCTCTGGCCAGTTTGTTACAGCTCAGCAATCCAAGGGTGAGTCTCAAAGACACTTTGGCCCGAGCCTTCTGCCACTGAATGTCATCATTTGGATGCCTGGCTGTACTCAGAGGGTGCAACTGGACCAAAGTGCACTGCTTTGTGAACCTCTCCCTTCACATACACATCCAAGGTACTCATTTTCCCAGGAAACTTGAAGTCCTCTAAACAGTGAGGGAGATGTCATATGAAGAGATTGAGAAGGTGCTACCTTGTGTTAGATGTGGGAGTGCTGCTGATTGTCCTGGAGATTTATAGGGAAAACCACCAGTGCCATCAGTCTGCCTTGTCACAGCTCAACCTCCCTTTCCTGGGGTGTGTTTGTGTCTTGGTAATGGCTGCAGCCTAAATACACAGAATTGTCTTGGAGCAGGAAATGTTTTCATAACATAATGCTGCATTAATCTGTTGGCTTCCCCTGTAAGTGTCCAAGATTGCATATTTTTAAAAGTCATGGGAGTTAATCATGACCACTGTAAGTACTTCAGTGTTTTACAAAAGAGAGGCAAAATTACACATATCTCTTGGGGTACTGATGTTCAAAACCAGATGGGAACTGGCATGAGGAAGAAGATGAAAAGAATGGCCACTAGAAATACAGAGGGCTTGGGTATTTCACTTCACATCTCTGCTTCTCCACAGATTTCTCATGTGGTTTTAGACATGTAATTTAATTTCTAGTGTCTCACTTCCCCTTCTAAAATACAAAATCCCAATGTCCTTGCTGACCAGAACACTGCAAACAGACAGGCTTTCCATGGTACAAAGATGAAGTAACAGGAACCTGAAATATTTGCAAGCAATCCCTCTTCAATCTCAAAGTGCACAAAATCAGCGAAGTGAATTTGTGTTAAATTTTCTCATCAGCTGAATGGGTTGTCTTGCTTAACGGTGTGCACCACGTAAACAACACATAGTCACACACCGAGTGATAACAACTCTCATGTCATGTAAGGGACAATTCTAGGAATGTCTTCGCATGATCCCTACTTTGTCAGAGACAAGAAATACTCCTCCCATGTCTCCATCTCTATCAGGAGTCACACACATCTGCTGATAACCAACCACCCTCATGGACTGGTCTTCAGAAGGCCTGTCTGTATGTCAAAAATAGCTTAAGCCCTGAATCCACCACTTTTTCTCCCTACAAACACTGCTGACTGCAACTCTCATACAACCTGGCTTAGGTCTCTTTTTACTGTTGTTCTCCTGTGATACTAATAATTTTTGGCATCAGTAATTAATATAGCACTTTGGCTTTTTTTTTTTAATTTCAAAATGGAAAGTAAGCTGAGGAGAGAACAATTAACTGTCTGATTGAAGACTTTTACTGAACAAATTTCAAGGGGTTTTCACTGCAGTTTGAAACACAAAGGAGGAATCAAAGGACAAAAGCCTTAAATACAATTGTGTAGTGAAACAAAATTCTGGAATTGCACTTAGGAACTCCAGTGTGGTTATTTGCACACAGTCGTATATTCTACAGGCAAACTTTGGATTTATTTATTTTTAAACCAGTCTCTCACTGAAAAGGGTGCATGAACCCCCATTGCTTCAGGAAGCTTTGTCTAGGTCCCACCCAAGCAGTCTGTTGCAGCTGGATCTCTGCACAGCCCAAAATCTCCAAGTAGCTCTGAGGACTAGCTCTTCTGAAACAGAGGGAACATGTTAGGCAGAAAGCCTTAAAATCAGGTCTGGATATGAGAAACTAGAATGACCTATAGGGAAGGTGTCACTGCAGGTGTAAGTTTGAATGACAGGCAGTGTGCTGCTTCTTGCTCAGCTTCAGCTGGGGGCTGAACACTTGGCAGGAAAGGATGGAACACAGTTTTACTCTGGACAGACACCCAAGTGTGAAATGCAGAAGTCATCAGCATAGGAGAGACATTTGGATGTGTGTTTGCAGCTGAAGTAAGATAAGGAGTAAGGAAATAAGAGCAACATAACAGAGGAGTAGATGTGTGGGGTGAGACTGAAGGTCCTTCCAATGTGTTTCCAGCAGTGTATGTCTAAAGGAACACTACAGGCACCAGGCAGTCATATGTAATTCCTCCCCTTAACACTTGTCCATCCTCCAAGCATTTTTCAGTTCAGGAGTGTTCAGTATTGGAAGGGGTTTCTAAGTATTTGGTTACTCCTCAGGAGGTTTCTCTGTAATGAGCTTGCCCTGTCTCATCTCAAACCCATGGACTTCTATCACCCAGCTCATTCTTTGGCTCCACAATCCATTGAGAGAGAAAACACCAGCATAATGTAATACCAACCATAGCTGCACAGAAACAGTTTGGCCTCAAATAAGACAGAAAAGTCCTACTACAAAGAGCCAAGAGAAGTATGAGAAAGAACCTCATTAAATTGCTCTCTGCAAGATGCTGGGAGTATTTTTTTTCATTAAAGGAATTTTCTGTTATTCGTGGTAAATTTCAAGAGTGAAAAATAATGACATGAAATGTAGAGTAAAGCTCGTCGTCAGACTGAAGTTTGCCAAGCCTGAGCCTCAGACAAGTGCCAATTTGAGACAGAAATGCCATTTTAGAGAGCCAAGCAGGACTTGGCTCTTTACCAGTTTGATTTACTCAAATATGAATGTTTGAAAAAGTTCAGGGAGCTGCAATGTTGAAATGTTGAAAATGACAGATTACTGGGCAAATGGCTAGACCAGAGCTGCTGCTTTTTTTTTTTTTTTAATCTAAACAGACTTTTCAATACCTATAATCAAAAATTGTAATAACTTAAGATTCCTCTATTGCCTTGCACAGCAGAAGAATGCAACACATATTAAACCAGCATGTTTTTTCAAAATATTTAAAACATAAGTAATGTATAGGATTATTCAAACCTAACAAGAACTTTTCCCATTTTAGGAGGAACACAACACATCAGTTATTGCAATACATTTAGTTAAGGCTCAATTGATTGGTGATGACTAGGTATAGACTCCAAAAAGGCTTCTTGACAAGTGTGAATTAGCAACTCCCTGTGGCTTCAGCGCAGTCTTTAGCATCCTCTGGCTCAATGAGGATGCCTGGTTTTGTCAGTTATTAGATAAAGAATGCTCCAAAATCCCATCCAAAAATTCAGGAATGAGAGCAGGAGTTACTCTATCAATTTTAATGAGCTTCAGATCAAGTCTCTTACATACTGTCTGTCTTCCTCACAGTATGCAGCAGTTCTGAAGCAGAAGGAATGCAAAAGGGTCTGGCAGCTCACTGGGGACATTTCAGTGACTTCACATTTTTCATACAGATTTTAATGCTGTGGTTTGGGGTTACAGTTTGGGTTGCAATTTAATAAAGTAAGAAACAAACACGTATGCCAATAAAATTCAATAGGTTATTCAGTTAAATAACTGTGTCTTTCAGCAGTGGGCTTGTGGAAAGATGGATCACACAGACAGGTGGGTGCAGCTCTCATGCCTCATATTTCATACCTGAAACTGTCCTGCACTTAATCCTTTCTGAGCCTATGCTCAGATTACTCAGAGTGCTCTTTGTCTGACATCAATATTTTTTTGGACTTGCCTGCAATTTTAATACTAACCTTGCTCTTGCAAGCAAACATGAAAATTGATGCCTTTTAATCATGGCTCAGATAAATTCTCAAATAGGTCAGAGTGGGTCAATAAGGTGCTTATTACATTGTATTTATTAACTCTTCTTATGTAGAAAGCATCTACAAATTAAACATAACATCCAATAGATTTGAGTTTGCATGATCACACGCAGGTCTTTTAAAGGTTAAGTGCTATTACACAATAATAATAACAATAATAACAATAGCAACAACAAAATAATTCCACTCAGGTCCTCACCTGTGAGAGAATAACACAACCTGTCTTCTGGAGAATGGTCCTTCATGACAAGCAGAGATGACAGCAAGGAATTCCCTTCTCTTTCATGAGCTCTACTTCTCAGTCTGCTGAAGAGCAATCCAAGACTGCCTTTTTGTGCAGACTCATCCAGATTGTCCTTGGAGGTGTTCTTGGGCTTTGGAGATGAAAGAAGAGTGGACTTTTCTTTACAGATACATGTGTCATCCATGGGAGTCCCTGGAGGAGGGTCTTTAAAGGTAAATTTTTCAAGGAGTCGTGGGACATCCTCCATCCTAGTGCAAGAGGATTTCTGAGGTATAATGGTTGTCTTAGGAGACCTGGTGTGAGGACTGGTGCAGGCTGTGAGGGATACCTGTTCACTGTAATCTCTTGGAGGTATCTCTTCGGAGCCAACAGAAAAATTAGATGAATTTGAGAAAGGGCTCTCATCTCCTAAATATTCTCCTGCTCGCTCTTCTACTTTAAGATCCTGTGACTGAGTGTTATTGTTGTTACTGTTCCTTTGACTTATGGAATAACCAGGAGCACTGGGGAAGCTGAAGAAAGCTTGTTCTGAAGAGGCTTTGACTTTGCTCTCTGAATCCTGCTTTAGCCCTCCTGGAGTTGAGGTTAGAGGTTCCAAAATGGACCTTTTGATAGCATTGGCTATGATCCTCAGTGGTGATTTTGGCTGGCCAGCTGTGTGCTCCCTGGAAACTGCACCCAGAGGCCTCACAGAATCTTTTGTGTCGACTGGCAAAGCTGGTGGAGCCTCATCTGCAACTAAGAGAGGCACAGGACAACCAGATTGTTTGAATGCATCTTTTTTCCAGATCTCATAATTCTTCTCTGTGGTCCACAGACCTCCATTGTTTCTATACCATGCCCTGCTTCCACCTAAGCCCGTCCTGTTTGAGTTATACAAGGGTTGCTGTTGAGTACAAAGCCCCAGGTTCTTTTTTGCCTCATTTAATCCTTGCTCAAGCTTTTCTTCTGGGTGCTTGGTTTTTTTGCCATCTCGCTCTTTCAAATCCAGAGGTGAAAGCTCTTTTGTCTTCCTGTTAAAATCTCCTAGTACAGAGATATATTTCCATGTTTTTTCCTTCCAGTCCTGGGCTGAGTATGTCCCAGAGTCACTGTCTGTATCCTCAGGCTCATAAAAATCAGCAAACAGTGTCTCATTTCCAGGAAAAGCCTGTGGAGAGCCTGTGGTGCTCCTCTGAAAAGGATGATGTGGGACATAGCAATATGTGTCTTTAGGCTTCTCCCTGGCTTCTTTTCTTTGAAATACTGGGCTGTAGGGTTTCAAATGTCCTCTTGTAGTTTCTTGTGGTTTTTTGTAAGAAGTCAACTGTGATGTGCATGGAAAAAAAAAAAAGAGTATTTTAGTGGTAGAAAAATACTGCTTTGTGTATCTTTAATGTAATATTTTAATCCATTTTAATCTCAACATAATACTAATAAACATAATATTTAATTCATACACACAAATATATGTAGATGATAATAAATTAAGAAAAGCTTTTCTCCCTAAAGGGCTAATATTTCTCTAGGACTGGAGATCTAATACTACTGGAAATTTTAATAGTCTAAAAATAATATTATTCATGCTAAGAATCTGTCATATCTTTATGAATTGCCTTTAATATTTTCCTGAGAAAGAAACAGTCCCATCTCAGGAAAATAAACAAGAGCAGATCTGCTTCATTCTCCTGTGTGTGTTCTAGTTGCACCACCTTAGAGTTTTGACCAAGCACAAGAGACCGTCATCCCCAATCTCCAAAAGCTTTTATAATATTGCATGCTTATGTAGCACAGGTAGGAAAGTGACCCAGAAAAGACTATGAAATGCAAGATGGTAGTTTCAAACAATTCAGTGAGTTCTCTCTCATGATTATTTTTCCTTTGGTAAAGGTTTAAATTCATTACTCCAGCCACAAAAATATTCTGCTGAAGATAGTAACAAGGATAAATACCCACAATATCTAGGAAGCAGACCAAAACTAAAGTTCTTTCTTCCTTCTTAAAAGGAAGGCATTTTATCATCAGTGCTATGTGATAATGAATGGCATGAAGATTCAATTCCTGTTTCCATTTATGTGCCAGATATCCAGACTTACATGGGTGAAGCCATTAATCTGTCTGACTTTTCATTTCCCAGAAGCGTCAGAACTAAGGCGATAATGATTCCTCTCTGTTTCATGTATTTGATGACTAAAATTATTATTGGTCAGGATCTTGGATAGAAAAATGTAAGAAACACCAATAAACAATTAAACACCCTCTTAATCCTCACTCTTTAGAGTAAGAAAAAGGCCACTAAGCAGTGTTTGTAGAACAGGAGCTGCATGGAGCCACCTCTCCTCGTGCACAGGCAGCATTGTGCAGCTCTGCTCCTCTGGGACATTCCCTTCCTGGCTCCATTGTCCTGCACCGGATTTCAACTACCACCATGGATGTGGAAGAGTTGATTTTTTTTCTAACACAGGCCCTGAGGTCAAGCAATATTAATCATGTTTAACCCAAGGGTGAGGACAACTGGCTAGGGCACAGAGGATGTGGGCTGGTCCTTGCTCCACCTGGCTCTGAGTCCAGGGACATGCTGGCCTTTGCTCAGGATTGTCGGTCATGGCTCCTGCTGCAGTGCTGCACTTATGGCAGGCCCATCCTTCCCCAGCTTTAAAAAAAAAAACAAAACACACCAGAAAATACAATGGAAATCCTAGGTCCTGAAAGAAGCAGAAGGTACCAAATATAACCCCCAGAAAACACAATGGAAATCCTAGGTCCTGCAAGAAGCAGAAGATCCTCCTGAGCAGTGGGAGATGTGGAGCCCAGGGCCTGCTGCAAGTTAAGAAAAGAAATTTGCCGCCCATTGAAGGCAAGGGCCAAACATTAGACATTGGCACACCTATGTCTAAGGGGCAGTAACAGCAGAAATCCCATCTCCTATGCCAGGTTTTCTATGGCTGGCACTACGTGAGCCCTTACCTTGGCTCCCATGTTTCCTCTCCAAGGTCACAGCTGGGACTTGCCTTTAGCCCAGTGGTCAAGTGGCATTTCAGCCTCTCAGATGTGACACCCTCTCACCCCATCCATTGCTGCTGGCACATGGCCCTGCCAAACATGCCACATGCTTCCA
Source organism: Hafferia zeledoni (assembly GCA_035583235.1). NCBI lineage: Eukaryota > Metazoa > Chordata > Aves > Passeriformes > Thamnophilidae > Hafferia > Hafferia zeledoni. Next base: position 5,342,706 of record JAWWEV010000167.1, on the reverse strand, counting down.
TGCTGTGCACATGCTATGGGCACATGGAGAGATAAATAGCCAGCTTGGGAGCAGCAGGGCACAGAGCTTTGGGGGATTTACTCTCCTTTGGGTGGAAACTGTGGCACAAAGGAAATCACAGTGGCAGCTAAGCCCTTTGTTGCAAGGGAAGGGCAGGATGGCAGTGCCTACCTACTGTGTTCAGTTTTGGGCAATTCACTACAAGAAAGACATTGAGGTGCTGGAGTATGTCCAGACAAGGGCAACAGAGTTGGTGAAGGTTCTGGAGCATGTGACTGACAATGGGCAGCTGAGGGATCCAGGGCTGTATAGCCTGGACAAAAGGAGACCTGGTGGAGACTTCAATGTTCTCCACAACTACCTGAAAGGAAGTTGTAGCGAGATGAGGGATAGTCTCTTCTCCCACATAACAAGTGACAAGATGAGAGGAAACACTATCAAGTTGTGCCAGGAGATGTTTAGGTTGTGTACTTTGAAAAATTTCTTCACTGAAATGGTGGCCAAGCACTGGATCAGGCTACCCATGGAAATGGTGCAGTCATCATCCTTGGAAGTATTTAAAAGACACATAGATGTGGCACTTGGGGACATGGTTTAGTGGTGGACCTGGCAGTGGTGGGTTGGACTCGACAATTTTAGAGGTCTTTTCCAACCTAAACTATTCTATGATTTCATGACTGATGGAGCAGATTAGTGCACAACTCTTCATGTAATCAAGGCCTGAGTCCCACAGCAAACATGACTTAGGCGCCTGATTTGGGAATGATTATATCAAATCAGAGCAAGTTCTCCTCCCTATGTACAGCACAAGTATAGCTCCAACTTCAGTGGTTACTGTGAGGACCAAAAGAGCAGAGGATGCTCAGACAGCCTGCTGAGAGCAGACATGTCCCAGCAGTAGTTACACCCACTCTGCTCTGCACAACTTTCCTTCATACCTGTATTTGGGAGTGACTCTCTCCAGGACCACTCTGACAGCTGGCTGAGCTGTCCTTCCAGTGTAGCCCAGGTTTCTTGCTGGACAGCAGAGGAAAGCCTGTCAAAGAGACAGATTTTACCATCACATTGATATTGATTTTGCCCTAAATAAAGTTTGCAATTAAAAAATGAGAGTAGAAAATTAAACAGTCAGCTGGATACAGTTGTACCCAAAGAACTGACCTACAATATTGAAGTTTATGGCCTCACTCAGATCTCTGTGTGTGCACACTGTGCCAAACACATGTTGATATTTTCAGCAGTGAACTTGAACTGCTTCCACTTTTTGGCTGGATGTAGTGAAGCAGCTTTTGAGTTCCAGGAAACTTTCTGGAAAACCAGCCTCCTTTAAAGAGCTTTCAGGCCTTAGAAGCAGAGGCAGTCAAAACAACCTGTGACTTGTGAACTTTGGGTAGTTCCGAGAAATGAAGAAAATTGATAACTTCTGAGAGGGCTCTCCATTGGAATGGGAAAACAAAGGATGGGAAATGCATCCATCTGCAGGCAGTAACTCCAGAAATAATGCTGCATTCTCCCAAGCCTGGACAACAGGCAGTATGCAGGGGGCTCTCCTAGGATCAGGCAAGGTAGTTAATTACTAAGGGCCTTGAACCAAAACCAGTGCAGACATATGTAGACCTATGCTGAAAGAAAAAGTAGGGAGGCAACTTGCAGCTGAAGGGAGTCAGGAGAACTTTCCAATATTTGTGCCTGTGGGAATTTTACATAATAAATAATCTTTGGACAAATGGAAGTGTCCCTGAGCCAAGATATTACCATGTCAATCTATAACATGACAAGTGTATTTATGGCTGAATTATTAACTCCCAAAGCCAGCTATTAGTTCTGAAATCCATACAGGTTCCCAAAGCAAACTTGGTTCCTCTATTTAGGGAGTAAAAACTGAATAAGGACAAAAGCAACACTCCAGAGAGAGAGAACAGTTCCTGCACGTGGAGTTCAGCAAAGGCAAACCAGAGAGAGAGGCCAAGTTTTGTTTCCCCTCAGCGTCTCACCTATTTGTACCCAGTCTTGAAGCAACTGGCTATGTTGGATCAAGACTGGAGGGAAACAATGCGCTGGAGTTCGTCAAGGAACTCCTGCAGGGACGGCAGCCAGGGGCTGACCTTTATGTTCTGTAAAGTGAATTGAGCCATGGGAAAACATGAGAACCCAGAATTAAGATAAAAAAAATACCACCACCACCTGCATAAGTGAGCCAGGGGGGTTTAGCCTGATCCACTAAAGCCCTGAGCCTCCTGACATGAGCAAATGTCACGGTTCAGCATGCTGAGGGGAAATGGAACCACTGCAGCAGCAACAACCACGGCTCCCACGAGGGCATAAACGCGCCAGCCCAGGGGTCTGCAGGGTAAGTGCACATGCCTGTAGGGAGAAGTGCTTCCCACTCCAGCTCTCGTGGGTGTGCATTACCTGACAAGGACAGGGCCTGCACGTGTGAGATCATTGCACCATGCAAAGCCACAGCTTGCTGCCTGTCACAGCCATAATGGTTTTATTCCCACCAAGACGCTGAACCTATATTTTCAGCTTCACTTCCAAAACAGGATTTAAAAAAAAAATTCCCTAGGGCACTATCATGATCCACTTGGCCCAAAATCCCAAGACAAATTAAGAGCACAGCGTTCCCTGTGGCCGTACGATGGGGATTAAAGGTTTTGAAAGGTAATATCCTGCTCTGAGCCTTTCAGCCAATAGAGCTGTGACACCGATTTCCTTACCTTGGCCACGTACCCTGTGCTGTTTATGAAACATAACGTGTTTTGGGAAATATGTCTGGAAAGGAGACAGACTTCCTTTTCATGTGACTGATGATCATATAAATTCCTGTAATCAAATTAGATTAAATATAGAAACTATGACTTAAAGTGTTCCTCCAGAGACTAAAAAATGCCTTTATTCTGTTCTCACTGTGCACAGACTGTGCTTTACACCTCATTTTAACAGCATGCTTGAGGTTCAGGTGGACACATGCAGCACAGCGCTTCCCTCTCAAAGGCTTTTAGCTCCCCCTAGAGCCCTTGAGGCACACTCATATTATTAACAAAATGATGGGAAAACTAATTTGCAAACTGTTAAGCAATGTATTTGCTGCAAACAAGCTGAAAATGAGTTAAAATTAAGAGTGACACTCCCCTGTCCCCAGTATTCTCTTCTTTCCTCTCTCAGTCTTTCTTTCTCCCACATCAAATCTGGAGTAAGCATAAGTTTTGATTGCTCTTTTAAAAACAGAGATCAATTAAGACAAGATTTTAAATCCAGTCCTTTGGTGGAGGCAGACTGTGGTGTACATGCCAATCCTCAAATGCTCAGAGGCACAGCTGAGGTGACACAGATGCCATGAGATCTTGAGGACAATCTGCTCCATCTTCCCATTCTAGGCATGGGAGAGCCTTCCTCTGGGTGAGACATCCCAGGCAGCCTCTCAGAGTATGGCCAGAAGTGCAGTGAATCCCAGGGAAGACAGCCCTGTCACACCTGTCTGCTTGTCCATCCACCACAACTGCCTCTGGGGACAGACCATCACAGGTGAGGGGTTGCTGAAGCTGAGCTTGGTGGGAGCCTCCTCTCAGGACCATGAAATAGCCCTGTGCATACTCTACTGAGATCTACTGAGTTATCCCAGACTTGTGGCATCGGAGACCCCCAAGGGACTGCAGGTGGGTAGTGACAGTACTCATGTGTACAGTGGGCACCTGACTTGGAGGCAAGCCTGCTGTCAGGAAGGAGAGATGCAGCTTATCTCATCTTTTGAGATATAAAAATTAATCCCACAGTGGGTACTTGCAAATGATCTTGAAGCTTTCTTGGGCACTCTTAAGCAAGCAAGCTGAAATGCCTCTGCCTGAGCACTGGTCCTGTAATGAGCACAGAGGTCCTACTGTTCCAGAAGCAGAGCCATAATTTCTCTGAAGGTAAATGGGACTTCAAGCAGCAGCAAAAATTCCCCCTGTTGCAGAAGGCAGATTAGGGCAAGGTAAAGAGCAGCTGTCACCACCATTCCCCCAAACGCCCTGTCTCCATGCCCAGAAAATGTGGCACTTGGTCACGTGCACAAATCCTTTTTTTCTGATGCTGCACAATCATGTTTTACACTATAGACTGTCAACACCCCAGTCTACCAGATACAACTGCATTTCTAACAAAGCTTAAGAGGGTTTGGCATGGTGGTAAGCTCACCCAGCCCCAGTACTGGTGAGGTCAACCCTGGCAGGCACCTGCCAGTCCTTAGTGGGGAATGAAAGGAAATTAGAAGGAAAGTGTGTGCGCTTGCCAAGGGGCTGTGCCGAGGTGGGTGGGCAATGCAGTTCCAAGGAGCAGGGATGTGACTGAGGATGGCTGGTTTGTTTGGGGACCTCAGCCCAAGAGAAAGGTTACCTAGGTGCAGCCTCAGCTGTGAGAGGTGACCACACTCTGTTTCAGAAGTGAATAGAGAACAGGAGAACAGATCCAATCTCTGTCAAAGTCATTGCACCCCTATGTGGTTCCCACAGGCAAAGACAGGTCAGCCCAAACCAAGAGAAACTACTGGAGGACAAGAACCTGTAACACTTATTTTCACCAGCTCACCTCTTGGGATGGCTGTTGGCTTCTCTCTTTCAGCAAGCCAGAAATATCTTCTGGGGTTTTTTCCAACAAAAAGAGGTGACAGAACACCTGCAGAAGGGGTGCAAATAGGCACCTCTTGGAGCATGTCTAACAAGTGACATGATGTTAGACCCAGTGTTGCACCTGATCAAAAGCAACCAGTGCAGGCAGGGCTAGAGACAAAATATGCAGCTCTGGGATAGAAGTTCATGCTCTTATCTGGAGAGTTAAAGTGGACACCACTTGCTGATGGATGTAACTGCATAGACAACAGTCACATAGAAAGGGAATTTGATTTTTTTGAGGATAAGAAAATGGAAAAGGAATATTTGGCGTGTTTTAGATCTCTGTTTTCTCTCTAGTGACTCAAAAATGCAAAACTTAAAAAGGAAAGAAAAGGAAACAGACAATTAAGAGACATAAAAATGAAAAACAGCACGAATAGAAAATACAATCACTTCTCAGGCGTTACTCACTTGTTTGGAGTTTTCTCCTCCAATTCTGACACTTATTTAATGCCGTGGAGTGAAAACTGTTGGCTCTCTGGAGTGCTGAACAGAAGAAAGGACACACAATCAAAAGCCAGGGAGCAAAAATGGAGGCAGTAAAAAACAAAAGTAGAGGGGAAAACCCCAATCCCCAGGAGGCAGGGGGTCAGTTTTCCAAGCAGCCTCCAGCGGTTCCGGGCCCGCGGCGCGGCCGGGAGAGGGCAGAGACGAGCCGGGAGCAGCTCGAGAACCTTCCCACTTATGCCCACACTGACATCGGCTCTTGCCTCAGGGCAGCCGACACGAGCAGAAAGACTGACAGACAGACAGACGGCCGAGCGGACAGACTGAGAGAGGGGGAAAAGATCCAGTGTGCCAATGCAGCTGGATGAGGATGCAGAGCCAAAACAGGCTGCTCAGGAAGATCTGGATAATCCAGCTGGCACGGTGGGGAGGAAAGGGCTAGCAGGAGAAGAGCATCTCAGCAGTCAGGGGTGGGGGACAGCATGAAACGGGGGAAGAAAAAGGATGAAATCCTTCAGTGACTGCATGGGGTCACATGCTGCTGGGAATGCTTTGGGGTCTGCTGCTGTCCTTTTGCCCTAAACAAGGGCCTCGTTATTCAAGAGTCCAGTCAAACTGCTCTATGAAACCCCCTCTTTTCTGTTTGGATTAAAAATGTATATATGGATGTGGGGGTGGTGGGAGATGGGACAAAATGAATGCTGATGGCCTTATATTTTCTGCAAAACAATTTCTTTGGCTGTTTTTAGCATATCTTTTAGTTCTGACCAGCTTCAGAAACGAGTTTTCATTTGGAAGGAAATTGTTCCTAAACCTCTCCCCACCACCCTGCTTGGCTTGTGCTTTCGGTGGATTAGAAGATTTTAAGTAGCTGCTGGTAGAAACAAAAATTGCACGAAGCAGAGCTCTCTGGTGCTTCCCAATATGCCCCTTGCTTAGGCAATGCTGCAGTTATTGCACTGACTACTAAGAACAATCACACTTTTTACTGGTGAGATCCCACCCCTGCAAGCCAACTATGAGGCACAGCTACTCAATCACAAATGGTGTTTCAGTTGATGCCTTTAGATCCATAGTGTATAGATTTTTAATATAGCTTTTAACGCTTCAGAATAGTGTTAGCCAATCACCCTTTGTAGCAAATTTTTGAAATATTGTTTAATGTTCCTTGTCAAGGGTTTCAATGGATAAAGTTTTTAGCCAGAACTTCTAGTTTGGGTAGAATGTACCTAGAAAAATATAAAAGCAGATATATTCTAGTCAAAACTATTCAGAAGGCCCAGAAACTTTGCAATTGTTCCTAGAAGGACAGAGATGATGAGGAAGACAAGATGAAGATAAAGGGTCACTGAGACCTCCAATTCAAATTCTGAAGGCATGTCAGGGGTGGGGCAAAGGTGGTACTATGGGACGGACAGTTTTGGAAGTGGGTGTAACAGTATTAGGTAATGCTTTAAATTGTTAATTAAGTAACTAAATAAAAGCAAGAGGCTTTTGTAACTCTGTATGCACAATTTTGAAGAAATTAGATTCTCATGCATTCAACATCATAATAAAAGGAACTCTGCTAAAACTCACAAATGGAGTCTTAGGGGGTTTCTTTTAAGAGCTGATTTTAAGCATCAAGTTACAGCACCAAAAAGGCAAAAAACCCCAAACAAAGACACCACTAACAGGTACAACCTGGCCACACTGCAAGGAACAGCCTCCACTTTCAAACCTCTCCCACAATGCTGTCTGCAGCCCTCATGATGCATCAGGTCAGGATGCTGCTTACCATCAGCAACTTTGGATGTTTTGGAGCTTTCCTCTGACACCACAGGGCTCCTGATGAGTGATGTCCACCTCTGGGTGGGGCTTGAGCAGGTGGGGGGATCCACCAGTGTGGTTTGTCCTTCGCTCACTTCAGAGTTTGATGAGTCACCATTAAAATCAGACTCCAGCTCAGAGCTACAGGGGAAAGGGCAAAATGGAAAGAAAGAGGGACATTTCAGGAGGTGCATGGCACAGAGTTATTCCTCTTCAGTGCAACAAGCACCAGCATCAGCACTGACAGCAGGGTGGGTGTCTCAGAGAAACAGGTGTTTGGCAGCTAGACCTGATGCCTTCATTTTCCTTTTTATTTTGTCATTATTACAGGACTCTAATTTGCTGTAGGTGCTATACAGCTGTGCTATTCCTACTCCCATCAGATTTTGGATTGGCATCCACAACCACCATGAATCAAAGCACCTGGAATCAAAGTGCTGCTGAGAGAGACTTAGGGTGAAACCCCCTGCTGGTCAGTTAGCAGGGATGGGCCCTTCTACCTGCAAGGCTGTGCACCCAGATGAAGTAAGGAAAACACCAGCTGCAATGCTGTAATTGGCCAGGAAATAAGGTACAAGGGTCAAACCCCAACATTTTTCACCTTCTTCCCACAGACTTTTGTAAATAAGAGGTATCCATAAGGAATTCAAAAGGAGCCTGGAGGAGAGGCGTGAGGACAGCTGTGGGCCCAGCAAACAAGGCTTAGTCAAGAAGGTGGAGAAAATTGTAAGCATTAGTCCAGAGAGAGAGGACTGAGTGAAGCTACATAAGCAGCCTACAAACATGCAAAAGATGTCTATAGGAAACAAACTCTCCTCATTCCTGGGAGCCACTGGGACAGCCCATGTAACAGCAAGCACTGGGAGGCACCTGAGCCAATCACAGAGCCAGATTATGGCATTCTCTTCTTTAAAAGTAATTAAAAATATACCACACAAACACGTGTGAATGGTACACACATCATGACCTTGCCTCAGGGCAGAATGACCGTTTGAGGTGATTATTAGCCCTTTTGCCAATAATCATGCCATTTCTTTCATCTCTGAAGTCCAGACTGTAGGGAACAGGCACTGTTAGCCCTTCTGATGTGACTCCATTCCCACCGCCAGCATGATTCCACTCAGCCTATTTTTATTGCAAACAATACTGCTAACCTAATTCATAGATTTACTGTGATGACTAATGGCTCTGCCTTAAAAAAAGAGGAGCCCACACCATGAGCAGTCCTGTTGGCATGGCAGGAGAATCATGCTTTGTGCTTATACAGCACTGCCTTGCAGAAAGCAAAGTTTTGTTGTAACAGCCTAGGGCACAGCCCAGGAGGAAGAGGAGCTAAAGGAGAGGCTGCAGACTGCGTAAAGCCAGGTTAAAAGCCATACATTTGGGTAGTGCTCACCATCCCTGCACCCTGTCTTTGCCCAGATCAAACCAGCAGTACCGGGAAGCCAGGGCAGGCAAGGCAGCAGGGATAGGAACATTGCTCCAGGTGCAATGCTCTTGGCAGGCTGAATCAGTGGCCTTATATTTCACCACTAAAACATACTTTTTAAGGTGACTTTCAAGCAGTGTCAAACATGCATATATATAAAAATATAAATACATGAAGGCTTTGATAGCTGAGTCCCTGTATGGATGGGGAGATACCATGCTGAGATCAGGCAGAGCGCCACACCAAAGAAAAAGCAAAAGCCCTGCCATTAACATTGATTGATATCTTTCTGTTTTAAAGAGCAAAACGTTTATTTTCCTTGGCCAGGACAGAGGTAAATGCTATAGCATGAAGCTTCTCTGACCTCTGCTTAGTAGGTAGTCATTATTCACAGTACCTACAGCCTGAACTGCAAAGCTGTGGCACCGAGCTGGTCGTTTTGCCAGTCCCACTGAGTTGCCCACAGACAGCGCAGTGGTGCCATTTGTCACTTTCTAATTCTCTTGTCGCCCCTTTTTAGGCAGAGGTTGGTTTGCCGGAGCAGCACAAGGCAAAGGGCGCAGTGGGAGCCTGACCTCAGAGCCACTGGCACTCACTGTACTGGTAACAGATGTGGCATCGCTCCTCGCGCCACGTCCTGCTGGCAGGGAACCAAGGGCCTTGTCATCCAGCCACGGGGGCTGCCACAGGGAAAGGAGCTGATCCATCAGATCAGAGGGATTAGCCAGCTCTCATCACTGGCCGGGTGCCGCCAGGAGCACAAGGGTATTAGCAAGGGACACAAGCAGATGCTCTGCAGCGGGGACTGTCAAGGAGGTAGGAAACCTTTCCCTGTGTTCTCCATTTCCCCACGGGAGAGGAGACCTGGATAGGTTCATCCTTCCCTGTAAGAGCACCCAGACTCATGCACAGAATACAAACACCATTTGCAACCACCACAGGGAATAGCAGAAAGTTGCGTTTTGCAGAGCATTGCTCTCCACAAGCTGCACAGCACCGCAAACAGGTGTTTAAAGGATGTCAGGAATCTGAATGAACTTCCCTACAGAGCAACAGTGTTTGCAACAGTTGGTTTTGGTTTTACCTTTTTTTCTTTTTGTTTTTCCTTCACCCTCTTATTTTTTATTTCTCAGTAAGGAAAACTGCTTTACTCAGGAGATATCCATCTAATCTTTAAATGGAACGAACTCCCACAGAATTCTGCCCAGAGAGCCAATATATTCCTAATGCATATGCAGAAGTTGTGCTTCCTCCAACAGCTTCTCAAGGATCTTCAGATTTCTTAGGGGTGGGCAGGATGCACCAGGAGAGGCCCAGGGTGTGGAGCTGCAGGATGGTGCCCAAGGCAGGAGGTGGCCACGTCCCAGGATGCACTTTTTGCCACAACACACCCACTGCCCTAATTGTTGTGTACCAAAAAAATGTCAGTTCCAAGAGCTGAACGCAGGCTGATCAGGACAATGTTTTTCCCTCTGATTCAGGCCCCTGTGTGGGATGTGAATGTTTGAAGATTTCCTGCAAAGTGAGTCATGTGCCTGGGGGGATTTATGGCTGCGGTTAAGAACAGTTGTTATTCTGAGCAGTTTGTCTTTTTCTTTTTTTTTTTTTTCCTGCCCAGTTGTACATACATACAGTACTCTATTTTGTTACATTTTCCTTTAGCATTCCAGAGAAAAATCAAACTGGGTTTTCTATAGGCTTATGTGTATTTTAAAGTACCTGCTTGCATCACTGGTGACAATGACTCGAATGGCAAGAAAGTTATGCTCAGTCATCTCCTCCTCAGGGATGATCTTCACAGCAGCACACTTGGTGGAAGGGGGTGAGAACCAGCTCTCCAAGTCACAGCGCTCAGGGATGCTCTTTGCCTTCTTGGGGGAGGTGGGCTCATCAGGCATGGGCAGGCAGCAGCCTGGAAAAGCACAAAGGTGATAGCAGAGTGTTAGGAGAGGAGGGATTCCATGGGGGGACTCCACTGCTGCCATTGAGTGGTCCTTGGCCATCGCTGGTGGCTTTGCATGGGTCCTGTGCTGTCCCCAGAGGTGTAGGTGAGGTGTCTGCATGGACAACCTGGCACAGCAAAAACATCCCTTCAATCTGGTACAGCTCTGTCAGGTTTCCTTGGCTTGGATTCAGAGAGAAGGAAACTTGTGCAGCTGTGGGTCCTCATGCTGCTCAGTGGGATGGCCATCAGACTGGATGCCTGGTGGCAGCAGTAAGACATTTGCCAGTCACACAAGTAGGGATTTTTGGGCTCTTTTCTGACCCCATTTGTACCTATGCATGTGGCCGAAGGCAGATAAACCAATCTTGCTTGGGTGGCTAAACCTTCAGCCTCATACTACATGTGTAGGTCAATTTTGGACAGTGGGAGTGAGCAAAATAAATAAACACAGACTCTTCAGGTTATTTTTGATTGCATACAGCAAATACAGACATTAATTTGGGAAAAGAAGCAGCATCCCAGCAGTTAAAACAGCACTATCCCTAAACTGTACATTCAGACAGGATGAATAAAGAATAAAGCCAAATTTCCCTTGCTATTCCCTGAGCAACCTCAACTACCCACAATCAAATACAAGCAAATACAAACATATCAGCTGCACAAGTTTCCCTGGGGCTCAGGACAGAAGGGACAAATGACAAGCCCTGGGAGAGCAGCTCTGCTTTGTTCACCTCCTGTATGTGGTGCTTTCACATTTAATTCAACACTGGTGCTTCTAATTTACACCTGTGTAAGTGGAAAAACATCAGACCTAGGACATGGCTTATTTTCTCATCTATTAGAGCAAACTATCTAGTAAACATCAATTAAACTCCTGTTTAACTCGCAGCTCCTCCATTTATTGCAGGAGTGCACTCAGCACATCCTCGCAAGGGTTTTTACCTTGAACACCAAGTGCTTGCATGGGTTCAACATGGAAAACAAAGAAAAAAGTGAGAAAGAGTGCTATGAACAAATCCCACATGCTGCAGAGCCTGAGTGCTGGGATCCTCTGGAGCAGCAATTCCCTGCCTGCAGGCCCCATGTCTGTCCCTGGGCTGTCACATACAGCTGTTTGCTCACACCCCAGAGACAGCAGCCACTGGGCACTGCTGCTATGCCTTTATTTTGTGTGATTTAGGCTCGCTGTTTCTTCACAGCAAGAGGCTTCCACGTGAAAGCACATGCTCAGGCTCTACATCCAGTTCAACAGCCCCACAGCAGCCACATGTTTCTTGACTGCAGAGATTGCATTTACTTTGGGAGATGGAAGAAATTAATACCTCTCTGATTTTTATGTCTGACTTCTACTTTGGCCCACCGAGGCCACACATCCAAAGATGATGTGGACAGTGCACAGCATGCCCAGCAGTGTTTGGGTGATGCATGGAAGTCCACAGGACAGCAGGGCATGGCTGCTCTTCCTCACAGGAGGTCATGAAACATCAGCGGGGCTGGACCACGCTGTGTCATTTCTACTCTCCAGAAGCTAAGTAGAAACCAGTATTGTGAGCCAACTTATAAAACCCAAATATTTCAACTCAACTTCCTCCCTAAAAGGTGGTGCATTTTATATGACAATCAGAGCAAGCAAAACCAAATAATAGTTTGCCAGGTCTGTCTATAAACTTTGTACCCATGCTGGCAATAACCACCACCTGAGGTCACTGGAAGCAGAAAGTCAGTTTTGCCATTTGGTTGCACTCTCAACATGTGTTTCCTTCCCATCCCGTGCATTAATGCTCTCCCTGCCACGCTAACAGGAAAGAGGAGAAAACATGTTTATGACTAACAGACACACAGCTGGAGACCATCAAAACCCACAGACAGACAGACTACCTACAATGATTCCCAGCATGGTTCATGAATGTGAACAGATTTCCAGTCAAGTCTCTCTCAATAGCTTGTTACACATGCAATTTTCAACCATTAGGGACCTGTAATAGCCAGAGCTGGTGAAGGACCTCAGGATGTCATCCAGGACACCAGATGACAGTAATGGATGGGCACCATCACCTATCTGAATAGTTACATTTTTCTGCTTGCTTTTTTTCTATTATTTTCTTTTCCTTTTTGGCATGATGATCTCTCCCCTTCTTGAATTCTGCATCCACAAGCTGACCCTCTCAGGAATCTATTAGACAGCTGAGTTCTTTCTGAGCAACACAAGCTTACATTCACAGTGATACTAACCAGGTTTAAGATCAGCCTTCTGCATTAGCATCCTGGAGTTGGACTAGTACTCTATAGGTCCCTTTCAACACAAAATCCACTCCTTACTAACATATTTTATCAATATTTGTATTGTGAAATATAAAGTTGAATAAATTACGTTGCACTCAACTTCACAAGAGCAGAGACTGGATCATCTTGGTGTTTCAGTGCATGGGATGCCCATGTGTGCACTAACTCTAGCACTGGGTTACACATTCTGCAGGACATTTGGAGAAATTAAGTTAGTACTGCTATCCCTTATCACAGGGCTGCACCTTGGGCAAACTGGCTCAAACAGAAGGCAAAGATGTCCCAGACACCCAGATGTCAGCTCTGTTTGTAGGCTCTGATGATGTTACACATTTTACGTCTCTCCTAAAAAGCAGATCCCTCCCAGTCACCAAACTGACCCCAGCCTGCAGGCAGGTGCTCTGTGGTTACACCCAGCCTGGAGGAGAGTTTTCAATCCCTGGGGAATAAGAGGGATATGGACCAGGTACAGGCAGCAGGGACATGCTGCTGCTGGGCTCATGTACACACCACAGGAGAAAAGTGTGGCCAATGCAAACAAAAGCCTGGGGCTCTGCAGGCCTGGATCCCACCTGGCAATGATTACCTGCCCCTCCACAGCAACAAAAACACATCCAGTCAGCCACCACTGCGACTCTGCCGCGGGCCAGCACTGCTGCTAATGTTTAACAAGTATCAAGAAGGAGAAATATGACCTGATATAAACAAGGGATTGAAAAAGAAAGCTGGGACTTCTTAAAAGCTCCGATTTTGCACAATTAGATAAGAAGGGCTATCTGAACTAATTTCTCCTGAATCAGCCCAAAGGCTGAGGACTTACACAAAGGTAAGGCACACATTTATGCTCCTGAACAGATGCTAGGCTAAATTAGAAGCACCCTGTGTGCCTCTCCATTCCAGCCTCACAGCTCTCCCTGGATCTTGAATGTCACACATCCTTGCAGGACCAGTAATCCAGGCAATCCATGACACTGCAGGCACCTCTGTGGCAAGTCAGCGCCCTCATCCACACCAGGTTTCACAGAATGGCTAAAGTTGGAAGGGACCACAGTGCATCCAGTGGTCCAACCTCCCTACTCAAGAAAGATCATCTTAGAGCACATGGCACAGGATTGAGTACAGACTGTTCTTGAATATCTCCAGTGAGGGAGACTCCAAAACCTCTCTAGACAACCTGTCCCAGTGCTTGGTCACCTGCATAGGTAAGAAGTTCCTCCTCATGTTCAGGTGGAACTTCCTGTGCATCAGTTTCTGCCTGTTGCCTCTTGTCCTATTGCTTGGCACCACATAGAGGAGTGTGGCTCCATTCTCTTGACACCCACCCTCCAGATACTGACAGACATTGATGAGATCCCCTCTCAGTCATCTCTTCTCAGGGTTTAACAGGCCCAACTCTCTCAGTCTATCCTTGTAAGAGATATGCTCCAGAGCCCTACTCATTTCCTATCCAGGACAGAAGATTTTCTATTAGAAGCAGAGACTGAGTCAGAGGAACTGGACTCAATAAATGTAAAAGCTAGAAAGACATCCCGTCTGCAGGATGGAACTGGGCACAGCTTTGTTTCCTGCCCATGCCATCCTACTGACCTCTGCATGGCAGCACCAGCGTTATCAGAGGAAACCCCAGTCCTCAGGAAACAGTCACTCAAAATAGCATTTGTGTAAGGTCTTACTTCCTTTCCATCGCACTCACTTCAGAGTCCTATTCTCTATGCCTTAGCGTGCTAAAGACCACCATCAGGGGATTTGCCTGCTGAGTTTGGTCTGGAGTGCCTGCTAATCTTTGCCAAAACATTCAAATAATTTACCCAGGAAAGGGGGTCGGGGAGAGCATGGACAAGCCATGCATGGGAAGGTGTTAATCTTGTGTCACAGTCAGACCAGGTCTGTCACACGAGTTTGGCTGCAGGGACAGACAGCACACACCACCAGCCAGTCAAAGTGGAAATGTCCTGACAACTGACTCACGTTTTCTAGATGCTGAAGTTTCCTAAGGCAGTCAGCATGAGCAAGCCAAGGAGCTAATGTGCTAATTTCCAAATCCTCCATGTCCTTTGGCACTGTCCTGTGCAGGGGTGAGGGAAGGGAGTGGGCATGGCAGCCCTCCAGCTCTGCTTGGCCAGGAGATGCAGGTCTTCTGTAGCCAGTGCAACCCCTGCTATTTGTCCTGTTTTATGATCTACACTCACACTACTGCAACTTGCTATCTGAAGGGCTGGTGAGATTAAGGGAACTTGTTTTCCAGTCCTTAAGCTGTTCTTAACTTTCTGCTTACTCTGCTGCCATCCACATATGATCCTTCTCATCCATAATGCTGCCCCAGCACCTTGTTATGGCCACACCATTGCCTGTTTCATTAATCTCATGATTCTTCTCTCTCTCCCAAGCATACTGCACCTTGCTGAACTGATCCCTCATTTCCTGGTTGCCTTTTCCCAGCAGCCCATTCTCAGGGGGATGTCCTCACTACCACCTGTCAGCCAGCAAGGTCCTGAGTGCTCCCTTCCCTCCTCTTCCAGCCCCAAACTTCAACAGCCCTGACCTAGCTACAGGCTGGCTCTGGTACAGAGCTGGGCAATTTCTTGGGCTGGGAATATCTTGTTGCAGGTGGACCTGGCCCGAGACGAGGTCTTGGAGGGGCTCTGCTTTCCAAAGCAGCGAGAACAGCTCTGCAGTACCACAAAACCAGCCTCATGCTTTCTCTTCCTAAAGCACATGACAAAACTGCAAGTCCCAAAGTGAGAGCAGAGCCAGGCTGGGTGGGAGCACACTGGTATGGGGCTGCCCTTCACTGGGGCACAGTGTGGGCAGCGGAAGGGGGGGCTGCTCTCACCCTTGCTAGCCCAAGGGCACTGCCAAAGGGCACGCTCTGCCATGGCATGGTGTGGGCAGCCAGCCTTCAGGGAACATGCTGCACACCCAGCCAAAGCCTGCAGTGAGTTGATTTACTTCAGTACCAGAATTGCGGCAGCGTTTCCCCACACAGGCTCTACTGCCCATCTCCCCCGTGAAAGTGTCTCTTCTCAGTCTGAGCTCTCCTGATTAGAGTCCTTGACTGACTTGCACTGACAGCAAGTGACATGGCCTTAGTTTGTTTTGTTGGGGTATTTTTTAAAGCAAGCAGCAGAGCTTAGCTGCCTTCATCTACTTAACTGCAGCAATACAGCCAGTGATTTCAACAGAACAATCATGTATTCATCTGGCCCTCCCACTCAAACATAATGAAAAATGTGGATAAAAACAATTTCTCCTTTGTCTGTATTTAAAAACTCACCTCATCCTCCTCACATGGGCAGAGGAACAACTGCTTTCCTTAGAGGGCAAGGATTTAGCTAGACTGAGTGGTAACTGGGAAGTATTCCTAAAGCTTCAGCTGCAGAGCTTGGATCTGGGTTGGCTCTTGCCCAGAGGTCAGGGCTGTTCAAAACTCAGGCCAGTCTATGGGCTTGGCCTAACAGCCCCTGTAGACCTCAATGACAGATTTAAAACTCTTTCCAGTAAAAACACTTTTTCTCCCCATCAAGTGTCATAGAAAGTTTTCTCAATTCAGTATTGTGCCAGCTCTCCCTTGCACTTGAGACAGCAGTGTCTGCAACAAGCCTCAAATGAGTCAGAGATGCAGCCAGTGAGAGACAAATTGCTTACAAGCTCTCTATAACTCTAGGGAGGTTGACAAAACTTGGAGCTGGGCCTCATTGCAGCTGCACAGATGTGGCCAAGGAGCACAAAGCCTCAGTTTTCCCCCACAGAACCAATAATACAAACACCACGTTAATGTCCTCACTAAAGGTAAATTAGTGAGAACACTTGGATAGCAACACCATCTTCAGCCAGATTGTGGCTTCTGGGTGGAACTTGCAGGAATTTGCAATCAGATCCAGCTACATCTGTGTGACAGTTGACTGGAGCACTCAAGGAAGTTTGTACCAAGGAGGAGGGAAGGCAACAAAGCAAGCCAAGGCTTTGGGATGACACAGCAAGGCTGTGCACTGCCCTGCCAGCCTGCACACAGAGCGCCCCCTTCTTCAAAATCCTTCACCCCCTTTAGAGGAGGATGGGCTGCATGAAGATGCTCCCACAGCACAGCTGCAGAGCGGGAGTTGGGCAGGACTGGTACCTTGGCAGGGGCCTGGTTCAAGCTGATTATCAAATCTAAGAAACAAACTGTAGCTTGTTTATGGCTCAGCAAAGTAGCAGCCTCTAATTAGGAATATAGTGATGGTATTTGGAGGTCTCCAGCAGCACCCCTCCTGCAGGAGTTTTTAAGAGACCTTTCCCTTCATCTTTCTGGAGATGTCCTCCCTGGCTGAGCCCTTCAGGAAGCTCACACTTTTGAGGCAGCACTACACTAACAACCAAAAGCTTGCAAATTCAGTAAACTCTTCTGCTTGTGGAAAGATCATTGCAACCCTGATTCTCTCAATGACAGGCTTGTAAAATCCATATGCTTACAGAGTAGCACCCAGTGATGACCCACGATAACCTAAAAAGCATTTTTGCCTTTTTTTTTTTTTAAAAAAAAAAAACTTTGAATACCAGGCATCCTCAGTAGTCTGGATGCATTTCAGCATCCAACAAGGCCTTCATGCAGCACCGTTGTTCTACAAAGGCCCTGAGCCAAGCATGGCAGTGAGACCTTGTGTCCTCACAGTGAGGAGAGCCAAAGTCATCCCAAACCCCAGAAACAAGAATGGAGAAATCTCTGGGCATGTGGGATCAGGGACTCAGGGATCTCAAAAGGTTTTGCTAATACCTTGGTTTGCCTTCCTCCCTCGGGTACAAGGGCATAGCTGACAGTCCAGCACAGCAGTGGAGTGGTCTTTCCTGTCTGTAATGTGCTCCATATTAAACACATGAGCTTTGTGAATGTTCTTACAGCCCTGGAAGCTTGCAATTACTTTTGCAAGCGATTACTCACTCCTGGAGTGAGTTTAAGGCAGCTTATACCCATGGAATACAGGGCAGGTCTCCTCCACAGCTCCCAGGCACCTGTGCTGTTTTGTCTCAAGCCAAGCAGGAGCAGCACAACTGCAGGGACCCCTTGCAAATGTTACAAACCCCCTCCCCACGTTGCAGGGTGTCACTGTCAGTCCCTGTTGGAACTTATGGAGGGTTTTCCAGGTGGCATGGAGCTGCACAGACCTAAATTCAGGACTGATGTCTCACAATCTTGACACCAGCGTGCACTGCCCAGTATGGCTGGGCCATGCCAGCTTTACCAGACTACTCTGTCAAAAGTCTCCAGCGCAGGTTTTTGAAAGCTCAAACCTCAGAGCTGTTTACTGCCCCTCCATGACTAACAAACTGCTAAATGCCAGTCTACCAGCAGGCAAGCTCCCTCTGCTACTGCAAAACAGATAAATGCATCATCACATCCCACCTCCTGGTCCCAGAGACTTTGCCAACACACCAGACCGATTTAATGAGGGAAAGGTGCCAAGTTACATGCTGGTGTCTCACACACACCGAGCTAATTCAGCGCTGCAGAGAGAAGCACTGACACCTATGTCTATGTTATGCCATGCTTGGAGGTGCAGTAACAATGGGTTTTGCTTAGCTGATGAAAACACCACGGTTCCCATGAGAGTCCCTGGCACAGGTCCCCTTCCCTGCCCGGGAGCAGCGTGCCACCACACACGTGGCAAAGGAGAGGCCCTTTCCAAAGGGGCTGTGTCCACCCACCTGGGGCTTCGCAGACGGCTCTCGACACCTTCTGTGATTACCATTTGTAAGGCACTGATTGCTCCAGCATCTGAGTTCCCCCCCACCAACAGTGCCCCGGCCAACACACAGACACAAGCAGGAGATGTTATTCATCCTGGTGAGTCCTGCTTGACAAGGCAGCCTGACTCTCTGTATGGGCTGCTGCTGCTCCTGAGTCATCTGCCAAACCAGCATCAGGCAAATCACACTGCTGTGACCTGGCAAGGAGGTGACAAGGGCTTGGGGGGCCAGCCAAATTTGGGCAGAGCCAAGCACCCGCTGGGGCAGCTGGACTGGGTTAGCCATTTCCCCCCCACCTCAGGCAAAGCACGTGCTGCCCACAATGGCACAAAGCCTGAGCTCTGCCAAAAAACGTCCTCCTCCCCACGGGGAGTGCTGGGCCAAGCAACTCGGACACCAGCTGACTCAGGGCAGCTGTGTTTGATCAGCTTTGCTCAGGAGTGGCTGCTCTCCATGTCCCTCTGGCCAGCATGGACAAAAATGGTCAAAGATGCTCCACTGCAAAATCTCCAACCAAACCAGCTCCAAGTCAATGCTGCAGGGCCATAAGCAGCCACAACTGTTCACATTTCTACTCCTTCTTCCCCTTCAGCTGGTTTTAAGTCATGTAAGGGGAATTAATTTTTAAGCAAAGTGTGAGGGGAATTAATTTTAAGCAAGGTACAGTGGGAACTCCTGCAGGATTTCTTGGCTAAAGCAAGTCAGACTGAACAGGAGCTCCACATTAGCAGAAAGGGGGACTAAACGTCACTGAGTTAATCAAAGTTTAAAAACTAATACAAACCCAGAGAACATCCCTGAAGGCAGATGAATAAAAAAGGAACAGAACCAGGGAACAACAAATTCTAAAATTATATCAATCTTTCTGCTTTGGGCCACAACACACTCAGGATACTGGTGGTCAGGAACAAAGTATTTGTGGAGAGGCTGGACCAGAAAACATCCCCAAGAGAATCCTGATCTGCCCAGTGTGGGGTTCCCTGCACCATATACAAGATCTGGTGACTGACCAGGTGGAGACACCCTGCTGGGTCCTCAGAGGGGGCAAGAAATTACTCATACCCTGCTGGCAGTGCAGTGACAGGGGACCCTGCCCCAAGCTCCTCACCCTCTCCACAGCTACGGAAAAGCAGACAAGAAATGATCGATTGCTTGTGGACCTTCTATGGGGGGTGGGGAGGAAGAACAAAACCTATACTAAAATTAGGCATCCCAACGTGCACTCAGGATGTGATGTTTTGGCACCTCTGGCACGTCCCATTCTTGTGACTCCATGACAGCTCTGAAATCTGGAACAGTACTTACCCCAAACTGCCC
The DNA here is from genome assembly GCA_035583235.1 of Hafferia zeledoni. Taxonomy (NCBI): domain Eukaryota; kingdom Metazoa; phylum Chordata; class Aves; order Passeriformes; family Thamnophilidae; genus Hafferia; species Hafferia zeledoni. The sequence continues at coordinate 5,323,100 of JAWWEV010000167.1, read as the reverse complement.
TGACCATTCAGGATTGGCAAAGGGCTTTCTGGTTCTTGGCTTAAAAGCACCATTGAAATCCAGAGTGCTGCTCTGGTCAGCAGGAGGTGGGTGCCTGGGCACCCAGGGCTGACTTTCCCCACTGTGCAGCTGGCCCAGTGCAACACAGTGCCCCTCATAAAGACTCCAGCCTAACTCACACCCTGCTTTTCCGGCTGGCAATCCCAAGGTTCTTGGGCCTGCCATTAAACTGTGTCAGCTCATAACTCATTTACAGGATAAGTGGACTCTGCCTGGCCTTGTATGGAGCTGCTGACTAAGGCAATGACAGGAGTGAGCAGTTCTAAAGTGGAATTACTCACAAACGTGGGCAGCTTTGATGGTGAAAGCAAACACCAGCTGGCATCAAAAACTGGCATTAAGAAATTCAGTCAGCAGACCACAAACTGATTTGTGGCACACCCAACACACTTTACTGCCTGACCTCTTACTGTGCCATAAACCAAAACATAATCTGAGTCCAGGTTACAATAGAGCAGTGCTTTAAGAAAGCTGTGGGGACAGAAGGAAGGTGTTGTGCAAGCACAGCTGAAACAAACCCAGTGAGCTCATGGGTGAGATCCAGAGCAGAAAGCACAGCCCACGTGGCTGGTCAGGGAACAGGGAAACACCTCCAGCTTGGTTAGACCTTGTTATTGCTGCAATACAGTGGTCACCAGCCCACACTGGAGTGAAAGCCAAGCTCAAACCTGTTGGAGCTTCAGTGTGTCCTATAACCTGAATTCAAAACATACAGGGCTGCATGGGAGCATTGCCTGTGTCAGAGTTTGAGACTGAAGCTGCCCCATTGAGGTATTTCACAGGTCTGCCTTAGGAGTCTATAAAGCTTCCAGTAGCATTCCCAAACTGATATCCTGTCCAAACTCTGAGGTCCCACACAGCTCCCTGTGGCAGCAGGACCAGACCAACTGCCTGGCTTCCAACCATTAGTGCCTACAAATGCTTTCCTGCTGTCCCTTCTCCAGCCATGGCCCAGTGATGGGCTCCTCCACAGCCCCCTCCTGCTGCCCCACCCCAGGAGCCCATCTTCTTCCACTCCCATGAGCCCCTGCCAGCACCTACACACGTTCTTCAGCAGCAAAACACCTTTGCCGGGTCTCCATCATTTACTTGATAACCAAGACACTTCTGAATTCAGGCATGAAAAATGACCAGGAAATTTGAAGCTGTCAAAGTAAGACAGAACCCTCCACAACTACTGAATGCATCCATGGGGACAGTGCATATTAACATGCTAATACAAACCAAGCAAAAATTAAGAGATATAGGAAAAAAAGCAACTCAGTGAAATCCTGCCAGATATACTGAATGTATACCTCCAGGAAAAATTAATTCTTGAACAAAATCTGCTATGATAATACTATTTCAATCATTTTAGAGTAAATATATATTTTATCAGAGCAATCTGTGTTAGTCTGGTATATTAAGGCATGCATTAATTGTGAATTTGAGTGCAGTGACAATAGTTTCAGTTTCCAGATTGGTAAGTTTCTGTCAAAATAGTATTTTTGGACAGAAACTCAAAGCACCAAAACCTTAAAACAAAGACGTGAATGAATGAATGAATGCAGACAGAATAAATGCTGAAAGAGCAAATTCAATACTATAGCAACATGCAAATTTCTTCATAATTTCACATTTCAAAAAAACATTTCAGAAATTCCATCCATTTCAAACAAGTTTGGAGCCCACCACCTGAAGAGATGAGGTCAAAGCCTCCCTTCTTTTTATGTGAACAGAGTTCATGAAGAAAAGGAAAGAGACTTGGGGAAATATTTACATGATTAATATGTATACTTGGACCAAGCATTAATACATAATTTCTTCTGATCTTCAGTGACATGATCTTTCATGCAAAAAAATCAAGTCATCTGCTAACATGTCATGTCTTCAAAAACATAAATATTAATGCAGAATTCAGTGCATTTCAAAACTCTTTTTTTTGATTGGAATGTGAGGAATAAATGAGCCAGAAGTGAATTAAAGCTAATTATAGTAACTAATTGCCATAATGTTGTGGGAAAATGCAGACCCTAGTCCTTGCTTGAGGTTGGAAGACATACAGAAGCAACTTTCCTTGGCATTTTATGGCTGTAGTAATTTAGAAGAAACTGAGAGGAACAGAAATTACCCTTCTTGATACAGTTAATGAAAGGCTGGTGTTTGAATTTGAGCAATTTTAAGAAGTTTTGTCTGTACTCTTCTTTTCAAATCAAGTATGTTTAAAACCTGCAAGATCTTTTTCATTATAAAGCATTAGCCTAATAACAGTAAAGGTAGGTTACCTTTACTGATTCCTGACATGTTTGATTTTCATGAACAGGCGTCTAAGGCAGCTGAGACTCCCTGCCTTTGAGAACGAAAGGTTAGCCTAGCTTTTCAAAAAAAGGAATATAATAAATACGCACATCTCTGTACATATTTTCAATCCAAATGGCCCTTGCAGCAGCAGCAAAGTTCAGAACCCATTTGAACCAGTAGAAAGAGCAGGAAAGACAGAGCAGCTCCTGAGCCTGCCTGACACAGCAAATATTACTTATACCCTTCTCATGCTACAGTGGCTTCTAGAACACCAAGTCTTAGAAAGCATTAACTGTGTAAAGAGGCATTAGTATCATCTGCTCCAAAAGCAGAGTTTTTGGAAGACAACCAGTTCGAGTGCAGCAGCCTGCTTGCCTTTCAAATAATTCCAGTTATGCACAGGGAAAAAGCATTGTGGCTTTGGGATGAACTTTTGACAGTACATACTTGCTGGACACTGAGAGCACTGCAGTTTTTGGAGAGAACTCCAGAGAAGATTCAGGTCTTCTGCTCAGAGGGAGCTCTGCTCACACAGACAATTGAGAACAGGAGTCCTAAACCCCACTGGTTAAATTTGCACAGAATTTAACACACTAGTCTCTTCCTTCAGCATTACTGGTAGCAAAGCAGGGAATATTTAGTTTTATTGTGCAATAATTTTCACTGAGTAATGGAACTAACACAAATTTTCTTCCCTGATGTTGCTCATTTTTTCTATTTTGTAGACTATATCCTGTCTTGTCATTAGTGTTCCAGGGTATGGACTGTTTACTGCAAGGTATATCCCTCTACTGATAGGATTTTGTGCAGTGATTTGACTTTGTAGGCCTTATGGATCACCATAAGAAACAAATACAGACTCTGACATTACTCAATGCCAAGTTATTGTACTGATATTTTAGCAGGAATAAGTGAAACTTCATGAGAACAGCATGAACATCTGATGCCTCTCAAAGCTTCAGTGCCAAACAAATCATCACCTTCTGCAGACAAAAACCTCTTCTGATGTTTCTCTGCCACTGCCTTGGAGCCTGCTCTGAAACTGTAAATTGTGCAAAGAGTAATATTTGGTCTTACCCGAATTGCTTTGTCCACTGCAACTAAGGAAGTGCCAAGTATTGTCTTCAATGGTATTTCTTGCCCTATGTTTTCATTATGCAAACTTTCTACTGTGCATGGTGGCTTTGCCTTTGGCAGGGAAGATGGAATAGCTAATTGAGAATAACATTTGTTGTTATTTGGCCATGTTGTCTCTAGCAAAAACTGAAAAAAATAATTTCTGTCATTCAAACAATCCTAGTGAGGCTCAGTTTGAATCCATTAAAAATAAAATAAAAAAAAATAATCACACAATCCTTTCATTAAATTATTGAGACTATTCTCTCTATAGGATTTGGGTTTTTCTTGAAATACAAAGGGAGAGATCATAGCTTAAGAATTTCAGAGTTAGAAGAAGAATTAAAATTAAAGGGAGAAAGACTTAGGAAAGTTCTTCTGGAGACCTGCTGTTTAAAAACAATCACATCACCAGCTTTAAATACAAAAATTAAAATAAAAGCCATGGCAGAGTAAAGGATGGATGGATAGATAGATAGATAGATAGATAGATAGATAGATAGATAGATAGATAGATAGATAGATAGATAGATAGATAGATAAAACAAGGTCACTGCTAACAGGTAATAGGTCACCATAAGCTGCAGCTTCCAGGGGTCCAGAAGATACTGGGAACTTGCAAACAGCACTCCAGAGCAAGTAGCCAATTTAACGCTGCATCCAGAGTTATTACCTGCTTTTCCTGAACACAATATAAAATCCCAAACGCATTAACTTACTACCTTTATGACACATGTTAATGTGCAATATAGTAACATAATGAAAGGTAACAGAAGTCAAAGAGTAAAGGACAAGTGCCATTTGTGTACACAACACAAGCAACCCTCACGCTCACCAACACCAGCTTATCATTCCCAGGAAGGATAAATCCCAACACCAGGCACCTTGGATCTGCAGTGATGGGATAACTGACCAAGGACCTTGACGTATATCCCTTTCAAAAGGGACACACACATAATTATACCACCACAGTGCAACTCTCTGGCCTGTGGCTCAGGCCACAAGAAGGGTAACACCACAGCATCCACCAGAAGCAGAGTTTGCAAAACCAGCATGAAGTCACTACTAAGTCTGTACTCAGGAAATTTTTATATAAGGAAGAGATGAAACAAGGAGACTTATAAAGAACTAAATTTATTTTTGTTTACAGCAGATATCATAAATAAAGCTAAACAATTTTCACTGTGTGCAAAATACAGAGTTTCCATGTGAAAATTTAAATACAGAGTTAAAAACTATTTAATAAAAATATTCAGTTATGATTATAAAGTAAAATAAAGACAGAAGATTTAGGAGGAGAAGGACAGAATCCTCACTGGGCAGGAACAGCAAGGAAGACTGCAACAGAGAGTAAAAAACACAGCAATGGGAAGTGGTTTGAAATGGCAGACCTTTATGTCACAACCTTCATATTAAAGCATGCTGAGCTTTTAACAACACACTGTAGCCTTGAAATACATAGGAAGTCACAACCCAGCCATCTGTGCAGGCAGTTACCCTTAAAATACAGAGAGGTTTCTGTGTGGGCACAGCACGGGGACTTTCCAAGCCATCAAGTGTTTTTAGGATACCCACACAAACCAATACTATCAGCTGAGTCACACACACAGAGGTCAGTAAGGTAAGGAGCTCTGGGCTCCAACCCTGCAGCCCTTCCATATTTCTGGCTGGCACAGGATGTTCAGCCCCTCCTGAAAATGACTCCTAAGATCAATTCCCAGAAGCCCTTCCCTTTGAAAGGCAGGAACAACTGGGTTAGGACCACATCAGCCAGACCTTGTGCACTTGCTCGTCTGACTGAGCCCTTGGTTCTTGTTTGGATTAATTTCCCTTTCCAGATTGTCAATTTGAGATCATGCAAAAACTAATGTATTTTATTACATAAAAATAATTGCATAAGTTTGTCATGGAGACTAGTAGCACTGTCTCGTTCAGCAAGACAAATCCATTCGTCAGAGTGCCAAATGAGGCCTAGTTAATTAGTTAATAAAACAATTAAATGCAAAACACACTGGTTATATAAACTTGGCATGTTGATATTTCAGCCTGAGAACTGCATGCACGTTTACTGCCATTAGGCCAGTCTACAATGTCACTTGAGGTGGAAGACTGGAATTTGTATCACTTTGGCTCCTTTTTCTACAGAAAAATATTTTTTATACCATACTTTTCCAGTATGAAAGCAAAGGAATGCTGAGACAGCACCACAGTGCTTGGACAATGCTTGTCCATTGCATGTCTGAGCTCAATGGAAATAGATGCTCATCCTAACTGGGAGAATGAGCTTATTTTAAATCTTTTCTTCAATTCTTTGAAAGAAATACAGCTTTAACTAGCTCTTTCAAGAAACTATTTACTTGCCTAACTTATCTTAAAGGCATAGTGAAGCAAACATGCACAGACACAGAGAGAAACACATTCCCTACAAAGAGTGCAGACATTACCTTTTCTAGAACCATGAATTCAGCAACAGGTTAAATGATCATGCCAAAGCTCCATTAATATACCAGACACACACAGTTTGCTCCAGAAGTTTTTTTTTTAAAAAAAAAACCATAAAATGCTGTCAAATGACAGTGTTAGTCACACACAATTTTGGAACTGGCAAGCAGAAAAAATTCACCTGAGAGCAGAAAGGCTTCAGCCAGTGAGCGGGTGCAGCACCGGAATGTTGAATCGGACTACAAGCAATGAGGGAGATGGACAGAGAAGACAGCAGGGAAGAAAACACAGAACTTGACTTGGTTACATAGGAAAGCCTCAGGAAGATTACACAGGTGCAAAGTAGAATTGGCCAAAACAAAACTGCCCTTTTTTTCATTAAATTATGAATGAGAACAAACAGGTATGAATATTACTAGCAGAATATTAAGATGAAAAAGTGAAAAAAAAAATCTAGCAGTTAGACTGACACCAATAAAATAACCCTTCCAACAGGATCACCTGCAAAACCCCAGTGGAATATGCAGTTTCCTCAGGAAAACATTTTCATTATGCAACTTCCTGAATTGTGTTGTAGAAATGTAGGGATTTTATTTCCCATTATATAAATCTACACAAAACCAGTACAATATTTTTTAAAAAAAAAATCTGATTTTTAAACTTTCTACTAGTAAGATTCATTTGCTTTAAGTTCATTGGCCAGAGATTTTCAAGTTTCTTAGTACAACACCATTTTCTGTAAGTTTACCATTACACTCTGCCGAAAAAGCAGAAAATTTCCTGTAGTAAACAGCAGGAGAAAACTTCAAGAAAAAGTCTTCCTAAAGACTCTGCTGTTGACAAGCTGAAATCAAAATTGATGGCAACCCAAATTTTAAAATTTTGCCACTTAGCAGTTGGCTGTGTTGTAGGAGTAACATGGTAAATTGCACTGCAGATTTCCTCCTTTTTAAGACGAAACAATTACTATCATTAGCAAATAATTAAAAATAATACAGTGTATCAAAGCAGGATTTTTTCCAATGCTATAAAAAAGGTGCAGATAGATTTCTTTACATATATACAGATGCCCACCATGTTACTATAATTATTGCTCGGTCCAGTCAATGCTCTAGCAAAATTTGGCTGAATACATGTTTAAGCATTTATGGCAATTTATTTCAAAGGAATGCTACCATATATCTAAACAATTTTCTCAAGCACTTTTTCAAGTTCTGCAATATACTTAACAATTTTTTTCCCCAAAATATATAACCACTCTAAAATGCAAAAACCTGTATCTTCATAGTTTAAAGAAAGTCAAACTGTCTAGAAGAAAGATCCATTTTGTCATTTATTTTAAACAGAAGACACATTGCCTTTGAATACCTAAGAGGCAAAACAATTCAAATCATCTTGTCCCACATCATATTGAAAACAAAACCCCAAAACCTCCTAGGCCATAAGCAGCACAGTCATTTGAGAACACTGGAAGGTGATCCTCAACTTCAGTACTAACAGTATTTCCTATTGTTTATGCCACATTCTTTTGGCTACAAATAAATGCTACCGGTGCTTTCAATTTTAAGCTACATGTATTTCCATGTTTATGTTTTTACTTATTTCTTGGTTAACTTCTGAATCTAAACATGTAAGTATTTGAGAGGCAGGGAGTACGCTTACCTCACTGGCTAACTAGGCTGAAAGTAATCAGAATTGGGATGCCAGTATGTCCTTGCTGTTTAAAATAGATTATTTAACCTGTCCAAACACCTTCTGATTAAGGTAGACCTCATTGAGAGACCTGAGAAATAAGTCAGGTCTAATTACACAACCAGTTCCTTTGACTTACAATTTCAATCAAGCCTTCACTCAACCAACATTTGCTCTTCAAATTTATTTAAAAACTTTAAATAAATTAGTAGAACAGATAATACCCACTATTAACAAAGGGTATCTCTCACATGTAAGCAAAGTAAAAGGCATGACTAGGAGCAATGGGAATTATGTACATGATTTTTTAAAAAACATATCCATGCATGTTATAAACCTCATAACCCAAAGCAAAGATGAAAGCAAGAAAAAACCAACAAACAAGCTACGCGCCATATTCAGGTTTCAAAACCCAGTCATTTGTCAGAAACATTCCCCAAACATCTGAAAGAACACATGTTCTTTCTTGGTCTAACTAAAAAAAAAACAATAAGGAAGAAAAAAAGTCGGGGTGTTGGTAGGCAAGGACAGAAATGGTTTTGAAATGCACCATCTTCCCCAATGGTCTGATCATAGAATAAAACAGAGGAAAAAAATAACATACAAAATATCCTTCATCTGTGTTCATGTTCTGGAAATGTGTCTGGACACTGTCCTTCATGCTCTAACATACAGTACATTTTATGTTGAAAATTTTGACTGTACCTCATTTATATCAGAAGGAATCCACCGTTCATTGAAGTCATGCATGAAATTGCACGAAAAGTAGAAAAAACAAAACAACTCCAAAACCAAACATCCCCCTTCAAGAAAATAGGCTGTTAATTTTGAAAATCTGAAAGGCACAACTCAGCAAGACATGTAGAAGAATTCAAACCCTACTGAATCTTTTCACCCATTCAAGCACATTTTCAAGTGATAGCTCTGCTTCCCGGTACATGTGAGCAAGTACCTCTAGAAGAGCACAGAGGAGTGGCACACCAAGGCTCAAGAGTTCGTACAAGTAGGCATAGTTATATGCATTGTCCCTGAAATGAAGATTTGTAGCGTGCAGAAAACCATGCATCCAGTTAGACAGGCGTCTGGGAATGTCAAGCAGATCCCTTGTCACCCGCAGGGGCCAGCTTAGCGTGCCCCTAAAGAAGGAAGGCAGGATACCTGGGGACCTGTCCTCTGGACTGCTAGCAGCTGACAAAGTGCTTTCTGTGGTGGTCTCGGGGGGGTTGGGTTCCACTTTCTTCCATGCTTCTGTTGCCTCCTTATACAAAGCACAAAAAAATAAAAGAGTGAAATATGCTTCTAAAGTAAGTCCAGGTTCTGCTGGACTGTCTTCAAGTCTTTATGTATATTTGCATTTCCAATCACTCTTAAGTTCAGCTATCACTCTTAAGTTGAAGTTTGCATAGGCAAAGCTAAATTCTGTTAAGAAGCAGATAATAAATATGCCAAACTCACAGAATTAGGAGGTTTATATTTTAGCACCGATTTTACTACTTTTGCACATTAGGTAGAAAAGATTCCCCCCCCACACACAAGTATCTCACCCTGCTCCAGATAAAGCTGCCTCAACATTTCCTGCATTAGCAATATAATCAATACTTACCTTTCCTTGGATCTGTAATGTTGCTCTTCTCTTTCTGTGTTTTGTACTGATTTTGCAGTGTGTAAAATGAGGTTTACAGTAAAATTTACCTACAAGATGGAAAAAATAAATTATATGACATGTTATCTATATATATATGGACTGAAAACTCACTGTTGCATCTATTTAAAAAGTAATGAACGGTTGTGCAGCAAAAGGAATGAGGAACTTGGCACTGACTCTGACTGGGTTTCTTCTACAGTACACAGTTTTGTATGTTAGTTCAGTATTGCAAGGTCATTTATCTACCACTTGGGTGTAAGATTAATAAATCACCAAAAACCCAAGATCCCATAACTACAAAGTCACAAACCAACACAAGATATCAAGAAAGAAAAAAAAAAAAGAAATTTAAATAATGAGCTCAAAAAAAAATCTTTGCAGATCCTCTGGATAGAAAAAGAACCACCTTTGACCTTGAGTCTTTAATCTTTTGCAGAAGGAGATCAGGTTAATACTGCGATCTACTCAAATCATCTGGAAGTGGCAAGGGAATTTCAATTCAGTTTGATAATTCCTCTCTAAATTAAAAAAAAAAAAAGAAAGAAAAAAAAGGCAAAAAGTGGCCTCTAGGTGGGATTGAGTGCCCCAAAACTGAACCTCCAGAAACCTGGAATAAATTACACTGTGGTTAGGCAGTCCTACTGCTTTCAGCCCCTGAGCCACAACATCTTAAAACCTATATTCCCTCCATCCATATAAATCTGCCACTATTATGGCTTATCCTTATACATCACATTATTTAATGGCCAGTTATAAATGAGAGATAAGAATAACTCTGTCTTGTTGGAGGAAAAGCACCATTTTCTCCCCTCTACTTTGACCTGTGATTGGACAAAGTGCATTTTGGTCACTCAGCTTATTTTCCACTGAGGATTTCCTCATTTAAAGCTCAGGTCTGTCATAACTCAATTCTTTGGAAAGACTAGGACTGCAAGTACAAGGACTCAAAGATCAGTATGGACACAACACACTTGGCAGACCTCCTCCTGACTGACCTACTGGGCCAGATCTTTCTCTCTAGTTCCATTAAATGCATCAATACTTAAGACATTTCAAAACGTTCTTAAATAGCTCCTATATTACCTTCTTCAACATCAAAGACATAAATTCCTAAACGGAGTGTTGTAGAACATATTTCACACTTGAAGCACTCCCTGTGAAAGAAGTGGCCTTCTGCACTCAGCCGCTCCATAACATAGACCCGTTTCTTGCAGAAATAACAAATGTCACTCCCCCCCACAGACTGAGGGAATTCTTTTCGCAGAGAACTCTGTTAAAAGATGAAAACAGAAAAGCACATAAAGCCGTGGTGGTACACCCAGATGTAAATTCTTATTAAGGGGGCAGCTGCTTTAGCTGCTTGAAGTGTTGCACAGCACCCTCCACACACAATTACAAGAGGTGTCACCTTTTTGTCTTACTCATTTGTTGCAATTCTGTAGGTTTATGCAGCAACTAATAAATCACAGAGACTTTAAGGGGTGACTTTTATGCTGGACTTGCATCCAGTTTCCCTCTGGAAGTTCACTGACACTTTGTGATCACTCAGGTACAAGGGCAGCACCACCCCCAGATGCTCACTCGCCACCCTGCACTGCCCTGGCTCAGAGTCCCATGGCTGTGGGCACTGGCCTTTCCCAAAAGAAGGTGAAGGCAGATCTCACCAGCCTCAAACAACAGACACACTCGGAGCCAAGAAAACAGACACACTGAAGACTCAGTTCATACACACTCCGGAAGAGAACGTAGGCTTGTAATTTAAGGTCCAGGAAGAAAAGCTGACAGTCTGCGCCCCTGGTGTCCAAGCTACCACTCACATCTCCTCAGATGTTCTTCCCCTCTTAGCCATGTTCCTCCTGAGACTACAGCCCAAGCAGGGGCTTGTTGGTTTTAGAAATCAATTTGTTTCCTACCACAGACATTCAGAACATTTTTAACACATTGGACTTTAAAATATGATCCATATTAAAAACTTGAAACTATTTTGAAAGTGTTGAAATTAGGCTGGTAATTAACATTCTTTAATTGCTACAAATCCCATCCTCTCTTGGATACACATGCAAAAGGTACAGAAAAATAAATTATAAATCGATTAGAGGCAACTGGGCTTCCCTCTTCTTATTAGAGGCAGGCATGAGGTTGTTACTTTGCATTACTGTATTTTGGTTGGTTACAGGTCGGCACAGATGCACATGCTGGATTCATCACCATCTTACTCCCCTTCCATCATCCCTGTTGCCACAGGAGAGGTACCACACCTGGGATGGAGGAGGCACAGGCTTGGCAGAGTCCAGGCACATTCAGACAGCAGCACACAGTTAACATAACTCATCTGTAATTTGCCAGTAAAAGGCAGCCTCGGAACAATTTTTTAATGTGGAGTGTAAGTTACAATTGTCATTGTCACATTATCTTGCATTTAGAAGTTGAGAATTCTACTCCAAAATCTGCCATTAGCAATTCATTCTGCTGTGATAGACCATTTCAGAGTACGGAATTTTCCAAACAAACAGCCATGCAAGTGGAAAAACACATTTTTACGTGTGCTTCTAAAAATACGGTGTTAATACAACATATAGCTACAATGAAGCAGAAGCAACTGAGTTTAGTGCTGGCTGGTAAGTGTCATAACTACAACACAACACCTTACTTTGCTTCCCAATACCTGACAGCTCTGAGCAGGGGAGGCAGCAGATGGAGAGTGAGGAATGGGGTGAGAACCTGCAGCTCTGTCCAGAGATGGCTTCTGAATTCAACACAGAAGAGTGTCAGCATTGAAAAACAGCCTTCTCCAAGATGAGACATGGTGATTCAGCATTTGTGTGTTAAAAATAACTGCATAAACATGTGCTACACAAAACTTTCTTTAGAAGCCACCCTGATTAATAATTGTCTTCTGTTACTAATTCTACAGTAATTACATTTAATAAAAGCCTCCTGAAGTTTTAATTCATACAGTCAAGTAATAAAAATATAAATAGAAGACACGGTGAGCAGCATTTCCAGCACGTTCACACATCAGCATATTTTGCCAATATGTACCTGATTCCTTAATAAGTGTTAGACTAAAGCCTTTCATAACTCTTAAGGTGCTCCACAACCAGAGTCTTAAGTCAGGATGACATTCTGGAGACACTGCTCTTAAAGTCAAGTTATTGTTTCTTTGTGGGTTTAGTCTTACCAGTTCAAGCTGTGGCTTGGGTCTGTGATCATTCACATATAGATTTACAAGAACTTCAGCCACAGCTCCAATTGCATGTGAGACTTTTCCTACAGTCATCTAACCAGAAAAGGGGAGAAGATGAAGAATAGAAGGAAGAGCTTCAGTTATCTTTGAAAGATAATTTAAAGAAAAAAAAAAAGGACAAGACTGATTTGAAAATATGCAAACATCGATAAAGGGAGGCAGGAGAAAGAGCATAGGGAAAGCCTAGCAGAGCACAGGCATGTTCATGCGTGACCAGTGTGGTCCACCTGGTGCCATAGAAGGCTTTCATGCAGCCCACAGACTTCTCCCAGTCTCCAGATGGTGGAGAAATAGCTGGGGGAGCAAATGCTGCAGCACAAGGCCTCCCACTGTGTCCTACTACCTAGCTGGACATTCTGACAGATTAAAAGAACTCCTGTTGTTCACTTCAACTTCTTGGGACTTTGTTGTTGTATTTCAGAACAGGGGTGGAATTAAACTTTACATTTCCAACACACAAACAGTGGCATTTTAGGGCACATTCTAGGAGAACATATGTGCCATGTTCCCACACAGAAATGTTTTGTTGTTGCTCACAGAGCTCCCATTCGCCCTATCACCAGGGACTCAATGCCAGGGAAAACTGGAGAAACTGCACTCATGAAAGGAGGACATCTCCTTTAACCTGCTTCATCACATAGTACAGCCATGAATGTTAGGCTTTTTCTAACCAAATTTATCAATTGGGCCTGCAAGGAAATTCCTCAGGCTGTGACCCCAAACACACTGTAAACAGACCACTGACTGCATGGTCCAGGCCCCCCGCCAAAACACATGCCCAGGGACTGGAAAAGAAGGAAGGTGTGTGTGCATGAGTGGCAGCAGGTAGGTAGGTGCTCTAGTCCTCTGCTTCTGGAAAACAGACAGTGAAGACTTCATAGACTTAGTTTTTTATCCCAAATTGAATTTCCGGTAGTGATTTGGATTTTAGCTTTGTAGTCAATGTAAAATCCCACAAACTCTCTGGTACCAAATGCAGCAAGGACCATCCTGGTATGGGCAGGGATCTGACACTGCTTCTGAAGTCACGCCATTGTTTCTCCCTTGAGAATCCATGATCTCATCTCTTACACTCCATTTATCCCCCACAGAGCCCAAATTTTAAGTAAGTCTACTCTCCTCAGTGAAATGATTTGTCTACTGCCACCACACCAACGCTTACTTAGTGGGAAGGTTTTAAAATATCAGAAGTTACCATGAAGAAAGGAGACATATAAATGCAACGGTATTTGGAATACTTTAAAACAATTTAAATGTATTTTCTAGCAAGTTCAAAAACAACTATAATGTATTGTGGATGTGTTTTCAGAAATTAAGATGGATAAAAATATTCTTGCTAATAAAAACCCCAAGGGAGCATTTCCAACCTCTCATAACTCCTCTTATCTTTTGAGAGTTCTCTCATAATTAACTCAATATCCAGGCAGATAAAAAATACATATGTTAAGATGACAAAGACCACTTAAGGGACAAATTTCTGTACGGTTTGGTTTTGTTAAATATAAAAAGACTTTTAAATATTATTCAGTGTCTGCACAACTTGTGGGTAACAACTACGAAGTAGACTGGTAATTACATACTACAATGCTGTCCTAAGTGGTACATCAAATTATAAATCAATAAGAGAAGTCCTTCTTGCCACTACAGGAAAACTACATTCCTTTGGATTGTTTAAGATCATGGAAGAAAAAATTTTCCTTCCCAAATTCTGCACCTCTGAATATACTGAGCAATTTCTAGGCCACGTACAACTTCTTACTTAAAAGGTCCAAGGTAAAAGAAAGCATTCATAGTCAGTTGAGGCAGAAAGTTTACCTTGAACTAACTAAATGATAGACCAATCAGTTAAAAAACAAGGCAGTGCTTAAACTGCAAGTAGTTGAATTTCAAGAAAAGTGTTCTTGAGCTTGAACTACACCTTGAAATTCATCAGGTAGGCTGATTTGTTCTCCACCCATTGAAACAGTCCATGTCAACGTTACAGTAGTCAAAATAAGAAAATTGCATGTTAATACATACTTTAAAAATTTTATTAAAAGGAAACACTCTTGTAATGAATGTGAATTCACATACCAAGTAAAAGTAAATGGGATTTCAATTCAGTTTAGCAACAATGCCCTTAAAACTATGCTATAACCTTCAGTCAGCTCTGAATTGCTCAGGCAGAGATGATGATCGTTGTATGCCCCTTCCAACTGAACTGTTCTGTTCTGTTCAAATGCCACTCAGTCACAAAACAGATGTATCAGGGCAGAATGAGAATCCAGCAGGGCAGCCACATAAGCATCTGCCACCATCAGAAATGTGAGAATGCTGCCCTGCAAGGCTCATGTCTCCTGCCCTTGTACAACAACAGAACAGCCACCAAGTAACCCCTTCCGTGTCTTCTCTAAACCTTACTTTGCTTATGGACAAGGATTACAATAACATGCTCATCCCATTTTATCGTGTAAGTGTAATAAACTCCAGCTGCAGGAGAGAGTCGGACCCCAAACCTCCATATATTCCTTTAGAGAACCTGTCAGTTCTGACACGGCTTAGCTTTGGTCAACAGCACACAGATCTCTGCCTGCCTGGTGCTGCTCAAGTACCCTAGAAACAATATACACATACGGGGGTTTATATTTTACTCATGCCCTTACTGCCCCTGAGGCTACTGGTGTATGTGAAGCCACACACAGTTTTGTAATGCTGGGGCCACTCCCAAGTGTTTGTAATTTACTAAGACTTTTGACATGTGACACTTTGCCAAAGCTTTTCAGCAGGTTGATCAGGGTGGTTATTAATGTGGAAAGAGAAAGCTGCCTTCTGTATTTCCCCGTGCTAATATTTACCACATTGCAGCCAATCAACGAGTAAGCCTCAGCAGTATTTTCATAAAACAAAGGAAATATGCTCTCTGCCTCCAAAAGCATACAATGTTTTCCCTTTGTTCTTTCATATCCTTAATGATTTTCCGGGTCTTATTTTGCGTTGAGGGTGGTTTATTTACTTTTGGTACAACATGCTACATGTATTTTCCCTCTGAGATAAACAACATTTGAGTAATAAGTTACTGTGTGTAGGGAACACCCAAGCCTTGCTTACTGCTTGTAATGAGAGTCACATCACTGAAAGGAAGTATAATAATGGCCCAACCTTCGCGAACGAAGATTTGGGAAGGGGTCTCCCCACGTGGGTGTGCCCTTCGAGCCTGCGCAGTGGATTTTTTAGGTGAGGCACAGCGTGCGCAGAACTGGCCC
>JAWWEV010000167.1:5275775-5307276 GCA_035583235.1 Hafferia zeledoni | reverse complement strand
TGCTGAGCATCCGAGATCTGACGGGATCGGATGGCAGGGAGGCATTTAACTGCCGCGGCGATCCCCTACTGAGACTCAAACTCGTGACCTTGGGAGTCAGAGACCGGAGTGCTCTCCATTACACCACGGGACCGCCCCTGAAAGGAAGTAGTTGGTATGCAACAACTCAGAGTTCTTACAACATACTCTGTGGATTCACTCATGCAAAGCTCAGATGCACAGTTTTCTGAAGGTCAATCCAGCTTTAAACAGAAAACAGGAATAACCAAAGGCCAGCCTCTAAATATGCTAATTACTAATTCTAGCTATGTGAATTCTGACAGCTGATTAAAGCTACAAGGTAGTTTTAATTATTACTGGCATCTTGCATATACAAGTTAATTCTTAGTAAGTTGTAATGACTATATGTCTTTAAAGAAGCAATATGGTCCCATAGCCTTCTTTTCAAGTGTTCCTTTCAGGTCTTAGACTTAATAATAGGTTTCTGTAATGAGGCAGTATGATTTCATAGCCATTATTTTCAATATCTATGCCACCATAACTAATAGTGTTCAAATGAAAATTCAACAGATGCCATGTCTGGTAACAGCATCAGTACTCACTTGAAATTAAAATGAAGGTACTAACTATTTAAAGGATGGGAGGGTGCTGATATTTATAGGTCATATATCATGAAGTCTTGCAAAATTCAAAAGACTTCTATTATCTTCTGGTTTTCTGCTGGGGAAAAAGTAGAAACACTGAGAGCAACATAAGCTCTTCCTTTGGCATATAAATCCCATAATATTTTCTCATACTGAAGTCTAGAGTTAACTAGTAATAGCTCTGAGAACCGAGACCAGAAACACAAATTCTGATCCTGTAACCTCCTCTTCATAATAGCACAAACACAGGCAGTTACTGGTACATATTCACAAGAAGGCTCCAAACATATTGTTTAACTTTCATGCACAGCACTTGAAAATGCACGCTGTGCATCTGAAATGTTTTCCAATCTTATTTATATAGCACTGCACATTTAGTTAGCATTTATACACTACATGATAAAATTTTCACATTCTAAAAAATGTGCAACCTTTAAGGATAAAACACAGGGACAATTTGACCATGGAAGGGCATGGAGAGATCGCTTGTTACGAAGGCAAGGCTGCAGCAGGGTGGCACACCGGAATTCCCTGCTCCAAAAGGTGCCCTGCTGCAGACGCCAAGTCACCCCCACCACGCTGTTCCTCCCTATTCAAGGGCCCCCTATCCCCATCCCCACACCTGACCTACATCTCTCTTTCTGTAGTGACTGTTTATCATTCCTTAACATGCTGAAAGTGGGCACAGAGGGCAGGCAACCTCCCCTTCCCTGCAAGTTCTTAGTTACCCCTATGGCAAGGACAGCACCACTGTCACTTGTACTCACTGGTACCTGGAAAGGAAAGTCCCAGGGGTTTATCTAGAGTAATCCATCATCACTTGGGGTTCATTTAGATCAGCTTCTGATTACCACATCTGCCTCAAACAGGAGGAGTAAAAGTTTACCTGATCATTAATCAGACCTGTTATTTAAAAATTCTCCAATATGCCATACAAAATGCACCATGTTTACACATATGAAATGCACACAGTGGACAAGAGGACATGAGCCTGTACAGCCTATGGAGCTGTATATGCAGGCATTAAGGTGTTCATGCATGTAGAGCTGCCAAAGAATAACTGCAATCCTACTCAACCAGCCAAACATTTACTCAATGAGATGAACATATTTACTGTGCTGGTGGCAGAACTAGATTTTCTTGCTTCAGCTCTGCTACATTCTACCAGTACCTCAAGAGAGAGAATTTTTCAATAGAAGTAAACTCAGCCTGAGTGAAACCAAGCCACAACAAACTATTGCTATACCATTTAAATACAATGGCAAACTCATAAGAGGCTCTAAGTACACTTAAAAAAAGGCAGTTTTAAAAACATCCAAAAAGGATTGCTCAGGTCAAATGTTCTCCAAGAGAAGATGGTAAAATCCTAATTATTGTCACAGAGTTTCTGTATGATTAAGGGCCTAGGTCTCCTTTTTTTCAGGTTTTTCAGATAGCTCTGGATTTATTTTTTTTGGGGGGGGGGGGGGGTGGGGCATATGTGTTGGTGTTTGTTTTGGTTTGTTTGGTTTTGTTTGGTTGGTTGGGGTTTATTCTATTTGGTTGTTGTTTGGAGTTTTTGTAATCATTTTTTTCCCTCTTTACAAAGTCACAATAGCTCTCCAAATGAAACAAGCATCAGACCTCAGTATTTTGGAAAACATTACTTAGTTTAAAATGCATCATGTGCTATACCTCTTAAGTCATAAAAAGTAAGAGGTAAATCCAGGCAAAGGAATTATTTTGAAGCTGAAGGGAATTAGGAGATTACTGCAGTAAGGCACCTGCTGAGCTTGCAGTGTCCTTGAAGGGCTGTCTAGCCTGTATTTCCCTGGGGAGTGAGAGCCAGGCAGTCATTTCAACACAGCTCTGCCTCAGCTAAGGAGCTTGCAAACTGCAAGTCAGCTCAGTTTCCACCTGCTCAGTTACTGCTGAGGCTCTGAGCCTGATTTCCAACTAGCATTAACAATAAGGTGTAAAAATAACCTAAAAATATCTAGACCAATTCCACTAAATGATCCTGCTGGACACCCACCAGATGGGAAAATACCTTCAGTCATGGCTTTCCTGAAGTTGGGCAATATTCATGATACCTATGAACACGTACTTCATAAAACTGCAGTTACTTAAATACAGCAAAAGCTGGCAGAATGCTTTGCTCCTCCTCACAGCAAACAGAGGTGGCACCTGATTTTGCTGAGGAGCACTTTGGTTCTGTGCCAGACAGCAGAGCCCCCCTCCAGCAGCACCTGCACTGGGTCACAGCAGTCACCTTCACTGCTTACAGAAACTTCATGTTTCCACCTTTATTTCCACACTAACCCTATTCAATACTACAATGCTCCCAGACTGTTGCTACACGACAAGTGGTTGATGGAAAGGGAAGCTGGGCCTTTACCTGCCCTGAAAAGCTGAAAAATATCAAACTTCATTCAACTAAAATCCTTCTAAAACAAAGGGAGTGAGAAGCCAATGTCATCTTAACTTCCACAGTCCAAGCATAAGTAGAAAGAACTGAGGACCTCTGACTCAAGTGTTACCTATTCTCTTTCATTCAGAGTATGCACGTTTCCTCCCTCTAAAGTCTGCTGTTACAAAGAACCACATTTTAACAATTAATATGCAGAAGCAAGTTTAAAGTGCAAATACTTAAACAAACAATATAAAAATGTTTGTATTGGTAAGTGCTTATACAATTCTAAGGCATGGCCCCTATTAAAATAACCATTATCATGCAGGTTCTCCATTACAGACCACATAATATATTCTTGAGAAACAGAAATGCCATCCAAGAACAACTAACCAACCCCACAGCATCCAGGTTTGCTTTACAATGCAAAGCTCTTTCAGCATGTTTGTGGCATTATCCAACAACAGATCATTTAAAACAAGCAGCAATGCAAAATTTTCAGAACTGAAACAAAAAATGTTTACTATTTCGCTTTTTTCTTCAGCTTTTACCTGAACTATTTCTGATGATGATGTTTCTCTTACAAACATGCAGAATTAACAACAAGAAATGAAGTAAAGTTTGATTTAAATGTGAATCACAACCTATCCAACAGATCTGCTGGCAGCACCTGCCATCCAAGCCATTTCTCACGCAGCTTTGGCACAAGTTTGGATTTTAAAGGAAAAATCTGTTAATAGAGTACCTGTCGAGAAGGAACAGCAGAGGAAGCTGAACCAACAGATGATGAAGCAGCAGCAGCAGCAGCTGAATGATGAGGTGGAGGGCAAGAGGGAGTTGGGGGTTGAGAATGAGATAAGCCTTTAGTAGGTAGCTTATTCTGTGTAAAGCAGAAACAGGAGAGTTATCCAAGAGATAGTGACATTAGCAAAGATTAAGTTCACAGTCATGCATTAAAAAAACGTAAAGGTAACAACTACAGTTCTATTCTTCTATTTCTGCACAGTGACGACCCATGGAAATCACCATGGCACCTTTATGGTAAACAGTATCACTGGACTCATTTTTTTAATAAAAGTGGGAAGTAAGGTAAGGTAGAGCTGGGAGAAAGCATAAGGAAACAGGAAAAGCCAGAGTGCACTGACTAAGCACTACTGCTCACCAATTGATTAGAAACTGAGCTGCCAGTGTGTGCTTAAGTATAAGAGAGTTTATTCTAACACATTTCTCTCCTGCTAAAGTACTGACTAGCTTTACAATTTAGATTGTATTTTACCTCCATTAAATTATGCAATATTTAAACAATGCTTTTCACCAGTTTCAATGGAATCCACATTACTCTTCAGATCCACACAAAATGGAAGGAAAGTTAAAACCAAAAGCACTGCAATTTTTTAGCTCCATGAATTCTTTTAAGTCTTCTAACAGCACTTCTTCAGGTGCAAAACTCAGTATTCACCTTTGGAAACTCCATGTATCCAAACATTGAGGCAAGATGTGCTGCTTTCTCTTTAATGTTCTTTTTATGGAATTCCCTATTTGCTATGGTTTGAGCTCTTTTCTGCAGTGACAGCCAGGAAGGAAAGCCCAGAAAAGAAAGAGAAAGATTTCAGTTAATGCCATGGACATCAACAGAATATAGCAAGTTTGTAGAAAGACTTATTGTCTTAGTATAAGCTAAAGTCAACAAAGCCAGCACAGCCAGTGAAAACACAGTATACAGCTTATCATATGCAGTTAAGAGATAGAAAAGAAGTTACTTGTCACCTGTTTCATTTTTTCCTCCAGGTGCTGCAGACGCTCAAGCACTCCAGAAAGTACAAATGCAGCAGAACAGGCAGATGCGAGATTTTCAGAGGTTTCTGACAGACTGGGCTGGGAATCTGGTTTTTGTACAGTCTTTGCTCTCCTGGCCATGTGATCAGAACCACTTACAGACTGTTTGGGTTCCCTGACCTCGTGTTCACTCCTAGCTACCACCTGAAACTGGGAAACACTTGAAGTGAAAAAAAATCTGCTTTCTGCACCACCATGCAGTATATGCAGCTCTTAAGGATGCTTCCGACAGCGCAGCACAGTCATGCACAGAATAGAAATAAAATGTTCTCACATCACTCTTTGCACACTGTTACTGCACCTCTGATGTTTGTGCACATGTACTGAAACAAACCAGTCCTACATATCTTATGCAGGCCTTGACATCCTTCTCTAGGTTTGGGTCAGTTTTAGTGAATAACATCAATAGCATCAATGCAGAAGAACATGGCACTGCATCTCTGTCTAGGGTTTACAGCAAAGGTATTGGGTTGTTTATTTTTTAGCATCACATCTGCCTGAAACTAAGCTTAAAATCAAATTATGAAAATATCAACAGTAATTCTCGACATAGTTCTAGATCTAGTCTGACTCAAGTCAAGCTATAATCTATAGCTTAAATCTATAGATTTAAGGCATTTTCTGAGTAGTTCAGAAGAGGTCTCTGAATTTAAATTTTCATACAAAATAGCTCCTGATCTGCAGGTTTCCACATGCAATACAGACCTCATTTCACTGCAAACTACTCTTGAAACACCACTATAGGACGTTTACTTCTATTTAAAACTCTGATGTAAAGTAACTATCAATACTGTTTGAGATGAGATTGCTTTCACTGAAAGGACTAAAAGAAAAATTTAGATTGTCCTCAAAAATTTGCCTCATGTATATGATGCTGCAGAAGAGCTTTCAGAAGAAATTCTTCTCCCAAATTCCACTAAAATAAATAAAAAACCTGGCCATCAATACCAGCTTTTCATGGCTCAAGTTTTTATCTTAGACATTTTTGCCAGGTTTCTCAGGGTGGAAAGTCCAAAGCACTGAGTACATGCACAGAAAAATTTTCAGGTACATCTGTAGTTTTCTCACATGTCAAATGTAGCTATGTAATAATATTTGTAAAATTTGAAGTCTAGATGTGGTATCAATACCTATGTTTTGAGGGTATTTTCCACACTTTCAAGTAGTTTTCTCATCTGGTCAAGCAGGTGTAAAACAGCCTTAAACTTTCAATGTGGTTTTCACCGTTCTCAAAATATATCTGTTAACTATGCAGATTACACACAAATATTGTTTGTATATCCTGTAGTTACACAATAACACTGAGTACCCATCAGTAAGAGAAATTGCATGTTTTTCAGGTGTTACCCATGTGAGTTCCTACCTGCCTTTTTGGTTGAGGTGGAAGAAGACTTGGATCCACAGGTTTAGCAAAGCGAGGATTAACAGTAGGGTCAGAAGCAAGCAGGGCTGATCTACCCATTAGCTCCTTGTAAAGCATTTTTAAATTTGTAAAGACAGAGTGAAGAAAAAAAAAAGAAAGTAAATAGGATTCAAAGACCTTTTGAGACAGAAAGAAATAAAAGTTGCTTTAAAAGACACACTGCTATGGAGCCTAACAACACATTTTGCAGATTTTTGTCACCCACCCATTTGATTAGCTCCTTCTACCATCAAAGATACACTCAAAATTAAGCACAGTCAGTATTCTCTAAGACAGTTTATGGTCAAAAGTAACACACTGAGCCTTCTTGCAACATGGCCAAGCAGATCTCTGGTCACATGTTGCACACAGAGAGCTCAGGGTATTGACAAGCAGTCAGGTAGAGTGCAAACTACAGTGGTTCACAGACTGAGAAAATCACTAGACAGCTCTAAAGCCTGCGCTACTGGAGGACTTAAATATTTAAATAAACAAATAGATACAAGCACAAAGGATTAAGAAAGCCATGGTCTTTGTCAGAACTTCAACACCTTGCTCATCCTTCCTTCAGATCTTTCAGGTGATAGATTCAAACTTAGCTGATTCAAACCGTGATTCTGAGCTTCTCATCTCAACCTTGGCAGCACAGGATTGTTTTTAAAACACCACTGGTCACACTAAAAACAAACCATGAAAATGCTCTGGAATGCACAAATATATTTCATTTTGCCTACTGTAGAAATGGAAATGGCAGCCAGACTCATCTTGCAAAAGATCAGGTTCCCTTCTTACACTTCCTAAATTTTCCACAAAGAAAGACACCACTGGATATGTCGTGTTCTTTACTCAGAAATAAAAGGCCTTCTGCATTAGCATATGCAGCCAGCTTAGACTTCCAAACAACACAAAGGTTCTACAGGCTGACTTACACGAGATTTCTGGATGTTGCAATTCCACTGCACTTTTCAATATAATAGATAATAATACATTATATTAATATGAATTAGTCAATGTATATTAGTCCTATTTGTTGTCCAAGTATTGAGAGAAGCACTTTTAATTTGCATAAAGTATTAAAAAAAGCAACCCACTTCAAACACGTAACAGATACTTGTTTTCCCTTGGAAATCTGCATCACCTTCACAAAGAGGGACTACGGTTTAATTTCAGAGATTACTTTAATGTTCCTCTATGACCTACCTGTCTCCGCAAAATTGTGTTCGAAGTGTTCTCTTCAAACTTTGCCAACAGCTGAGTTGCCATTGATTTAACTTTGTTCTGGTTCATTCCTTCCCTGCCATCACTCTGTGCTTTCCCAGCATTTGTCCCTTGGCTTGAAAAGCCCGAAGTCTGCAAGGAAACAAAAAACTATGTTTTTCTTGGGTTTCTTACAACACTCATGAAGAGAAGGGAGATAATATCCTTATCAGCAAAGAGTTAAAGGAAATACAGTCTACAGCATACTAAAAATGACACTGATTAGCAAGCAAAAGTCACCAAAAAAATATTTTCTTTGGTCCCAGAGTATGGTAAAAGGGAACATTAATCAGTGCTGCTATTGATAAAACTGAGTCAGAAAGGTAACTAATCAAAGAGGGGCTAGAAACCAAGCTGCAATGCAAACTCCTCAAACAAAAATTTGTCTAAATAGCTGAGTTAGGGAAAGGAAAAAAACGCCAATACTTCATATGTTCTTATGTCAGAAAGAAAACTACTGCAATTTAAGTTAATGCTCTCCTCAAATGATTTAATGCACAATGCAGTAAATTTCAGGTTTTAGGGGAAAGGCTTCTTGTTCCCAACAAGCTCAAAAAACCTGGCCCCAGTTCCCACTGCCTCCTCAGCTCTGGTGCTCACCAAAGAGCTGGATATATGTGGACATCCCTGAACACCAACCTCGTCAAAGACACCAAGAAGACCTTTCCGACGTCTTTTGTTGGTCTCGTTTTCTTCTGTTTTCCCTTCAACCTGAAAGGGTAAAGCCAAAACAAGTTCCATAGATTACTGCAGCAATTACTGAGGTTATCCCTGCAGTTCCTCCCAGGATAACAGCTTTCATAACCAGGCAGGTGAGGTCTGGCTCAGGTTAATCCAGGCACACACAGGTGAGCAGTGCCAGCATTTGGGGGCTTTGTTAGACACTCCCAGCTCAGCAGGATCACTCTTCACCCAGCAGTCTGATGGGCTCTCATGGCAGAGATCAGCCATGGAAAACCTGTCCCACAACTCCTGACTGGGCTCCAGTGGGTGAGAATACACATTGAAACACTTTGTTGAACACAGGCCCTACAACTTTGGTGTTTACCTTTATCCTCTTTTCAGTACTGAAGTATCTATAATTCAAAAAGCACTAATGCTCCTTGAAGAAAAAGGTATTACAGCATCAGTTATTCTGTGCATTGTTGTCTAGACTGCACTGGTTTCCAGATAACTAACAAAATCCAGGAACCTCTTACTCTTTCACTATAACCCCCACATCTCTCTTAGCCCAGCTATCTGCATGCAGGTCACATATCCATAGCGCAGTCATATTTCCTTTTTGAAGCAGGTGTTGTCAGCCTTAAAGGTCTGTCTCCCTCCTAAGGTTCATCTCCCTCACCATGGCTGAACCTTACAGTACCTAAGCAACCAAACTGACTATTTTGTGCTAGAGCTATGCACATATGTAATTATTTCACTCAACTAGAGATTACACAAATCAATAACACTTCATACTCAGTCCACCCAAACTTGAAAAATAGTCAACACTTAGAAATTTGTATTGCTTCCTATTGAGTCTTGAAGATTTGGTACAAAAAGTTATACTGTAAGAACAATAAAATACATTCCACTTATTTGCATTTGCCCACGCTGTAACAGTGATTATTCAATCAGCTTTAAAAAACCTGAAAAGGAATAAAGAGAGGAGGATCAAAGACTACAGGCTTCTTTTTTTACATATACACTGTTTGTAATAAATCATTATGCAGTGAACAGAAGTAATCCCAAACAACTTCTAGGCAAACACCAGAAGAATCAGAAGACAATATTTTGATTACTTCGTGTGCTTTGATACACTGTCTTTCAAGCTCTGGCTCTCGGCAACCCAGCTTTACACTACCTATCAGCCTACCAAGAAAGGGTGAACAGCAGAACAGCACAATATATTCTGCATAATAGCCTGTACCACATAAAAGCAGAATTTGCCTGAGTGAATGGAGCAAACACGATGCTGCCTTTCAAAAACCTTATATAAAGGATTCTCATTAACATATTTACAAAGCAGTGAAAGACAAAGCAGTTTAATTGCTGAGCAAGACTCCAAAAGAACTGTGCCCTGTATTGTGTAAACACCTCCATTCATTTATTAGTCTGGAGCACGGGAAATCTCAGTTCCTCTCCAGCCCAGCTGACACTCGAAGGAGAATGGAAAACATGATCCAGCTCAGCAGAGGCTGCCAGAACAGCTACACCAGCTCCAGCCCCGTTTCCTGGTCTCTCACAGCCTGTGTCCAGATAAGGAAATCTCTTCCAGCCAAAGAAAAGGACAAACTAGATGCTATGGAAAGTTTAGAAAGCAACACACTGTGCTCTCCTACAGCCTGGATAGAACATATAACATATATATACCTGGATCATGTTAAGCACCACCTTTTGGAGGGCAAAGAAACATAAAATTAAAGCCACAGCCAAACTCCTAACTTAAGAAATTGCTTTCCACAGAGCTTCATTTTGCAGGTAGTTTCAGATGGTTATGGCACTCAAGTGTCTGTCCTAACCCATCTTGCCTAGTTTCACACCCCATCCATGACAGAGCTGCAAAACCTCATACAAAAGATTTGACAGTCTTGCTTCCCAAGTTGATTGGGGAAGTATCACTTCCACTTGTCATCGTGAATGAGCCCCTGTAGTGGGAAACCAGAAGGACCCATCATGAAAATCACCTCGTGCTTTCATGTCCTACCAAGAACTACAGCTCTGCTGTGAGAGAAGGATTACTTCATGATGGGAGGTTAGTTAGAGGCTGCATGGCTTAGTAATGGAAAGCTCTCCCCACTGCTGAAGGTGTCTTTACTTCTGCAAATAACTTAGAAAAACAACCACCTCAGGTCATGAAAAAGGTTTTTCTTCTAAAGAAGTCACCCACAAGAAAAAGCAAAGTTTACTTTGCCTTTTTGGTTTCTCATTGCTTGGTTATCTGGAAATCATGTCAACTTGGTTTTATGCAAATGTGGGTAAGGGAAAAACTATTTCCCAACAAGGATATCTGATGTCACTGGGCAATTGAGCATCCACAGGTTTTGAAAATGTGTTTATAGAGGGAAAATATTCAAGACAAAAGTCAGTCTAGGAAATATCTGGAAATTCTGGAGTAATTCTCCAGGTGAAAAAAATAGGAATCACATTTCTACACAACAAGAGAGCAACAAATTTAAAAATCAATATATTAAAATACTGAGGAATGCAGTGCACACATGTACACCCAAAACTGCACAAACAAACGGTCAATATATGTTTTTTGGCTAGCCCAGGAAACTCAAAACTGGAACAGTTTGACATTAAGCTGTTTCAGAAAATGCAGAAATTAATTTCCTTTTGGTGGAGGAGTCCATGCTGCTGTATAACTTGTGCTGTTCCTCGGGACACAGCTGCCTCTGAGCTGGGTTGTGCAGACACTCCCACTTAAACTGAAGTTAAAATGAAGATAGGCTTGGCTGTGAAAACAAAACCCTTCCTCAAGGTCTCCTTTAAGAAGACCAAGCTAATGAAGAGCCAGAAGGTGAAACTGTTTATCACTAATTTCATTAGAGCTCCTCTAAAATTAAATCATATAGAACTTTTGAAGCTATAATCCATTCAAAGACACCGTCCTATGCCAGACAGTATTAACTCAGGTCTCCGTAATCCCTCAAGGCTGTGGAGTCTTTAACCATAGCATGTATAGGCATGGATGTTTTTTTTATAATACAGCAACTAACAGGGCCTGTCAATAAATTTTCATTAATAAGTGACCAAGAGAGAAAAGCACACAGGTATGACTAAGAGATCATTATCTCAGAGCCACATTAGTCAACCTGCCCACTGTTCACTACCTTTGCAGGTGACTTCTATAAGAGTTCAAAGCTTCCCCTCAGAACCTTGAAACAGCATCCACTAACTGTTCAAATCCCTGCTTTTGTTAAAAAACAGCATTCCCTCCCAATCAATAAGCAATCTAGCATACCAGTGATTATTTGAACTGAAATATAATAGAATGGCTGTATATTTAACTCTAGGATTACAGAGCCACAGTACTATTTTTCTTAATGGTAGAAATAGCCCAGGAAAATTCCAGATTTTCCCATCTCATGAAAAACCCAACAAACCCAAAGGCCCCAAACAAAAAAATCCCAAATCAACAACTCTGCATCCAGCATTGCACAAAATCTCCTAAAAAAAAGTTTTGAAAATTTTCCAAAAGTAACACATATGTCAATACACATAAGGCAGCAGAGATCTCAAATATTTCAAGTTGGAAACAGCAACTTATAAACACACGAAATAAAACAACATCCTCCTCTCTCTTTTACCTACACTGAAGATTGATGTGAGCAATGGATATGAAGTCTCCCCAAGTGCATCCTAAATTCTCACTGGGATTCAAAATTTTTTCATTTACAGAGAATGCTTAACAGGGACCACTAACGCTTCAGCCATCTGACACTGACAATGCTTCAGTTTTATCCTTACAAACATCAAATGATTGAGTGTGCATATGTGTGTTAGTTTTCTATACTGTGAAAGCTGGTTTTACTCAAAAAAATATCACTTTACAGGTCTTTTTATTATAGTATCCCTATTTCTGAGCCTGGCAGATTATTTTTGTTCTCTCAAAAAAGAAAGATTTATAGGGCAAGTCTTCCTTCACAACTTACCTTTGGCACTCGTTTTCTTGGTAAAGTTAAATTTAAATAATTATTAGAGGTGGAGTTTGATGATTTTGCTGAACCAAGATCATTTTCTCCATTTTGCTTCTCATCAGCATCTGTCCAAAAAACAATGAGTTATTTATTCAGATTTATTTTAAATTATTTTAACTAAGACAAAGCCTTCCAGTTGACTGCTAGTAGAAATGATATACAAGAAACACAGACAAATAAAAGTACACACAGAAAATGTAGAGTGGCTTTTTGAAAAAAAAAAACCCACACAGGCATAAATGTGCAGTGGGCAGTCATTCTTACCCAGGGAATCACACTAACAGCTTGATACACGAACTTCATGATGTCAAGCAGCAGTTATCCAGCTGCTCCTGTTCTCTGAAACCACCAAGGACCCACAAAACTTTGGTCTTCAATCAGAGGTTTCCCCTTTCCTGTTTTAAGCCCAAGGTAACTATTGCAGACAGAAGCAGGCATGCTCTCATGCCAGAATGGCTCAGGTGGGAAAGGACTCCTGGCTCAGGAGCAGTGCTCATCAGCAGCCTCGATGAAGTGCTTCCCCTTCCCAAACTTGCAGGGATTAGGAGCAGCCTGGGGCTGGCTTACCTACTGCCTGCAGAGGTGTGCCCCGGAACAGCTCGTAGAACTTGGACAGGTACATGACCATGCTGAGCTTGTCGGGCTCCCCAGCCGAGTCCACCTCCTTGCCTGTGGTCACAGGGGGGATCCCAAACTCCTGCTCAGCAACGTCGAACGCCAGCTGGTTGTTTTTGACAACATCCTCTTCATTCAGAGCATCAAAGTCGCTGTGGGGACAACACAGTGGCATCAGCAGCGGTTTTGTCTCTGCTCCCCTCGGGAACATGCAGTGCTCCCTTGCCCATGGGAGAGGCACAGAACAACACCAGGAATGAGGGCACAGCCATTTCACTGGGCCAAAAATACAGGGTCCACACAATATCAAAGCTAAGAGACTCACACAAATCCCACTATTACAAATTAACAGCTTTGCCAGAATGTAATTTAAAAGCTTTTTCACTGAGCTGGATCTTGATGTAGTCCCACAAAAAAGGATTCTCTTTTTTATGAAGAAATGCAATTCTTCCTCAGAAGTGCTAAGAAACCTACTTCCTCTCCACATACAGCTGCACTACTACAAATTTCATCCATTAGCTATTGACTTCTTAGTTTTGATTAGCTCTATAAATCACCAAAGCCAGGAGGAATAAATTTAGACTGACATTCTATGAGAAAAGCTTGTTATATATGTGCACACACACATGCACAGGCTCTAACCTTTCTTTTTTTAAGGTGTTAACACATGCAGTTTGAGAAAAGTCCTTCTGCCCAGGTCATAACTGAATTTAGAAGTGCACTAAGTATGTACATCACACATCTGGAACTCTGTTATCCAGTCTCTAATCCATTTTCTATGGGACCTATTCTAAGACTCTGATCTCTTGAACTGCTTCCAAAATTCATGATTAAAATAAACATGTGAATAAATTACAAAGCTCCAGGCAGGCTAGTTTCTTTCTCCTCATAAAGGAATGTGAGTTTTTGAATCCCCAAAGAATTTCTCCTATTCCCTCACCCACACACTGCCCATTTCTGGAGCTGGGGAGCTGTGGGCAGCCCAGTCCTGCCCACAGCCCATAGGCAGTGCCTCTCTTGCCTGCCTGCATTTCATCTGGCCAAGTCCTTCAGCAGGCTCATCTAATACAAAAAGCCAACACAGCCAACAACTCATCTAATACAAAGGGTCCAAACACAGCATTAAACAGCAGGAGGTCTGTTAGCTCAGGAAGATAAATTTATTTACTTTGTAGAGAACAATGCTTAAAAAAACAAGTTTTCCACAGACAGCGAAGACTAATTTGCTTTCTAGACCCTATCCCCCCATTATAGTCACAAAAACACAATTCTAATTCTTTTAAACTAATCCAAGGCAAAAAAAACCCAAAACAACCCACAAACAAACAAACAAAAAAACCCAACCAAAACTTATTTTTGAAATCTCAGCTCTTCCTCTGGCAAAACTGTACAAACTAGCACCCTGGGTACCACTCCTATTTTTTCCAATTTATCACACCTCGTAAAAGAGCTCAACTATTCCTTCCATTTATCCACAATAAAGGGAGATGAACAATAAATCATTTGTGACTCCTAAGTTTGTGTAGGAAGGCAAGAGAATGCATCCACTTCATTTTGGAGACTGGTTAGAAGAGAGAAGAGTCACCCCACTGACTGCATCAAGCACTGGTGGCAATTGCCACTTTCTGATACCTGTTATACACCAACCCACTTGCATCTAACTGAGGGACCTTACAAAATATTTATACATACAAAGTTGGGTCTTGTAGCCTTAGGACCCCAGAAATACTGTCAAAAGGGGAATGCTGGCTTACACTCAATCCCTAGGACTGTTAATTTACAGAGGCCAGCTCCTGTTGCATAGCACAAGAGAAAGGGTGCTGTGCTGTTCTGGACAGAGTTGTGCAAAACCTCCACCCCCATGGTCCAGCACTTCCCTACATGATTGTCACAGTAACCACTACAAAGCAGAGAGGATGGCTCATCCAAGGCCCACCCAGGTATTTCTGTAACTCATGACAGTGCCATTTTGGCTGTGGTTTTAAACATACACTAAAACCCTTCCTTCAGGGACCTGGGAACACAGCTCTTTGCATTCTCCAAGCACTGCAAATTTTGTTATAAATAGACACATGACTCCCACAAATATGACAAATCACAAGGTTCAAAGCCTTCCTAGCTCTTTGAAAGCATACATATTTCTTTTTAAATGGCATGCAAGGACATACAGAGAAAACAAAGCAAAAGCAACCCCACCCTCTCCATCCCCCAAAGCCAGTGATGGTGTGCACTTCCTTGCAGAAAACAGCCACAGAAAAGGGACTGCAGAGCATCAGTGTTGTTCTGGTCACTCTTACACTACACTTTGGTAAGGCTTTCATATACCCTACACCAACCAAGATCTGCAAACATCACTTACATGAGGTCAGGTCTGAAGTGATGGATAATTGCACACAAGGCAAGGCCACTTTTCCAGGAGGTAGTCAGGTCTGTGATGCTGACATTACGGTATCCCTCTGTCTGCTTCTGACACCACGTCAAGAGCTTGTTAGGTCGAATATCTGACTCTGCAGTTGCAGAGGAGAGCAAACATTTCAATCAGCTCTTGTACGCTCAGAAGGCTACACATGTTAAGGCACAGCAAACACGAGGTGCCACATACCCTGTCTTGAGAGATTCACCGATCTTCTGATGGAGCTCACTCTTTCAAGAGGGCACTGTTGTAACTCGTTGGTGACATATAATTGTCTCACCTACAAGGAAAATCAATTAGCAACATAATGTTAGGATTGCTTGAAGAGAAAAGAAGAGTTTTCTTTGCAGGTTAACTTTATCAGCAGCAGGTTCTAAATTAAGGAGTGTCATGAAGATTTTGTTTGCACACCACTTGCAACGCTATTTATTCTAGACAAAAAAAAGAACTGATTTCACAAGCAAGACTTTCATGTACTGACCTGGTGAGGTCGAACACAGCTCGAGTTCAAGTTTGGATATCTTGTTCCTGGGTCAATGGTATACTGGTCAAAGTTCTTATTAATATTTTCAGGGGTTGTCTGAGGCAAGAGTCGATAAATGCTCTCTCTAATAGAGAAAATACAATGCAAGAGTTATATATTAAAATAAATATTTATGTTATACAGAGGTAAGGTTTTTGTGGGTTTTTTGTTTTGTTTTTTTCAGCTACCCACACCTTATTTTGGTTCTGCCAGGACAAGTGTCATGCAGTAAATGCATAATGCATCCATACCATTTCTTATCCCCACTCAGTAGAAGGATGCCAGATAGAAACAGGACAACAATAAGACAGGCTCTTAGAACTTATGCCCCTATTTTCCCGAGGCAGGAAGTGAGCAAGAAAAAGTGGGAGGGCGGGGGAGGAGAGGAAAGAGGTTACATCATCCAGTCATCTGGTTTTGTTTTACCATCCACTCAAGGAGTAACTAACTTCTTTACCACATAACAGCACTAAATCCTGTCATTCTGCAATTGCTATAACTATGCTGTTCAGTTTTCCATTTGGGGCTATGCTTTGTTTGAGTCATCCCACAGGCTCCTATCTTAAAACTTCTCCAAGTGCTGTAGTTAGCAATGCCCCACAACCATGACTATTACATATCTGCCCCAAAACAGTCTGGGCAGCTGTAGCAGAGCAAGGGTAGCTGCCAGCAGGACCCAAGTCAGCAAATTCAACCAGCAGACCATGGTGACATCAGGATTGCTGGTGTCCTTAATAACAGGTTTTTTTGCTCTGGTCAAAAAGACATTACACAGAGAAGCTTATGATGCAGCACTGCAGTAATTCTCTTTTGCCACACATTCATCAGCCTAAAGAGAACATCAGGGCTATCAAAGCAGCCTGCAGAGTTAATATCTCAGAGACCAACTATGAAAGCTGCTAATGCTGAAGAAATTATTTAGACTTCTTTCAGAATTTTTTATATTTTTTTTAAGAACAGAAAAACAGGTGCTGTTTTTTTGCTACAAGGTACCTTCACTTTATTTCCTTAAGAATCACACTTAATTCTAGTGATTAGTGATTTAAATCAGTGATTTACACCCCTGCGCTGCACACAGACAGGTCTCTGTATTAGTGTGCAGAAGCTCACAGGGCAATGGTCAGCTGTCACTGTATATTGTTCCATAACCTTAAAAAATTGATAATTTCACCCTAATGCCACTACAGGGAGGAAGAATGTTTCTTCCGTAGGCATTCCGAAATCCACTGCCTTCTACCAATATGTGACTCTTTAAAACACTGGGAATGATGGGGAAGACAAGAGCAGCACTCACCGTTCCGCAAGGATCTCCAGTGGGGGTTTCCCTTGAGCCCAGCTCCGCACCATCCAGGCAGTGTCAAAAGCAGCCAAGAAGCCTCTTGCACAGCCAGTACCCATTGGCCAGAAGGGCTGTAAGAAGCATCTGCACTTTAATTCCTTGTATTTCTTAAGGTCTGATTACAAAAGTAACATGCAATGTGAATTTGGAGTCTGGGGTTTCATACTGTCTTGGAAAAATATCCCAGAAAGAGTCAAAATACAACATAGACAGTGTTTGCAGTTTTTAGATGTGTCTCTCCTCCAAGTCTTAGGTAATGAAAAAGATTGTTCTTTCACTTTTTCCTTTTTTTAACTTCTATATTTAAAAAAAATTTTATTAACCTCAAGAAGTTTAAACTGAGAAAAAAAAAGAAGACTCAAGAATTACTCAAGGAAAAAAAAGGGGGGAAAGATGCCTTTCTCATCTCCTAATTTTGCTTTGGACTTTTCAATGGCTTCATGTTGTCAGCATAAGTTAAAAAAACCCAACAAAACAGAGCTGCAACATAGACTTTTCACTTCAGAGAGAAAAAAAAGAGAACATATTAAGGCAAAGAGACTGCAATAATAATTTGGATCAAGTTTTTCTCTATGATGGAAGTCAGGAAAATTATGCCATGCACCCAAGCTGAGGACACAGAGCTCACAGTTTTCAGACAGAAATACAACTTCCATAGAGCAAAACAGGATCTCAGCCAGAGGCTGCCAGCCAAGCATTAGCTTTGACAAAGTATGGCATAAAAAAAGAGAAAAGAAAAAGGAAAAAAAAAAAAAGTCCAAAGAAAGTACCACTGTTTCAGGACATGCAAGAGAGGTTGCTTTGTTTTGGTTTGAAGGGTTTGATTGAACGCTTGGATTAAGGAAATAAAAAAGAAAATAAAAGACTACTGGAAAGATATTCCAAGATATACCTCAAGCAAACTATCTCCAACAAGTGCCACCAGGAGCTGATGTCTGTGTCTCTCTCTCACTAGTGCAGCATTTTCAGACGCATACATGGAAGTAAAATCAAACATTGCTACATCTGGTTGGCCATAGTGATTAATTGCAAAATCCAAGGAAGGCAGCTGGTAATTGGTTGCAAAGTCAGCAGCTTCTCTGGCATAGGACAACAAATTGCTCTGGTTCACATTTTCCCCACAGAGGAGCAACTCAGTGTCAACGGAGTCCTGCAAGGAGAGAAGCACATAGGATGAGATAACCCACTATCCTCTCTGAATTGCAACACTGCAGTTCAGTAACACGAGTGGGAACTACACAACTCACAGCATAAAGAACCAAGTAAGACTTGTCACCTCTTCTAAAAAGCTGATACACAAACATAGTTTACTGTACTACCCTCAAACATGAACTCTCCATGACAACACTGCACAAGAAGCTTTATTTGCAACAGGATATTATAGTGTCTTGCAGTTCCTTAGTTATGTGTTATTTTCATAACATTACTTCCCTCCCATGAACAGATGTTATCATCACCTCTGCAACGCATTTTTGCACATGTGCACCCCACATCTGAAACCACAAGAGCAGAAATACTGACGATACAGCACGTGGGGCTCAGCTCGAGTTTTGACTTAACAGCTCAGTAATGACAACATATTCAAACCTCTTTGTTGTTCTGTTTTGGGCTGTGTTTTGGGGGCTTTTTGTCAGAGTGCCAAAGCACCCTGCCTTTGCAGGTCATCCTACTTAAAGCCAGTGATTATTAATAAGGTAGTTTCTATTTTCAGCTTAATCATGGATAAGATCCCTAATCGCAGGATGATACCACAAAATCGCTATTAGCCCAGTTGTTTCAGACAGACTTGGTTCGGGGTTTTTTTTCCACTTAGACCTGAGTAGGTCAGGAAAACAGCTCTGATAAGCTACAGCTGCTGCTCCTCTTCTCCAAACTCCCCATAGATCTCCTGGTACTGCTCCTACCTACAAACATGAGAGCCACAAACCCAGGGCTCACCATCCAGTGCCCCCAGGGGCTTCCACTCTTCCCGTCTCCTGCCCTGGCTGGTCATAGACAGCTGCTCTGCCCTGGGAGCCCCTGGCCTCCAAAAGGGGAGGGAATCATGGCACTGAGCTAAGTGGTCCCATCAGAAAGCCAAGAAACCTTCTGATAGTTGCCCACAAGTACTTCCTTCAGGAAATAACACTTGACTGCTTTGGCACTGCCTTACTTTGCAAGAAAAATTGAAGTCCCTTTGGTTTCCAGGAAGAGAAATGTAAGTGGTGCTGTAACACTTTCTAGAAACAAAAGAAAATAAAACTCCATCTTACAGAAGCGGGGAAAAAAAGAAAAAACCATCGAAATTCGAAGTACCTCTGAAAGTTCAGGCCATCATGTTTATAGCCTCCTTCTATCATATTTCACCCACTTGAGTATCTGCAGTTTAGCCTGGGGTAGGTTTTTATGCTTCCCTATTTGCCTGATAAAACTAGGCATAGCTGTGCTAAATAAATTTAAATAAATGGGGTTTTTATTTTCTGGTGCAATGATCCCAACCGACCATTTCCAAGGTGAGTCAAGCTCCCATTTCAGCCAGTTTCAGAACTGATAAATTCTGGAAGTGTTGTTTTCGGTTCTCCAGAGAAACTTAGTGCTGACTGAAGGTAAAAGCTAATTTTAAAAAAGTCAGAGTAAGATCCAAGTGACCTGAGCTTTAATGAAGTGATTTAAGTCTATAAACACAGTCTATAACATGCCACAACATTTATGCAGATGTTCATGCTTATTCTGCGCCAAGTAAATAAAACAGGGCTTTAGCCAGCATCTTTACATACGTTAATAATCACTCCTTTGTCCAGAAGACTCTGCTTTTTTGCTGTCATCACAAAATAATGAGTGCTGTCCTTATAGTAAACAATATTCTCCAGGTCAATCCCTGAAAAGAGATAATACGTTTGTTACCAAGTGCAATGCACTGTCTGTGTCACTTACCAACAACATATGATTGATCCCTGCAGGTGCCTTTCCTTCTTGGGATGCATTCGCTGGGATGAAGGATTAGTGGTTAGAATGTTATAAAACAAAACATGAGAGGAGATTGACCTTACCCCACAGGAGTTTTTCTCAGCACAATGTAAAGTTATTCAGCATTCTTTTATGGAACAGCCAGTTAACTACAGCATTAATTCTTCTGAGGTAGAACTGGGTGCCAAGAAAACAAACTGCTTTTTTAGGTTGCTCTGGCGTTGGGACTAAGCAGGACTTTTGTTTTCAATTATAATAATAATTTTTTTAAAAATTAGCTGTAAATCAAGAACAGAATTGCTTGTACTGAACTATTCTGTGCAACTATTCTGAAACCCCTTTCCATTAAGAAGCATTTCACAGTTTATATTTTTAGTATTTATGGGAGATAAATTCTCAGTTTATCAGCTCTACACATCAAAAAGCAAGAATAAACTCCTCTCAGAAGGGCAGAGCCTTTTTCAAAGCTGTTCAGTATGTGAACAGATAGAAACAAAACAAACCATGTCTTAAGGGAAATTTGTGGGCCCTGAAAATGCTCTTCTAAATTTGTTCAACATAGCAGACAGTTGAGAAAAATTTAAACATTAAAACAAGCCATGGTGTGGCAACGCCTAAGCTAAAAAAAATCCCACTGCACCATAAATGGGCACTTCCATCTGCAAGATTTGACATCAATAACATTTTATCACTTGGAATTTTTTTATACAGCATATTTAAATTGATGTTACCAGGAATAGGAGGGTGGCCTGGCACATAAAGAATTCCTCTGCTACCTCTTGTATTTGGTAGTGAAAAAAATGAGGAGGCACCCACCCGTTTCCTCTTTAAGGTCCTGGAAGAATTTCTGATTGAAGATGAAAGCAACACCACTAATTTCTTCTACCTTGGCTTCTGCAGTTGTATTTCTGTTTATAAAGTTGGCAGTGATGGCTATAGCCAGCTTGCCACGAAACTCCTTCCTCTTGAAACCTGGTGAGCAAAGAGAAAGAATTAAACCACTGGACTTTCAGGGAGGGTCAGCTCAAGGCAGCTCAGCCTCTTTCCTACATCTAGTCCCTCACTTCATCAACTAACACACCACCAGTAGATTCCATCATTCCTTAAAAATTCCCTTGAATGCAAAGAGTTCTTTTTTCCCCCATTTTCAGCAGCAAAACTAGAGTTGTATTGCAGTCAAGATAAAGTCTCATTTGAAAAAAACAGATCTGGAAGGGAATTATGTGAAGAAGTTGAACTTGAGAAGAAAGTTAAGGAAAATCATAACTAAAGAAAAACATGAAATTTTTTTTGGAAATGCTTGGAAATAGAACAGATCAAATTTAATGGATGGAGACACTTTTAACATGCTAAATAGCAAATTAGGTATTTGTTACATAGGTGGTAAACAGCTCACGAAAAAAGATGCAAGAGATCAGCAGTCAAAAGCAGCAGAGAAAGACCTGAAAAATAGAAATCCCTGTACCAATGCTTAGGTGCACACACCACCATCTAATGAGGTTTTTCAAAGGTATTTGGAATTGACAAATATTCAGTGGCTTAACTGTTATATTTCCAAGGTGAGACTGACTGTGAAGTTTCTTACTCTCTTGCTCCACCTTTGCTTCCTCTTTTCACACACAAAAAAAGTCCACTAAGCCATGATGTTGCAATCACACATTTAAGTTCTTCCATCTGTATGTTCCCCTTATCCATAATTAAATTATAAAGTAGGACAGAGGGTCCTTTGAGTATTTTTAGCCAATTGCAAATGACTTGAGAGAATACATGTATTTTATGAGAAGAAATAAATCAGTTACAAATTTTTTGTCCCTGTGCTTCTTGATACACTCTTGTTATTTCATTGGGATAGATTTAATATGACAATACCAGCTTCCATATGTACCTTCAGTGCACCAAATACTCCCTTAGATGCTGGCATGATGATAACCATTAACTTCTGAATGGAGTCTGCAGCTGAGATAAGAATAATTTCACTTCGCTAGTAGTTGACTATTTAAACAGTCTTTTATGGGGCACAGCTGGACAACAGCATAGGGAAATTTCCAATAGTACACTATAAGGAATTAACTGTAAGCATATTGTGGTTGGTAGATAAAACAATAAGCAGACAAACCATGAAGCTAATAAAAAGAAAAGGAAATAGTGTACTTCGGGAATGGAAACCAGCATGGATATAATTAAAGTTAAAAGGGAAATAAATAATTAAGTAGCAGGTTTGTTCGTGTGATAATGTCTCAGGTTTGGCCCAGTTTTTTTACCAATCCTGGACTGTCTCCTCCCTCCCCCCCAGAACCTTCCCAGCAAAAGGGAAAAAAAACTGAAAAGAAACGAACTCAAAAGAACTCTTACATGGAAAAACACGTGTGGAATACTTGTTAAGTTCACTTCCTTGGAAACCCTGGTTACCGAGGAAGCCATGGGTCAAATCCATTACAGATACAGGAGCAGCTTATATAGTGTCTCACTAAGAAAGGCAGCTCAGAGGGTCTGAGTTCTCAGCAGCGACTCCATGAAGCATTTACCCTTTCTCCTCCCACACACTTAAGAGTTATTTATTATCTTTTGGTATTGTTTCCAAAGAAACTGTTCCTGAAGCAGTCACCTTTTGGTCCTTAGTTCAAACATACAGAGGAAATTTACAGCACAAAAGCAAAGATTATCCAGTTCCTTGTATCTTTTCAGCCTCCTTGAAGTTAAATCACAATATAATAATTACCTAACCTTGAAGCAAGCCCAATGGCACTATGATGCATTCTGTAGGCAATGCAATACGCAGAGCTCAGAAGCAGTAATGACATTAAATGTCTTTATTTTGACAATATAGTTGAGCTACAACATAACAGGAAAAGCAAAAGATACCATACAAAATAATAGTTTCCACACAGACTTCAATGGATTGAAAGGCAACCTGTTGCTTTGTGTTCTCCTCTGACTTTCAGGTCCTTCAAGATACCCTGAAGACCACAAATAAGCATCAAAGCACTCATTCACAACACCTACCTTCTAAGGTGTTCCTGCGGCCATCGGCACCAATAATAACATCAAATTCATACTCTGACAAAGGGTGATCCATGGGGAGAAATTCAGCTCTCCAGCCTGTCTCTGAGAACACAAATAATATTTATTCATTCTTCAGTAATACAATGGAGAAGTGATTCCAGAAAGGGCATTAAGATAAACAAACTACTTCTCATTCAAAGAGAGCTGAATTCTGCCTTGGTCTGATGAAAGGAAAAGCTACAGTCAAAGCTACCTTCAGGCTGTATTAGCAAGGTGTCAAGCTTGTCAACTGACAATAAAATAAAAAAGTAAGCCTTCACCTTGATCACCTGCTACACTAAACTTCCTCTCAGACCCACAACGCAAGAATATGCTTAAGTACTTCATTCTCACAGCTTCCTTACTGGGACAGTGCATACACACAGTTACAGCAAGGAAGAGCTGGGTATTAAAAGAAGAAAAATAGCATTTCATCATCAATGCTTTTAATTGCCTCCTAAATAGAAATTAAATGGAAGCATCCTCACAAAACTAAATTTAATCTTTCCATTAACACAAAGCTGATTATGTGAATATGTTTGTATTTTAAAATTCTATATACTTTAACTACCTAAAACAATGTATTTGTTCTACTGTCTCGACCCTTTAATGAGATAGCATAGTATTTCAACTGAAGTAAAATTTTAAAATATTCTATTGCTACTACATCCTAAGTATTAATGTTTTTAAAAAATAGAAACAAAAGAATGAGAAATCTTTTCCTATTTTCTTTAAAAAATCTTGCATAAGAATGTTGATAAGACTATGTACCAGTGGGAGTTATATCAAATGTGAAATCAAAATGAGGCCCTGGGTGCTTAATCCATCCTCAATATTTATATTCTCAATCAAAATTTGTTTTTGCAAGAAGATACCGAGAAGCCACACCAGACTCCCTACAAAGCCTCAAACACATGCCAGAAGGCATAGTGCAAAACCTCAGCGTCTCAGCCTGGGTCATATTTTAGGAATTATCAGTGCTCTGTCACAATGATACTTATCATGCCTACGAGTGCACAGAGCAAAACCAGCTGAATAAGGGCAAAACTCTCCTGTTTCTTTAAACAGAATTCAACTGCCTTGAATGACTTAATATAATGTCTGACATAAAAAGAAGTTACTGTGAACAGAACTACATTATAATAAGGAATACTTTGGTTTTCTTGATCTTCAGGAGGCTCCAGGACTTTCACGAATTCCAGATTCACATGGATTTCAACTCCCAGTATAAGTGCAACTTTGAAGAGGATAAGTTGAAGTTGTCGAATACCTGTAGATAGCGAGTAACAAGGGTGTATTTAATGAGTAAGCAATCACATTGTTAACACGAACATGAAACATTACTATTTCTTACACTGTGATGAATGCAAATGTAGCAACCACCACAGGATGTTGTTCTCTTCCGTTTCCTTTTTCTCCTACAGCACAATCTTGGGGGTAAAACTTGTTGCAGTTGAGTTTCTTAGAATACTTTTGTAGAGCTTTCCGTTAATGACATTTAAAGATTCTGCCAGCCAGTATGTTGGCCATTTTAGGATACAAATTTTACGTCGTATTACCCTGTAAATTAGCCCACTTTTACATATATTCTCATTAGATCAGGGCTGTGTCTGTCTTCAGAGTACTAGAATGAATATCAATATTCTTCATACTTCATAATCAAAACCTATTGTTTAACAAGTCCAGACTAACAAGAAAGCTGCTCCATAGGACTGTAACTTGTTCTACTGCCATTTTGCTTACATGAGACAATTTTTTTCCTCTGTGTGTGCACACATGCACTCACACATGCTTAAGGCAGATAAACTTTCTGGCAAACCAACAAAGTCTCCATTATTCTTCTGCTCTTGGTAACCTCTTATCTGAACAGTGCCCATGCCCTCAGATACTTACTGATGTGATCAATAGATCCTGCACAGAATTTCCCATAAAATTTCTTTGCGCCCAGTCCCCGAAGGTCATGGATAGTAAATGGCCAGAGATGCAACACATTGTTTCTTGAAAAAGTGTCCCTCTTCTCCACAACCACCACTTTGGCTCCCAGGAAGGCAAGTTCTATGGCAGTCCGTAAGCCACATGGGCCACCTCCAATAATTAAACACTAGCAGAGAAAAGGAGGAGTTTTACACAGGGTTTTGTATTAGTTCCACACAGTTTCTAATTTACCTTATTGGTATGACTCGATATTCAGCCAGACTGAGAGTGTATTCAAGTAATCTATTTAAATCAATTAACATTTCAAATTTTGTTTGCATGTTGTGTTCAATGAATTTACACAAGAGGATAAACTGTATTTAATGCAGACATAAAAGCAACTAATAAAAAGATGTAACAGAAGGAACAGTAAAAAGGCAAACACTTTTGAGCATCTGCTCACATATTTCTAACCTCACTTTAGTGTTTCTGAAGCACTTGCAGTAAACCAGATTATAGCTCTGTAAAACAGAGGGGAAAGGAAATAAGTGGTCTTAGTGTTGGCTATTTTTTGTTTTAAAGAGGAAATCAGTGTACATTTGCTAGACTTGTTATACAAATCTATAATAAGCCAGTAGCCTTACAGCATTAGTAACTCACTCTTTCAAGTGAGGGTGTACCCTGGATATAACAGCCCGGTTCAGGACATGTCAAGGGAACTCAGCAGACCTGACCTACTTCAGCAGGGCCAGGGAACTCAGCCTGCCCTATTCCATTTCACCCAGTGGTCAACATCCTCACCTTCAGGACAACCACATTTCAGGAGCTTAAATTGAAGTTTGCGCATCTTCAGAAGAATCACTTCCAAACGATTATAGAGGACTCTCACCCAAATTTCAGTTGACAGCTGTGATTTCTCACAGATTAACAAGCAAAGGATTTCCAGAAAGCCAGTTAATTAAAACCCAAGCATATCTAATGCTTACATTGACTGATTACTGAAAACTGATTAGAAACAGTCTTATAGCTAGACAAGGCTGATGTTCCACACCTCCCACCAACCCCTCCTCCAGACTTCACAAAATCTATGCCATCAGTTCAGGCACTGCAGTGGCTGGGGCAGGAAGAGCTGAGGTGGCTCTGGGTGGTGGGGAGAGCTCAGGCCCAACCTAGCTGGGCCCTGTTGCAAATCCAAAGCCATTAAGTCAGAGGCCAGACATGCTCTTGTGTGTCCCGCACACATAGCCAGACAGTGATTACAGTTTCAAAGCAAGCATGGGCTGTATCTGAAGGCTCGTTTGGATATGGGTCTGGTTCCCATTACACTGCAATTTCATAAAATAGAGTAATTTATTTATTTTGGTTTCTTCAGCATTTGTTTTCAAATTTAACAACTTAAGCAAAAAGTATCTGGTGCTGAATTTTGTCCATGACTTTTGTCCAATCCAATCATAAAAGTGCAAAAATTCTTTTAAAATTTAATACATAATTCCAATAAATTCCCACTGAAAGGAAAACTCCTGGGAGATGCTTTGGCTTTCCTTTAGGCAAGTGTTTTGTTAACCAGAGATATTACAGTTAGGCTGTTGCATTAGCCACTTGGCTTTTTTCTTCTTAAAATGACATATTTAATTCACAATTTCAGGACAACATTCCTCACTGCATGCTGAATATTTAAATAAATAAATAAATAAATAAATATTTGATACATTAAAAAAAAATCAACATATGTAATTATAAAGGAAGAAAATAGAGCGCAAATATAGCCTGACTGAAAGGCTCACTGGTGGATCTGGGTCAGCTCTTTTTTGCACATGCTTCTTAGGATTAACATGGGAACTTGCAACTCTGACAAGTGAGTGACTGCCTTCACAGCTACAGGGTCTGCCAGTCACGTTTACAAAGCAGTTAGAAATATTTTACAAATAAACCCATACATGGTCTGATAAGGTGAGGTTGTTTTCCTAGCCAACAAACTGTATTATATATAAATAAATGCAACCTTAAAAAGAAAAGAAAAAGCCAGTCTTCAAAGATTTAATCATAGTGAACCTTGCCAAGTAATAAAACCCACACAGAAAACCCTCCTGGTTCCTCCTGGTGCTCTGCAAACACAGTACGTCAGAATTTTAAGGAGGACTCTGCCCTCCCCCCTCCTCCTATCACCATTGACAAAGTATCTTCATAATTGCCTAGAGACATCATGAAAAATAGTTGTGTATTTGCCGTCACCCATGGTTACCTTCCAGAAACATAATTATCTGGGTCTCAGAGCTCTTTGTTCTTTGATTTATTAAGGATGTTTCCTGCTGGTGTAGAGCTTACTCTTGGCATTTTGTTATCTTTTTTGAAACTTCTAAGGTCAAAACCAGCACAAAACCCTTGCAAAGGTAATTCTTACTGCACTTGTGTTCCTATCTTTACTAAGTAAGGGAAGGGACAGTATCACTCCCCAGCTTTCTGCTCGTAAACAGTCACAGAAGAAACCTCGGAGCCAGCCTAGAACAAACCTTGGATGGCATCCTATTTTCACCTCCTTTTACCCCAAGTCTCCTGGCTCATCAGGACCTGATTTAGAAATTATTTTCTTGCAATTTAACACAGATTGTGACAACAGGCATCACATAAGTAAGTCTCACACAATCAATCCTGAAACATAAACAGAGTTGGAGA
Organism: Hafferia zeledoni; assembly: GCA_035583235.1. NCBI lineage: Eukaryota > Metazoa > Chordata > Aves > Passeriformes > Thamnophilidae > Hafferia > Hafferia zeledoni. The sequence continues at coordinate 5,279,601 of JAWWEV010000167.1, read as the reverse complement.
AATGCCAAAGGCTTCTTGACATCCACATCACCATGCAGAGATCAACTGCCTGTTAGTGGTGCCAGAATATCCCCATAAAAGGTAAACTTGACTTTTCAAAGCATCTTCTACAAGTTATTCCAAGTATCAGTTGCTGAAGAGGACTGACAAGGAGCATTTGAATATTTCTTGTTCAGGCTGGAAATGAAGGGAGAAAGGCTTGTACAGTTTTACAGGGCAGTTTATGCAAGAACAAGATCATGACAAGACTTCAGCGAGCTGCCTGAAGAATCAGTATCCCATTGGATGTTGCATCCTGGTTTACTACTCAGAGTACACCATGTTAGCGCAAGACAGAAATACTGAGAGAAGGCATTTTTCTCGATGAAAACCTTAGTATCAAGGGCTGATTTTCTGCCTGCAAATGTACATAAATACTTTCTGTCAAGCAAGAATCTTCACTGAATTTAGTACATTCCCCAAGAACAGCACCTACGTTAAGGCAAAATTAAAGAAAGAATAAATGATGGTGGAAAAAACAACAGTTATGCATCCATGTACATCAAATCTCCTCCACCAAACTCCAGTTTTGCAGTAACTGTCAGTTCTGAAGAGACTGCCCATAAACACCAACTCCCACAGGCAATGGTCACCACAAGTGCTTTTCTTCAGGATTTTATGTGAGCTAAATTCATCTACGCTTGCAAACATCCTGGACATGAATGATACCAATTACTGATAAGATATATGCAACAACTGAAGTTTTACACTTACAGTATAAACTGTCATAAGTAAATGGACATGCTGGTCTGAGTTAAACTTCTGCAAGAGTATTTTTAGAATACTGGTTAGAAAATTCCAATTCAAGAGGACTAACTAGGCCAGTAATAGTTGCCTAGTGACAAACTTAAGACTGTTTCAGTTTAAATTCATACTTGATAAGTAAAGCACAGGCATTTTTGTACCTCACAATAAAACACTAATAAACCCATGCATATTTTATAACAGTTGCCTACTTAAGGTACTGAGTAAATATTGTGTTAAACCCATGCATATTTTATAACAGTTGCCTACTTAAGGTACTGAGTAAATATTGTGTTTCTATGATACTGTTAAAAAATATTGTATTACTCTCCAAAAGACAGTTGTTTCTGTATTAGTCTTGTCCCATGCTATAACCAAGCACACTACACGTTGCCTTATTTATCTTCACAACGAAACAGAGCAGAACTTCACGTATTTTTTCCTAGTACAATTAAAAGATATCAGAAATTTTCACTTGTAATAATATAAACATACACAGCATTTGGTAAGTCCCATAAGCTTGTCTCTATTCAAAGGTCAGTCTGACTGTAAGAGATGCTACTTTCTCTCTATTAGTGTGCTTAAGAATGGCAGTGCCTTGAAAATCTGCAGAAAACATTCCTACACTGAATTAGAGCACTAAGTGAGGAGCCAAATGACAGCACAAATTACCTCTCTGACAACAGAATGATTACTGTGCCAGGCACGGGTTTTTGATGTGATCTCCAGTATATAATGTGCAAATATATGACTTACAAAGCAAAAAGGGAGGGAAGTGAGAGAGATGTGAAATAGAGGCCACCATCCCCCCTGTGTTAAATGGGCAGCCTGTGAATCCAGGCACCTGTATCCCATTTGGAAAAACCATATGCAGTTTAACAGCTGAGAATTTGCAGAATGCCTCCACTGGTTTTCACACAGTAAAGTAACGTGCAGAAACAATGGAGAGTTTGGAAGAAAGGAGGGTAAGGGCAAGAATACCAGCACCGTGTTTAAAAACACCCCAACCAACCAAAAAAACCCAACAACCAAAAAATGAAACCAAAATAACACTCCACAATGACCTAGTCAAAAAAAAAAATCTCATCCACTTGAACCGAGAGGCAGGATCTACTCATTCACCTTGAAAAATGTAAAAAAAATGTTACCTCTCAGCATGAACATGATCACACTCAAGGAATCTACCAGTTGGTAGTAGCATGGGGGTGGGAGATGCAACCAAGTATCTAATAATAGAAAAATCCTGTTGTAGCCCAATGCATTATCCCTCTGTTATCACCCAACTCTAAATCCCTCACTCCTCTCCTGCCCAAAGTAACCAACCATTGTATTAATCCTGGAAAACAAAAAAAAAGAGTGTTCAATGATGGTCTACTCTCTGTAGTTTCTTGCGATGAAGACAGAAGCTACAACCACTTCCTAATTTCAAGATTTTCTCATTTCTGCATTTTAGTTGTTTTAGAGATGAAAAGGAGGAGATTATTTTTAGACTCCAGCTCAACAACAACTGGATAGACACAGAGACACCCTTTGTTGCCCTAAGGCATTCCAAGTCAGAAGCACCACTGCTGCTACTCTTCAGTGGAAATGCACACACATATTAGTGAAAAAATAGAAAACACTTTCTGTCCAAGTTAGTTAACTGCCTTTAACTTATATGTAATATTTATGCAAATCACTGACTGGAAATCGAAACCTACATGAATGGATCAGACTGCGAGAAATGAGCACCAAGGGGTGTCTTTCTCCATGTGCCTCAAATCCCCTCACCCCAATGACTGCAGGTGTCCTCAGCAGCCATGGGTCCCTCCACACAGTGACAGGAGACTCTGCCCATAGAACACAGAGGGACAGAATGCTTTGCCTGTCCATGGCAAACCTTTTTCTGTCCCTTGCTCTGGGCCTCAGATGCATCCACTTCCATAGTCAGCAGATCTGAGATTTCACCTGGCCCTGGTCTTTGTGAAACACCCAAAGCAGCAGGGATGCACCAAGGACTAATTTGACTGATTCCACAGGGTTACATCCTACATGGATTTGGGCAAGTGTTTGTTAGTGATAAAGCTAAATGTGATGCAACATGAGACAGGCATGAATTGTAATGAAACAACACATTTTCTGGATCAGCATTGACTGTTCCCTGGAAAGGCTCCAAAGTGAAACAGCTGCATAAGCAGCTAGGGCAGACAGCTACCAGAAGCTGCAGCAGGAAGCTTTCTCCACCGCAGTGCCTTTCAATCCATCCCCTTTACTAGATATGAAAATGCTTCTGGCAAAAACAGGACTGCTCAGTAGGACATTCCTGACTTAACAGTTCATCTCACATTTGAAGTCTCAGATTTTATCACATAAATTCAGTGACAGCCACTGAATACATCAGTGTACCCTTAATGCACTAAGCAACCAATTTAGTTTTAAAGTTTGAAGCATTAGAATGGAAGACACTGAGAAATTAAAATCTATGAGCCACTTCAGACAACATGAAAAATGTCAAAGGTAGAAGCTTTATTTTTTTAAAAATATGAAAAAGAAATAAAGGTTAAACTTACAACAGGCATGACATGTTTTGTCAATTTAAGATGCAAATCCAGTCTTGCCACAGCCCTGGTCTACCAAAACACTTCAATGGACAGTTACTCCCCTATCCTCAACAACCCTATTCAGGTACTCGCTGCTTCTTCAGACGAGGATCCCCGTACAAATTGTTTGTCACCTCCTTTTCCACAAACCAGCCCAGCCACTGGCACCAGCAAAAAGGACATGTTGCTATAAAATAACTGCTACCAGACACATTAGAGCTACGTGAGCACGGCATTCCCATGACCCTGACGTGCCCTGCACTGCTCAAGATGCTTGTACTTGTTGAACCCTGCCATACCTATACAGCTGCTTCAGCAAAAGGCAACAGAACGTGACCCTGTTAGGAACAGCAAGGATAACTGTGGCTAAATAGAACAGCGATTTGGAAGGTATCCACTAGGCTGCATATATATATATATAGATCTATATATATATATATATATATATATATATATGTATACAG
>JAWWEV010000167.1:5226867-5275675 GCA_035583235.1 Hafferia zeledoni | reverse complement strand
CCATAAATGTAGTGTATATGTATATTTATATATAAAAGGGACAGTGCTGACTTAAAATATGAATTCTTCTCTTCACTTTTTGAGTGATATCAGATAATAGAGCATACACCCAAATTTTCTGTGGTTAACAGATATACACTACATGGAAAATATTAAAAATAATTAAATGAATAGAAATTGATTCTTCCATTAGAGGGGACAGAACACATAGGAGCTAATTGAACTTGCCCTACAAAGATTAAGTAGTATTTAAAAGTGTATTTTTTCACTGTTGTACTATGTCTTATGAATGCCTTATAAAATTAGCAAGGTTAAAAACACTTCATTTGACAAAAATAATATTCAGTTAGATGTATTTCAATGAGAGATCCTAACTGTCCAAAGAGTTTTTTGGACACTGCTTAAATGCTTTACAGACAGTTCCAAAACCTACTCTAAAATATTATTAAGACTAGCTGGATCTTGCTGAATGGACATCTTTGGAGAGTGAACACCACATAAATACCACTGCTGGGGAAGTTTGAAGGCAGCTGGTAACAGTGGGGCTCACACAACTCTAACAGCAACTAAACCCTGCCTTGGCCCATGAAGCACATCACAACTTCTGCCTTCAATCCCAGGGTATTTTATTCTTTGTACCCCCAGCTGAGCACCTCGGAAATACACAGTTTTGTCCTCTCCTACCAAAAGCACCCAGATCAGCAACTGGCAAAAACAGACACAGCTTTTTCTTTATCTGCTCGGACTGTAGTATGGATTTGAGGCTGCCTAACACATGCTGACTTTGGCCAGAGCTCTTCCTCCAGCTCTGTGCCCTGCAGCTGCTGCACTCGCAGCTGGATGCAGCACAATCCAGGGATCAGAGGATCTATCTTTACTGCCCTCCTGTTTTATTGAGTCAAAATGCCAGAAGTGAAACATTAGTACATTTATTGCATTCATTTGGCTCATCTTTAATGGCATTTTTTTCTCTTTTTTGGAAGATAAGCTTCTGCATGGAAAAAAACATGTGCCTTTATTTTTCCTGGATGTATTTGGACACACTTGTCTACCCATCCTCTCTGTCACATGGATGTATGTACTAATATTAGATTTGTGTATTAAAAATTTTCCATACTTTGAAATTAAAGCAATGATATGAAAGATGTTTGAAACTTATATTCTGCTATGCCACACACTGAAGAAGGGCTGCGTGCAGTCAGGATGCTGGAAGGTCAAGAGTTCCTTCAGTGATGCATCAGAGAGATCAAGACTTTGGAGCTTTTCTGAAGCGTTCTCTCAGGTGGCATTGGTCATATTTAAATACACTGACTTAATTGCAGCCCTTTTATAACAATTTGCCAAAATGAATTCTAAAAAATTATAGTTGATAGACATAATACAAGTTAGTATCCTTGACTTTCCGTTCCCCTGCACCAGTCACAGTTATCTGAAAACACCTGCACGTCATCTGACATGTTATACTAATTTCAATAAACATATTATCCACCAGAAACTGGGCAAGAGCTTTATTCCAAAAATCTCCTCAAAACAAGCACAAAATAAGCCCTCTAACATGCTTTGGAATTAAGAGTATTTGCTGTTTTCTTACCTGTCTTTCATTGTAATCAAAACATGGGAAAGAAAAAAAAACAAGCCCACACCCAAAACACAGAAGAGATTGCTTTCTTTTCTTTTTTGGCCAGTTGCTTAAACAATCAAAACGAAAACAAGATAAACCTTGCAGAAAGAATGTTGCCTGACTCTCCCAGTCATGAACATGGTTGGCAGCATGTAAGCACCTTGCCTGTTTATTGTAGGCTCACGCCTGTCATACTGAGATAGTGCTTCAAGGCTATACTTACAAACTTAGCAAAAAAAAAAAAAAGGAGCCCAAAACAAACCCATGAAAGTAAAAATTCATCCAGAAACAGGGAACTGATGAACAGAGATAAAGAAATAATGGCACCGAGAGCCTCACCTCTGAGCACAGCAGAGACCGAGCAAAGACCAAGCCTTGGTAGCCTTGCAAATTGTGACGTTGTGAGATTGAGAAAGAACAGATAATCCTCTACAAGGTTTCAAGGGTCAGGCACTGACCAGCCAGCAAAGGACTTGTCTACAGACCCAGAGGAAAGGACTTCTCATGCTCCATGGCATCCAAAGCATGCAGGCAAGTTGGTCAACAACCATGGCTTTGCTAATGAAGAACCCAGTAATATGCTTTAAAAAACGAGCCCTGATGCTACAGCCTGGCCTGTCTACAGAGATGAAATACTACACTGAACCTAGAACTTTTAACTAAACAACAATCACAACAATCCAATAAGTGAGCTATGAAATTGGCTTTTTCAAGTAAGTGGTGAGTCAAGTGACTTTGAGGATATTTCACATAATATTTTGAAATATGTTCTGAAATATGTATTTCTATTAGGTGAATTATTAACCAATACCTAACGAAGACTTGGCTTTTAGAAGCCAGTACTGGGTAAACAAGCTTATACAATACTAGACGTAAGTCTGAGTAAAAATTCAGACCTTTTAATTTTTATTTAAAGAGCTTAATCATTTAATCCCATAATTTCTAACACTCCTAAACAGAATGACTGTACAGCAGCTATAGATGAGCTCAAAATGCTACAAGAAAGCAGAAGTTCTGGGCTCCTGAGGTCTCTTTTCTTCCAGCTCATCGTTCAGTCTTCAAAGTCACTGCATTTCCGGTGCCAGCACTCACAGCCACTTTGCTGGTAAAGCCAAAAAGAGCTCCAAAGAGTGATAACCTGACTTTTTCTGGTTTAACTGCTCACTTGCACAGACCAATTTACCATGAGTAGACAATGCTCAATGCTTTCACTTTCTACAGTTTTACTTGTAATTTGATAACACTATGAATTACCACCCAGCACCTCCTCTTGGCAACACGGCACTTGAGAGCGTCAGCAAACAAGAGGGACTTGAAATGTTCAAACCACCACCATTAGAAAATGTGTCTTTAGCGTGACAGTTTTTAGGAAGGTTTCTGAAATCAGGAAAAGTTAACAGCATTCATAGAACTCACAAACCAGGCTGCTGGCATCATGTCACACAGTGAAAATTAAGATTTCAGCACCTCTAGTTCAGTTCTCATTTCCAAAAACTTTCTGTCTGAAAATAAAGAAGGTAAGTAAAAACTGAAGAAAAGAGTAATGAAAAATAAAAGTAAACACAAAATGGTGGGAAAAAAAAGATAAAAAGGAGCATGCTTCAAAAAGAGGGGCAGAAAGCTGAAGACAAAATTTGGCAGCAAACTGCACACCACAGGTGTAATAGTCTCTTTTACACCAACATCCAACACAATAGAAGGGAGATAAACATACAGAGAAGCTCAGTGTTTATTTACACGTATTAATGAGTCTGTTTTCACATTCCAGCCAGGGTGAAATTCAGATGGAGACACCTGCCTCAACAACACTGGCTGCGCTTGTTCTGCCACTATCAGGGCTGTATCTGGGCTGCCAGGCAGTGAACTTCCTACCCCAGATGCCAGGCAGGAGATGGAGAGCCTGGCCCAGCCCTCACAGCCCCATGGCTGGCCAAGCAGGGACTGGCAGCTCCACCGCTCAGGAATGGCTTTTACCACATGTGATTATTTCCTACCTTGCTAAAAAACAACTAAGAGAAAGGGGAGTTGCGAGGGGAGCCTGAGAGAAATGCCTTTGCCTTCCACTGAGCGCTTGCTGATCTGCATAACTTGTTATTACCGCTCTGGGTGTGTAGTCCTTGGCAGGAAGTTCACTGCCATCTCTTGCAATGTTTTCTAATCTAAGTTGCAATTTACCCTGGAGCAGTTGTTTTATCTGAATTGTAAATCCAGCGAGGATGGCAGAGCACAAGCAGGACCGGGACATTTTGCTGTTGCACAGGTCCTTTCAGAGCTGCTCTTTCAAAAGGGCAATACAAGGAAGCAAGACAAGGCTAATCTACAGTGTGGCAGAACCACATGGTTCCTTCTCAGTCAGTATCTTAGTCAGATCCAGAGAGTGATGCAAGACAAGTCAGGCAGTATCTCTTGGTTGGTTTGGTAAGTAGAAACAGCCTGCCCTTGGAAAACACAAGCTGTTCTTCAGGGCTGAAACAGGAGCAGCAAATGTGCAGGGTAAAACACAAACTTTAAGAAACTAATCAGAACTTGACCTAGCAGCATCAGCCAGACTATTGGAGAGAGAAGGTTAAATTCTCAACAGTTCTGGTTGTGCTCTGACCATTCCTGCTTCTCTGTTCTGGACTTGCTCTAGTCCCCACTTGCCTGTAATGCACACTATGGGATTTCACTTGCACCAACAAGGTGGAAAGGAAACCATCCCAGTCCCCAACACAGTGGAGACGTCCCCAGACAGGCTCCCAGGATCAGCATTACACCCTATGGACTCTGGCTGGATTTGTGGTTCATTACAAGCACCAGCACATTTTCAGTGGCATATTCCAAGTTTTCTCTGGGTATTACACTCCTTTGTTGGAATGTTCATAATCTACCAGCTTTTAGAAATTTTACCCTGCTGATCTCAGACCATTTCTTCAACTTTTTAAGAATTTAGAAATTTTAATCCTGTGTTTCAAATCACTTGCAGCTTGGTCCTGCTTGGTCACGTTTGCTCCATCAGAACAAACCCAAGGCCTACCTGGGGTACCTGCCAAACTCCCACAGTTTTGGAAGATTTGAAGCAAGAAGTGACCAGCTGCCAGCTCTCCTTGACAAAACTTGTCACCACAGAAATACTTAGTTTTCCCCCCTGTCAGGTTTGTTTCAAAATACAGCTTTAACTCACCCAAACATTGCCAAGCTGAGAAAAGAATGAAGAACTAGAAAATCGAAATAATGTCACATTAGGGTGTAAGCTCAGATCATTTTTCAGTGAGCACCTTTCAACAGATATACAGGTTAGTACACATATCCCAGGGACCTGAAATGGCAAACAGTTTGCAGACACAAATTTTGTGTGTAAGTGCAGACACAAAGTGGGAATTTCAACTGTTTGACATCAAATAATCCACCCTTAATGTGGCAGAGAAAGAAAAGCAGCAAAGAAAGCGAAGTAAATGAACATAATTTCAAGGACATTAAAAAGTAATTTCTATGTTTTCTTTACAACAGATTCTAGTTGAACTTCTTTTTTCACCATGGACTCCATCACTATAAAGGCTTTTTAGAGAGAAAATAGAAATAGTTCTGTTGTTTGCTAAATAAAATAAGCTTCTACTCAAATATTTCTCATTTTCTCCTCTTACACAGCATCTCTTAGAACTGTGGTGTTGTACAGTCAACCAAAAGCATATTAAAACCTATCTGCACTGAGGCCTAAATGGAAGCTAATACGCAATTAGATTTGTCAGCAGAAAGAGGAAAGAAAGCAACCACAGCCCCAAAGCCCCCGTTCTCAGGACAGACATGGGAACCTCGGGAAGGACCTGAACTGGAGGAGACAGGAAATTGCCCTATTGTCTGAAATCTGGGGTTTAGCAGCCAAGTGTTTAATCGCTTCTTGGTAGCAAAAGTCATGTATTTCCTCACTTATCAGTACACAAACATTATCAGGGCAAAGCTGAAAGCGCAGCTAACAACAAACCCTTAACAACCACATCTGGCACCCTCAGGGTCTCTCTGAAGGCAGGAGAAAGACCTGAGAGAGCAAATGCTCAGCGGAGCTCTGTGCCAGGGACCAGGCAGGATATCCCCGTGCCCCCCACACCGCCCTGCCCGGTGGACGGACACACAGCCCGAGGGACGAACACACAGCCAAACCCTGGAGCCCTGCAAAGCCACAGTCACCGGGACATACCCGGCCAGAATCTTTTGTTTCATTCAGACTTAATTAAGCCACTTGTGGTGACAATGGTGGTGTTTTGTGTGAAAGTAACTGAGTGTCCCTCCCTGTGGGAATCTTTATAAAATATCTAGGAAATCAGGTCAGGGTGGGACAGTTCCCTTCTCTCGATTATTTGCACAGTGCTGTTAAAGTAAAATGTAAAGCTAATGTTACCTTGCAAGAAAAAAAAATAAATTCCCAAATGCCTGAAAAGTCTTATCTAGGCTGTCTCATTATGCTACTTTGGCCAGGCTTCATTACCTTTCACAACTGATAAAGCTGAAAAAACTGTATGTTTGTGGAAATGTCTCCAGGATAATAAAAATAAAGTGATTTCATTACCAAATCACACGCCAAACATTTGCTTTTGATGATGTAATTTGGCCCAATCTCCATTTAAAACACAACTCAAAGAGTCAAGTACTTTGTTTTGTTTTCAAAGAACTGTCTGCTATGTGTCATGTCATCACCCGAGCTTCTCTCCATCCTCTCTCTAAAAATCCTTAGAGAAATGAATGCCTAGACACTGTTCAACAACTGTGGTTTCACTGCATCTTCATAGGTGATTTACTGCTTCTCCTCTCATCTCAAATCTTCCTCACCACTCATTCTCATTAGTCCCATATTTGCTACTACTTTGAAACAGAAGTTGCTTATTAAAATTCTGAAAAATAAATTTACAATGCAAATCCAGTGTAAGACTTTTGCTGCTTTGTCCTAAAAAGTAAAAACAAAGAAGCACAGATATAAAATTAAAGAGCTTGTCTTTCAAGTATACTAGATATTGCTTCAAAAGTCGGTAGAATGCATGGCCTTTAATATTCCCAAAACCTCAATAGCCTCTAGATTCTACTATCCAAGCACTGTGTGTTTGGATTTAAAAACAAACAAACAACACACACAGACAAAGTAGCTGAATGTCTCAAAAAGACACAACCTTTCAGTCACTAAGCTTCCTAAATTAAGCAGTAAACTTCTAGTTTCAAATTCTATGACCTTCACAGGAATGCCTTTTTATTATAGTAAGCAAGTTAGCAACACTATCTAATACATCTATGATGAGTTTGGTGTGTTCATTATAAACCCTGATTATCAGGTTTGGAAATCTCTCCATTTCAATCATTATCTTGAAGAAAGCAGCAAAAGGGGATGAGCCTCTAAATACTTCCTTTTTATAGAATAAACAGGTTAAAGTCTTCATTATAATGTGGATGGTTTTGAGTTGAAGCACAACTGGCATTACCTTCTTTCATTTTACAATTCAATTACTCTCTTAAAAAACAAGTATTTGTCTCGAGGGATGCAATCAGGTCACGTGAACACACAACCTCACTGGCTTCAGTACCAGTATGCACAGCACTGGAGAAACCTGGCTGGAAATCCCAGTTGCCTCTGATGGATCAACTTTGGGAAGAAACTTACCCACCATAGCTGCAGGTTTATACATGCGGGATCATTTGCTTAATTAAGAGACAAGTGTTTGTTTAGCACTACAGAGGAAGGTGGGAAGAGGAAGACATCTAGAACCCAGCCTGCCTCACCTACCATGAGAGACAAGCTGCAGAAGAGTATGTTTGTAAACACTTGAGGACTGATAGGAAGACAATTTCTACCTAACAACACACAGAGAGACCTGGTGCTCACTCCTCATCCTGCCGATCACCCTATGGCTACGGAATGTGGCAGCACCCAGCGCTGCCCAGGAGCACCTCTTCCCTTTCTCAGCTCTGTGGGAAGGAGAACACCAGGCAAAGGAGGCTTTGTAAACCCAAGTAATTAATTTGGCAGTCTTTGGAAATGAAGACAATATGAAAAAGCAGCAGAAGGGGTTTGGCACATAAAGACCATCCTCCTTTTAACATTTACAGGTACACCAGTGTGGTTAGTACGGGGAGACAAGGCTCAGAACCAGTGCAGAGTCAGTCACAAAACCTCCAGCACCATTTCTGCCCTAGGGCTCCTCCCTGCTGACTCACATCCTGACCCCCAACTCTCCTGATACAATTTGTTGTCTGTAGTGCTGCTTTGGCTAAATCATCAACCCACCTAAGGAGCCGTGGAGCCCTCCCTGCTGCAGGGACACCAATGCCATTAAGTCCAGGTAAGCCTGACAGCACATGACACTACCAAAAAGAGCCACTCTGTTTTTATGAAAGTCCTGGAAACAAGGTTAAATATAATTACAGCGTCACTCCCTTGCAATATCTTTCCCAACAGGAGTTTTTGGAAGGAAACCTAATCTACTATAACAAAAGATTTGAAAGGCCAAGTTCAGTAATGAGTAAAACCAGAGATGCACTTGGGGACATGGCTTTGTGGTGAACACAGTGGTGCTGGATTAATAGTTGGACTCAATGATCTTAGAGGTCTTTTCCAACATTAATGATTCTATGACAGAGTTCAAGATAATTTGCTTTTTTTTAAGAATTTATATCATTCTATATACATATCTATGTACAAATGTACACAAGTATATATTTATATACAGAGCATTCAAAACTTCTTAGCTTACTTTTATTTCATTGCTTTATGCTAATATTGTTCAGTTCAGCCTTGAAACTGCAGCTCAGACTGTGCAAGTCCTCTGCCCAGGAACTGTGCCCAAGGTCTGCAATACAGATAAGGCTCAGAAGACCAAAGCTGTGCACAGGAATGTGTGCATCGTTCCCCCTTAAACACACACCAACATCATCTGTCCCTCCAGAGAGAAACACCAGTTTACCAAAGCAGCTGCTAATTACATAGTAGCACTTTAAACAAAGTTTCCTCAGTTCTCAAGTGTAACCGTGTGTTTTGAAAAAACAACATACAGGTTTGAGGGGGAAGACAACACCACATTTGCATGCTTTAGAGAATCAACACCTTTCTTCAGAGTCAGTCTGGGATGTTTTCAGGTGCAGCAATCTCTGCTCTCATTAAGCACGGGAGAGCTAGAATTTCAGGTGCACAGTATGAGCCAGATCCTACCCTCTGATACATATACATACCTATCTTAAACATCAGTGGGAGCCTCATTTATATGTGCATGCACATATTGGTATCAGCTAAACTGGCAGTAAATCAAGTGCAAATAATGAATGTGCTCCACACAGAAAGGTAACACTCATATACGCCTTAAAAAGCTAATGAATGTACTAACCCTAGCTAGATGAATTCTTGTTCATCACTGCATTAAGTTTTGCATATTCAAAACTTTAGAGACATTCAAAGCATTAGCATGGGGAACAACATATGTGGTGTTCTTCGATTGTCCAGCTATGCTTCATTCCCTGAAGAAACAAATAATCACTTCAGATCCCAAGCAAACTACTCTGCGTTAATTAGTAAAGGATGAACACCAGAGAGAAACTGTGTCATCATAAATAATTTTTGGTCTTTTTCTAGACATATTTGCAAAAACCACAGTATGATACCTACAGTTTTGCCTACTTAGGACAGGCTTCTGTTTCTCACTAATGCTGGTGAACTGTGCAAATGCCAGCTCCACAACCAGCAATTCTAAACAGGAATTATTCCTAATTTACAAGTTCGAGATTAAAGGAGGTTTATGTTTTGTAGAGAATTAACATTCATACAGGTGAACTAAAGCAGTTTCAAAAAAATTCATTTCTCCCCCAATTTTGTGCACATCTTTCTACAGAATGCTGGTCTTATTTTGGGGTGGGTTTTTTGTTGTTTGTTTTTTTTTCCTTCTGCAAAGACTTCAAGGAAAACTAATGCCCCCAGTAAGACAACTCTGAAATAGCAGTGGATTTGAACTTCTTTAAAATTGCTCAACTGGTTTTATTCATCCAGCTTAAAATGGTATCATGGTAGAAACCTTGAAAGCCGTATTTGGCAACGTTCTTCAAAAGCAGTGAAGACACAGGATTATAGTTATTTAGTTGGAGGGGAATGTTCCATATGTATAAAACTTGTGTATATTGTAATGAATAACTTAAGTGTGGCTGAAAAGTTTATAAGCACAAAAATCAACAAGACAGCATTCAGCTCTTAAATACCCTGTAAAAAATACTGGACCTCTTTTGGGCGAGGCAGCAGATTTTCCCTTTGTTTAAAAGAAAAAACAAACAAAAACCCCTTCCATGAGTAATTTAGAACTCAAAGATATTGTATCTCCTTTATCTCCTCCAAAGACTGGGAAGATTGCAAGGCCATATGTTCATCTAAGAACAGTGAGCTGCAGACTCAGCTACAGAGTTCAAGGCCACAACCTCATATAAAGCCTTCAACTCATGTATTTCTTTAAACGATGCCTACTAGCAACCTTGGCTCTGTTTGTAGAGCTGCAACTGCAAAAATCCACTTAGCTCACTGCTAATTTTGTGATCCTGCTTTAACATGTAAGATTTTTACTCTGGGCTTATCTACTTCAACCACTCCCCAGGTAACTCCAGAGAGGTGAGTGCTGGGCACTGCTGCCAGGATTTAGCTGCCAACTCCTCTTTGCTGCTTCACTACTAAAAATGGTACCTGGCACAGCATGCAACAAAGACAGGAACTTAAAATCACCAGCTGCACCGAGGGGAAACTGGTGGTATGTCTACTATAGCCTAACCTCCCTGCACTGGCATCTTGGTTGGGCTGCCAGGCTTTCTGAGAATTCCTTATCTGTAATGGGGCTGTCAGAGCCCACCACTGCAATCAGGAGGGAGTCTACACTCCTCTGTTCAGGGAGCAGAAATAGGCTTTCACAGCAGACTGTGATTCACGGGTGAGGAATGTTTGGTAGATATCCCCACCGAGCCCACAGACTGTGGATACTGCTTTCATTCCCAGCAATCTGAAGATTCATGTTTCTCTCATTAAATCAGCGATGACACAGTGAAGTGCAGGTCTGGGCATGGTCCAGGTTCATGATGAACATCTGCAAGTATTTCACAGAAATATCTATACCCACACTGTTTGCATACAGACATTCTATATTCATTTGCAAGTTGATCATACGTGCATCACAGATATGTCCATTAATTTCTGCAAAGACTTACACCATGTCACTAAAAATAAATCTTTAATCTCAAAGAGTAGTAATACCAAACTTTCAACACTGTGGAAGGTGTTGATTAGCCTCTTTCTTGGCAACTTTGTAAAGCATTTCACAGGCTATATATTTTATGTACCAACCCACTTCTATGAGTCTTTTTGCCATATATAAAAATTAATCACCTCACTTAAGAAGTTTGCAGAATTAGGCCTAGGCTCTATAACAACGCACTTGAGAGAGGACTTAATTTTTATATATCACATGGGTCTAAAAAATGCTTATTTTGTGCTGCAAATACTTCCTCAAACTGACCATGGAAATTTGAACCTGGGGCTGTATATGTATGGTTAAGGTGCATGTGGAATATTTCCTGGAATTTGTTAATCATCAGACACTCTCTCATTCCTTCCCTTTCCTGTCTGTTTTCATTACAAAGATGCTCCATGACATATGTTCAAGGACTTTTCCAAAGAACAAAAAGGGAGGAAGGAAGCACAGGTCAAAAAGATAAATGAAGGGGAAAAGGAAAGAAATAAAACAGAGGCTGTTGGGAACACAGTGCAAATACCTGCAGTGATGCTCTTCTAAATAAAACTATGTTAAGGACTTTTATTACCTTAGAAAACATTAATAATCTTTGGCAGCTCATGAAAAATGAATAAAAATAGAGGACTCTATAAGTACTGAAGGTAATGTGGTGTCCTTCTCCCTGGTGCTTTTGAGAAGTTTGAATGCAACCATGCAAACAAGAAAAAAGAGACTTCCAACACTGCCTATCAACTTGATCCATGACATAACACTTCAGTGCTAGTTATAATTATAAAGCCCTCCACAGTTGGTGTTTAGTTACGCTGTAGTGTGCCCCTCCTCTCTGTTCCACCTCTGTACAGCCAAGTTGCTTGTTAAAAGTTACCCTTCTTGGGGCAACTTTTAGCCATCCCTTGGCATTAAATAAGTGAATTGCTCTTGAGACAAAGCTAGTAGAAATATTCTGTGATGGCTAGATGAAACAACTGGCATGAACTAGAGTATTTGGTAGAGTTTTGTCAGCAAGATTTATACCAATGTTCACTGGTTATCTCTATCAAAATATGTACTGCATGCTCTGTGAAGAGAGTATCATTTCGTGTCCTTTCCACAACCAAGCTGACAAGCAGACTGTCCCCTTCAGTAGCTACCACATAGCAATTAACCACATTCTGCTTGAGAAAAATCACTTGCAGGAAAGAATTTAAATCCATAAATAGTGCAGGATTTCCTGTTGTTGTTGTTTAGTGACTAGAGCCAACACTGGGTGACAGACAGATCCCCAGACCTCCAACAGCACTTTCAGAGAACAGTTGAGGAACTGCTGCTGAAGCACATTTGGCCAGGCCTGGTCTTTTACAGCATGCACCAAGCAGCAAACTGAGGAGCCTGCTGAATGTGCTATGGTTTGTACCTTGCAAACCCCTACTTAATAAAGCAAGTAGTTCTTGTGAGCCTGGAATGAATGCAGCCTACTTCCTTCATTAGTTTGCATCTTACGCCTGACTGATGCTGATGTCTAGAAAGGGTAGAACACTCTGCTGCCATCACTGAGACAGACTGTAAAGCAGGCTGCTTTAACCCTCACTCTTGCACATCATGCATTTCCACAAAACTTGCAGAAGAAAAATACCTTGAAATTTGTGCAAATCGGTTGATAACAGTTTCAGTATATTAAAGGGAGAGTTACATGAATGGAATGCATGTGATGGTAGAAACTTTGCTTCTACAGGAAAACAAATTTTAAAGTTTCTAAGTTACAAAATCCAAACCTGAACTCCACTTACCTTAGTGTTCATACAAGATTTTCCACGTTTATACTCTTTGTGACTTGCTCTTTTATCAAGCTTGTTCCACAAAGCTTTGGCCTTCCATGTGGTCACTCGTGATTTTAGTTTGGTGTAAAAGTTTCTATTGTCCAAAGGATCTAATTCAAGTTGTCGAGTGAGAATATTGAAGGCCTGAATGGTGCCCTTGCATGTAGATGCTTGTACAAAGTTTTCAAATATCTGGCCAGCTTGACTGTATTTTTCATCGTCGGTTTCCCCCATGTTCGGAGAGAAGAATTTGAAAAAGATTAAGCTGCTGGAGCTCTTGTGCCAGGGTACAGGTGATCAACAATACCTAGTGCTTCCAAGCATGTTATTCCTAGAAAAGACAAACACAGGTCACATTAAAGCAGGTTCTGCATAGCTAAATTAAATCCACATCCAATATGAACATAAAACCCCCAACATACAGTGATTGGACAACCAGATACATAAAGGCACCCAAGTGTTACAAACCAACATACCATGCCTGTGCTGTCACAACATGTACTCACCAATACCGTTACAAAACCCCTGCAAAGTCATGCCTGCTGCTTCACTGACAGCCTGAGGATTTCCTTAACTTTTAGTTCAGTCCTAGGTAACTGATGGAGAAAACTCAAATGTCCAACTACTTTTCCCAAGTAGCATTTATGTCACAGCAAGTACATATCTGATAACGTTGTAATCTTAAAAATTCATGGAAACCTGCAGCCAAAAGTCTACATTATTTAAGGGATTCTTTTTAATCCTGTTGCACAAGCTAAGGCCAAGAGTGCAACTTAGCCAAAGCACTTCAGAATTGGCACAATCACTTGCCACGAGCACACACACCAAAACAGGCTAAGCAGAAACATCATCACAAAGTTACACCAGACTTGAAGAAAGAGAAAACAAATAACCGCAGAGAGCCTGCCCCCATTTTCCCAACTCTCTTGCCAGAATGAGAAAGGCTTTGGTGCCCTAGTGCATAGAAAGGAATTTTATCTCCACGTCTCCACATGTTAAATGCTGAAGTTATGCGTTTGGAGTCTTACCTTGTCATGTGCTGATGATATAAAGTAATGATGTTTGGCCCGCTAAGCCCCACTGGCTTTTCCTAGTAACATGATCACTGTCAAACTGTGCCTGATATTCCAGATAAATACCCTTACACTCTGCAAGAGCAATGCTATTCTAAATTAACATAAGTTTCAAAGAACTAAAATACTTTCATTGTGGCACTCCCTTATCCTTCTTTAACCTTGTTCTCCATCTCTAATGGGGAGCATCTTAGAGTCAGCCAAGGTCCACAGAAAACATCCAAGTGGCTCTCACATTTCCAAGAAAATTGTTACAGGTTATGTATAAACTTGTCCTCAGAAGAGAGTTTACCTGGACTCAAGTCCAAAATTTAAGTCATGTATTCTTTCTCTTGCTATTAAAGAATTATCCACCAGTCCAAGAAACCAAAAACTAAATCAATGCTTGCCTGACTTCCCACATAATTAGTTATTTTACTTGGAACATCATCTGTTGGCTGATAGTTTTAGAATAAATTGTTAGAAAGGCCTTTGAAGTTATGCTTTTTAATTTAACACTGTTCACAAACTATTCATTCTGTGCTTGCATTTCCTTCAAAGAAGAAAAGAGGAAACATAACCAGTAGAGACGAGACCTACCATGTCTATCTTACCATCCTGTAATACAGAAAAATATTATGCAACTTACTAAAGAGATCCCATGGGGAGATATGAGGAAGCATTTTGGAATACTCACATTCCCTGGCTGTGCTCAAAATAAATAACCTTTGCGTGCACATCATCAGTCTGTTGATGGTTTGTGGGTAAAATAAATTGGCATGTTGAGAGTTTGTACATTTTCCTAGACCAAATGTCATGATTAAATATTTGGTGCCAAGAATAAGCCAGAAAATTTCTGTTTTCCCCTCGGAATACTTCATTTATAGTATGCTTCATCCCCTTTTCTGAAGAGCTCTGTGGCTTTGTGAGGTAAAAGCACAAACATTTTATATGCCCTGCCTTTCAGGTCTAATTTTTCAAGAAACCAAGTGCCATGAACTCCCATTGACTCGAAAGGAGTTCAGGACATCCTGCACCTTTCCAGGTTCCAGTCCTCAGTGATTAATGAGAAAACCCCTCCAACAAATACATGTCAGCAGGAGGGAGTCCAGGGCCACCTTTGTGGGTGTGAGGGAGGCCCGGCACTTCCCTCACCAGTCCTGGCTTGGGGAATGCAGAGCCACATGACTGGTTTAGGTCAGTCCAAAAAGGGCCAGTAGATCCAAAAGTTCCATGGAGAGAGGGAAAGGTAGGGAACAACCATGGAATGCAATCTAAGATGCTAGGCTTAAACAGCTTGATAAATACATGCCTCAGGATTTGAGAGCCTTAAAAAAAAAAAAAGAGTTAAAATCAAGGCTAAACACTTACTTTACCTGCCTAAGGTAATTTTGTAATGGAAAAAGAAACCAAAGTATATTCCTCTTCCCTCAAAATAACTATGAATAGATTCTTGGGGAGCATGGAATTGTCAGTGAAATGTTCCACTTGGGACATGGCAGCTAAGGGAGTGGCAGCCAGATTAGCTTTCCTTCTCACTATAAATTCACACTGGTACTGCCTCAGTCCTACCAAAGACTTTGGCCAACACAAGAGCTATAAAACAGTCCTTCCTCTCCATTGTTTTATTAGCTCACCACAAGACTGTTGTTACGTTCATAAAACACAAGTATCTTTAAAAGCTGGCATAACTGGTGAGTCTGATCACAAGCTCTTTAATTCAGTATTTTTCCTGCTCACAGAGAGTAGAATTTTATAGCCCCAGCTGTTTCCGTCCAGCAAGGGAAGCAGGGGAAGAATAAAGCTAAGAGAGAAGAGCCATATCTGACCCAACCAAGGAAAACCAGCATGTGCCAGTGCTGATAACAGGGAGGACAAGGCAGAAAGGATGATCAGCAGGACCCACTACAGGAATGGGAAGGGGACAAAAACAGGGGCTTCCTCTGCCTTTCCACTGGGGAGGACAGCGAGGACAGTTTCTCCAGCCTTAAAACTTCGCTCCTCCAACACCACAAAGCCAAGACTGGGGCTACTTTTTCTGAGCACAAAATCTCCTCATGAACTTCCAAAATACTCCCAATCTTGTCCATACTGAAAAGCTGTGGAGAGACATCTCAGTTGAGACGTTTGCTCACTAGTGAAGCATTTCTCCTTACTGTGTCAGAGGTCATATTCTCCAAAAAAGTCCCATTTTGTGGTTAAAAAGCCAGGACTGGTTACTAGGGTTTCTGGACTGCTGCAAACACGTCTTATTTTCTCTTTTTGGTTGTTTGTTTTTTTTTTTTTTGGCACGAACACTGTGTTGACAGATGACAGAGAGGAAGATGGTGCTCTAAGTATATGCAGCTGATGGAAAAGTATGCATTTTTTTCTGAGGAGTCACTGATATTTCACTGCAGTATTGTATATAATTCACTACAAACAATGCAATGCGGACAAGAAGTTGAACAGGGTCATTCTTAACTATAATTAACGTTTCCTGTTCTGTAACTGTCTCAAAGACTTAAGAGGCAATGCAGAAACTACTTACCTGTAGTAGAAAAAGATTAACAGTGTTTGGCAAAGTGCTTGAGTTCTGCACAGTATTATCATTTATCTTTTTTCTTACTTCATCATATAGATCACTCTAGGGATAAAATACAGATCCAAAAGTCTCATCAAGGTGAGTCCTGGTACTGAAACTGCAAGCTATGCTTTTTAAAGTGACTATTGAACAACTTCTGGAAGCACAATCCAAAAAATATAACAAAGTTTATTTGAACCTTTACTGAAGTTCTACAGAGCCCAATAAAAATTTGGCCAGGGAAAGGAAAAGAATGAGAGAACAGGAAATATTCTGGACAAACAGTTCTTTCAAGTCAGAACTGAAGCATCCGTGGGTGAGATTTACAGCTAACAAGAATTGTCATTTCAGATCCTACACATGGTGTGTTAAGCACATAGAAGAATCTGGCTTTCCATGTAGCTTCCCGTGGTATTACAGGAGTCTCTTAAGAGCTCCTAGGCACAAAGTGCAAGTACCGGCAAGAAGAAGGTTCCATTTTGGTGGCCCTTCCTGGTGTCAGGAGTTATCCCTACCTCCTTTCTGCCTCCAGCTGGGGCAAACAGGAATGTCAGATAAGGAAAGCTGAGAAGTGCTGGTCATGCCTGGTGGCTGCCCAGGAAGAAAGCGAAGATCTTATTACAACTAAATGGAACACGGTGCAAAAAGACAGAGAGGAAGCAGAAATTAAAGCAATGGTGTGTATACAGATGTAGGCACAGGAAAGCAAATGCCTCCAGTCTTGGCTGATATTTCCTGTCAGAGGAACAAGCTCTGTTACTGCAGATGATTTGGAGGATACTGAAAAAGCAGCTCCACTGTCAGGACAATTCTACTCAGTATCTCTAGATAAAGGGATGTATGGAGCTGGTTCATGTCTGCACATGAAGTCTTCCAGCAGCAAGCTGAGCAAGCAATAAAGTTGACTTACAAGTCATTAAATGAAAATAAATTTTTGACAGTAATACCATGCAAGTTGCTTTTCAGCAGGGTCTTGAGGTAGAATACTCAAAAATTAAAAACTTTTTTTGGTTTAGTTGTCCCACTGGAGAGAGGACTATGTCAATTTAATTCAAACTTGCAGCACATAAGTCCTTCTTTAGTTCCTTAATGCTCTACTTCTAATATTTGAGAACATGTCCCTCAGAGAGATTGGAAAACAATTAAATTCCTCACATTTCAATACCACTAATCCTGATCCCATTTTCAATACAGCCCTAATTCATCCATGTTTACTGAAGTAAATTCTTTTATTAAGACTGCACTTTGGCTTGCAAGATACAATACATTTATTGTTTGCTTAAGGCGAGAAACATCAACACAAATAAAAGACTGGATTCTACAACATCTGTAGTAATCGTCTGCTTAGGCCTTCCTCATCATCAGTTAAAACTGTAGTATTGCTGCTGTCTCTTCCCTGACAGAACTGTCTAATATCTCAATACCATTATAAAAAGTGAAGCTTGCAAGTGACACGAGCCATGTTACAGGTCCTTCTATGTTTTTCAACTCAGTTTCTACTCATACTATGCACTTTGTTTTTATGGTGATCGTTTCAAATGTAAATATTTCTATCTGAAGGAAACACAGCTTTTTGGTGGTTTGGTTTATTTGTGTGTTGTCCTAAAACTGACATAAAAGGAGAAAAATATAAAGGGATGCTGGCAACAACCAAAGCTCTCTTTTGCTTTGCTTATAAAACTAGTTAAAAGCCCAAAAGCAAATTGGTCTGAAATACTTGTTTTCTATTGGTGACAGATAGAAAACACATTTCTTCAGATGCACAGTCCTATCAGAAACATTAATGAAGAGAAATTGC
Source organism: Hafferia zeledoni (assembly GCA_035583235.1). Taxonomy (NCBI): domain Eukaryota; kingdom Metazoa; phylum Chordata; class Aves; order Passeriformes; family Thamnophilidae; genus Hafferia; species Hafferia zeledoni. The sequence continues at coordinate 5,257,612 of JAWWEV010000167.1, read as the reverse complement.
CTCTGAACAAAAGGCTCTCAAACCATCTCTATAAACAGTCAGATTACTTTTCTGTAGTTTTATAAAAAGCTGACTTCCACAGAACTTGCAAAATAACTTTTCAGGCCAAGTATGGAATTCAAAACAGCTCCTACGGAGACACTCTGTGCCTATGAACTTACAAGGTTACCATACACGCTATCAGCTTGTTTTGCAGGAGTTATATGAGACATTTCAAACACAAGCCTTTCAACAAGTGCTGCTGTGCCAATTTAACCTGCTACATCTGAAAGCACCCACAATAAAATACAGCTGGAAACATGCACAAGTACAGTGGGTATTTTGTATATGTTCACAGGAAGCACAAAGTAAAACGAGCTATCTGTAGGATTTTAGCTGCCACACAGACTAAGCCACATTCCACACATTTTAAAGCCGAAAGCTTTTAAAAATAGTTCAGTTTGTTTCTTGACATCACTGGTCTGAGCTTTCCAGTTTTACTGTGGGAATACACTGAGCCACTGACAAGTCAAGTGAGATCAGCCACACAAGCCAGCAGCTTGCATGTGTCTCTGTTGCAGCCGGGCTTATGGGGAGATACCACACCGATGCGATGTCCAAGCAAATCTCAACTTTATTCAAATTACAACAACATATATGACCTCTCATCTGACCCCGCCTAGGGGCCAAGACCTTGACCCCATTGGCTCAGGGCTGTCTTTTGTACAAATAAGGTAATGTCCAAAGCCCCTTACAGGGGGTGGTACTGACTTGTTGTTTTACTCAGGTAAACTTCCAGGAGCTTCTAGCTCCTTCCAGGGACTGGGCGGCAACATGTCTCCATTCACAGAAACAACCTGGTGGCATGAGGAAAGCACGGGATGCTGCCCAAGGGTCCACATGTGCAATCCCAAGGCTGGAGCCTCAGGCAGCTGCCCCAGCTGCTGGTGGGCCCAAGGCACACGACACTCCTGCAATGCAGGTTCCCAGGTTTCACATATCACCAAACAGAAAACTGGCAGCCACAGGGTTCACACCACTCTGCAGCTTGCACATGAAATTCTGTCCTGTGAGCATCACTCAAACCCCCAGATGCTCATTTTGCAAGACACTAGCACAAGTATTTCAAATAAATGATTATATATAGTTTCCCAGGCATCTGTATGCAGTATATACTCAAATCATTAATCAGAAATACGGATCAAAAATACTATAATTTCTGAAGAATGAGCTATAAAGACACTTTCTTTTTTTCTTTTTTTTTTTCTTTATAGCAATGATCTTGTACCTACACCACTGCAAATTTTAACTCAAAACTTTCAAGTCCAATGGTTTTAAGAAGAAATGTCTCTAGCTCAATTATTAGTCTGTACAGGTTACAGCGAGTATTTAAAAATTATTATTTCTAACAGGGATGCTAAAAGCTCTATTACAAGGTCCCAAGTTTCCACACAGTCTACATCTTCAAAGGTAACTGTAGATTATTACACACAGTCATTAGGGGTTATGTGATACATAAACAAGATATTAAAATCTGACTCTTGTTTAGACTGGTTACAAGAAAGAACATTTTTTAGCTCTGTTGCAGTAGATCAGAAACACAATATAAACATATAAACAGCAGTAGAAAGTTTATGCTGATGTTTTCCTAGGTTATGATCACAGAGGCAAAGGAAAAAATTATACCATAAGGATAACATCAGTCAGCAAGAAAGCTTAAGAAAAGGCACCTGTTATTTAAGCTACAAAGGTGTTATGAATGCAGTTTCAGTAAAAATAATTAAAAGGACAATCTTTAAGCTCTTTGAAACTCCTGCCTTTCTTTTCCTATAGTGACAGTTATAATTTCAACCTCACACACTGGAACAGCAGAAATATAAAAATTAATCACAGAAAAGGTTGGTTTTTTGATTAGCACAAGATCTACTTTCCATAGGATGTTAGAACACTGAGCCAGACTAATTTGGTGAGCAAATAATACCCTATTTTTCATTACTGAAATCACACCCAGCAGGGAGGTGGCAGGGCCAGGCATATGAAGCAGGGACAGATGACATGAGAGGATAATGGAGAGGGAGCTCTGGCACAACTCCTGCCCAGCTGCCAGTGGGAACTTCAACAACCCACTCCCTCTCACAACCCTGTGTCATCCTCTCTGATCCTCACCCTCAGGTCACAGGCAAAACTTAGATGACACAACTGTGCCTAAGAGGAACATGGTAAAACACATATCCGCTGGCTGACAGAGCTGTCAGCAAAATCCCTGCTATAGACGCAGCTATACCAACAAACCTGAGCCACATTTGGCAGCAGTTCCCCTAGTACAGCTTTCTCTTTGCATGCAGCGGGACATAATTATGGACATAAATACACCATAAAAACCCCAAAGTTATGAATCAATAAAAAGTAGACTAAGTCAGCAATTGTGGAAATAATGTTGGCTTGCGATGTGTTGAAAGTAGGAATAATCCAGAAGGATGGGGCAGCGAGATAGACTATGAACTAACACAGCAAAATGAGACTGCCAAGGCCCCTGGCAGTGCCCAGTCAGGTGACACCACATTTCTAGGCAGCTGGTGGACCCTCACAGGGAGAAAGAGGCAAACACTGCCACCAGTCTTGATGCCTTCCTGTTCCCTCCATCTGGGAGACATCCAATGCCCAGATACAGCCTGTTTGTCTCCTTACTATGGTCACTCTTGACCCAGAGGGGCTGCTGAGCAGAGAGGGTGACCAGCACCGCTGGTGCTCCAGCTGAAAACTGCCCAAAGACATCAGCTGGAGACACAGAAGGTGCCTTGGAGAACAGTGGATACCAAAGTAAGACTTTTTTTTTGTTTCCCCTCAGGATTTCTGTGAGAAAGGAAATTAATATTTCCTCATAATACGAATTTCATCCTATGAAATTATGGCAGTGCTGAAGCCAACTGCCCAGGTTATGTCTTAGGGAGGAAAAAGAACAGCACCAATGTTAGTTTTCACTGATACATGCCAAAAGCTCTCTGGAGTGTGTTTCAAGCTGTCTTTCCAAGCATGGATCAGTAGATCCCTGCTCTCCAAGATGTTTCCCTCTCGTTATTGGGGCTGCACCAACTACCCAAGAGTTGAGCAGGAGGAATAAACAGCCAGCACAAGGGCTGCAAGACCTTGAGGGCTCCAGTCCACAATAATTCATTTGGCAGAGCTGCCCTCATCTGTAGACATCAGACGTCCAGATCAGCAACCAGGATTAATCCACTGAAAACACAGACAGGATTGCTTTGCCAATGATCAAAGAAATGAAACATTCTGGGCAATATTTCATATGCATACACACTTGCTTTTAGGAATCAACACATTCCATTGCTATAACATTTTCTTAGCACAAGGTCGCACACAGTTCTTCCTGCATTTTGTTGGGGCATTAATGTTATCAGTCACACCAAAACGCAGGGGAACCACAAAGCTGAAGAATCAAAGAAACCCCAGGGCAGTTTGGAGTTGTAATTGATAGGTTCCTTGGTTGCAGGACTGTCAATTTGCCACCAAAACCCAGCCATTGCATGACAGTGGAGAATTGTGAAGCCGCACCCAGACAAGTCAGCAGGAGGGTGATGGGAAAGCAGAAAATTAGGTTAAACACCAAACTCTGCTCCAAGGAACAAATACATAAAAAGACAAAAACAGAAAGGAAGTTACTGTAATGGTTTTGTATCTCTTCTACTTTTTTTTTTTTGTCCTTGTAAACTGGACCCAGAGTTACCAGAAGAGATTACAGAAGACATATTTTCTGAAAGTAGAAACAGTATTTTTGGAAGCAAATGTCCAGGACAATTTCTACCCTCCCTCTGCCCAGACTTACCAAAAAATGAAGAAAAACAAAGTATAAAAAAAAACCCAAATAAAGATTCCAAGAGAGTTACAAAAACATCATCCATTTCTTCTGCAGAAAAATCCTCACAGTCAAACAACAGAATACATCTTAAAACATTAGTTTTGGGAAATCCACCAGAAAAAAAAAATAAAAAAAAGATCCACCAAAAACCCACACCACCCAGTGGGAATAAGATGTCAGGAAGCAGTCCCTTCAGAAAAAAAATAACTTTGAGGGCAAAACATCATTAACCAACAACAGGAGGGATGACAAATGCATCACTGTTTTCACAAGGCAAGCTGAGATAAAGCCAGGATTAAATTATGATTCATCTTCTCCAGCACAGAAAAGTTTACTAGAAAACGTGCTTTTTTTGGTATTCCATAACTTAAGAGCAATTGTTCATCACACAGCCTGGCTCCAGAAGCTTAAGGTTTAAATCTCTATGTTAGTCCTATCAACCGTGTTGAAGGTCAGAGGTGGTTGCACCTTCTCATATTAAAAGATACATGCAACACTGGCCACTTGCTACCAAGCTGAACGACCTGCACTGTAGTATGTAGATGATGCTATCACCAGGCTCTTCATTAGTCATTGTTTCATTTGGAAAATTTACTTTATCATGTCCCTGTACTTCATTGCAGTAAGCAGGCAGACACTGTAGAAACGCAGGCACTTCTAAAGTGCCAAGGCTAAGAACAATGTCGATTTTTTCCTGAGAAGTGACTTTTCTCACAGTCATTTAGTCCTAACATTTGTTTTACTGTACAGAGGAGTCAAAATTTCTGAATGAAAGCACACATCAGTAGCAGGCTATGGCCGGCATCAACACATACCTATCTGAAAGGCAACATGAATGATGCATTTAAAGCCCTGAGCCTGTGTCAGTGCAAAGACATCGCAGGTATGTTAGACATACCCAGGAAGTTTTAAGGCAGAGATACCCTTTCATTCCCATATATTGACAGGTAGTTACGTGGAACAGCTACAGCTGCTTGGGGATCCTGAAATGATGCCATGTGGTGACTACATGGTGCTTACTTGAGCATAATGTTTTCAGTACAGAGCAGATAAGAGGCAACACATTTCTTCCCCTTCCTACAGCTACAGAAACACTGAGCTAAAGCTGCTTTGGTGTCCCAACTTTCAAACAGTCTGTAATTTTCAGAAAGAGAAAGGATTAACTGGTTCTGAGTTCACACAGTGCCTGGTACACAAGGTGCTGATTAGAGCTGCCTTTGTTAGAGAAAACAACAATTTAGGAAGGCAAGTGGTTTACAAAAACATCTTTGGTCAATTTGGTTTTGCTTTAGCACAGCCAAGCCTCTGCCAGCCAGTTGGATGTGCCCACTGTCCCATGTCTCAGTCCTGCCAGCACCCAAGGGCATGGGCAGCTTTAGTCTTAGCCCAGCTGCTGTGGGCTGCCCATGGCCATGGCACGGACCCTGAGGCTGAGCCCACAGCGCTGACCTGCCAGGTACCATGGTCCTCCTTCACTGTGCCTGCTCTGTCACCACCAGGAACTGTCAGAACACTCAAAGTTTGTACCCAACTGCTGATCAGAAGAAAACCCAAAATCCAATGTGCCTACACAAAGCAAACCAACTGAAAACATCAAGATGTGTTCTGTTATTACAGTTCCTTCATATACAGCTCAAACATCTTTAATATTCTCCAATTTACAGAGACCAAGAAGGAAAACAGAACCGACCATCAGAAAAAGGACAGAGCACAACACTCCTGGATCTAAATGATTCACAAAGGAAATATTGTTCAGCTCTCCACCTTATTAATACTTTTTTTTTTAAAGTTTTGTTATGGAGCCTGAGACCTTACGTTGGCTTGGACTTCTCTCTGATTTTATATTAGTACAGATTTTTCTCTCTTTTTTGCATGCAGGTAAACAGTATTGCTTTTATTTCACTGAAATGTGCAACCAGATCTCTACCAGATATCTCCAGTTACCAAGGCTGAGTTTACTAGGAATAAGGAGTTGGTTAATGCTCTAATACAGCAGCTGTATCACCACTGTGATTATATACCAAGACAACCAGTGCCCCAAAAGCCACATGCACAGTACAGGCATTGTTTGCAGCATGTTTTGAAAGTAGGACATCCCTGGAGTTCACTGCACAGGCTCTGAGTGTTCATAAACCCATGAAAACAGCACAGAACCAGCTTTTACTTGTGGGCCACTTTCTTAGCTATTTCACACACGCTGTAGCAACCTGCAATTGGTGTCTCACTCTGCCACTGCCATACCAAGCTGATCTTCCAGCCTAGGCAATGGCACAGGTGTGGCTGGTGATGGAGAGAGGATAGACAGGAGGGCAGATCTGTGTTTGGACCAGACCAAAATCTGCCATTGCCTCCGTCACAGCACAGTGACAGATAGTGGTTTGGGATGAGCAGCTGAAGGACCCTCATGTAACACCACTCACTACCCCACTACAAAGAAAACCCAAATTGGCAGAAACACTTCTAAAGATCCTGTACTACCTTTCAGCTTTGTAGAGCACTAGGGATGGGGGAAGAAAAATGAAAAAATAACTGTAATGGTACTGTTGGATGGGTTTAGCACTCCAGCTTTTCTTTCCTTGGGTTACCAAAGAGAACAAACAAGTGATACACTTCATAAAGCAAAGGAAAAAGTTTTGGACAGTTGGCACACAATATCCAAATGGATACAATTTGCATGGTATGAGCTCACTCCCATCGCGGAAAAAAAGTGGGTCAACATAAAAACTAGATCTCAAGTGAAGTTTAAAAGGTATTTATATCAGCTCTGGAAGCAAAAATTTCAAGGAACAGTGCTTTCTTTTGTGTGCAAGTCATATTACAATCAGATACTACTTAAAAGAAAACTCTCAAACCAGTAGCCAAAGGAGGAAAAAAAAAAAGGCGTGGCAAGATGAAAAAAGCTCAAATGCCAATCAAGGTATTTCCATACTGCAAATCTAAATCAGAAAACCTTATGAAAGCAAGTCTAGAAGTGACTGCAATAGTCAATGTCTTTAAGGTACAAGATGAGAGGTTTCACCCCTGCCCTCATTCCTGCCAAGCACACAGCACTGTGAAGTACATTAAGTTCAAAAACTACAGCACCTCCCCTGTGAGTGGCACAGATTATCATAGTAAAGGCTCTGAACATCACTGTCTCTTTGGTGGTGCTTTTGGTGCCTGGTGCAGCTGGGTAGGATGAGAGGGCTGTCAGACCTCATGTTCCTATCAAAGCTAGAGAGAGCATAACTTCTTCATTGATGCTATCAACTTCAAGGAATTCCTTTCAAAGGACGTCCATCAGACATGCCCCAGTGTGTGTCTGGGGAAAATGGGCTCGCTTCTAGACAGATAATGGTAGCAGGTTAAACTGCCACACTTAAAAACACACACAAACATATCCAAGGATATACCCAAGTGCTTTGGCTTTGAGCACATATTGCAGGGCTCCTGCGGCCTCTAATGATGTTGACCTTTTCAAGAGAAACTGTTTGTTGTATCTCATTTGACAGTTTTTCTGTCTTCCACAATCCAAAACCCTCCTCCCCCATGCCACATATGGCAGGGGCTCTTCCACCTATGCCCTTTGCTGCCAGTGAATGTGAACAGTGACCTGCCTGGGGGAGCAACACAGGCATACAGAGAAAAAGTCAAAAGCCTTAGTAACAAAGGGCCCTAATGCATAAGCCACCAACATCCAGAACAGTTTATTCGTAGCATTCTGTGACTGACAGGATAAGCTAATAGCTGAAAAACACAATTTTCTTCACTGGACAAAAGATGCAATATGTTTGCATAAAAGAAAACTAAAAAAAAAATGGTGAAGGGGTACAAGTTACAGATACTGAGTTACACAGGTCGCCATTACAATCCCTCCTCATGCTGCCCATAAGATGTGCACATGAGCTGCTGCTTTGAATATCTAAAACTGAGTCTAAGGGAAATTACTATAAAAACTTCAACGGATTCTTAATATCCAGAGTATCAACGAAATATGAATCAACTTTTGCAGAGCCTATTTCCCCAAGGCATCTTGGCAGGCAACATGGGGCAACACACAAACAGTTCACCTCGGTATTTTCAGGTCAGTGCAGCATCAGGCAGAGAGCACCTTGCTTTCTAAAAACAGAAACTGACAGCTTCACCCAGGCCCCTTCCAGCCCAGCTTCTTGCCGTTGTGGCAGCTGCACTTACGTGGTTACTCCTTTTACCTTTACTGGCAGGGCCGCGCCGAAGTAACCCTGACTCATCTCACAGCACGTTGGCAGAGGTCTAAGTCATCACCAGCAGGTTAAAAGGTCAGGTCAGGAAATCTGATTAAGGCACAGCCCGCCAGGCAGGAGAAAGGATTGCAACAAGGGCATTCAGCACAGCCACTGCTACTGTGACTCTGGGTCTACAAAACACTGGAGCAAAGACAGAAAACACCCCGCACTCGCAGGTGATACTGGCACAGGGAGAAGAGTCCACCCAAGCTCTGACAGACTGTGTGACAGCACAGGCACAGGTACTGCTGGTGTTAAGTACCGTAAATCGAAGGTCCTTGTATTCCCAGACAGGATAGCCAGGTTATTAGCAACAGGTAGCAACACAATTACCACAGGATTTTCCAGATGGATTTCTCCACTTTCTTGCCTACACCCTGTTTTTCTAATCCCTGTGAGGTTGCACACACCAGTGCATCTCAGCTTAAAGTTGACAATTTTACTGCTGGAATTTTAATCAAAAGCAATAGGAACATAATGAAGGATACAGGCTTAGAGAAGAGAAAAAACAAGTAAAGGCAATAAAACTGAACGAGCAACTAAAATAAATTTTGGTGGAAGAACCACCTCTGGCCCAAGTCTCACTGCCACTTCCCAATAGAAGTTCATGACAGTTTTGTAAATGACACTGACTAAAACCTTCAAGTCACAGTATCTTGAGTGAAATCTTTAAACATGCTACACAAGCAAAAAGTTCAGCTGTTTCCACCTCCCCTGAGCATTGGCAAGGTTATCATTACACTGTCACTGCTGTAAAACAAATCCAGTCATCTACAATTGCACCACGGAGAAGATGGTGCTGCTGAAAACAGGGGAGGGACTGCACCTGCTGGGGTGTGCCAAGCGAAACTCACCATCAGGGCAGCACATGACTAAGCACGTATTCGGGCACATCAACACTCAGCCACCCATCTGAAAATGCAGGCAACTTCTTATCTCCCCCCACCCACCAATCGGTGAGTATGGGAAAGGCAGGCAAACCAAGTCTGAGAAGACTTAACTAGAAAAACACCCCAACACATCACAAGATGCAAAATAACCATTCACACAGGACATTAAGATTAAAATTTATCAGGTAAGAAATATCAGAAATTTGGATCCTATTTCGAAAAACAGAAAGGGGAGTGCAGATACACTAGACAGAGACTCTTCATGTGAATATAGGTCTGTTAGGCAAATAAATAATTAATATAAATGTTACATTTTTTTACTACATACTACCTGTGAGAGGTAGCATTTTTGTTGTCAATACTAGTTTCTAATGGAGGTCCAGAATCATCTTAGTTTTCACTTGAAAATCCCCAGACATGGCAAAAAAAGAGAAAAGCTCTATCTCTTCAAGATGGTTTCCCCCAAGAAAGCAGAATGATCATTAAAATCATAATGGAATCCTCAGTCAAATAAAGAAAACGCTGTTTGACTTCACTTGCTCCTCCAAAATTTAAAAAAAAATATTTATTTCAAAAGATGAGCTGCTTTTTTAGCAAAGCAAAGGTGTATTTTTACAAAGGTGTATTTTTCTCATTAGAGGAACAGTCATTAAAATAACAAAGGCTTCTATGAACTGACCTGAAGCTCTGACCACAACCTTTACAACATCTCTTGATACCCTGAAGGGGAAAGTTGGACAAAGTGATGAAGTAAGTTTGTTTTCTACTTTGTAGAAGTACAGTAATTCTCTCTCTTGCACACATTTACAATAAATTTGGCATGTGGGTTGGCAGATTGGCTGGATGACAGCTGATTAGGCCGTCCTTTGCTTGTCTGTGTGCTACTTCAGTAGAGCAAATACAATTGAAAACCAGTGGTTCACAGTCTCTTTGTACACTAGAAACATTAGAGTAAAAAAATGTGGTATGTCTGTGTCAATATTTACCTCCAAATGAAATCTTGTGGGCAAATGCAGATCTGCTATACTATATAGGCAAATCCTAGATTTACCTTAGAAATCAGTGAAATAAGAGAGACAAATAATTATACAGCTGTTTTCCAGAAGTCAGTGTTGGTAGTTATATTAGCTTGAGATTTCAAATGAGCCAAATTGCCTTCTAAACATCTATCCTATTAAGTTCTGTGTCAGAATCCACAAAACTTTACCTCAAAGGGCAGGAGTTTCATATTGACATTGTTTTGCAGAACTATCTGCTTTACCTGACTATCTGAAGAATGCACACAAGTGCTCCATTAGAAAGAGCTGAGTCAAGAAACTGCCAAACACAATGGTAAGTCACTCAAGTATTTTATTGAATGTCAGGTTGAGCCTTGGACTTAGTTTTGTAAGAGGAAAGTATTGTGAACAACACACAAAAATACCTCACCTTGCTCTGAAGGAGCAGTGTAATTCCTTTTGATCTCTATTAATGCCTGATAAACAGAAAATAATTGGGAGACCCCATAACTGAGCTTGAAGATGCTTCTACACACTTTCTACACCATTTATCAAGTCTGGTAGTAGCTAAGAAAGTAGCTAGAGACAGATCTGGTCGTATATATTTAAATGCATGCATAAATAAGGCCATAAGATATTACCAAACTTCTGCATTTTTCATGAAATAGCATTAGAAATACTGCAGAAGCCCTCTATGTGCATGCATTCAGCAAGCAGTCACAAGTCTTTCCTCAGTCAAGAAGAAAATGGAGAGAAAGAAAATAACCCTGCTCTTTGCATTTTTGTGCAGGTAACACAAAGACCTTGCAGATCTCCTTTCCCACATAAATACAGTGAGGTAAACGCCCCATTGTGAGTTTTCATTGCCAGATCAGAAGGAAACACGAAAACCCTCCCGTCTGAGCAAGGGGCCAGCACCCACCTTTGCCATGCTCCCGGTTCATGGCACAGCTCCTCCTGCCTGTGCCAGCACCTGCTGCTTTGCATCTCCCCAAGCCATCATCTCCCTCGGAGGGCTGCCTTAACTCTGCTCTGAAGCCAAAAACATGCTGAATGCCCGAGGTCAGAATCCTGCTGAGTCCACCTCAAGGACTGAAACTGTGCTCCCAGAGGAATAAAGCCATTCCCCTCCACAGGCTATTCTATCTTTATCTTGAAAATTGAGATGTGAAGCAGTCATCAAAATTACTCCGCAGAGGATGCTAAAGGCAATTCCGCCCCCCTCCCCTCCTGACATGCACGAAGTGGGCTGGCCTAGTGCACATGAACCTGTTTTCCTATCTGCTTATCTAAGCATCAAAGCTACAAATAAGATGAGGCTGACCTGTAGCACTCACTGGTTGTGTCATCCTGTACCGTACAGAGCAGCTCTGCAGCATGTGCTGGGGAGTATTACATTACCCATCGCCCCTGTGCTATGGTTTCAGCTCTGACACCTACTCCCAAATATACACCAGGTACACAGGACAAGACCCAGCACTTCATTAAATATTTGGTATATTGTCTCAAATTACCTTCGACGCACAGAGTTATTTATACACTGGCACACGGCAGCCTCTGTGACAAAACAGCATCACACAATACTGTGTGTCAGGAATGCAGGCAACAGATTTAAACCAATGCCTGATTCAAGGCTCTTTTACTAGGAAGCAGGTCACAAACTGAGTAATATCCGGTTTATGCACTGAAAAATGTATGTTACTCATTTCCAGGAAATAAAGGCAACCACCCTAATCCTTCTTCCACCTCACATACACATCCCATCAGAACAACAGAAAGATGCCTTCTTTTATCTAAACAGCTTCACTGGGATGTATTTAGCTCTTTATATGAGCCTTATTCTACCTGATGCATTTGCTAGGACACCTAACGTTGAGTTGGTGCAAGGGCCATGTTTCAGAGAGTAAGTACAGCAAGAGGTATTTGGTTACATCCACTGAATTCGGTTTTGAATGCACCAATAGTTCATACTTAAGGAGATGGTTTCCAAGCCCTAAACACGCACACGTTTCTGACATCCACTCAACCACATTAATGTTCTGAACACAAATACTGTACAGAGGAGTGTCAGCTGCTACTTCTAAAAACCCATAGATAGAAATGGGAGGAACCGACATTCGTCCTCTGAAGCAAAACTCTTAAATCTGAAAAATGGCTCCAGATTTCAATATTCTTCTGCCCCTACAGCCAGGTAGTTACTGAAACAATTTTCTGAACTGACAGAAACAACTGGCTGCATAGGTGGCAACCACAGGAATTCGCAGCACTGTGAAGGGGGAAAACCAAATACTGAGCAGAAGGCCAGGAGATCAGATCTGAAAGAGAACTCATTCACATAAATTATCCAAGCCCAAATACCACATTGCATCAGCAGTTCCTTCAGTCCACCCAGGATGGAAATGAGACCCGGAAAAGTAAGTTCTTGGATCAGGATGTTCACTTCTTTACTGCCCCTGAAAGGAGAAAACTAATGGCAATTCAAGTGTACAAGCACAAAGTGTGTCTGATCCACAGCTGAGGTGAAATGATGACAAAGAGGTGATTAAAAAAAATAAAAATTAGCACTGACTACATATTTACTACCAAGAAGTCAAGCCTAAGTACCTTCTGCAACACAAGCCCTGAATTTTCTCCTGAGCAGCTCAGATTACTACTTAAAATTATTCCCCAGATCAGTGCAAGGTGACACAGCATTAAGATAATTCATGATAAACAGCCTAATAACAAGCACATACAATAGATGAACCTGTACAAAAGGAAGCCTAATTAATTAATAGGTAGAGACGAAAAGCTACCCAATATCTTGTAAAGTTCAAGTTTAACCAGAGCTTTCTGCAGTTGGAAAGGGTGCCAGCAGAGAACATTGTATTGCATTATGAATTCCTCTTTGCTTCTGGCAACTTTTAGCAGAGCCTGCATTTGCTCCTCTAAATCCTTCTGTGCTGCTCCCTGCATGCCCAAGTTTAGAGGGCAAGGCTATTGCACATCCCTAACACCACTAACAGATGGGGCTCACCTCAGCCAATAACACAGATTATGGTCTTTGCAATACACTCTTATCCGATTACATGTGAAAAAGAATTCCACTATCTGCCAAACACAAGTCTTCTCAAAGAGAGGGGAAAATGTGTCTCCTGCTCCACCTTCTACTTTGCAGTTGGCAAAATTGTTAATTTTTTGCTTGACTCCATCATACATGATTTGCATATGGTAAAACTAGGAAAAAACATCTTGGAAGATATAAAAGCTTTACAATTGGCTATTGGAATTGCCTATTCAGGTATAAAAATTAAAAATAAGTTATCTGAACCAAATATTTTAATGTTCTTAGTGTTCTACAAGTAATACTATAGTAAAAAAAGAAAATAAATAAAATCTTAGAATGGTCTGTTCTAGTTTCTTATCACCTTCACAGTAAAGAATGTACTCCTGACATCTAATCTAACCCTGTCTTCTTTCAGTTTAAAGCCATTACCCTTTGTCCTGCCACTACCTGTCATTGTAAAAGATCCTTTCCATCTCCCTTGTAGGCCCCTTTAGATACTGGAAGGCTGATGTAAGGTTTATTGAATTACCATAAGACTATTTAAAGCTCATTACAAAACATCCCTGCACATTCCCAACAAAAATTTCACATGGCTTTGGAAATTCTATTTTGATGCTTGGCTATGGCAGTAACACAGAACGATGGACTGTAACACCCCTTTGGGCATTACTGCAGTCTAAACAGGCAATAAGCTGCAAGCTTAAAAGGTCTGAGAAGGATTTATTGTGGACTAACAGATCCATAGAAACTGCTTTTCAGGAAGCCAAAACTCCACAACACGCACTTAAAATGCCAGGCACAGTCATATTAAAAACCAAATTGGTAATATCCCCTTGGCTGAATGCAGTAAGTGGAGAAACTGCTGGCATTATTCCTCCAGACAACGGCAGATGAGATGTCAGTACCGAGAACAAAAGTTTAAATCTAACTCACATAGTCCCATCACACAATTCAACAAACCACCTGCCCCACCAGGTCTTACCATCACAGCTCTAGGAGGCTAAAAGAAAGAAGAAATGAACCCAAAGTTTCCTCCTAGTTACGTCAGTGTTACTGGGACACTGAAATGAGAACAATCAGAATTTGAACTAATAGAAGCCAGGGCAGCAGTGTCTTATAATTTGCGTTGTGGTAGGGTCTACCTTTCCCAACAAAATGGGGTTTCTCTTGCCCCACTCCCCATACAGTAAATTGCCCACAAAAAAACTGGAGGAGATAATAAAACCAAAAAAATAAATAACCCTCCCTGAGCACAGGGTTATAAGCTCAGAGCAGGAAGAGGGCAGCACACACAGCTCAGATTTAAGCACAAGTCTGAATTTTTTTCCTTTCATGGAACTAAATGTCCAAAGATCATTTTGGGGAAGTTTTTACTTGCTTGTAAATGTAGCTATGCATAGATGAAAGAGTTAGTCATCTTCTCCATGTCAAAAATAAACGCAGCAATTTCCAGAATGTGTCACAATACAATATTAACTATATCTCTGCATGGTCACTGCATCAGTGACCTTCAAAAGCCCTCATTTGGAGTATCTATAGCTTTTAGAAACAGTCTAAGGTACTGTGCTGGAATACCCCAAACTACTAATATCACTTCTGAAAGTCAATTTGCAGTATAAACACCTCTAAACCTGGTCCCAGTGATGAGCAAAGTGAACAGTGTGTCATCCCTGCACTGCCAGACACAGAGCAGAGGCTGCGTTTTTCAAATTCACAAACTTCTCACATAGAAAGGGCTTGAAAAGAAAAGGTGCATCCAAGAAACAATTTGCTCACACACAAAATGCATATGATACAGGCACACATCTATTATACAGATACATGCAAGTGAGGCTGCTGGGACAGAAACACAAAGCAACCTCTCAGCCTTTCAGAGCTCATTGGCTCTGGATCCAACACCTGAGCAAGCTGAGAAAACAAAAGGAATGTTGGGAGGCAATTTCAGGTGACTGAAATTGTCTTCACTTTAAGGGAATCAAAACTCACCATGCCCTTAAGAAGCAAAGCCTTTTCACTAGCCAAGACAGCTCTTCTGCTGACACCAGAGGAATCCAACTGAGATGACGGACTCCTGAGGAACAGATACAAGTTACCAAGGACTCACAACAAATGTTGCAGGCCCATGGAAGAGTCCCAATGGGAAACATATCGCATTTGAAGGTTTTCCCTTGAGTTTTCAAGGCACTAATTATAAAATACCAGAGCAGTGAGACAGCTGAAGCAGATACAAGGTATGTGCTAGAAGAGGTGAAAGACTTAAAGCATACTCAAGGAGAAACCAGAGAGCAATCCCCTCACATTTTATGCTTTCTTACACTTAAAGAACACCTCTAGCCAAAACACAGGCTCTCTCATCTCCATGGCATGGGACATGGACACCAGAGAAGAAAACTTTGCTTCATCATATCTTAGTACAGATGATCACTTTTCAGATCATTCTTACTTCTACATTCTAAAGAAAAGTGAAGGATATCTGAACTCCTCACAAACAGCAGCACAACCACCACTCTGATATCAGGGATATGGCACTGCTATACAACCTTAGAGAAACATTAAGACAATTACGAACAAACAAACAATAAAAGCAGAGTTTGAAACAGGCACAGCTTCCCATTTCCATGTCATTTTCTTTTCCCTAGTTAAGAATTCAGCTAATTTTACAGACAGGGCAGGAAAAGTCACACACTCATTGCAGCCCACATGGCAAGAGGAATTTGAATGCAGCATGCTTTAGCTTTCTATCACAACTTCATTTCTTCACCATAACATACATCTCCAATACCTTTTTCTTTTTTCAAATGTCAAGCAGCACTTTAAAAGCTTTATTTGTCAGGTATCAACTTGACAAGTCTGTTTAACAGGGGGGAGGATATATATTGCAGCAACAGTGCTGAAAAGGAGACCTGAATGAAACATATGAGTCAAATGTGCTGGTACCTTGCTAGTCAGCCCTGCCATAAAGCAGCCTCCCAGCACACAGCCTTGCAGTATGGAGAAACCAAGATGGAAACAGACCGAGAATTTCTCAGCCGAAAGTTTTAAGTGAAAAAGACCATTATGTGCTGTAAGGAGGTGTGTCCATTCCCATCAGCTGATTTATGGAATACTGGTGACTTCTGGTGTATGTCGTTGGTGACCCAAACATCCCAGCCCTGTGCTATTGTCACTGCAGGCTCTGCTATCTGCCCGAAGGGGAGGCAGCAGTGATGAGTGGGTGGGGTGAGATTCAAGTCAGAGGAGCAAAGTGGCTAATTACTGGTTTGGGGCAGTAAGTAAAATGGTTACAAAGATAAAACTTGTATTTTAAAGACAGCTTGTATTTTCAAGCAGATAACTGTAAAAATGTTTGTTTTTTCCATTTTCTAAAGAAATGAAACATAACAAAAACTGAGACTGAACATAAGATTCAGCCAAAGTAAAACTAAGATCAAGGATGTGTTAAGTGAGTTAAATCCTTAACAGCTTTACTGACCTCATAATACACAGAGAAAAACCGTAATACCTCTAGAGTTAGAAGCAAAAGTTTGTTGATGCTTCAGTACAGTCCTTTAGAAGCACATCTCCCAGACGCATCCTCCAAAAAGGAAAAACCTCACTGCATTTAGAGAAACACCCAGACACCTCAAACTAAGCATAAGTGGACACACACTCATTGAGAGTTCTTGTGTCAATGATAACAGACATAAATTCCAGTCTGGTTGTTGGATAATCTGTTTTCCACCCATGTAACATAATTAGCACCCAGCACTGAGTGGGGAAATGAGGGAAGCAAGATGCCCTCTTTTCTCCCAGATCAAGGCACTTCATGAACATCAATTAGATGTTAATGTCCCTGGGAGGCAAGCGTGACAAGTCTTATTAAGCCATTTTAAAGATTAGGATACTGAGTCACAGAGAGAGATTAAGAACTTCCTCAAAACCAAGAGCAGAGTCAGAGAGGGGGCAGCTACACCCCAGCTGGCACTGGCAGCAGGGAACTGTGCTGCTCAACCTTATTACAAGATTTAGAGTCCTTAGGGGGGGGAAAAAAAAAAAAAAAAGTCCACGCTCCCGTGAAGTTTCCTGGCCATGCCAACATGCCTCCGTTTCGACCGGCAAGGGACCATCTTTAGATACAAGAATGCAGTTCGGTTTCCGTGCTCACATCTCATTTTGGCTGAAGATACCAGCAAGGTTGCCAATTGTAAACAGTGTTTTAAAGTCAACAGAGACCTCCAAATCTCTTCCGATAAGCTTGAGAGAGAACTTAAACCTTTTTGATACTGGTTCAACCCTATAAGCCTGGGGGCAAATAAATCTACAACATCGGTGTACGAGCCAACCACGGCCAGCTATCTGAATTCAAGTCACACGCTGAATTTGCACATTAAGAACGGAGTGAACATGACAAGACAATCACTATCATAAGTTAACAAACACTTCAAAGCACAAAGAGAAACCCAGCAGATGCCATATTCAATTAGCCCAAAAGGTGAGCAGGGAAGGATGTTACGTTGATCAACACACTCATTAAGACGCGTCCAAACTAATAGCCCACTTCAGTGTTGTAACACATTTGGAAAGAACTTGGCTGCCTTAATCGCCGGGTGCTCGCGGGGCGAAAAGATTATTTTTGAGTATTGCTGCGTCGCCAGGTCCGAGCAAGCGCGGCGTCACACGGCGGTGCCGCGGACGCGCGGGGCGCACTTACAGCCCGCGGGGGGCAGCGCCCGGACCCGCGAGTACAGCCCGGGACGGCTCAGTACGGCACAGTCCAGTCCGGCCCGGCCCGGCTCGGCTCGGCCCGCCGGGCACCGGCCGCCCAGCCCTCCGTGCCCGTCACAGAGCCGGCACGGCTCGGCATGGCTCAGCCCGCCGGCACCGTCCGCCCAACCCTCCGTGCCCGGCACAGAGCCGGCACGGCTCGGCACGGCTCAGCTCAGCCCGCCGGGCACCGGCCGCCCAGCCCTCCGTGCCCGTCACAGAGCCGGCATGGTTCGGCATGGCTCAGCCCGCCGGCACCGGCCGCCCAGCCCTCCGCACCCGGTACAGAGCCGGCACGGTTCGGCATTGCTCGGCTCAGCCCGCCGGGCACCGGCCGCCCTGCCCTCCGCTCCCGGCACAGAGCCGGCACGGTTCGGCATGGCTCGGCTCAGCCCGCCGGGCACCGGCCGCCCTGCCCTCCGCGCCCGGCACAGAGCCGGCACTGCGCCGAGCGCCACCGCCCGCAGAGCCGAGCCCGGCGCTAGGCGCTCCCGCCCGCCCCGGGACCGTCCGCCCGCGGGGGACCCTCTCCCGCTCCCGCCGCACCTGCTCCGCCCGCGGCAGCGCCCCCGCCCCGCAGACCTACCGGCGACGACGGCTCCGCTCCACATGCTGCTGCTGCCGCCGCCGGGGCTCGGTTCAGCTCGGCTCGGCGCGGCTTGGGGCGGGGCCGGCGGCCGGGGCGGGCCGGGGTGGGCGGGCTGCCTGCCCCAGTGCCGTGTGACCGCCCTGGGTGATCTGAACGCGACGCAAGGTGCGTGTGCCCCGCAGCCCCTGGTTGGCACTGGTTTGGGGCTTCGCCGAGCTCCGCAGCCCCGGCCGCAGGGTCCGGCCCCGAGTGGGGCGGAGGAACTGCCACCTGTCACGGGGAAGCGGCGCGGGGACAGCGCATCCGGCGGAGCGCGATGGGGAACTCGGGGCGGCTTCTCTTGTCTGTTTAGGTCCTCTTTGAATGGGGAACTGAGAAGGGTTTCTCTTGCGTGTTTAGGTTCTGGTTTTGAGGAAGCTCAAAGGCTGTGATGTATTCGGGAGGTTCAGGAAGATTAAGGTCAGCAAGCAGAAAGAGAACGACTGGAAAGAAAGTTCAAGATCGACAGCTAATGTGACTGAGTGACAGCACTGAAACTACGGCTCCCTGGCTTTGATCAGCAGTAACAACACCTTGCTGACTGCAAGAAATGAAGTTTTATGAAAATGGAACAAAGAATCACTTGAAGTGCTGCAACAGGGAGACTAAACGAGCTAAAGCGCATACCTACTTGCCTAAAGGCTTGATAAGGGCCCCAGCAGGCCTGCCTTGTAGGTAACCTAAAATAGGCATAAATATTTTGAGATGTCCCACACAGACACTACACTTAAATGACTCTGAAGAAGGTTGTGGCAGAGCAAGGGAGCCGGACCCTGGTCTGCCGTGACCTGAGCTATCTGACCTTTTTCACACTTGCCTCCTATGAGCCAAATTTGAAGTGGCTTTGGATAACATGGACAGAAAACAAGTGTGAATGTGGCCCTTTTTATTCATACACAGCTGAATGTAACACCATCTCTAATGACCCAAAGGTTTCACCAAGTCTCTAAGTTGTTGATCTTAAGGCAGGAATTTTGTTGTAGAAAATACCTTTCATTTGAGTTGAAATTTGTCTTCTAGCTTTTTGCATCAGGCTTGGCTGAACCCAAGTTTTACTCAATCATTAACTTAGAATTGCAGGATGTTTGCCTGCTTATTTAACTTCAGGAGATTAAGTGTACTTTTCCCTCAAAGTGATAAAAGCAAGAATATAGAAATAATGGTGCATACCATTTCCCTATTATCTAAAAGACTATCTTCTTTAGCAGCCTTGGGGAAGGCAAGAACAAGGAATGAGAAAATGCTCGTGGCAAACTTCCAGAAAAAGTGATCTGTACTTAGCAAAGGGAATGTGTGTATAAAAGAAATAATATCTATATGATTTGTACAAAGTCTTCCTAATTTCAGTCCACCACTGAGAGCCAGAGAACCCAGAAAATACAAAGTCAGAAAGAATTTAACCCCTACTTGGGAAATATTCCAAAACTTCCTTCTTTATGATAGATGTTCCTTATTGGTTAGGAATGATGCTTAGGCTGCTGGCCTCCCATGTGTCTCTTCACCTTCATAGTTCTCCTTCCTTCCAGGAAAAATAAGCCAATAAAAAGATAACCCTCTCATGCCAAGTCTTTCCACAAATTTAATACATCACTTGGGAAACTTGTATGGGGCTGCATGAAGACCACCAAGGACCTTGCTATTTAATAACTCTAATTAGTATTTTACTCATTATCCTTAACTATTTGATCCTGGAAAATGGCCAAAAGATGAATGTATAGTTCACACTCACTGATCTTAACTATTATCATAACCATCGTTAAAAGTTGTGTTTCATTAGATGTTACTTAACCAGAATTAAGAAATTTTTTATTCACAGTCACACCTACCTCTCTCCAAAGGAAAACATAACTAAGATACAGTCTAATCTAATCACTCTGGGCTAAGAAGAACACACTTCAGTACAGATTAGATTAACAAACACTAATCAGGAACCATCAGTCTGGCATTACATAGGGCTTTGTTGGCTATCCTAGCCCACCCTCCCTTCTGTGAAGCCTGGGACATGCATCCATAAAGGGAAACAGCCACTTCCCTGGGTGCTGCACAGCCTTCCCTTCCAGTGAGACCAAGTTCCCAATCCATTTTTTTAACAGTGCAGCTGCCTTGTAATTTTTTTGTGTTCAATCATAGCCTGTTCTCCCCCACTGAAAGATAGGAAAAAGGTATATAAGAATAGTCCTTACAAAAAAACAGCCCAGCCTTATCAACTAGTATAAACCCATGCCTGACAACTCTGCTGTAGGCTGTTCATCCCTCACTGTGGCTGATTATGTGCAGCACTCCCTTCCCTGGCATGTGCAAGCCTATGTATTTAAATTCTTGTAAATGTAATCCTATCTACATATCCAACACAATAAAAGCCCTTCTTGTGGTATTCTTCAAAGTTAACTGAATTTTTCATACAAAAGACATGGCCTGGCCCTCAGGAGACCCCGCTGAGCTCCCTCCTCCACCACTCCTTTATGACTTTGGGTATTCATGTATACATCATGTATCAGTTTGTAATCTATAGGGTGCAAGTAATAAGACTTCCTAACCTTATGGGCGTTATGATGGAGGAAACCTCTTATGAGGATGAAACCTTGACATTCTGCTACATCATGAGAAAGGCCATTATAGGGAACTTGGTATCATTTCTGCTGAGAACCAGTAGCTGAATAAAAATTTTTATATTCTCTTCCTTCACTAACACTCTTTGTTTTACATGAAAAGCCATTAGAGTGGTTCTTTTAAAGGAATTTTGCATTATAGAGTGAGGAAAAGAAAATAGATCTAAGGAAAGGAAGCTGGATTCTTTATGTGGGAGCATATAATTTTCCTGGAGCCTGGAATAGCTGTATTTTCTTACCACGTGTGCAGGAAATAGCCCTTCCTACCCAATCCTGGATGTGTCAGATAATACCCTTAGCATATAAAGGAACTATTCTAGTGTGAGACAACTTCTAAACAACATTTCTGTTCAAGTTTCCAAACACATTAGCAGATTTATACACATCCATTGAGGAACAGTTACAAATACCTTTGAACCACTAAAAAAAGCCAGGAGTACCTATAAGGCACACAGAGCTAATTTTCTTGCCCTCTTCCCACCCAAAGACTACAAGTTGATTTGTTAGGGAAGTCTGAGTATGGGTCCTTCATCACCCTACCTTCCTCATATTAGCAGTTTCTCACACTCTTACTGCTTCTGCTGCAGAAACAGTAGTGGGGCTCTCCCACACTGGCACAGAACTGCCAGGATTTGTATTTGCTCTGGGCTGCCTCTACCCTTTAAGAGGGCAAGCTCCAAAAGACCATTCCACAGCACACCTGACCAGTAATGCAATCCCAGGATGGTATCATTAGTCCTTCTTTCCTCAGTGCAAGTCTTCTGTTGTTTGGGTTTGGGGCATGTGTGTGGGTAGTTTTATTTTTTTCCATGTGTATTTTCTCTGATATTTTGACTAAAAGGAGATAGAGCTTGTCTAATGAAGGTTACTGACACAAATCTAGGAAATTTCACTCTTTGGATCATGTCTACTTGTTACATGTCTCTGAAGCTAAAAACGATTTTACTGGTTGTAAAATTTCTAATAAAACACCAAATCTGAGCACAGGATGACCTCTTGTTCCCAGTGTCAGTCAATTGATTCACATCCTCAAACACTTTGCTAAATGCAATTTCATATAGAGAGTAGCCAGCACCAGCCTCTTCAAAATTTTTAGCTCATGAATCAAAAAAAAATTCCTTCTGTGAAGGCAGAAGAAATGAGTCCCACACTCTCTAGGATATCTAGTAAGGCAAAAAATTATAATCTCGTATTTATTCCTATATTAGAATGCTGTCTTAGTGTCATTTTACTTTATTCTGGGATAACATCAGCTTTGGTGATGTAATTACAAATCATGGAAACATTTCTGAGTTCTGAAAAGCAACAACCAGAACCTTATGAAGTTTGAAACTTCTTTTGGAGCACATATAATTTTGCAAAGTGTGTTTGAATTTTAAGAAGATTTGACAGATAATCAAATAACGTGGACATTAGGAAGGCTAGAATAAATCATTATAATAAAGAATTGCATTTTATCCCTTTCCTGTCCTTGTTGTCAGTCTTTTAGTCAGCTGTTATAAGATTCAGTCTTCCATAGGGATCTATTTTTATTATTTCCTTAAGGAATATCACTAAAAGTCTTAATTTTATTAATCCTGAGTTATCAGAATTTATTCCACAGATATTTTATATTTTCACTTTTAACACTTGGAGGTTTGTGCTCAAAAGAATAATTAAGAAAAGCTTTTGATTCTGCTTTGATTTGCAGTAGTCACTACTCTGAGAAATACATGAGAGATATCAAAGTCATAGATCTATAAATAAATGTCAACATCTCACTGACTTCAGAGAGAAAAGGATCAAGTAATTAAATGTTGTTTTGTGTGGATTCCAATAGGCTTTGGATCAGGCCTCATTTCCCCAGCTAGGGCTTGCAGCTTTGCTGCTTTGGATTCTGCTGTCAAATGACTCTGTAAAACTAACCCACCGAGCTCAGCAAAGCTGATAAGATTTCCTTCCTGCACTGCTGTACTAACACCTTCTCTGAAAATGCCCTCTGAATTTGGTCATACTTGATTTCAGATTAAGACTTTGCAGACTGAAGTGAAACTTCAATGTCCACTCAAGTGATACAGAAGTTTAAGTTAACACAGAGGCAAACGATTCCAGGACATGTACAGCTGGTAAATAGATTCTGCTTTGTTGGGGTGCTAAAACATCTGCATAAGTGAGTAACTGCCAGGTGCTTGAAGGATGTCACATTGCAAAACAGGCAGAGAGGGTGCTTCAGATTGTATCAGAAGAAAAATACAACGATCTGTGATAGAGATGTTGGGGAACTTTTGTCAGAAAAATAAAAAAAATACCCGACATACAAACAATAAAAACAACACCAAAGACTTGTGTATTTAGCATGAAAACAGTTCCTAGAATGTGACTCTCAGTGAATAAAGGGAACCTTCAGTAAATACATTCTTAATACAAATTAACCTTTCTGCATGTGTTGTCAGCAAGAACCCGAGACTATTTCTTGTCTGTGGAAAACCTTCTGTCAGAGACAAAGATCACTTTCTACATGCTTTGATCTTAGCATATTAAATCTTAGCAGAGACTTTATTTAATTAAATGTTATTTGTGTTTTGTGGGTGTTACTGCACAAAGACTTCCCTGAGTGTTGTTAATGGAAGAATGACAGAGTTTGAACCAGTGAGGACCATCACGGTAAGTCTGAGGGCAAAGATATTTTAGGGAAATTACTATTTCTCAGACAGCTGAACACTCAGACATACTCGCCTAGCTCAAGAGGCAAAACCACAACACTTCTAAGTGCCATCCTTCCAGTTTCACAGATTCTCATTCTTCACTTTTAAGTTAAACACTTCTAGTAAGTCTGTGCTATTGTAATTGTTTCTTTAATGTCTATGACTCCATATACATGAGCAAAGCCATGTTAGAAGTTCAGTGCTAAATCTCGGGGAAGGAGGTACTTTCTTTGGCAATGCCAGAGTTTACTTTGGGAGATTCTAGTGACTGATCCTTTACTGTGCTGCATTATGCTGTATTAGAGATGATCTCACTTCCAATGCTTAGCCAGGAAGGAACGGCTAGGATGAAGATGTAGTCTTTTTTTTTAAATTATCTAACACAAATGTTTCCAACTTGCTCTATGGAGATAATAGAAAACAACCAGCAACTGCTGGGTATTATCTGTTATATATCACTGTCTTGACAGCATAAAATAAATGAATTATAGGTATTCAAACCCCTTTTGTTTTAAAAATAAGGTTGCTAAGAAACAAGAGTTATGCAGGTTTAATGCCATTTATGGATTTTCAAAGGGTACTGTCAACAGAGGGGAATAACTAAGGACCTATAAGTTCCACAGAAATTTCAGCAAGAAGTGTTGATACTTATAAAAATTTGGTTTACCTGTAGGTTTGCACTTCAGCATATGTGTTACAAATGTAAAGTTTCTTCAAAACTGATTAGTTGTCGTGGTCCAGGAGATAAGTGGCTATGCTCAGTGAAATGTGCATGTTGACATTTTTCACTACTATGCTTATTGGTAAGAGAGAAAATTTCATTCAGCCTCCTGCATTTCACTGGAGTCAATACTATGCTCATTTAAAGCAATAACCAACTCTTCTTCTGACCTCACTCAACTGAAAAAAAAAAAGGCAAAAAAGATAGAAGGCCAAAACATCTGTTAAAAGCAAGGATTCAGCAATCATCTCCAGAGGCCAAACAGCAGCACAGCAACACAACTACTAAAGCTGAAGGTATTCATGGCACTAAGAGGCTGCCCACAACGCAGACACAAAAGAGAACTTTTCCCTAAATCTGTTATTATAAAGTGTTGGGTTATAGGTCTCTAATCACTACCTTAAACGTGGGAAAATTATCCTCAAAAGAGTAGACTTCTCACTGGGTAAAAACAAAACCATGTTCTCAAAATGCTGCTTGGGAATATTCTCTTCAAATTTTAATTGCTTTTTAACTACTCACTGCAGCTTCAGGGTTTTTTAAATTTTGTATCCAGCTACAGCAGCACTGAAGATTTCTCTCTGATCACAGGAAAAAAATAAAGGCAGCTTATTCCTGTTTCCACCCTTTCATCCCTGGTTTCTTAAATGGTGCCTAAAGCCATTTACCTGTTTAACCTTGTGTGATGATAAAATTAAGTTATTCAAGCTTAGTCAACTTCACAGTTTTCCCAGTTAAACTGGGCCCCTGCCAGCGCTGTCAGTTTTCCATAACTCTGTAGGGCAGAGCTCAGCCTCCCCTAACGCCTTTGCTCCCAGAGGAGCTCAGCACTGCTGTGCAGACATGGGCCATCACTGCTAACAAAACCCCTCTGCCAAATCCAGAGGGGCTCAGGACCATACAATCCTCCTCAGCACTGCTTATGAGAGGGAAGACCTGTGCTACAGCCCACCTGGCAGAGCAAAAGAAGTTTTTCAGCAAGCATTTGACAAGGTTGAGACCATGTGTGGAATAAGGTCATGGTCATTCGCCCTGCCCTAAGCTTTGGAGATGTCAGGGAGGTTGCAGGTGGGTCAGTCCCAGCTGCTGCCTCCCCCAGGGATGGCAGGCTCTGCAACACCACCTTTCCTGCCACCACTTGGCCTTTGGCTTTATGCTTAGCAGAGGTGCCACCTCACAAATTGCCACTAGCTCCCAGGCTTGTTGAACAGCCTCCCGTTCCCTGGATTTTTGTAGCTAATGTAATCTCACCAAAATCACAGCACAAGCAATATTGTTCCTGACAACCTGCAAAATATTTTTATTAACTCCATCATATAGTGTTTAAACATGTCATGTTAGCAACTTCAAACAAACAAGCATAGTTTAAAGAGAGACCTTTTCAGACTTGCACCATCTGCCAGTAGCTTTCCAGTTTCAGTGCCAGCATTAAAAAAGTATTCTTTAATTCACAAGAAAGGTCCCTTGCATCTGCAAATTTGTCAATAGGGGAGCTGGCAACGCTCCACCCTTGCTGCTCCTCTGTATCCAGAGTTTGAAATGACAGATTTCGGCTGGTGGAGGAGGAGCCTGAACACACCGAGAGCAAAACCACTTTGAACTCCCTGGAATGGTAACAGCAGCACTTGGGGGGAAAACAAAGCCTGCACAAGTGCATT
This sequence comes from Hafferia zeledoni, assembly GCA_035583235.1. Taxonomy (NCBI): domain Eukaryota; kingdom Metazoa; phylum Chordata; class Aves; order Passeriformes; family Thamnophilidae; genus Hafferia; species Hafferia zeledoni. The sequence continues at coordinate 5,231,538 of JAWWEV010000167.1, read as the reverse complement.
TTTTCAACAGCTGAAATGAAGACTAACAACTGCCACATTCCAAGGGAAAATCCTGTGGAGCAGAATCTTGGTCCACCAGCTTGCTGTGTGATTGTTCCGTGTTGCTCACAGAACTGGCATTTCTTTCAAGTGCCCTTCATGGGGCAATATTTACAATTCAGACATGGGATTGACCTGCGAAACTCAGCACAGCTCAAAAGTCTTCTTTTGCCTGTTGAGCATTCCTGATTTGCAAACACTTCTTTCTGCATGTGAAGTATTTCTTTTAGCTATATCTTGCATCCTTGCAATTTCTTAATGAGCAGCAATTATGCCACTCTTTCAAGATACACACCTGCCATCACCCATTCACTGAGACACTATTTAGCAATGTATAAGCTAAAGACTAAAAGATATTTTCAAAATTTTAAAAAGTTAGTTTGAAATATCTCCACAGGGTTCAAATGTTTTATTTACTTCCTGGTGATCAAGAGATCAGTCTGGTCTTTCATCCACACAGACAAATATTTGTTGTCAGACTGTAAACAAAAGTTTAGTTATACATGGATAATTCATGTTAAATTTCAGTAAAATACAGTCACTATCTAACAGACTGTTTCAGAGAATGGTTTATTGTGAAACTTAACAGATGAAACTTTCTTATTAAAAAAAATAGTTCTGCATTTCGAGCAGCCTTCTGCTTTAATTAATTGAATTAAATGCCTGGTTTCCTTCATGAGTCTGACCACTTCTCTTGTCATTTACTCCAGGCAGTGACAGAATAGGGTTTTTTGGTAGTATTCAGTATTAGGATTTTTAGCAAACATACATTTCAGTGAGTGCTCATGGAGAGAAAGTTTATATATACGGTTTTATTTCACAATATATCCAGATTTTGGAAACTTGCCCACCCTTGCCTTCTGTTCTGCTTAAAACATTAGTCTACAAAGCATCAATAAGCATCTTAAACTAAACTAATGTCTGCATGTCATTATTTATAAACGTGTAGGCTCTTGCCTGGAGACAAAAGAACCCATAATACTGCTACCATTTACTGTTATTTATATGTAGCCTTTTCTGTTTTAGTGTGGGTTTCCCTCCAGCATTTTTTTGTTCCAGGTTTTTATTTGGCCTGCCCTTGGTACTGAGTGTAGCACCACTTTCACCCAGGCAGCTCTGGCCAAAGAAGGTCAGCTGAGAACAAGGGGTTGGAGCATCTCCCAGGGCCTGGCTGTGCTGTATTACTTGCACTTCTGAGGACAAATATGCGAAGTTTGATGAAGTCAGTGGAAAGACTCCTCCTGGCTTTGGTTAGCTCTGGATCCAGCAATAAATTATGGAAGTTTGATTTTTATTTCCATTACTTGTCCACAATATTTTTCTTCCTGTGTTAGCAACATAGCTCCTCTTTAAACAATGACAGAGCTGCTCTTTTGAGTCAAGTGATCTGTTTGTCAGTAAATTACACTGTAATATGACCAGAGAGGGATCCTGAGTTTGCTGCTAATTGGAGGGGGGGGAAATAGACACTCTTTCTGGTTTTGTGGACAAAGTCATTGACTTCAAGGGAATTATACAGTATCCTGTTATGCTTTGTGTTCAGCATTGTAAAATGGGGGAACAGTTGTTATCTTACTTTTCCAAAAGAACAAAATGAAGACAAATCACTGTTGTAGGAAAACCTAGGGAAATTATGGGAAAACTTGCCTAAGGTTTATCGGTGGCAGAAGCTGCATTAATGCTGGAATTCCTATCTTGTGTCCCATTCCTTGCTCTCTCTGAACACGTGACATGCGACATATACAGACTGTATCACAGAATAAAGCACATGGGAAGTGTACAGTAAGTCAAGATTTTTTCAGTTTAACAAGGGTAAGTTTAAAGAAATGCGTTCTTGGAATCAAAACGTAGGCCTTGAAAACAAAGGGACAGCTGTCGAGGCAGTTTATTTTGCAGTTTATAAATGACTACTATCCCTAGGCATTCATCTAAATAAAATAAAGATGTAAAGAAAGAATATTGAGTAATTAGAATTTTGGGGTTTTTTTTAAAAAAAAGAAAGAAATTTTTCATTAAAAATACTGGTGGTGGACAGCAGACAACACCTATGCAGTTGTGTATCAACAGACTTTGCTGTCTGCATAACAATTTTCCCTCAGAACATGTTCTATTTATAACCCCCCTAAGCCTTTTGCAGTATGTTTCCTGTTCAGACATACCACTTAATCACCACAAAATGACTCAGCCAATATGTCCAGTCACTTCCCAAACATGGGATTCAAAACTACTGAGAAAATTATGAGCATGCTCAAAACTTGACTGATGAGTCAAAACACAGTTTAAACTGAGCCTTATTTTTTTGATAGTTGCATGTAAGAAATTGTTCACCTTGTCACTGGCAGCACTTAGGCACTTATTTACCAAGAAAAAGAATATTTTTCTCATTCATTCACTCTGAAATGCTTTCTATTTCTGTAATTACTTTACCACAATATTATATTTCCAAAGCAAACAGGCTTATGACCAAAAATTGTAACATGTATGAGTCTCCTACTGCTCTTCTTTGGTCTCAAGTGGGCATTTTCATGAAAAAATACTTGATATTTTTAGCTTGCATAAGAAACTATCTTGGGAACACAAAGATATAACTGGCTGAAATTGTCATTTTCAACTTATTTGCTAACTCATTTCTAATTTTTCAGCTCTAGAATATCAGAAATCTTGTTGTGTTTTCTAGGCACAAAAATGAATGCTATTTAAATATTTAAACATAAGCATCATCCAGAGTATTCATCTGCCAAAAAAATTAGAGATGGAATTGAATACACAGTGCAAGCATTCTCATTTCTCCTTTCAAGAGCAGAAGCGTTATCAAAAACTAAGCATGGAGTTTCATCCTGAAACAATAACTCATGCATAACTACTATCTGCATGATTCATTGTGGCAACAACAGCAGAAATTCTTCCACACTCTGCAGTTAAAAAAGAGGAGTAGAAGTATTTCCTTTTGTCCAGATATAAAAGCACCACATTTCTGGCATTTCAACCATGAGATTGAATACAGCCTTCCCTGCAAGCCTTGTCCTAATCTGTACACCTTAAGAAAACCCCAAAATATTCCTGACCCTTTGGAATGTTTGAACCCTTTGGACTCAATCTACAAATAACTCTCAGATCTGTACAATCTTTGAAGTAGTACTATAGAAATAATAGCAATTGCGTTTACAACTGAGAGGGTTTTTATTTTGGACTCTTGAGTGTCACCCTGTTTTGCATCTGTGGATGTTGTGGCTTAAGGAAGTAACTTGCTAAAAGTGCAAACCAATGCCAGGCTGAAAATGTCCCAGCCCTGACCCTTGCAGTCTCTCCACCAAACCCTTGCCTCCATTATTTTCACTTGGAGACAAGGAGAAGGAAGCTATGGTAATTACACCCAAGTAACACCATTTACTCAAAATCTCTCTTTTAGGTAACAGCTTCTTTTCTGTTATTGTTGTAGATAGTCCACAAATCCAAGTCAGGAAGGAATAATAACTTAAAATTTATGAGACCTTGGTCTGTTAAGCAGAAGAATACCCATGATCCACAGCAAGAAAATTACCCTCCCTTGATATCTATTGCAGTTTATTTAGGTTTTTTCAAAGAAACTAACCATTCTTTCTCTAATCCCATTGGTTTCTTTCAAGCAGATTTTAAAAACAGGTTGGAAGTGACAGTAGAACATGTTAAACATCTACACACAAGAGAAGGCTTTTGAAATTAAACCTTTTCCACATTAACTAGGCTACCTTATATTGGGAGTCTTAATAGGCCATTTATGGGTATATGCATGGCATGGCAATATATGCCCTCATCCTGAACTGACCTGATTTCATGCCAGAAGTGGTCGGAAAAATAAGGATGCCATATCATCTGACTGACAATGTCATTCTGATAAATGGCTGAGGTCACATTCCAGCACTATCATTGCTGGCCTTTCATCTGCAAAAGCTGTTCTCTCACTTTCACAGCCAGCAGTACAGCAGTGGCTCAAAAGAAGCAGAAAAACACACAAGGATAACTACCATAGAAACATCAGGGGGAAAAATCCAAATAGTAGCATGTTTTCAGCTACAAATGAGGTTTGAAATGTGTTAACATCTATTTCTGCTCCAAGTTTTGTTCAAAGTGTCGACCTTTATACATCACGAGAGGATTACTGGGGGTTGAGTATGGAAAAGTGACAGGTGTGAACATAGAACTAGCACTTACAAAAGCTTTGTGTATCTCAGTATCTGCAAAATACCACGAGTTCTGCCTTCCCTGCATAGCATTTCAGGTTCCACGGTTTTCTGCTTCTGATACTAAGTAATATTATTATGGTAATAATGAAACTGCTTGTCAATGCTGCAAAATCTAGACATGCTTTGCTAGGTCCATGCTCTTTAATCAGGAAAAGTTATGTTTCTTAGGTAAAGTATACCTACCTTCCCTTTTTTCTGAGCCAAAGTTCTTTCAAATGCTCCTATACAGGACAAGGTGACCTCGACTTCTGAAAAATAACATTTTAATAGCTCCACATTAGGAACATATTTGCTGGGGGTGGAAAAAGAGATGGGTCTGTGAGAAATAATGAGGGGGGGTTCGTTGTGGGAGGTGGGGAAGGAAGGGGTTTTGGTTGATGGAACAGTTGAATTCAAAGGTTCTATGTTA
>JAWWEV010000167.1:5133739-5226767 GCA_035583235.1 Hafferia zeledoni | reverse complement strand
CCAATAAACCTCATTTTTGCTTTGCTCTTTTAACTCGTCTCTTTCCAAACTTTTGGAGCCGAGAATTTTTCTCACAGGTCTGCAATGTCATCACAAGTTTTCCCGCTGACCCAGGGCAAGCACATGTGACCATAGCTGCAAGAAGTTTTGATTTAAAATTTTGTTTTAAAATAGATTTAGACAACTGCTTAAGTCTGAATGCCCATGGCTGTGTTCTGCAATAGAGAGGATAGAGGGGAAAGAAGAAGGAAAGTAGAGGGAAAGAGGGAGGAAATTGCATTAAAAAGAAAACTTCCCAAGTAAGCATAGGTGAAATAATGAAACAGAGACCTTGGAAATCTCCATCTCCTTTAAACTTCTTAGGAAATAAGGATTTGAAAATATGTGCAAGTCAGCCAAAGCATAATTAAACAGTTCAACAGTGTGCCTTTTATTTAACAAAACGTTATTAGCAAATGCATTTTTTAGATTAGATGGAGCAAAATGAGTTGTGTACAGAACAAAAAGTAATACTTTTGAGCACCAGTGTTACTTCCAAGGCCCCTGTTTCTCTTCTGCTCTTAAACATGTTCTTCACTCTCTTCTTGAAGAGTAACTTGCTTACTTTCTCCTTTGCACCTTCCTCCCTGATCCAGTATGGTAAGTTCAGAAGTGGATGCAAAGGGCAAACCTGCTGGAGTTCAGCTTGGTCACATCCCATCCTTAGGTTGTACCTCCCCATTGTACCTTTTGGGGAGATCACAAAAGCAAATCTCATCAAGAAAAGGCAAATTAAGAAACACAACAAACTGCTGTTGTTCTATATCCCATCAGTCAGAACAATAAAACCCCTTACCAAGGGGTAACATATCAGTTGGTCTTTGGTTAAGAAATGCTCAAGGAACAAGAACCTGTCCATTATGCCAGAAAGAGTTCCAAAAGAAGCACCAACACCACAGGCAGAGAGGCCTTTGCTCAGGTAGTAAATTGGGAAACTTGTGACTGTTGGCTGCTCAGAAGGAAGAGAAGACTTCCCAAAGTGACGAGTCAGATTAAAGCTTCTTCCCTAACTTGACCCTGAAAGATCCTCACTAGCCCCAGAGGGAACTCTGTCCCCTAACCTGAAGGGATGCAGTGTGGGCACATTTTTGCACACACAGAATGTTCACAAGACTATCTAAGCCCCATGTAGCTTCATCCAACTTCAGCTGATTTCAGTGGTTCAGGATCTGCATCTGGACAATAAGAAAATAACTTATTTCCTTCCAACAAACTATAATTTTATTTTTTTCAATATTCTTTCAGGAAGTGGCCACATATGACAAAAAGTTAAGGTTGCAGATAGCAGGGGTTAAGTGATTTCTAAATTCAGCTATGTCCTGTTAGTGGGGGGTTCTACAGCCCCAGATGCAGCACCTCATCCAACAGTAATGCTGTTGTCATGCAGAGTAAATGGATCATCTGAAGTTGTGCTTTTCACTGAAAGGGAACCTTAAAACACTCAAGTATTGACTTAGTTTAACACTGTTTCCTACTTCACTGCTTCTGACAAACTTCTTTGTGAATTGTTTCATGTGTATGTGAAAATAGAAAATAACAGGAATGGAGCCATGTCTTCTACCAGTTCAATACATGTTGAATATACCCTTGATAGCAGATAATCAGAAAGAAAATTGGACTCAAAGATATACACATAGATTAATAGCTGAGGAACTTTATTTAATTTAACTTGACTTCCTATCTAACCATATACTTTTTGTTTGCGTTATAGTACCCCTTTTAAAAGTATTTTAGTCTTTATTAAAAAGACTCAAGTATTAAAGAATCTTCTGCATATCAGAGAAGATTGCACCAAGAACTAGCTTGCCTCAGAATAAAAAACAACCCTGCTACTGCAGGTTATTTGTGGATTGAATGTATCTAGTTCCTACTTCCAAATTTAGGGTGTTTCTTCTGCTTGATTATGAAACTGACTGTCACCTTTCCTTTGCTAACAATTAACGAGGTATTTAACATTGCATTTCTCTCACCTACAAATACATATTACACTGTCAAACTCTATCACCCATAAAACTATGTCAATTATTATTGTTTATGTTACCATCAATTATTTGTTTTCTTATTGCAAACCCTCTTGGATTTTGTCTGATTTTGCCTCTAACAGTCTTAAAGTAACTATTCTGAAGTTTATGATCTGTGCCTTTTCCCAATTTAAATTCTGGTATATCACCTGTTTTCAGTCCATTTTATCCTACAATAAAAAAAAAAATTCTTTAACTATCCCAGCTACATCCATGAATTATTGGACTACAACTGAAGCTGCAAATCTATTTTTGTACACAAGACAAATTAAAAATGGGAATCAAGAGGGACATAGGTTATCACACAGCAAACAATCAGTAATAGAATAAAGTGACTTGAAAGTTTTAAAAGATTTTGAAGTTCTGCTCTCAATATATTGACTCTAATAAAACCTTTATAGAGCAGTGGCTGAGCAGGAAGTTTGGCAGGACTCACAGTAATCCAGTCTGCAGTAAATAAAGGTGTGGGCAAGTTTCAAAACATCTCGGGTGGTAGCAGGGTCAAAGTCTAGCACTCTTCTACAAATGGTGAAAAGAAAACTTCCAAATGCTTGAAATACTGTTATCAAATTGGAAGATCAAAAAATAGCACAACAGCTTGAATCTGAAAGGATACAGTTGCTGAAAAATAATGCCATATAAAGAAGAAAATAAAATCAGTAAATTCAGTAAGTGGTTATATTTAGGAGACCTTAGTGCCAGGTTGTTTTCTGGTATTGAACTGTTGCCAAATCTAGTCATTCTAAAGATAAATAATATCAAAGAAGCAGCTTTTAATCATGAGAAAAAAACTACAAAGGTGGTCAAGACTTTGCAGAAGCAGATAATGAAAGGCTGCACTGGATCATACGTAGTAGCTATGCAAGGGACCAATACACCATATTATGGATTTCTGTGGCTGAGCTACATCAATCAGAAATAAAAATTTCATTCACAGGGTTGACATCCTTGCCTCTTATACAGTAAGTCCAGGTTTACACTGGCCCTAAGCCCATTCACCCTGGAACAAACAAGTATGATGCTGAAAAATCAGGGCAAAATCAGAACACAAAGCATGAGAAATCATGTCTGACTTTTCAAAGTCACAGCAGTATTTTGTCTTTAATGAAGAGTTGAAATCTTCTAACTTGCAGTCAATATTTTAAAAGCTTTTTCTGAGTTGTGTTCTTGTACATTGATTTTGTCTCTATATTTTCTCTATACAGAGTGATTGGATGGATTAGAAGTCACTGGTTGTTCACATGGGACAAGACTGTTTATCTGGTTAAGTATTATTCTTGTCCCAAACACTGCTGACCAATATGCTAGAACTGGTAATGCATATTGAAAAAAATCCAGCTTGTGGAGAAAGCCATTTGTGAAACAAGCAAACAAAACAGCTGTGATTACACACATGACAGAAGTATTTCTTTATGGAGCAACAGAACTGTGTCAGCTGGAGATCCTAAATTTAAACCAAGCAGCATCAGGTTTCAGATATGCACCAAAACCACCTACATGTCAATATTTATTGGGACTTTTGGATCTGTAGATGCTTTGAAAGGAAGAAAGATGCTTAAAGAGAGCAGATGTACTGTATTTTAATCCAAGTTCCTGTCTGGGTAAACTTGGCTTCTCCCCTCATCTTCAACAGGATGTAAAAGTATTTAGAAATGTTTCTTCTGTGTGAGGAAGACTTTACTCATGTGATTACTGGGTTAAGAGGTAGAGATTAATGACTGTAAAGTGCTTTGAAATCCAAGATGAAAGGTAAAGGTATTATGCAAGGATGATTATTTTATACCATTTAATATCATTTGTTCATGATGATGTCATGTAGCGAGAAAGGAAGTATTCTTAAGCTGGACACTGAGATTTGGCTTCAATAAATTTTTCTTGTCTATATGTCGTAGCTACAACACAGACCCTTACCAAAAAATGGAAGTGATAATACTTTTTTTTTCTCCCCAGTGTTCTTAAGCAGAAGTAATGCATGTTGGTGATGAGTGAGTGCAAAACTGTTTGGATATATATACACACCATATAATGCATGGGAACAGGACTATTATCATATCAAACACAACGACATCATTTTGGTAGGTCTGAAATAAGTGGCAAACCATGTAGGGAAAAAGCAATACCTTTTTTTTGTATGTAAAGTCTAGCATGTTGCCTGCTTTTACTGGGTCTCCAGGCTTTCTGGTGCAACAGCAGATTTACAACACACAGAAAAAGGACTTACCACAAAAATCAGATCAGGAGTTTCTTGCCTAGTCTTCAGTCATTTGGTTCACATGTCAGCAATACTCCACAGACATTCAGAGCACCCCTCTCTTGTAGGTCATCCTGTGTCTCCTGTCACCTGGTGAAAGGAAAAAAAAAAAAAGCCAAATCTCTCCCTGTATCATTTCCCCAGTCCTGCTTGCCACACCTGTGAAATAAAGGGAAGTTTCTCCAGACAGAGAGAAGGCAGAGAAGTAAAATAAAGGGATACAAGTGGATGGAGGAGAAGAGAAAAACCCAGAATATTTCTGTACCAGCAGTGGGAAAAAGGTCTAACTTTTTCTTCCTTTATTTTTTGCACAAGCTGCTGAAGTACTTGTAATTCTACTTTTTAAGAAAGGCTCTGCCCCTGGAGAGCCCTGGGGTGGCAGAGTTGCTGGGATGGGGCTGTGGCAGTCAGTCTAACACATCCCTGTTGCTGCAGTAGGTAACCCGCTCGTCTCAGGCAGACACTGGCAAAAACTTGACGCTTCTCCATGACATTGCCTCCCACATTATATAAGTAAATACATCTCTCTGTGTATAGCCACACAGAGGAAATATTTACACTGCTAAGCATTTGGATTAGGAAAGCATAAATAAAGGGAAGGCTACTGGAGCCACTGTAACCCATCAGGGTGGCGCGTGAGCTGCACCATGGAACGTGCCCCGTTATATCACGTGCCCTGGATGTGTCAATGCTGCAACACTGGACTGTGCTTTTAGGCAAACCATATCTTCAGTAAGCACTGGCAGCATCTTAATCCCTTTAGTATGGCTCTGATACACTGATCACCAAAATCTAGGCCAGGCCTCTGAAGTAGCTGGATCAGGCTCTAATACTCCTTTAGATCATAATCCTGCAAAGATTTAACATTTACAAATACCTTTATCATGTGAGTAGTTAAATGGGATGTTAGAGTTCCAGGGGCAGAACTAGAACACTCAACAAATTCCAACTTTGGTTATATGCATCAAGGATACAACTGAAACAAGAAAAAAGTTAGGGTGGCTGTTGAGAGAACCTGATTCTTAGGAATATGCAGCACTTCAGTACTTACATATCAGCTTAAATTGACCCACAGCTATTCAGTCCTATCAGCTTCAAAGGATTTTAATCAGCATACAAAGCTAAGTACATCTGCAAAAGATAGAGACTGGGCAGTGGCAGCCTTTCTTCAGACAAATATTCTGCACTCTGCTGTGACCTAATGCCTATTTTAGTGTTTCTCCCTTTTTGTTTCTAAGCCTCCTTTTTAGCCTTTATCCTCCAAACAGGAGACTTTCCTGGATATCTCAGTATGCAAATGTTGTGAGGCTTTTACCTGTAACAACCATCAAGATAATGCTAGAAATAGGAGAGCTAAAAGAGAGGCTAGTCTTCAATTTAAAAGCTGAGTGATGAGTGTTTACAGCCCTCAGCTGACATGGTCTACCCTGCCCTTGCCACCTCAAAAATTCTGACTGTGCATTTGGCCTCTTACCTTCTGTGTAAAGCACTGGAAGTTTAATTTATGGGAAAATAGCTGCATTTTTTGAAAAGTTTTGTATGGATTTGCCAGAGGGAGATGAAACTGAGGGCGTCCAAACAAAATATATTCTAAAACATCAAGGAGATTATAGATATATCAGGTGAGAAGTATCTTCTTAGTCACTACTAGGTTTCATAATAGAATAAAGGATTATCTAATTTTTCATGGGGAATCTGCTACAGCCTTGCTATATCTAGAGGGGTGTTTGTCATTGGAAAGCCTCTCCCCTCTTGTTTACACATCTTCTCTCACAGAGAGAAAATTAGATAATATTTTGGGATTAAACACACAGAAAAATGCAGAGTATTCTGGAAATAAAAGGGGAGGAAAATAAGTACTTAGGCCTGGAATCTGGTGTATTCAGTTTATATGTGAAGGATGGATGCCAGTTATATTTTTTAGTTTTTAATTATAAAAAAAATAAGACCAGGGAAAAAAACCCAGCCAAACAACAACAACAACAAACCAACAGTGATTACTGCTGGTTTTGTAGATCAGTGTACAATTAAGATTCTTATTGGAACAAAAACTGGGCCAGATGACTGGCAAGTTCATAAATTCCTGCCAGTCTGAAAATGATGTGTTGGAGTACTGGACAGTGAAATATTATATGTACAAAGGAACGCGATCTTTCACATGTTATAAAAAATCTAACTTTGTTCAGAATCTGTCCTTTATTTATAAAATAAATCATCTATTTTATAAATCACATGCAAAATGTACTTGCCCTGGTGATAGAAACATTTGGTACAAATGCTTCTTTAGAGGTTACCACTTCCTGTTATCCTTCTTAGTTCATTACTAATAGCTGTGTATTGGGTCACCCCTGTTTTTATAGGCTGCAGTGATATGACACTAGTAAAACTGAGGCTATGAAATGAAAACTATTTTACACCAGCATGTCCCTGCTTCCACAGCAAACTCACAGCTAAATATGTCTTCTGTGCTTGATATTGATTTCACTCCTGATAAACAAGAAGGAGTCCCCCTCTATCATTATTGGATGTTTGTTGTAATATTCAAGGTTTTGAACAAAACTTCAGATGAAAGTAAATTATTAAAAACTTTAATTTTAAGGTCTTGAAAGCTGCATAAGTCAGAAATTCAGTAGCAGCAGCTAAATGCAGAAAATGTCATAGTAAGAGAATTGTAATTTCTAGATAACATGGTTAGAGCTTATCAAGGTCCTGTATGTGCTTCAATCCTTGCAGACTGAAGGCCTATAGTGATCCTTTTCCAATGTTTCAAACATGTTTCTAAAATTTAGTTTGCACAAAACGAAAATCAAGGCACTGATCAAAGTATTTTTCTAGTCTTTCTATCTGAAGAGTCAAAGGAGATGCTACCATTATTAACTACACAAAACACTGTGTTAGTTAGATTAGAACTGAAAATTTAAATGTCATTTGTTTAAAATAAAAGTGACAGGGTGAAAAAATAGTTTCTGTTTCCAAGCCACACAGCAGCGTGGAAGAAATAAAACACATTCAAACAAAACTCTGAAAATTGGGAGATTTTTTACAATTCTATATCTAATAACAAATTCTAGCTTAGAAAATTGATAGAGATTCTATTTTTTCTAGTAATTGTTTAAAATACAATGTTCTGTAGGAGTTTCCCAGGAATTAAAGGTCACACCTGCTAAGTAGCTCATATATTGCAGGTTTAGAAAAACTCGTAAGTAGGTGATCATCTGATCAGCCCATAAAATAGATTTCATTTTTATAGTAGTTGACTAAATTATTGGTCACCTTTCTGAATATGTTGAAAACTACCATGTGCCTAAGACAATACAGTCAGTAAGTGTGACTAAACAGTCATCAAATTCCCAATCCAAAATCTTCAAGTAATCCTGTCCTGTTGCTTGTCTGCTAATAAACAACAACCGTGTATAAAATACCACTGATCCCCAAGCGTTCTAAAGTCATGGCTCAGGCCCCCTAGTCTGAAGTTTCTCCAAATAAATATGCTTATAATTTGCTTTTCACATAAAACTGAGCATGTTTTAAGTGGTTTTTGGTGACTACAACAGCTGGATATGTAAACTATTTTCATGTTTATTTTAAGGTAAAAAATTCAGAAGCTGCAGCTCAACAAAAAACTACCCAAAATCATGACACTTGTGATATTGTGAAATCCAGTGATGAGACATATGGAAAAATGAAGTGATACAAGATGTTTAAAAAGCTGATTAGTTTTCTCATGACATATCAAATAGACCTATCCAACAATTTAGCATGCGTGATAAAAGGCCTCTTTTATCAAAAGGAATGAAGGTAAGACAGGCAGGCTGAGAAACAGACTCCTGGGAGATCAAAAGGGAAAAGGAAGCAATTTGCTTGCTTGCAGGAAAAGGAAAACCTCATTTAACTAAACACCCAGGAGAAAAGGCAGCATGTGCACAGCTTGAAAAGTTCCATGAGTGGTACGATTTATCCTCTTGATTTCATCAGGAGGTGGAGGACTGTATATACACATAGGGACAAGAGGCTACATTCTGTTCTTTGTTGCAGTCACACAGCCCAGGCGTGAGCAACCAGAGCTTTGCCAGCGATGGCTCCTTTACCTCTCTGCCTTCACTGTTTATGTGGATGTAAAAGATGGCAGAATTTGTCCCATATTCCTCCCACTGCTGCATTTTGTAAGACAGTCAAGGCACTGTGGAGACAAGAACAAGCAATACCGTGGGGATTCAAACAGGCTCCCCAGTTCCCTGCAGGGATGTTGTAAAGGTGAGCCGTTGGTGCTCAGCCAGCACCGCCAGGCTGCCCCCAGCCCTGTCCTCTCAGAGTCTCCACTCACTACAGCACCATGTCGCAAGAGCCACTGGGACAGAGTGCAGCCTTTGTGTTTCAAAACATTTGCAGAATGTTTGGGTATAATTCTTTGAAGAGGATTTCATTTTTTTTAATGAGCCTGAATAAAATCATTAGCTTCCACAGTTGCACAGGGAATACTTGAGGAGGTTTCACGAGGGGTGCTTCAGCAGAGCAAAACAACACAAAGTTGTACTTGCTGAGAACACTATCTCATAACAGAGCAAGCTGTTCCTGTAACATTTCTCCTGCACTGTGCATTTTTAAAATACTGAGCAAACCAACCACACGAGTTGATTTTACTGTACCAGAAATTATACATAATTTTTTTCTTGACAATATAATTAATACTCCTTCCCATATCATGATTTTATAATAAACACACTTATGGAAATGCCTTCATCCCTGGAACCAAATTAAGGAATTCTTTTTATAATTAAAAGTACAAAAGTAGAAATCCTAAGCAGATGCCTTTGGAGCCAGGTCCTTTTCAGTGTTTATTCAGCATAGATTTACTTGCTTGCTTTTAGTGGCCAAAGATCTGGATACTACTCTCTGGAAAATGACTGTCAGGGTGCCTGGATGAGCCATATTGGCCACGAGTCCAGCAGTTCTGGAGTCCAAGTGAGGGAAGCATGTCTTAGGTGCGTCATTCTCCATGTCTCCCTCTGCCTGACTCACCTTTCTGACACTTTCCCCGCCCCGACTGGTCACATTCAAACTTGCCACCTGCTCAGCCTATCTCAGCAAAACCCGGGGCTTGTGCAAGCAGCACTCTGTTCCAATCTCTCAGCAGGAAGCAAGAGGCCCATGGGAACAGTGGGCACCCTCCAGAACAGGGCAAAACACTTCCTAAAATAACCATGTTTGACCTGTTGTAGAAAACCAGCCCTCCTGGGGTTTATTCCTCATTGCCTCCCACCTGCCAGGAAAGACCATGAACCTTCCAACTCAGCACTGACTTATGTGGCAGAGAGCCATAGGAAAGGTAGCACTTCAGGCCAGCACTCTCATTCTCCTGCTTAACCTTTATAATCAAATATCAAAAAGAATGAAAACAAACTGTGGCTGCAGTTGATGGTGCATTACATTTTCTGTTCTCACTAGCACATTTTATAGGTCACGATTTGGCCAAGGAAACATAACACAGTGTTCCTTCACCTCCTCCCCCTTGGCCCCCTTTTCAAATCTGAAAACAGGTATCTTCTTCTAAGCTAAATACTTTTAACTCCTGAACTTCACAGAAAAATAAGGTCACAAGCTGACTCATCAACAGCCATAATAAATGTCCTAAAGATCTTGGACAGGATATCAGATGGCGTAAGTTATAAATGCCAGGTACAGAGATACTCACTACCCAAGAGAACAGGTGTATGTGTTTTTAAGGCTTACCATGATTTATGAAGCAATAAAAATATTACTCCATGCCAAAAGGTCCTGGGCCTGATCTTCCACTGCTTATGGTCCATGTATATCAATATACATCTTCTGTGGCCCATGCGTGGTGTGAGCTTTTAAATGAATCAGAGCAGAAGGGGGTTATAGCTCTTGGTGTGAGGCATAAACACACAACAGTTGACTTTTAGAAGCTGACCTGTGAAGTTCACTGAGAGTGAGGACAGTTGTTAAAAACAGTCTAATCCTTTATCCAAACAATTTGTATTCCAAGCATTCAAAATACAGAAAAAAATGTTCTTTGTAGTTACTATTTGGCACCACCAGCTGGATGCTCTAAGGAACTAAAATAGAGATTTTTACTGCTTAAAACTGGAAATACCAGCACTGTGATCTTGTGATTTATGGTTCTGTTCACTATTTTGTCTTGCTGGTGAAGTGTCAGTTCTAAATACCTGTACCTTCTGCACAAGAGAGATACCTGCTGAATTTCATTTGTGTCAAACAGCAGTGAGGGGGGTTGGCCCTGGCTGCACAGGAGGTGCCTGCCAAAGCTGCTCTGTCACTCTGCTCTTCAGCTGGACAGGGGACAGAAAATACAATGAGAGGCTAGTGGGTTGAGATAAGGACAGGGAGAGATCACTCACCAATTACTGCCATGGGCAAAATAGACTTGACTTGAGGAAAAATAATTTAATTTATGATCAATCAAATCAGAGTAGAATAATAAGAAATAAAACCCAAATCTTAAAACACCTTTCTCCCAACCCTCCCGTCTACCCAGGCTTAAGTTCATTCCCAATTTCTCTTCCTCCTTCCCTGAGTGGCACAGGAGGATGGGGAATCTGGGCTGTGGTCAGTTCATCATACCTTGTCTCTCCTGTTCCTTTCTCCTCAGAGGGAGGACTCCTCATGCTCTTCCCCTGCTCCAACGTGGGGTTCTCCCCATGGGAGACAATTCTGCAGGAACTTCTTCAGTGTGAGTCCTTCCCACAGGCTGCAGCTCTTCATGGGTTGCTTCAGCATGGGTCCCTTCCACGGCGTGCAGCCCTTCAAGAACAGCCTGCTCCAGCGTGGGATTCCCACAGAGATCCAGCCTTGCTTGGGCATTCACCTGCTCTGGTGCGGCATCCTCCCTGTGCTATAGAGGCACAGCTGCCTCATCATGGTCTGCACCACGGGCTGCAGGGGAATCTCTGCTCCAGCACCTTCGGCACCTCCGGCACCTCCTCCTGCTCTGGCATTGACCTGAGGGTCTGCAGGGCTGTTCCTCTCACACATTCTCACTCCTCTCTCCAGCTGTAATTGCTGTTGTTGGTTTTTTTCCACTTTCTAAATACATTATCTCAGAGGAGCTACCACCTTTCTTGATGGGCTCAGCCTCAGCCAGCAGTGGGTCCATCCTGGAGCCGGCTGGCATTGGCTATATTGGACATGGGGGAATCGTCTAGCAGCTTCTCCCAGGAGCCACCCCTGCAATTCCTCTGCTACCAAAACATTGCCAGGCAAACCTAATACAAGCAGAAAAGTGAAATCTTGGAAATACCAGAGGCTGCCCATCTGTACATTGTATGCCTCTGGTGAGTTCCCATGCCAAGAGGATACAATATATACCAGAGTCCCATATGGAAAGGGATTGTTCATTTCACCTGCCTCCTTACCCCTGTGGATGCAAGAGTTAGTACAGAAGGAGCTTGGTCTCAATGCTCCCAGTCGAACCAGTAGTGGGGCAGATGCCCCAGTGCTGAGAATGTTTCACTTGGGCAGATCACCGTAGCACATGGCTGTTTTCTGCTGGGCAGTTTCTGACATCTGAGCTAAGCAGAGAAGTGGTAAGAGTGACCAGGAAAGTCAGGGAAATAGTATTAGAAATCTACACATCACACGATTTTTTCAAAGCCCATCCTACTACACTTTGAGTCTTTGACAAGGTTGCACTTTGTTACTGTCACAAATCCTCAGCGTGTATCACTCCTTACATGCAATCCACAACATGAGCAAAGTAGGAGCAAAACACATAATTCCATTTTTTCCTTGTAACAGAATATACTAGAAGTGTGTAAGCTAAGTGTTGCACAAACATCAGTTCTTAATGCGGAGCAGGACGAACATATCAATCTCCCAGCAGTGTTCTGCTGTCCTTATCCCTCGGGCAGGGGTCATGAATGCCATGAAAGGAAATAAAAATGACCTCCTGTAGATTCAGAAGAGGTGTGGTGGTGGCAGAAGATTGTATCTCTACTCCCAGTCCTGGAGGCAAAACTCCTGCATGCAAACGTCCATTTTGTTTGAAACCGGATACTCCTTTCTGCTGGAAAGACAAGTGGTTTTGCTGCAAGCACAGGAAGGGAAGGGTGAGCAACTGCATGAGATACAAAGTTTTATGTCCAGTGAGCTCAAAGGCATCATCCCTCCCTGCAACAACTTTTGCTCTGAGCAGAGTTGGCCCCTAAAGTTTCCAAGAATCATTTTCCCTTCTCAGCCTGAATTCCTGTGCATTGCGTGGCAGACACACATAGTGCAGCCCTGAGGAAGCAGGTCAAGTGGCACAGTGACAAGGACTGAGGATGGAAAAGGATTAGAGAGGCTGAGTCAGTCATAATAGGCAATGATTAACTTCGGGCTTCTCTGCTTTTGGCATTCAGATCATGTAAAATCATGGGATTACTTCAGTGCCAGTCAGGCCCATGTCTGGGCCCTTCCCTTTGTAACAGGCATCACAGACAAGATGGATCAAACCAGCAGAGTAAAAAGCAAAAGCTGAAAATGCATGAAAGGTATTCACAATAACTTCTGCTTCAATGGATACATTGCTATAGCTGTAAACAAATAAACTATAAAATTTGGCACAAGAGGGGCCCAGGACTGGAATAGCAGGAATGTTGCAGATCAAGATTAATGTGCATCGGCAGAGCTACAGGGAGAAACATGCATGGCACCTGTCTCCATGGTGCCTGCCTTGAGCTAGTGACGTTCATCTCCTGGTTTCATAACCACAACACTCAAACCTACATTTTAAAACAATACCTTGTAGATTGTAATGTAAACTATTGCGAGGGAAATTTTGCTGAAGAGAAAAAACGTGCATCCCTGGGACAAGCCAGCTGAATAAGAAAGTAATATGTATCTATAAATGTGTTTGTAAAGAAAGGATATTACCTGTTCTTAGGAATATATACACATGTATGAGTGTGTAAAACTGTATGTTTTATATATTGGTAATAGGATAAGCATTAAAAGATGTGACAAGAAAGATGAGGACTTTCTGCAATTCCAGCCACCTGATGTGCTGCATAGTTCCTCTCAGAAAACCTTCTCAACTTCTATCTAAATTCCCAGAGTGTGCTGCAGCCTGGATTTATGGCAGGAATTCCTAGCCTGCATGGGATGCTGGAGAATCTGAAGCCTTGCTGACGATTATCAGCAATAGGTGTCTGATTAAGTTAGATGTCATTACATTATTCAGCTCTCCTTAAATAACTATTACACCGTTGCAGCCACTAATCCTTTCTGAGAAAGACAAGCAAGAAAGCATTAATTGGGTGACCATTACATGAGTACTGTACTTTCTTTAGGACTGAATGTACTGCAGGTTTTGCTGTGCTGTATTCCTTCCTGAAATATTCCTCACTAAGCCCCAACTCTATTAATGTCAAAACTCCTGCTAATTTTAGGGAGTCTAGGAACAATTTTGTTTTCTTTAGCTCCCTCAAAAGATATGGGAGACAGCAGATACAGGATTTTGTAGCCATGTCTCACTTTAGGATAATACTGTGTTTTCACATTGCTCTCACATGATTTGTCTTGAAGACAGTAGCAAGTATTTACAAACATACCAGCTCTCAAACCATAATAAATTCCTTATGTAAAATATATTCAGAGAAAAACAATACCTCTAATTGTGGGGAGGGTATGTCAAGGCTGAAAACTTTTCAGTGTTTTTCATTTCTTTTAAAACTCATTCATAAAATTTCTGGACAAACCATTGGAGATATGTTAGCTTTTTTTAGACATAATGGATTCAGCATGCTCTGTAGTGAGAAAAACAGAGCAGTCTATCATTGAAAGTCCATATTAAATATTGTACATGGGTTTGGAATACTCATGTAAAATTTGAAATAATTTTACAGATAGCAGGAGGTTCCTACTTTTGCCATTTTCCCCCAGGAAAATAATAGATGTGCAACTGCAATGAGAACAGTGGGCAGGCAGTGTCATGGTACACCAGAGGAGAGCCCTCAGCCCAGTGACACCCGCTAGATGGGGGTATTTCCATAGGACACTCCCGGCCTTCCCAGCAGTGTTCAGTGCACCACGACCATACCAACACCAGCTCAGATTCACAGTTAGAGTTTTGGACAGGATCAGAGTTAATTTGTTATAAATACTAATTCAGAGCAGTAACAGGCAGTGTGGAGCAGCCTGAGGAGATTTTCCCTTTAAAGAGCAGCTGATCCAAATAATTTTTTCCTTGAGAAAGAACAGATAAACATGCACCTGTGTGCACACACACAAACATACACATGCTCACATAAATGTATTAAAACGCCTATATGGAGCACAGATCCTACTACTACTTAGTTGGACTAATTGTTTCTACAGCCTTTGAAAGTTAGACAACTCAGACATGCAAGACTTTGGGCACAGATTAATTTTTCAATGGCCTTATATGTTTGGTATTGGTTAAACTCACATATATTTTAAAAATATTTATGGTTTGCTAGAAAATCAGAAACCTTGATTTTGTTTCTCTGTGTATGTGACACACAAAACACTGCAGGATGAGTGAGAGACATCTAGTGTATTGAAGAGTCATCAATTACAGTCAAAAAGGCATGAGAACACATTAATGCTGTTTGCTTTTTCTAATTTCAGTGGTCTGATTTTACAGGACTCCTTGGTACAAGCTATAGAGACCAACTCACAATGCTGATTAACCAGCCACTAGAAGAATGGCTTTTCATATCTGGTACTCCTAGTTCTTTGAAAAGCAAAATTCTCCCCAAGTTAAATCTTCCATGGCTCACTTTCTCTTCTGTGTGTTCAGACAAGGTGGATTGGACTCTGTGTAAGATCCCTTTCTGCATCTCAGTATTTTTCATTCTGTAAGAATCCAATCAGTACTTTCTATGCAATGGGGTCCATAAAGAATATGGGAGAGTCCCTTATTCTAAGAATATGAAACTACAGAAATGCTGAGCTTTATGAGGTCCTTTTCTATTTATAGGTGCTAACATCAGAACTGGAAATATCTTTTATTTTCACTCCATGTTTCACACATTTGGGGAGCTTTGGGGATCTGCTGGATCCACTCACTTTCTGTTTGCAAGATGCACAGAATCATTTATGTTGTAAAAGATCTCTAAGATCATTGAGTCCAACCATTAACCAAGCACTGCCAAGTCCCACTTAACCATGTCCCCAAGTGCCACATCTATACCACTCCAGGGATGATGATTGCACCACTTTCCCCAGTGGCCTGACCACCCTTTCAGTGAAGAAAATTTTCCTAATATCCAGTCTAAACCTCCTCTGCTGCATCTTGAGGACACTTCCTCTCACCCTATTAATTGTTACTTTTGAGAAGAGACTGAATCCCGCTTCCTACAGAGTCCTTTCAGGGAGTTGTAGAGAGCCATAAGGTCTCCCCTCAGGCTCCCTTTCTCCACAGATTTCTGTCTTCTTTTACCAGTATTTCATCTTTGCTGTCTCTGCCTCTCTACCTCTCCATGTTCCTATGTGTCATACCCAAAATAACTGAAGAAGTACTAGTTTGGTATTTTTTGAAGTCACAATTAAAATGGTCTTTCCATGAACCCCAGGGACACCGGGTCGTGTGTGAACTCCACAGGTCCTGGATGAACTTCGTACACTCCACAGCACAAAACAGATTCCAGAGACCTAGGAAATCATCACACATTCCACTGAGCTGAATCACTGTATAAATGTTATCTTTGTTAACTATTTATTCCCTTACCTTTACAGGCTGGATAAGAGCACAGGAACCCACACCTCACTATCAACAGGGACACACAGCGCTTTTTTTTTTTTTTTTTTTTTTTTTTTTTTTTTTTTTTTTTTTTTTTTGTCTCACCTCTTTTCCATTGCACTGATAAGTGTGGAGTTTTGCCAGCTGCAAGTAGTTCTTGGCTGGCATTTGAGAAAGACCTTGGCTGCTGGCTGGGAAAAGTATGTAGGGATGATCCACCAGAACAAACTAACTCCTTGCTCTCTGCTGTATTTCTTTGACACAGCTAGCTTTCCTTTAAGTATTAGGTGCTGCTCAAATTCTCTGAAGTGCCTTTCTTTTTCCCCTAGTAATTTGTTTATTAAGAAGTATTTCAAATGGCAAGTTAGAGGCATGCTTTAAACTGGAGTGTGTGACATATGGAGAAAAACACTTAAGAGTCCCATCTCCTCACTTGTATACACCATGAGTTAAAAAACCAACAATGTATCCACAGCCTGGAGTTTTTTCTGAAACAGACCGTAGTCAATGCAAATTTAATTCTGGACAACTTTCCAGCATCAGTGATACAACTCTGTGAAACTGACAGAAAACATTGTCCAGGACAAGCTAAATAAAATTTTTATTATAGGGCAAGGTGCTCTTTGTAATATCATGTTTCCAAACAAGTGTTTGCCCAGTCTTTTTTTTAATCAGCAAATTGCTACTTCGTCAAACTGTACCATCCCATTAACTTAAAAAACCTGGTGTATTCCAAGTGTTATGGGGAGCATCATATGTCTCAGTTTGAACACACACCTTTGCAAGAAAACAAACAGAAACTCTGTGTTAAAAGCTTTTCTTGATACTTACACGTTACTTTTAAAACAATGCCTAAACTCAATTCATGCATGTACAATGCTGAGGGCCTTTCTCAAATATGCAGAGTGAAAGAATTCCGAAGAACAAAATACCATTGGTGAAAGCTTGCTGGGAAGTAGGTAGAGTATGAGGCATAAACTACAAACCAGAACATTATAATCTCAGCCCAGCAGCTGTGACTGAAGCAAAAAAGGGTTAGCATCATGGGAGCAGCAGGGTGGGAGCAGGAGGGACACAGTTCACCAGTCTTTTCATTAAAGCATGGATGAGTCTGTGCGTGGTGCAGACTCCCAGGTGCCGTGACACCCTCTGAGACATGCTCAGGCACCAAGGAGCTCAGCCTTGCAGTTCAACAGAGGTTACAAAATCCCTTAGATTAAAAACCACTTTTGTTTTCCAGTCCTGTAGAGCTGAGAAGAAAGCGATGCACAGGCAGTTGAGAATCTAGCCCAAAGCAGCATGTGAATTATTCAAACAACAGTGAAGACAGTAATTTCTAATGATTCATTCCTAACAATGCCATTTACAACAAAATATTAGTCACTGGAAAATACTTTTGTTACAGCTTTGTTGTGTTCCACGCTGCAAATATGACCCTCTCTTATCTTTTTATAAAAATGCTACCAGTATCACAGTTTGTGTTGTTCAACAGCAACTCTCATTTTCACAGTTCCTTATCATGCAAGGACATCTTTGTGCTTCCCCATCATTCCCACCACAGGAGAGGGAAACAATTTTAATCAAACACCACAGAGCCTACAACTGTTTTGACTGTCATTTAAAAGCCAGACTCACCAGCTGAATAGCTACAGAGATACCGATCTCATCAGGCCGGTCAGACCCCGTTCTGACCCAGGCTGAGCTCCAGGAGTGAGCTCAGTGTGCTCCACGGCTCAGTGTTCAGCTTGACCCTCCCACCCCAATTCCAGAGCCATCTGGCCATGCCAGTCCTGAAAGGGAATCTCGAGACAAGAGGGAGGTTGAGACTGAAATCAGCACGAGGAGTTTGAATGTTGCTTAGTTTTCATGTCAGCTTCAGAATATCTCAAATGAAGAACTAGATGCCACCCCAGTGAAAATTAATTGATTAGATGGTAGTCTAGGTGTGCTATACTAAAACTATGGCTTCTAGTTTAATGGCATGCTTTTTGTGCCTAACTATACATCTAAATGGAGCAGCCAAGAGAAAGAAAGGAGAGTTTATTCAAAACCAACACACATAGGAATGAGAGAACAGTCCAAGGAAACATTTCTATGAAGGACCTGGCAAAAAAATAGGAGCGGTCATAGTTAAAAAAAATCTATATGGGTTAAATACAACATATCTGCATAAGTAGATAAAGAGGAATGGAACCCTTTTCCTTCTACAACTGACACAGATGCATGTGCATGCAGAAAATATACACCAATCCACCCACTTCTGTGAATTATGTTGGAAAGAAACATATGCACCTAAAAAATTCAGAAGAAAACCTGTGCTTTCCATAGTGTATCTTTTTACTGAAGTACATTAAAACTTCAAGATAGATGGCTTATTAACCTACCTTTTGACCCAAATAATGGCAATACTGTAGCCTTCTGGGGAATGAGACACAAGATGTGTCATTGTTATTTCATGTACATCACAGAAGGGATGAAGATACAGCACTATCAGAAATTGTGTTTTGCTTTTGCAGGACTTGACAGATCAATAATATTGTGAAAGTATTTCTATGACTGGAGGCTTGGGAGCAGTCAGTCAGAGATAAAAGAAAGGCTGCAGTCTTGTGAAGCAGAGAAGCTGAAGTATTAAGTGTTTTATTTCAGCTAAGAAACAGTGACATGCCTCTAGTCAGCTCGTGGCCTGCCTTAGGCTGTGTCAGTCTAGAAAAAAAAGAGAAAACTCAACTCACAAATCACAAGCTAGTTGCCTTGAAATATCTTAGGATATAAAAATCATTATTGTAAACCAGAGCAAGATTCTCTGCATGCTCAGAGGACTCTTGGTTCTGATAAGGACAAAAGTTTTTAACACAGAATTGAATTAACTCAAATTCCTACAAGATTTTGCCCTCAGTGTTATTACTGCACTGCAGAAATTGTTTTCTGCCATCTCTTTTATCTTGCAAGGTAAGAAAATCATGTAAGGGTTTCAAAACAGTCCTGGATGTTCTTTGTTTTTCAGTCAAAAGCAGCAACCTGTTAAATTATTGGTCACAGTGGGTAGCATACTAAAATCAGTTGAAAAAAATCAACAGTTTATAAATTAATTTATTGGGAAAAATTGCACTGAAATACCTTAAAATACATGCAGACTTTGGAATTGAATGTCATTTCCATTATGAAATGGCGTTAGAACAGAATTATATTACCTAAACAAAACAGAAGCAGGCATACTTTCTTTTGAAATAAAAGTTATTAAAGTTGAAATACAGAAGGAAACTATGTCTTCAAAGTCTGATCTCAAATCCCCAGGGAGCAGGAAGAAGAGAAACTGCAAGTTGACTTTTAGGCAAGTCTGAAACAAAGGTCAGCTCTGGACCTGCTGACTGATGTCAGCTGGGGTCTTCCCTGGGGACAGCCCTAACATGATGCTGAGGGAATAAACACAGAGAATGGCACAGGGGTATTAGGGTGGGCACAACGATGAAAGCTTTGGAAGAAGACATGGTCTGTCCCTTACTCAACCTGGCTCCCTGGTGCTAGGCACCTGTTCGACCACAGGGAGAAGGGTGTGATCCAGAAAAATTGAGAAATCATGTGAAAACTGGCCTCTTCCACATTGCATGGCATTGCCCTAAACCAACACTGTCAGTACAAGGATTGTCTCGTAATCCTATTTGCACACAAATCCAATAACCTCTGCAACTGACACACTTCACAAGGGACAATCTGCAGCCTGTTTGCAGGAAGATGCTCAAAGATGCTGAAAGAAGAAGTGTGCTCTTGGAAGACTAACCTCCAAAAGCCAGAGGAGTCACCTAATTTGAAAATTGAATAGGTGAAAAGAATGTGCTTTGTGTCACTGGCCTGGTACCTGACTCACTCATCCTGGGCAGCCCTTCCGTACAATGAGCCCTTCATTGCCCTGTCCCTGCACAGTTGTCTCACATCTGCTCTGCACCCGTTATCTCACCAGAGCACGATCTAGAAAGTTACCATGACTTGTTTGGCTGCAGGCTCACAACCATGTTGATTCATTAGTTTATTTTAAAATATGACTGCCATAGCAGTCACTCATTGCCTGGCTGTGTCAGATACATCAGATTCCCTTAGTTCCCCCAGATTCCCTCTGTGTTACTTCGAACAAATGGAAATTTCTTTAACCCATTCATTCATTTTGGGGAAATTGTAGGTGTTTCTTGCTCTCTAGCATAAGCCCCTATTAAAGTGGTCATTGTTAATGCTTTTGAGAAGTTCTTGGTGAATTTTAGTATAAATCAGTGTCATTTCTTCTTTCAATAATTCCTTTCTCTCTACAATTCGTACTTTCACTCCCAGTTGTTCCCTACAGCTAATGAACATGCTGCTTTTCAGCAGGCATTGTGATTCAATTGTTTTTTCTTTGTTTAAAGCTGACTCACATCATTGGTCTTTTTTTACATTTTTCTGACAGCCTGTTTCTCAATGATAAATTTGGTGTTATGATGTAAACTTCTCCCAGCTATTCTTCCTTTTCCTATGTTTGCACAGTGTAAGATCAGCATCAGGAATACATCTCCAGGGCAAGTCATATCTGCTGCTTGTAAAGCCTCTCCTTTTAGTGCTTATTTGTAGTTTCTGATGATCAGTTTTAACAGTATTTTATGATCCATGACAACCTCCACATTTCTGGAGGTCTTGACTAGATTGTTTTCATGGTATTACTTGCTCTTTATTCCTGCAGCAATACAGCAGTTCTTGTTGCCATTGCTATCTGTATGCCACTCCTCCAGCAGATTTTATCTCTCCTTTGGGTCATTTGTGATGTCAGTGTCACCTAGTTTTTATTTCATATGGGGCTGGCAGCTCCTGTTCCTAAAATGTGACGACAAAAATTCACTCCACAGTAGCCTGTATTCAAGCACTTCAAAATAATTTGCAAAGCAAAGTACTTGCTGTAATTGGCATGTTTGGTCATGGCCTCTGCCCCCATATCCTTTCTGATTCTTAACTATCATATGATTCAGGCCTCTATCAAAATCAAAATCCTCCCTTGTGCTGAAGTACACAGAAGTATTTGATTTTTTAAAAATCAAGATGTTTATGAAAACCTTTTCCTGCAGGTGCTCCAGTCTCAATTCTGTTATTCTGGCAGGTTTATGTTTTTCATGTAAACAATAAAAATTTAATTTTCAAAATATACAAAAGATACCACAGTCAATTACTTTAAAATTTTAAATATCCTGAATTTAGAAGAAAACTGCTAAAAAGTATTTTATGTGCTTATTAATTTCGTGTTAAAGCTAAAGAAGAATAAGAGCCCCAATAGATTGCACATGATGCGAACTTACAGAGGGATGTACCACAGTGTTTTTCACAGTGACATTCCATATGGATTATGATCTTTGCACTCCATATTTCAATAGGAATTTAAGTAAGCATCTTGCCAGAGGAATATTGGGGGAAAAAGCTGGAAAATAGCAGCCAAATACACAGTGAAGACAGCATGCTGTTCTGAGTTCTTCTGTCTTCTCTCAGAAAAGTACATTGCAGAATATTTCTGAGAGTGCTGCCAGCTCCTGCAGTTATTTGTTGCTGGTTTTGCAAGGAACCAGTGATGCCACAACTGATGCCTTCTCCCTAATGCCACTTCTTAGTGGAATCACGCTCAGATGCCTCCCTTGCTTGGGCATGAGCAGCACCTGAAATGCTGCAGGAGACAGGCAGATCTCTCCAGGGCAGCAGCAAGTGGAGGCTGAGGTAGGACATGCAGGGAGGGGCACAGGGAGGATGTCTCCCAAATCTTAATGGTCTGGGAGGGCTACCAGGGTGCACCACCTTTTCCTTTCCCTATGTCTTTCCCATGTCCTTAAGCGGAAGTGAGATCTTGAGTCCCGGGTGATAATTTCTCATCAGTAAAGCAAAATTGCAGGAGAAATTGAGTGAACTGGTTTCCACAGAGGAATCCTTATTTTGTTGACTTTGACAACAACCTTGAGAAGCAGATGATGTGGTGAAATGGTGTGCTAAAGTAAAAAAACATACTCATAAAAAAAATGGATCGTATAACGATTCACAGACTCAGGAAAGGCAAGATGAAGGGGGTACCTGTATTTTCTTAATGAAATACATCGCTTTGTTCTGAATCATTCAACAGCTTTTTCTTGTATACTTTAAGAAAGACCACATGCAAGTTAAATATCAGCATGGTAATGATGTTGTACTTCCACCAGCTACAGCTGAGAATACTGACTAGTCCCAGCTTGAGCAAATGGATTAAAGCATCTTTAATTTATGAATTCTAAAAGTCAGACCATTCTTAATGAAGGATTCATATGAGTTTGTAGCCTTGGGGAAGAAACCAGCTGTAAATGGCTAACCTTTATTGTGGGATTTCTGTTCTCTTCTATTTAATACACAAACTTACTCACCATGACAACCACTAAAAACTACCTGGCATGAAACAGTAAAAAAAAGGCAGCAATGCCCATCCTTGAAGGAATACTAATTCAAGGCACCCTCAATTCCACAATGGAAAGATATACAAAATACCACAATTCAGAATGGTAGGCAATTTTAAAACTAGTGATATTGGAGCTGTTCCTCTTCTGTGGGTATAAATAATGACAAATCTGCTAAAATCTGTAAAAGTACAATTCCAAATTTCAGCTTAAATTCTGTTCTGACTTTAATGAAATAAATAATGTGATGTTAGATACACATGGACAGGGGAAATACGTTCATAACATATATTTAGAATAGGAAATGGAAAATCAGAGTATGCAAATGACTGACTTTCTTGCAAGGTTTTATCACATTGTTTGCATTTTTCTTCATTTTGAAATGACAATGACATTAAACTAAGTTTTGAATATGTAATAAACAAGAAAAATTGAATAATGATGCTTAGATATTGTATTAATTAGAGCTACCTTGTTAAGTCTGAATCAATTATAACTCATGTCATTGATGATGCTTTAACATACAGTTTTGTAATTCTCCTAATCCCAAACACCATCTAGCCCAGCACTGACACAGCTTCACTTAAACTATGAGGAAGATCAGATTGCTTGTGATTAGGCAAATCCTAAAACAGCCTATGGGCTAGTGAGCCATCTACAAAATTGATGCTGCCAAGCTGTGAACTTCATCTGTATTTTGTCATTCCATACTTGCTTACCACTTGAAAGGCTTGAGTAAGAAATTATTGTGTGACCTTTGGGGATTTCTTGATGCCTAGAATCTGCAAAGGTCGAAATGGGTGGCTGATACATGATGTTTTCCTAACACAACTATTATCTTTGTGGTTTCTGGTAGCAGCAAGTGCAATTTATAACATAAAAGAGTAGAAAACTTGCTATATGACACATATTCTTGACCAAGAGATGGAAAAGGTTTTATCCTCATTGTGCTGATTTTGGTTGAGGTAGAGTTAATTTTCTTCACAGTGGTTGGTATGGGGCTGTGTTTTGAACTTGTGCTGAACACAGGGTTGATAACATAGAGACGTTTTTGTTATTGCTGAGCAGTGCTTGCTCAGAGCCAAGGCCTTTGCTGCTTCTTGCACTGCCCTGCTGGCAAGAAGACTGGGGGTGCAGGAGGAGCTGGGAGGAGACACAGTCTGGACAGGTGACTCAAGGGACATTCCAGACCATGTGACATCATGCTCAGCATATAAATCTGAGGGAAGCTGGGGGAAGCAGAAAGAAGGAGAGGATGTTTGGAGTGATGGCATTTGTCGCCCAAGTCACCATAAGGTGTGATGGAGCCCATCTTTCCTGGAGATGGCTATGTCTGCTAGCCCTTGGGAAGTGGGGAATTAATTCCTTGTTTTCCTGCTTTGTTTGTGCACATGGCTTTTACTTTACCTATTCAATTGTCTTTATCTCAACCCATGAGTTTTCTCACTTTAACCCTTCTAATTCTCTCCCATATCCCACTGCAGGGGAGTGAATGAGTGAGCAGCTGTGTGGGGCTTGGTTGTCAGCTGGGGTTAAATGACACTTATGCACAACCAAAGAACCATGGCAGATTAGATTCCCATTCTCTGTTTCTCACTATGCATTTTGTTTGTTCTTCTCCCATGGCTTTTATTCCATGCAAACACATTTTCTATTTTCATTCTCTTTTAAATTATCTTCAGGCACTCCTACCCCAGTCATTTTCTTAGCTTTTTTGTTTTTCTGCTAAAGCTTCACTGTCTTGTCCACGTGACTTTCTTTCATACCATCACTCCCAAGCGCTTCTCCTCCACAGTTCTTCCTTCACACTGCCTCTGTCTTCCCACAGAAGGTCCAATCTTCTCACTATCACTTCAAAAATCCTCTCTACTGCTCTAAATTCTCCTTCTATGAGTTCCTGTTTACCTTACTCCAACTCATTTAATCTCTTACTATATTTGGTTGCTTCTCTTGCAGGCACCTTCTTCACTAAGGTACTTCATGAGTTGGCCTGATTCTCACAGCAGCTCTTTGCCCATTTCTTGATTCGTTTGTCCCAACTCTCATATATACATCATGTTTGTCCATAGTACAATTTCCCAAAGCAGAATAGGAGAACTGGAGCTGGGAGATGAGGTCTGTACCAAGATTTAAAACATACCTAATTTCATGTTACAAAGAGCTGAAGCTCTTGACAGGGTTGGTCAGCAAGTGATGCCATGAAATAACACTAAAAAATTTTACTCTAAGTTGGCTTCTTCCTACACATATCCCTTTCAAGGAAAAGGGGATCTGCCTCCCTATGCTATCCAGGCAGTATTATTGAACAGTGGCTTGGAAGGATCCCCTCTGATAAGGACAGAATGGCCTAATTTTTGTTTATGCCCAGCCCTCTTGCTTTTCAGAACCAGTATCAACAAACCTATCAACTGTCTACCTGCTGCAAACTGACTGATTCATTCACTTCATAGGAATTACTAAAAAACTTCTAGCCACCTCTTTGTGATTTCAAATACACCCTAAAAATGAGCAGGAGGTAGAGGTTCTCTACTTCATTCCCAGTTTTCTTAATCCCAAAGTCTTAAAAGCATGAAATACTGTGACAGTCCTCATGGGAGTGTTTGTAGCTATAGACTGTCAGCTGACACTTCCCTCCCTCCCCAAGAAAAAACATCTGTACACTTAAAAAGGATTTACATTTTCATTTATCATGCAATATTGCACTTCCTCAATAGTGAGAAAAATTTGGCATGCTGAATTTTTGAAGTGCAAATTGATTGTATAGAATCATAGAATCATTTAGATTGGAAAAGACCTTTAAGATCATAAATTCCAACGATTAACCAAACACTGCCAAGTCCACCACTAAACCATGGCCCTGAGTGCCACATCTGCATGTCTGAATGCACATGGACAATGTACTTGAGAAACACAAAGATTCCCACCCACTGCCTTGGACTTATGCATTACAAATAGAAATAAATACCTTAATATTTCCTTATAACTTTCAGAATCTTATTGCCACATGACATTATTTTTAAATGGAGGCAATGTCTTGGAGTGGCATTTGGAGTGTGTAGGCCATGTACAAGAATACAGCCATTTGCCTGTGTACACAATTTGCACTTATGATTGCAGGAAAGAGTCCTTACCAGGCTCTGCAGTCCATGTAAGTCACAGTAAATTCAATATGCTGTATTTCTGTGGTCTGGGAAGCAGATACAGTTTAGAGGTTTAATCTGCTTTCTTGTCACAACTCTAAAAACATCAGGTAGGTGACTCACTGCTCCATCTGCTCTGGGCATGAGCAACTGATACAATGCAAGGCATGCTGTAAAAAAAAGCATTGTTAATTAGTTAAGTTCTCACCAGTTAAAACCTGGAGTACCTTAAAAATAAAATACAGTCTACAATGCAATAAAAATGAGATGAAAGTACGTTCATATTCCAAATATATAGCTGTTATCTTGCTAAATAATGTGCCATTAAAACTGAACAATATTTGTATTTGCATAATTCTATTTTGTCCTGGGTAAAGTACAGCTGTGTTTGAAAAGACTGTTAAAGACATCCTGTGTGCTGATAGATCAGTATCTCATGACTCCTTGGCATACCGTAATCTAACTACTGGAAAATTTAATGATCATCCATTAGAAAGCCAAAAGGAGATAATAGAGCTCCAGTCTCATCTCTGCAGCTGTGAACATAAAACTAATAGAAGTTCTCTTCTCCTTCAAGAAACTAAAATTAAGCAAATATCAAATCTTTTCTGTAATCTGTTAAATAAAGGCCCATATGATGTACACCTACACCTGAACATTACTCTGGTTCTGACAAGGTATGAAGATAAATACAATAACTGCTCATAATGAAATCTATGTGTGATACTTTTGTAGGTTTTTAACAACATCTTACTACTTTGTAATTTAATCAACCTGCAGAGCAAGTTAATTGAAACAAGAATGAAGCACAGGTATTCCCAAAAAGTATTAAATTAGAAATTTTTCTGGACCCTTATTTCCAGGAAAACTCAGTCTGTTGCCCTTCCTCTCGTTGCAGTCCAGTTTCTCTCAAACATGTGTTAGCATTTCAGTATCCTTTACACCTGTTTACTTGAGAAAGATCTGGCAAGACTGTGATCATTAACTGACTCTGCTCTAATTGCTTTGAAATCCCTAATTCTTTCCTAAATCTTCTCTAAAGCTCTTAGATGTCAGGTTGAGCTTAAAAATTTTTTATATGTTTAATGTATAAAAATGGTCAGAAAGTTAAACACTGAGTTGATCCAGCAAAATAACTGTGGGATTTTATACTTAAAGTTATTCAATCTTGGCATTTACAAGTTTCCATTCTGTAAAACCTCATGTGAGTAGAAAAACATTTATACTACAACTTGGAGCTTTATATGCCCACGCAATCTGATGCAACAAATTACCAGTAAAAAGAGTAGACAATCAATACTGTTTTCATGTTTTAATCTGTTTGGAGAGTGTCTCCTCCATGGAAATCCCTAACTGATACTGCACTAATAAAGCAAACAGCTTCATAAGATAATTATACTTACTGCTGACATCCTGAACATCCTGGACTGACTCCAGCCATGTGGTACAGTCTCTGGGAGGAAATTTCCATGAACCGCCTGGACACACACAGCTCAAAATGGTAGAAACTGCAAACTTCACTGGTGTTAATTCCCTCCCTTAATTCTGCTCTCCCTCTCTCATGCTCTCCTTCCCCCTTCAGCGGGGAATTAAAAATTTGTTTCTGGAATTTTTGCCTGCTGCTGATAGATCTTTTTTCTTTGTTGTACAGATGTTTGATGTTGTTTATACTCACATACTTCAGAAGGCTGCCTTTTTGTATTATAGGTTGTATATTAGCCAGACATCTTGCTATTCTTTTTTTCTGCAGCTAACTAATTGATTGTTCACAGTACAATTGCTGTAGAGGGAAGGGATCTCTATTAATTAATTGGTAAATGGACATGCAAAATAACAGATGTTTGAAACACAGAAAACATAATATAATATACTGCCTTTAAATGAATAAACAATGTGTGGGGGAAAAAAATCAAAGATGCACAACCCCCTACCCTGCTGCTTTCAGGAACAATGGCCTTTTGTCTCAAAACTCATCCAACCAGAAGGTGGGTTTTGTTCTCCAGCACTGATTCAGATGATGTCAGCTTTGACAAGAGTTCATTCCCCATAACAGGGGGCCATCTTTGCCTCAAATCCACCTTAAGGGTCTTGTATTGATGCTGATCTAAGTCTTACAAACACCTTTTATGTGTTATCTCTGGAATAGGCTTTTTCTAACTATGTATGTATGTGTTCCAAAATTATTCCTTCTCATCTTGTCCAAAGCCTAAGAATAAATTATATCTTGGCAAAAGGATTGTATGTGGTTTTGTGTAATGTATGGGGGTATTGTGCAATATATATGTTCAGGGAGAGATGCTTTTTAGATGGTATGTTGGTTTGTCTTAGAAAATGATGAGCTCTCTGGGTTGCACCTTAGCTGTGAAAATTTGTTATGATCCAAAACATATTCACTGACATCTTTGAGCTAACATAAATTTAAACAAGGCTTTGCTCCAGTCTGACATAATAACATGCTATTCATGGTTAGCCCTATGCCCCAGCAGCATGCTTTTAAACAGAAGCAATATGTTCCATAGACATGACTTCCTTCCTGCTGTAAAAACACAGCAGAGAGATTACAGGGTTCTGTTACATTTACATTTTTTGAGTATTTTTGTGATTGTCACTGTTGCTTTAATCATAGAAGATAAAAATAGTAGAACAAATGACCAGAAGAGGTGATCAATACTACAAACTCCTTCTGATCCTCAATAATACTCTTTAGAGTGTAAGTCCCTCTGGAACTTATGGGAATTTTCCCACTAACCTCAGTGGGAGATAACACAGGTTTAACATTCTCAGTATAAGTAATTAAATACTTAAGCTGAATTAAATACATAATTAAAGTATGTAAGGCCCTGATCTAGGTTGTACAACAATACAAGCATAGCTATTTTCTGCACTATAGCACACAGACTATAAAGATGCAATTTTCTACCTGGGCACTCAAATTCTGATGAAAAAAAGAATAAACCCATGTTACCTACACACTCTACTATAACTTAACTATTAGAATAGGAGCACAGGCTTGGTCGTTGATTGTAATTCAACAACATAAGCATAAGTGTACACCATCAAATTGTGGATAAATAATTTTGCAGAGGCACTTGGGACTGAGCCAAAAAGGAAGGCAAAGATTAATCTTTATAAAATTTAATTTTTAGGTGCAGTACCATGTACATCAATTTTTTTCCTCTTAGTTTGCAACACCCCTATACCCAGCAGATGATGGGATACTGAAGGGAAAAGCACAGAGCTCCAAACCCAAGGAAGAGCCTGATGATGATGCTGGGAATCACATCAGGCTGCTGGCATAACACCATGCCCTCATGTAAATATCTGTCTTTCAGCAGGGCTGATGAGCTCAGGTACATCATGGGAGCACTGTGAGCTAGACCTGGCTCAACATATGAAAAAGGCATGTCACCCCTGTGCCCGTGGCTGTCCTTGAAGACATAGTTACAGGGGCAATTCAGCAGCTCTGGGGTGAAGTGTAAATCTAAGTAGGAACTCTAAATGTCTTGGGGGTTCAGCTTAGGAGACATCATTTGTCTCTCCTGCCTATAATCATAGCCTAAAGCCTTGTGTGCTCAAGGTGAAGCAAACCAAGGTGACAGAGGAAAACCAGAAGAGTTATTCTGCTCTGTCTTCAGGTGCAGATCTTCTACTCTGGGGTACAAGTACATCCTCACCACTCAATCCCTGTTCAGAGAAAGCTCACTTGAAGGAGCTAGAAAAACTGAGTTCAAATCCATTAAAACAGTCAGAGTAACTGTGATTGCATTGTAAGCTTATTCCACAGTATTTCCCCATACTGAAAGATGAATGTAGTCTTGATTCACTGCATTAATAGTGAATAAAGTGTATGCTGCAGCTTCTTGATAATTGGCCAAACCATGCATGACTTCATTTCCTGTCAGCCCTGTCAATGTCAGCATTGGTTTCCCTAAGCCACATTCCTTGAAGGCAGCATGGGAGAGTCTTGCCAAGCCAGAGTTTGGGACTGTGGCCCTTGTCTCTCTGCAAGAGATGGAGACTTTAGCTCTTTAGACCTACCTCTTCTAAACTATTTAGGCAAATAACACATGTGTTTGGATTGTTTGCAAAAGTGGTTTGAGGCCCAAATTTACAAAGATATTACAAAGAAGTATCTAGTTTCTAATCTACTTCCTTGAGAATCTGATGACTATGTGCCTTTGGGAATTTGGGCATCAGGTATTATTTTAAAATGTTTTCATTGTACCTGATCTAAACCTCCGCTAGTTCTCAAGACTAAGAAAATTAACATTCTAAATGTTACTTACGTGTCACCTCTGCATTGTCAATATTATTAAGCTGATTTGAGGCAGTGGATGAACTGGAAACCTAACCATATAGACTGAGTTGGAAAAGAGGAGTATCTTGGCTAAACATTTCTCTACCAGTACAGGATTGTTCCATATGCCATAACTTCCTGCAATGTGATGGAACACAGTTCAACTATTGAATGATTCCAGATAGCTCCTATCATTCTATATCACTTATATTGTGTAATCCAAGAGGTTGGCAGCAAGAAAACTCAAACTATTGTACTAATACACTAAGATTTATGGTGTGTCCAGAATGAAACCTTCTGTTGCACTGAACAGAAGCATAATGTGCTGTGGCTGGGAGACTGAGGGAAGGCTTTCCCTCTGTGGACACAGAGGCCTTCCCATGTCTGCTGCTCTCTACTGCATTTCTGCCAGCAGTCAGAGCTGCCTGAAGCTGCCTTAGCCTGCCAGTAGCAGTGGGTTTATACTGTTAATTATTGTAATAATGTGCTTGCAGGAAATTTTCAGGACTGAAATGGTTTACTCACCATTACCTCTCACTTGGGCTCCAAAATAAACTGAGACTTACAGGACAGTTCTCTCTTGGCACAATAGAGCTGTCCCAGAGCACTGAGGTGAATGCAGCAAAATCTGTCCATGAAGTTCTTGGGGTGAAGCACAAAAAGGAAAAATAATGTGGAAATTGGGGAAGACACACATAGATACAAAATGATGATGTTGTCCGAATATTAAAATAAATAAACAAAAAACAAAACCCCCACAAACAAACACAAACAAACAAACTTTGAAAGGAATCAATCAGGGAGAATGGGGTGCTGGCCAGCCAGATGCAGGACGTGTCACTGCTCTGAGACCGAGCTGGCCCTCGAATCTGAAAACATCTTTTGAGAACCTTCATTGGAGCCTGGAAAGCGAAACACATTATGGAGGTGCTACTCAGCTCCCACCAGCCCCTTCTCATGAAACCTGTTCAAAACACCCAGAGAAGGAGGATCTCGGGTCTGACGGGAAAACTCGCACAGCTCCTTTCCCTCAGCATTTCCCCTTCTCTCTCAGCATAGTCCCCCTTTCCCTCAGCATCTCCCACTTTGCCTCAGCATGTCCCCCTTTCCCTCAGCATGTCCCCCTTTCCCTCAGCATCTCCCCCTATCCCTCAGCGTCTCCCCCTCTCTCTCAGCATCTCTGCCCTTCTGTCCTCCCCGCTAACCCCAGGGTGAGTTTTTCTGCCCAGGGCCCCGCTCCCGGCCCTACCTCCCGCACGCCCAGGGCCGGGGGCTCCAGCGGGGGCTGCGGGGCCGGACCGGGGCTGCGGGGCCGGACCAGCGCTGCGGTGCCGCCGCTCCCGCCCCGCCCCGCCCCGGCTCCGCCCGCCAGCCCGCACCGCGGAGCGGCCCCGGCGGGAGCGTGAGAGGGAGCGGAGCGGCAGCAGCAACGGGATGCGGCGGCGAGCGGGGCCGGGGCGGCGATGGGCGCTGCTGTGGGCGCTGCTGTGGACCCTGTGCTGCGCCGCGGCGGGCGGCGAAGGGCGGCGAAGGGCCGCCAGCCTGGGCGAGATGCTGCGGGAGGTGGAGGCGCTGATGGAGGACACGCAGCACAAGCTGCGCAACGCGGTGCAGGAGGTGAGGGGGCGGCGAGGGGTGGGTGGGGAGGCTCCTTCGTCCCGCACCTGCCGGCCAGCAGCGTCGCCAGCATCACCCGCGCTCGGCGGGTCTTGCCAGAGCCGACCGATGCGGGGACAAAAGAGCAGGCCCTCGCCCCGCCGGGAAGAGCCGCGGCCCGGGGCGGAACCTGCGAGCTCCCGGAATCCCCCCCCCCAGCTCCGTGCTCGCTGTCCCCCGTTGCGGAGGTCCCTGGCAGCCTCCCCGTCCGCTCCTCGCATCGCGCCCGGCTCCGGACTCGCCGTGTGCGGACATCGCGGGGCTGGGGTGGCCTCGCACAGCCGCCCTCCCGCAGCCGTGTGGGCGGACAGCGAGGCGAAGGTGCGGGCAAACTGTCCGTCTGGATCCCAGGGTGGGAAAGTAACAGTACGTGGCGAGGGGAGGAGTGAAGGGAAGAATTGCTTGTATTGTCTTCGTGCAGCAGGAACTAAGGCGTACGAGGGTATCCCAAACCAGGATTCAAAGCTGTGAGACAGTCCTGGAAACACGTGTGGAGAAGCAGCTTACTTGTTATGTAGTCCGTGTCTTGATCTCAAATTGCTGCCTCAGAATTGCACAGGACCTGTTTCAAAGTGGAGAACTGAGACCAGACCCAAAGACATCACCTCATCGCCTGTCAAAAGACTTCGTCCCTGCTCTCCTCTTTCTTGTGTGTTTTTTCCCCTTCATGTTAAGAATCTTCCAGGTTCTCTTTTCTTCTCATTGAAAAATACATAGTCACAAAACTTTGTCACTGACAACCTGCTGGGGAAACAGACCCTGGTTTATTATAATTAGATAATTTCTGAACTGTTATCTGGACAGTTGCTGAAGTGTGCCTCTGTCAGCCACTTCACTTAGACTGCAAACACATGGAGACAGACCATCTTTCCAGTGCTCCAAATATGCTTAGTTATCAATAAGGATGTTGTCAAACTTATTGCCTGCTTTACTTTTCCTGTAGGCAGTTCTGGATAGAGGAATGACCTCTGTACAGCCCAAAATGTGTACTGTTTGAGCTGTGTCTTAGCAGATAAATGCTTTACACTTTAAAAGATTTGCAGCTGTTGTTTAAAATAAGCAGACACACCAAAAAGAGTTTTGTCTTGAGAAAAATTCAGTTGTTTGGGCTGGCTGAACTTGTGGCCCCCTAGCTCTGTTACAGTGGTTGCAAATAACAAAGGGATACAATTTATTCAGTTCGTGTTGTTTGCAAGACTCATGCCCTTCTTCATCTGGCAAACAAAGACAGCGGGAACTGAAACAGAGAATGAAATTCTGGATGTATGCACCCTCGTCTATAAGACAGCTTCTGTTGATTTCAAGGGGCTTTGTATAAATCTCTGTCCTGCTGGAGTATTTTCTCTTCTTTGTCAGATAGGAAGGTGTGTCTTATGTCTCCAGTGATCTGGGAAACATGGAAATCTGGGCTCCTGACTGGCATCAGCCTGTGCAGATACCAGTTGTCATGAGTCTGCACACATTTTCCTCACAGGACAGGCTTTGGCTTAAACAGCCCAGAGCTTAAGGGTTTAGCTCGACTCTGTTTATCTAGTCCATTAGAAGAGCTGCTGTGGTCAGTGTCTGAAGCGGCTGAGTAAGCGCTACCACCCAGGGGCATCTGTGCTAACAGCAGCATGTAATTAAACACCGTGTTACGGAGGGTTGGACAAAAAGCTTTGCTGCTTCTCTTTTGTGCCATTTTTGCTAATTTTCAGTTGTTTGTTTATTTGTTTTAAATTTGGCAGATGGAAGCTGAAGAGGAAGGGGCAAAAAAACTGTCAGAAGTAAACTTTGAAAACTTACCTCCCAACTACCACAATGAGTCCAACACAGAAACCAGAATTGGTAACAGAACTGTTCAGACTCATCAAGAAATTGATAAGGTATGAGAAAGCATATATGTGGTGAGCTGTTCATTCTTGCACACCTTTTCTGCAAAAGTAAAAACAATTTTGCATGTTTTGGGGAGGAATAAAGTAATTGGGAGCTTAAACTTTCCTGATGATAATTACTTTAGGGTTTTATTGTATCTTATGTGCTTGACTGGTCACTGTGTAAGGACACGTCATAAAAGGTTAATGTGAAATAATAATTTATTTGGAAAAAAAAGGTGCCTGCTAAAACCAGAACACAGCTACAGCTATTACATGGGTCAGAAAAGAATGACCGTGTCCTGCTCAGTTAGCTTCATTACAGTGACATTTTAAATAGATAAGGAGGTACCCTTGTCATCTGCATTTCCCCATCAGATTAGTATTTAATACGAGTGACAGCAAACTGAGGAAAAAAGGAGGGGATGGGAGTGGGTTAATTATTGCAGAATGTAGGACTGAGAGTAACAAAGGACTAATAAAAAATATAGTTGCGTATTTTGTTCTTCTTTTGTTGTATCAGGTTACAGATAATAAAACTGGATCAACAGTTTTTTCTGAAACAGTAATTACATCTGTAAGAGATGGAGAAAACAAAAGAAATCATGTAAGTGAACACATTTTTTCCTTTTGAAAATCAAACAAATACTTGGGGTTCATTGTTCAGAAGATAATGACAGAGTTCACCTAACAAAATTTTGGAGTACTTTAAAACACGCAAAACCATTGGGGCAAGTAGTCAAAATTGGTTTTGTTTTTTAATTAATTTAACTTAGGGATATTATTAATTGGAAGCAGAGTTTCAGTGAGGTGTTTAATCTGAATATTCAATTTGTCTGTCAAATGTAAATGTTAAAAATAGTAAAGACAGTTACACAGCCCTTTCCAGTGAGTGTGACTGTAACACTTAGTATAACAGTGCTCATCTTTCATTAAAGAAATTGCTTCATTAACTAAACCCCAAATCTTCTGTTGTGGGGGGTCTGTGGAGCAATACATGGTTCTGTTTGCTTTTTAGCCTAACACAGTGATGGACAACTGGTTGTGAAATGTCACTCTGGGGAGGGGAAAGAGAGATGGGACAATAAATCCCTGTCCCTTTGGGAAGTACAGTTGTCTAAGTATTCTCAAAGAAGTTTAAAAGATCAAGAATATTCTTTACCTGAGTCTTGCAAATAGATACACTTGCTACACATCAGAAGTCCCATGACAAGTTCAGCATGTACCACTACTTAGAATGAATGTTACATTTTCTTTGATTAGTCTTACCAAAATGAACTTTTTGGGGGGGCTCTTACTTAGAGTGGGCTTGCCAGTGTTTCCTCAGATAGCTGGTTTCATCTGACTAGTGGTTTGTGGTTTAATTTAGGTTAACGTGCCCTGGATTTTTTCAATGTAACTTACTTGTAGATCTTTCACAGAAGAAGCTCTGTAACTATTCTATAAAACTTTGAAAAAAGAAAAGAATTATGGCAGTAGTTCCTATTTTTAATGGGCATAAACCCTGAAATTCGTACATCTTTTCTCTAAAGTTTTCCCTCTTCTAGCTCATATTTTTATACTGTTATTAAAGTTTGATAATGGCAAGTAACAAAAAAAGTTTTTGTTTATGCCATACTTATTTTTTTGTTACTATTTTGCAAAAATTAAAGATTAAGTGGTAAATCAAGGTATAAAATGAATTGCAAATATTGAAGCTACATCTTGGTTTTATACAAAGTGTTAACATTTCCAGAGTGCTTTTTAGTAATGAGATATGTGTAATGAAAGCAATCCAAATGCCTTGTTCAAGCAAATATGGTCATCATCTTCAAACCCAGTGTACAAAAGCAAACTTTACAACCTTCTTAGCAGTGGAATACAATGCTGATGATGTTTCATTAAGTATTTGGCTTGCCTGGGGTGTCTAATTGTTCTTCACAGCTGTAAAAATTATTTCTAAATTAACTTTCTCTAACAATCTGATAAAGTTCCTTATAAGCTTCATATGTCAAGGGACACCTGCATTTTCCATATAGGAAGGTTTCCTCACTTACCAAGCCAGGGCTCCATCAAGAACTAATACTGTTATTAGTGTTCCAGCTCAAGAATTTGAGGGCTGAATGCAAATTTTTGTCAAACTTCATGGTGGCAGTCCTTACAGAGGAAGCATAATCAGAACTGATCACGTTAGCTCATAGTCACTTAAATCCTGGGGTGTGTTATTCATCAACATCCTTACTGCAGCAGCTGCTGAAACAAAACTTCATTTGTTAATGGTTTTTCCCCCTCTCACACTCGTTTTGAACTTTTGACATGCCCATGGTACAAGCACCTTATTTAGAAGTTGCCAAGTTAGAGAAAAAGCTAAATGGGAAAAGCAACCTACAGACACACTTGGTTGTTATTTAAGGAGAGCGGGCAAACACACATATTTAATTTGATTAAGAAATGCCTAACAGAAGTAAATCTGAAAATATTTGAAAACCTTAAACATTAGGGAGGAATTTTAATTGGTTTTGGTACTAGAAGGGTGAAGAACTATTGCAGAAGTAATGCAATTGAGAATTGGAAAGTTTGGGTTACAGGAAAAATAATGTTCTGCCGAGGAGATCTACCACATGGAAGAAAAATTTTGTCCAAAATAAAAAGCACTATTGCTTAGATCTGTAAACTTAAGGCAAAAGTATTGGGAAATGAGTTGCAGATATCTTTGCACTGTCTCCTTAGATTATTTGTATGTACGTGAATTTTCATACTTGAAGTCGCCTGTGACTCTGTGGGATGTCCCAGTCACTTCCCAGGCTTCAGACTTTACAGTAGTGTAAGAGTAATTCTGCTGCTTTGCTGCTAATTTTAAATGTGAGCAACAAAGTAATACATGTGTAGGTTTTATATTCTCCAGGCAGTTGAAAAAGGAAACCTTTTGAGATTTGTTTGGAGATTATCTCCGTGATGTTTAAATACAGCTCATATATACTGTTCTGTAGTACACACCTTTACTAGCCATTGGTGATTCATCCTGCTGGGCACCTCAATACATCAGGAGGTTTGTGCAATTGTAGTTGTAAGTAGTGACAGTCATTTGAAAAGGGTGATCCTGACATCTCCATCTGGGCGTGGAGACTTTTGTAGCAGAGGCTGTAGGGAGCCAGCCCCTGGGAACAGCACCTCCATTCTGGTGCCACCCTCAGAGCCTTCAGAATGGTTATCTCCTTAGAATAGCACTCTTGTTTTTAGTTTTGGTCTGCCAAGTAAAACA
Source organism: Hafferia zeledoni (assembly GCA_035583235.1). NCBI lineage: Eukaryota > Metazoa > Chordata > Aves > Passeriformes > Thamnophilidae > Hafferia > Hafferia zeledoni. The sequence continues at coordinate 5,190,125 of JAWWEV010000167.1, read as the reverse complement.
AATAGCCATGTGCTATCACAACAATCTCAGCTTTTATGCCTGTAAGGACGCAATGCTGAAAACTAAACCGGTTTCATAGGTTCAGTTTATAGGCTTAGCTTATAAAAGTTAAGGATTCCCACAGCTCCTGCACTTTGGGTACCAATTTGGGTGGTAAATATAAGAATTTTACACACACCTTCAGAAACCACCTGCTCTGAAATTTAAACTCTATATAATTTATTACTGCAGTAATTTATAATAACTGGAATCCTACAACCCTCAGTTTAATTTTATTTTCTGAGCTGAGTTATAAGCCTCTGAAATCACTGGAAGTTTTTCATATGACATTTTTGAACTTTGAGACGTAACACAAAAGCTTCACAAGAAGGTAAAGATGTGTCTTGTGACAGCTCTGCATTTCAGTAATAAATCAGTGTACTGGCTGGAATGAAATTCAGCTCTGGAGAAGCAGCTTCATGGAAAATATGTTGTGCCTGCTTTTTAAATCACTTGTCCTGAGGCAGGTACAAATACACATACATATAGTGCGTATAAATATATATAAGCATATGCACATAGTGCAGATACACTGTTATAGAATCACAGAGTCATTTAGGTTAGAAAAGGCCTCTGAGATCATTGAGTCCAACCTAGGACTGAACACCACCTTGTTGACCAGACCATGGCACTAAGTGCCACATCCAGTCATTCTTGAACACCTTTAAGGAATGGTGATTCCATCACCTCCCTGGGCAGTCCATTTGAATGTTTAACAACTGTTTCCATGAAGAAATTGCTCCTGATGTTCAGCCTGAATGTCCTGGCACAGCTTGAGGCCAGTTCCTCTTGTCCTGTCACTTGTTACCTGGGATAAGAGGCCGACCCACACCTGACTACAGCCTCCTTTCATGTAGATGTAGAGAGCAATACACTGCTCCCTGAGCCTCCTTTTCTCCAGGCTAAACACCCCCAGCTCCCTCAGCTGCCCCTCATAGGAGTTATGCTCCAGAGTCTTCACCAGCTTCATTGCCCTTCTCTAGATTTGCTCCAGCACCTCAGTGTATGTCCTGAATTGAGGGACCCAGAACTGGACACAGCACTTGAAACATAACAGAAACATAAGGCCTGATCTTACACACACACACTTTTCCTCTCCAACAGTATTTCTTCTTGGCTTCTCATCACAGAGTTATTCTCTTAAGACTGTTCTTTGTTACTGGATGGCTCGTTTGACAGTATTTTTATGGCCAGATGGCTGTCGGTATTTTAAGTCTCCAGAAGAGGAGTTGGGCTGTTTGCCATTTCTGGCAATGCAGTCCAGTTCCTCAGAGGTGCTGCATTACTGGGAGGTGCCATTGACATTCCCAGACTCACATTCACTTTCTCAGATGTCAGGGAGGACTGGCAGTCACCCCCATAGATGTCAGGCTTTGTTCCAACAGTCCTGTGTCTTTTAAGAGGCCGAGCACAGCCAAGAGGTAGCTGGATGGGCATAAAGTCTGAGGAGGGTTTTACATCTGTTTGTTCCTGGTTTTAAGGCTCAATTACTCTATAATTTGCTTCTCCAGGAAACACTGGTTAGCTTGCAAATTATTAATAGAGTATTTTCTGTCAGAGGCTCAAGGATAGAACACAGCAAAAATAAAAGCATTCCTTCTTATCCTGTGGAAATCAAAACCTTTTCTACCTTGTTGTGATATTTCAGTTGTTATACATTAGCCTAATCAATGAAAAGCAATCATGAAAAGTAAAAGGAAAGAAAACGATGCTGGTAAGATTTGCTGCACAAAGATTAGTTTCATTTTTTCTCAGTTACATTCAAAGCAGTATTTTATGTAAGAGATCTTCTAATTCAAAGCTAGTGTACCTGAGCTTTTTTCTTTTCTCTATTAATTTGATGAAGAAAAAATCCCAATACCTACTTTGTAGCAAGGTGGGGTTTTTATTCTTTATTCAGATTTTAATAGAAGTACATGTGGTAGCTTTCAATTCTATTTCTTGAAAGAGGTTTTTAAAGATGCTGGTAACTAGGGAGAGCGGACCAGGGAACTGGAAGAGTATCCTGCATTTCTCATTTGGCTTTGGCACTGTGGAACCCATTCCTTTCTTTTGCTTGTCCTTGATGGTAGAGGCTCTTGAGGGCATGGGTGCACCTTCTCCTTGGTTACACAGTACAGGTCAAAGTTTCTTGTGGGAGGGTAAGGAGAGCTGCCTTCAGTGTGATTCTGTGCAAGGTGCTTGTTCTTCCTGCACCAAGGCAGGTGTGTGCCTGTATGAACACATGGATTTGGCACCCACCTTTTGCAAACACAGCAGCTGGTTAGTAAGTAATTCCAAACACAAACACAAACACCATCAGGTCCTCAGGAGAGAGGTCTCATGATACCAGGCCTTTATTTCCTTTATTTTGCATCACTGCAGCTCTGGGCAGGGAAGACAGTATCACTGAGAAACTGCTTTTACAAGCTGACTTGGCAGGTTCTGGAAGTGACTACCAGTCAGGTCACTATGTAAATAATGGTCTTATTTAAAGCAGTTCTCAGTCTTTGTCTTTAGTCTCACAGTAAAAAGAAAGAAAATAGTTCATTTTCCCCCTTTTCTAGAAAAAAAATCTGATTTAAATAGTTAACCAAGCTTCCACTTCTCTGCATTTATACAGAACTCCTAAACAAACTGCTAGATTCCTGTTTGGGCAACATGATCATGATTTCACTGAGCATGCTTTTAGCCACATATACTGGAGTTCCTGTCTTTGAGGTTCATACTGCTCCAGGGAGAGGAGTTCCAACAAGTGCTGAAGAGAAAGGAAACTTCAACAATTGAGAAGGAAGCATTAATGGAATAGAAATTGCAATTTTTCCATCAACAGCCCTGTAGGAGAGAAGTTGATAGCAGAAATTTGAAAATGCAGCATCTTGGTGTTGACTTCTGCTCCCTTTAGCATGCTGATGTTTCAGGGAATACACTTATTTTGGGCAGTCTTACATTTGGGTCCAATTTTTGTGTTTCATTTTTCACAGAACTTTTAGTCCCTGGTGACTTGCACTCAACAACTGTAAACTATCAATAGACACAGTAAGTGCATTCCTGGGTTGAAATCCTGGTCTCTGTCTAGACAAAAATCACATAATATCTAAATCTGATAGTTTTTGTATATTTAATAATTTAATTCCTTAGTACTCTTAAGTTTGCTTCCCTGCTAACTGTCCAGCCCGCTCTGTTGACATAATGTGCTACATGAATCATGTCTGGACTAGTACAGTTCTTTCCACAACACCCACCCTTTAGGTATTTCTTAGTGCAGGAGTAGATAAGGCAAATTGTACTTGATAGTTAGTGCTTCAGGAGACAATTGAGAGATCTGAACCAGCTGCATCACTGTTTTAAACTACATACCACATGGTAACTTGAATAGATTATCAAAGGTATAACACAGGCTACAGGTTTCTGAAAAAACAACCAAATTATGAAGGGTTTATGGTGTCAGTCAGTTAAAAAGTGAATCCTAGTTTCACTAGCCTTGTGTAAGCAGAATACCTGCCTGCATGTTATTGTACTCTCTTTTGTCACATTCGATTCATACTTTCAAAGTAGTGAAGTCTCAAGTGTTTGCAAGTCACAGCTTACACTTTGAAACAGAACACACCTCTGGTGGGTGTAGGGAAGCTTCTTATCCTAAAAGGCTTTTTTTTTTTTTAATCTTTCCATACATGAATGACTGGTTTTCAGTAGCACATCTCCCCTCAGTTCTTCCAGCTGCTCACACAGCCTCTCCAAGGCAGTGTCACCTGTGTTTTGCCCTTCTGATGTTTTCAGTTTGCTGACCTAATGTGTGCCTAATCTACACTTCCTCCACTGGAACAGATACGAAGTAGCCATGCAAACCAAATGTAGGTGTTGAGCTTTTTGAGCCCAGTTAGTGAAGAGCATTCTGAGAGGCCTGGTACTTGTGCCTTGTTTTGAAACAAGCAAATCCATCCTCTTGTTTTAGAGAGCCAGGGCTCCTCAAGTAGGCAGGGTTTGACATTCTTAACGTTTTACTGAAACCTCTTTTTTCCCCTTTTCAGTTTTGAGTCTTGGTAATGTAGAATATGAAGCTGAGGGGCAAATGCAAATAGCTCATGAGGACAAGTAACTTGTATTTGTTAGAGTAGAAAATGAAAAAGAGAAGGGTGCAAAGGGAAAGAGGATTTAACCAAAGATGAGAAGAATTGTTCAATTATTATTTTGAATTGCTGTTATTAATCTGGAATACTTCCAGGTTATGAATCTTCTTGTAGAGAGGGACATATCCTTCTTACATGAAAGGTGTGACAGAGTGTGTGCATATCTCTAAGTCTTATTGTATAACTCCATGAGCAGTAAATGCTTCCTAGGGATGCAAAAGCTATTAAGAGATTTAGTTTAGCTCATGGATGGTAGGATGGCCTTACTGTCAGTCACAGTGTATCTAAACCCAAAGTTTTTGACAGTCATCTGATGTGCACTGTACTATGGCCAAAAAAATCTAAATGTTAGCCTCAGTCAATGGAAAGAGCTAAGGAGTCATAAGGAGTCACTTCTGATCCTGGATGAGGAAAGTTCTCAGAGGAAGAAGGTGGGAAATCTGCGTAATGTCCAGCTGTATAACACACACCTCCATGTCCATATCTTCTTTTACTAAATTTAGTCCATCCTTAGTTGTCTTGTTTTCTCTTAGAGAATGCTGTGTAGAAGGTTATGGATCCACACAGATAATCAGGAGTGGATGGTGTGTACAAACACAAGATGCTTTTGTAATACTACAGTGGTGCAATTGCCATGATGTGGAGAAAAGTGAGACTGCAGTTTCCATGGACTCAGCTATCAGGGCCTGGTGACCCTGAACAAACAAGCAGGTGGAAACAGCTGCTAGACCTTATCAGGGTGAAGAGAAACAAGGTGCCTTTTGCTGAGAGGTGAGGCAAACCAGGCAGGTGTTCTGGCTGAAAACACAACAACCAAAGGTCAGAGAACACAGATCAGTATCACACTTTTTTTTAGGCTTAAATAGGGGCTTAGATTTCCAGGCAAATAACTGATGCAATAGCAAAGGGGTTACTCCTAATTAAAGGTATCAAATCCTGCTCTTGTTGTGTCGGTGGGAGTCTAAAGTAATTCAAAAGCTTTAGTAAATTTACATTGTTAGTAACAAAAAAAAAAAATTTGAAATAGTGACTAGGATTTCTTTCATATTTCCTATTGGTCTATATTAGTGTCAGTTGGTTTTTTCCTGTCAAATTAGGGAAACAAAACTGTGTAATACTAATAGATATCCTGAAAGTAACAGTCTTGGTTAGCAATTCCAGTCTATGCCTGTATTTAGAATTGTTATAAAATTTGCCAGATCCTAATGTGCTACGATGTGACATTTTTATTCCAATTAAGGCCCAAAGAAAAATAATATTTTTATGCAAAATCAAGTTGACTGAAGAACCACCTCATTGTTTTTATGTATCTGGACTATTAGCTGTTGAGTAGCTAAATATTGAAGAGAGAAATATTTTCTGGTAATAAATTTCTCCTCACCAAAACCAAGCTATTACTGTAACACAGTAAGAATGTCTAGAATTGATTCCATCTTCCAGGGGATGGTTAGTAAAAGCACAATGGTAAACCAGTAAGTTCTCCAGAAGGCTGCAAAACAGATTTTCTCTTCGAGAGTCAGCACCCTCCCAGTGCTTCATCAGTGTCCACCTGAGAGCTATGGACTGCTTCTAAAGCTTACAGCATTCTTGTTAGGTGTGGAAATAAATTCTGGCTTGTCTGCCACTTTTCATATGTGGGGAGGTGTGTGCATCATACTCAGTTTCCTGTTTCTCCCATGTTTGCATATTGGTTGGTACAACTCTTCTGAGTCAAAGTGTGGTTGATCACTTTTTCCCTGGTTTAGGTCAGTCTTCTCACACATAACATGCTGAGTTTAGGGATCCAAAGCTGTCTTTTACAGAGCAGGTCCAAGTTGTAGAGAGATTTAAAACTAAATCACCATGAATATTTTTACTTTCTGCCTCTGCTAGAGCTACCTATTTATTATAAGAGAAATGAAATGTTTTGTGTTGTTTTGGTTTGGGTTTTTTTCTCATTTTCTCTGTAAGGTAACATATACAGTCAGGAGAGTGAACCTTTTGTGTGGGCTGGTGACAATTCAGTGATTTACTGACATCTGTTAAAAGATCATGGCATGGACTGTCTTTACTGAAAGTTCATCAGCAATGTTTCTTTCATCTTGTCAGACCCATGTAGCAAATTAATCATGAGAAGAGAAGCTTTAAGGCAAAAGAGAAAATTTTTCCACTGTTTTTGATTACATAGCTTAATCCATTGGCTCCAGCAGCTGCTTATTTGAGATTTTAGCTGAAACCATATTATCTAGTTAAGCAGAAAGCCTTAACCGGTGGGGTAACAAGAGTATCAAAGGCTTTAGGAATTACAGGCTGGGGTACTGAATGTAAAGCATAAATATTTTGTCCTTTTATTTTTTATTTACATATGTCTTAATCTTAAAATGGTTGAGATACAAAGGACACAGTTGAATGGGTTAAATCTTGCAGTTGGTTACATCTGTATTGTCATATGTGAGGTGGCAGAATGGTACCAATTTGCCATGGCTGGGAGATTGGCCCAGTAACACATCATTCCATCTACCATGAGTCTAAGTCTTCTCTAACCTTTGCCTGGACTTTAGGAGGGGTAGATTCAACAAAATCAGTAGAATGATACTGGGGTTTTTTTTAGCCAGTGAGTAGGAGGAGAGAGAATGAATGTCATCTGTGATTTTTTTATAGTCAGGAAGATGTGTAAGATGCTAATAGTCCAGCTTGAGGGTGTTTTGTATTATGATTTATGAAGGTAAACCATGGAGATTGAAGGGTAAATGGAAGTCTGTTTCTGTTTAGTTCTCTTTCATCAAAGTTTTAGCAAATGTGAGGGGGGAAAAACCCCTCTGTAAAATGGTGGTTTCAAATGTATTCCCTTCAGAAATGCATTTCTGTGTCAGCTAAGTCTTAACTTTGTCCTTCCTCCTGTCTGATTCACAAACAGCATTTTGGCATCTTTTGTGGAGTGAGTGTCTGCCTGGCCTTTGGAGGGACTGAGTCACTGTGATAGCACTGAGGAATACCACGCTGGTGAATGCACCACCTGCCGAATCAGGGTTGTTCACCACTGCAGCTTATAGAAAGAACCCTCCTCCAACTATTCTACCTGTCCTGATTCTTGCCTTAATAACAAGTCCACTCTTACCTTCCAATTAGTAATATATTATAATATGGCATAATTGTTAAAAAGATGTTCAGGGTGGAGTGGGAATGTTGGATCTGTTTACTTGTTATTCTGTCTGGAAATGACTCAGAGCCTGTTTGTGAATTTATATCACATGAAGAATCCCTCAAACTTCTTTCCTTAGAAAGTCCAGGGGGAGGAAGAATTATATTAGGGCACGTAGAGAGGCTGACATCATGGTGTCAGGCAAAGGGGAACCTTAGTGGGTTTTCTGTGTCCAAGATACTTTCTAGCTGTCAACAAGAGCAAGTTTTCATCCCCTAGTAGGTGTTTGTCTTAGAATTTGTACATAATAGAAGTTGGTAATACATTCATATTCTGTTGTCCCTTTTGGAAGGACATAAAGAATATGTTGAACACCCTTTTTCATTTCTTCCTCATTGGAGTTTAGGAAATGGAATAAATATTCACAAATAGTCATCATCTCATGTTGCTGATATCCTCTAGAGACATGATTTCAGATGGAAAATTAAATTAAGGGGAAAAAAAAAAGTCTCTTTTGTAATCCCAACAAATGCCCCAAAAAGGAGGTCTTGAAGAAGCTTCAGAGTCAACACCTGCTTCCAGATGCCGACTTCATCCTTAGGCAGACATTCATCTGCTGTTCTCAAAATTCTCAAGTGCTGGAGATGAGTTATTCAAATGCTTTTCTATGCTCACTTTGAAGTCTCTATTGATGTACTTTAAACACCTTCTATCTACAGCTCATGGAAAATAAATTATTCCATTTCCTCTACTGGAACAGCAGTCTCCTACACTGTCAACTCTGCCATAGGCAAATCCATTGTAGGTGAACCCTTCCCCATGTATTTCTGTACTAGTATTATTACTTTTGGCTGGAGCCTTAAACACAGTCACTAAGTCTGTTGGAACTGTAAACTACCAAAGCAAGTATATAAGAATAAAGCATGTAAGATTCAGGGTTTCAAATAAGTTCTCTGAGGGATAGGCCACAGGTTGGCATTTTACACTGTGCTACTCTTAATTTAGCAAGCAACTATTTTGTACAGAATTCTTGTTTTCAAGCATTTTTCTTTTTGCGCAGCTGTTTCACATCGTTGCCATGTACAGCTACTCTGTGTTGTTTTGCTTTTACAAATTTACAAAATTTACATAGTTTAGTAGTGAGTCATGGAGACTTTGTAGCTGCCAATTGTAGAGAAAAGAGCCGCCTGCATTAAAATTCAGCCCCCAGGGAACATCATTACATGAAAGCTGTATCTTTGTTTGATTACTGGCTACTTACAAACAATGGCCCTTCGGAGCTTTGAGCACAGTTCTGCTCTGCTTCCATGACTGTTACTGGGTCTCAAGTCATTCAGAATAAAACCAAAACTCTTGTAGACCACCAATGTTTAGACACATCTTCTGGTTATCAAAGGTCAAAGAATTGTTCTCCAGTTAACAGATCCACAGGTAGATGCTTTTCTCTGGTAAGACAGTTAATTTCAAAATCATGAGGAAAACTTCACTTGTAAACATGCATCAGTATTTTGACCTTACTTTATAATCTCACACTACATGAAATGCACGTAACAATTGAGCATTTTCACATGGATATTGGGTTTGGGTCTCGCATGGTGCAACTTCAGAATATTCCTTTTCCAGTTACGGATAGAGAAGATTATAGTCTTGGTGTATTTAAAAAATTGTGTACTGAGTTTGTAGCATGGCACCAAGTTTCCAGAAGGCCTGAGGGAAGATTTAGTTGTCAGAATTTCTATCATCCTGCTCTGCCTTTGGTACATCTGACAAATAGGAGAAATTTCATGTTATAAACTGACTGTCTGCTCTAGAACAAATGTGCAGGATGAGACAAGACTTCTGATATTGCAGACAGTCACTGCAATATGTAGCCATATATATGTATGCATATACCTCTGTATACATACATACCCACAGTCCTTTTCTTCTTAGTGAGATAGCTCTAAGCTTCCAGACTAAGTTAATTACTTGTCAAATTATAGTTTGTGGGGGTTTTCTACCAAACTTGAACAGTTCTTCTAGTGTGCCTCCTCTGATACCATTGCAAAATAGATTGAAATAAGTACTTGGCACTGTGTTTCTACACAAGAGCATTTGCAAAGGCAGTGGTCTTGCCAGGAGCAGACTGTTGTTACAGAGAAAAGTATGGGGTGAGGGAGGAAAATTAAGTGACTGCTTCTGCAAAGTGGCCTGCTATGAAACTACTACATGACTTACAGAGATTTTGACCATGCATGAACAAACCATGATCTGATAGAGCATCTAGGCACCATTTTCCTCATTATTCTGAGCATTTGTCAGGAACCTTTTTTTTTGGTTTTGTGTTTTCTTCTGTCATTGGAGTCTCAGTTCCTTGAAGCTTTGGATAACATGATATCATATTTATCCCTTTTTGACAATGAACACTGCCTGCCTAAGAGTCTGATCAATGACAGGATCACTGTATGTGTAGGGAGAATAAGCAGATGGTGTAGAAAGGGATGCAGTTCATCCATTAGCTTTGGTGGTGAGCAGTTTATTGGGTGACCACAGCCTGCCTCAATTAATTCCCTTGGCTTTTTGACAGCATGTTAAAGCTAACATAGCTATGTTGCTTTTGGCTAAAGCCAAGCTCCAGTGCCTTTAGGCCATCTTCAGTTATGTCACACAGACGTATTTTGCATCCATTTATATTGTGTCATGTGCAGAGCCAGAAATAAAGTTTTTCCAATTAAAACATTTATGGGAAATGGGGGAAAAGGAGTCAGGTGAGATTAGCTCTGTGGAGAAGGGAAAGACAAAACCAGAGTAGTCACTTGTGTCTTCTTATTTATTAGTTTTGAGCTCAGAAGCACATTCCTGTTGAACAGCCACCCAAATACCTGACTTGCCTACAGAGCACTGGGATGTGACCCTTACCATAGTTTGCAACTCTGTCTGCTCTTTTTAGTACATCTTTTTTAACAGTAGTTCTAAATTTTATGAGTTCTGTGTACTTGGCAAGACAGCAGTAAGAGGTTTGCACTGCTGGAAAGCATTACAGAGGTTTTGAGGTATTTCAAAGCAAATTAATTCATACTGCAATTCAAATTAACGTAGTAGTTTCCATAAAACAATATTCCATTCTGTGTCATTCTGCCATTTTTCTAATGTGTGTAGGATATAAAACAGGTTTTATGCTTTTTTTTTTTCCTTACGACTCAGCAGTTTTTGCCATCTGCTGCAGTCATGGAGACCAGCCCTATATGAAACAACTTGTGGAAATTAAAAGAAGACCTAGAAGGGGACATGTAAACACAGAAGTAAATGTTAACTCTTGGAAGTACCAGTTGCTAAGAAATGCCAATTCCAACATGAACAGTGGTTTTGTTAAAGCACTTCAAATATGGCTGAAATTATTGTTGTCTCACAGGTACAGCAGGGTGAGCTCTGGCACTGTTTGGGAAGGATCTGTAGCTACTGTTTATGGAGATTAACTCTGAGTTTTATTGAAGGTACAGGTTTTTAAAAAGGGAATTGCTTTGTATCAGGAGCTTTTAATAAACATGTAAAGGGGCTTTTTGTTCAGAGAAGCTTTTGTAGATTATGAGTCGTGCTCCTAGGCATTTCCAAGGTTATTACTAAAATAATTTTCTAATTGTTGCATCAACTGCTTTTGTAGCATTGCTTCCTACACTGTGAACCTGTTGGCAAAACTTCCTCACCTCTCTGAAATCATTGAATTTTGCCTCTCTACTTCATGGCTTGGGAACTTGAAATCCACAGAGGGTTAGGAATGCACACTTTGGAATGGCTGTTTTGGATTACCAGCTGTACAGAAAAAATCCTGCCTCCCATTCAGCTCATTCAAAAAGTTTGTAGGCGCTGCAGCTGGCCACAATAAGCCAGCAAACTGGGCCATAAAACTTACAGAAGGATGGGAAAAGTGGGTCTCCTACTTGAATCCCACTTACTGTTCTCATGTCAGAGCAGTGACCTTGGTAAAGAACTGCCACGGAGTGTCTCCACTACAGCTGCCCCTCACCCAGGGGGCAGTTTCTGTTCATACACCCTTCAGTGTCTGGCTCTGATAGATTGGTTAATCACCACTGAAAAGCTGTGTATAAAGTCATGAACGGCGCCTGCTTCTGCTTTCTTGGGTTCTAAGCTGAAGTGTAAAGAGCCCAGAAGGAAAGCTCATTCCAGACACTTGTTTGCCTGTCCTTGACAAATCCTGGCTGAAGATATGACTAGTGAAGAGAGTTGTTTAAAGTTATCTTTGAAGAAGGACTTTTTGGGAATGTGGAGGTAGGGTGAGTGCAAGCAAGGAGAGGAAATAGACAAATGAAATGTCAGTTTTGAATTAAAAATCAATGATTCCATTTTGAGAGTCAGACAAGACCAGAATGGACCTAAGCATATTTTCTAGTCTACTCTTAGGTTTTTAATTAGGAATTAAGCAGACCAAAATGAGGATTATTTCAGTACATACTATATCACCAGCAAAACAGCATTAAAAATACTACCATAGTGAGATACAGAAATCAGATGAACACTGCGAAAGAAAGTGGGTTTCTGTGTGAAAGTAGGTTAATTCTGTGTTGTTCTTTCATAACTTGAAGTAAAATTCTTTGCTTCTCCTTCTTTATCCTTATTTGCTCTATGGGTAGAGGATAATGTGGTCCAAACCACAGTGGGCTACAATCCACCAGTCAGTACAGTCTGCCAAAATAGCCTGTAGTACCTTCCATGGCAAGGCTGGAGGGTGAAGATTGACACATCACACTGAAAGAAAACTTTTTTCTTCTGTGCCTTTCCAGCATGTGTATGTGAACCTAAAGCCCAAAGGAAATTACTGGTGTCAAAACTTGTCACACCAGTTCTGACCTGTACAGTCCTGCACCATCTGTTTCATTTTTCTGGGAGCTGTTGTCCTGCCATACTTGACTATCACTAACTTCAGTCACTTTTTTATCCTCAAATGTGGACACTGACCATTCTTTAGGAAAGCAAATGATAGATAGACATAATCTGCCAAAGACAAGAAACCTGAAGTTTCTTTCAGCAGCAGTTGTTGTAGCAGACTTATAATACTAGGAACCTTTTCCGTGAGTTTCAGAGTTGTGTTATGGGGTTTTTTTGTTTGTTTGTTGGTTGGTTTGGGTTTTGTTGTTTGTTGTTGTTGTTGTTTTCCCCCACTGGTTCTGGAAGAGATCCTAACCCTCAAATTGCTTCCAGGTGTTGCAGAATATTCACTGCAAAGTACAATGTAATAATAAGAGCCCACAGGTACATAGCATGGTATTCTCTCTTAGCCCCTGTTGTTTGTGTGTCCTATATACCCATTAATAAATAGGCAGTCCTGCTAGCACTTCTCAAACAGCATATTCCTTTGCTGCAACATTAAATTAACTGGTATAACATCCAAATAGATTTCAGAGAGATGTACACCCTTAATCAGTGTTGCTAAATCTGTCTTTATCTGAGCTATCTGCTCAACTTGTATGCTCTGCTGCACATCAGAAGCCAGCACCTCCTCTCCTTAGTTTGCACAGTTGCTCCTGGAAAGGCAAAGTATTCTGAGAAATAACTTAAGTTTGCAAAATTTCAGGGAAAAAATGGATTGTTCAGTATCTATTGAAACTGATAAAGATGTTCAGATTTTTGCTTGTCCAGCAACTGCTACGTCTCAGGGTAGCTGGATATAAAAAGTCTGTGGCCCGATTGATAAATAAAAATGACAAATAAATAAATTAAAAGATACATGGTTACACATGTGCATGTAAGCATTACTGAGTTCTGACTGTGGATTATAATACCTGGGTGAAGGAAGTTGATTTGAAGTGTGGCACAAAATTTCACAAAGAGCATATGAAAGGAAGACTTTTCCATGCCAGGAAAGAAAACCGTGAAGAGATTTTTCCTGTACCGGAAACCCTCATAAAACTGGAAGTCTGAACTGGTGGGATACAATTCAGTAACAGAATAAAAAGAAGTTTTTTGATGTGGACTCATTAGTTAGGGGAAAGCAGTGACTGGAGAATTGCAGCTTTGGTGTTAGGTGGTTTTGGAGCTAGGAGAGAGTTATTCCATGAGCTTAAAAACAATTGTGGCAAGATTTCTCCTTTGTGGAGAGGGACAGTAGGAAAAACTGACTACAGTGAGACCTGGCTGTTTGCCTGAACATGGATGGAACAGGAATGAAACAGTATAGTCTATTCTGAGTATGGTTTATACAGAGGGATTCAGAATAGAAGCTGACAAAGCTACAAGCAGAAAAGTGGCCTAAAAGAGCATGGCTGCTGAAGAGAAGGGGCTGACTGCTCACTTGGAAACCACAAAAATTCCAACATGCTATATAACATTTGGATATCTGGATTGTGACCCAACTGATTAAGTAGCAGCAGAAAAGCAAAAAAGCAGAACATACACTGTATTAGACTGAAGAAGGTGAAAACATTATGACAATTTATAGCAGAGTAGACCTGGTAATACTAATTTCTTAAAATAGCTAAAATGGCTGTTTCTGAATCATAAACATAGCCCAAATATCCAGTCATTGACTTGAAAAGAATCAGGCCCTGGACTGTGTTTGGCTCCTGTGCTATGTTCTCGGTAATCAAACTGCTGGAAAAAACATCAAAGGTGGCCAAAATGGGTAATTAGACAAGGCATTGCTGTTCAGGCAGAGTAGCCCTGGCTGGCACAGCCTCCCTAAGGTTTAATCTGGAGAAGATCTGAAGAAAACGAAAAGCGTAGTGGAAACTTTCAATAAAGGTTGCACAGATGACAGCTGATCTGTCCAGCAAGTGAGATTAGTGCCTGCCAAAGAGCACTCAAGTGGTTACTTCAGAGAATTCAGGGATTTTTATGTAATTTCCTTCCCTTTTCCCTTTCTTTCCTTTCCTTTCCTTCTTGCCTAATAGCAAAAAGATAGCACAAAGCCATGATGGAGTACAGGTGACTCAGAACAGTGCTATTTTATTTTCTCTTTACTACATTGTTTTTAGTCTGAAAAAATAACAAAACATTTTAGAGAACAGGGTCAATCACACAATTTTGAGGAGGTAACCTTTAGATGGGAAGAGAAAACAGGCGCTCCCTGTGAACCAGACACATGAGGGGTGTACAAAATACACACTTACCCTCTGTATTATCCTTGCTGCCATCCCTGCAGAGTTTTGTTCTGGGCAGAATTCTGACCAATTTGTGCAGCAGAGATGGAAGGGGAGCTGTCTCTTCCACGGTGCTTGTGGGACCTATGGGAGAGGAGACTTCAGTCTGAGTTTGTGATACAGGTGGAGATCAGGTGTCCCTCTCTCAGTAACAATTTTGTTCAGGCCATGAACTGATCCCAGGCTGGAAAAGCTCAGGCACCTTTGCTGGCTTGAAGCCTCCCGTGGTGTCCAGGCTGGGCAGCAAAGGTGGATGCAGGAGGGAATATGGGGCTGCTTTTCCCTAGGATGTCTGTGGCTCTTCAGTACTTGTCAGTCTTCTGTTACTAAATGTAAATTCACTCCATGGAGAGCAAGGAGATGCTACAGCAATGCTGTCAGCCAAGAATCTGCTCCTGCATATTTTGCAATATACAACTTAAATTAAAATAAGGATTTAAAATGTACATATGTAGGTATTTAGACATTTGCAGCTATGAGGTTGCAAATGGTGGGCTGTGGTGACAGGTGCCTGCCATCAGCAAAGAAAAGGAACTCAAATGGTGTGTGACATCCATGCTTCCCAGAAGTACTGGCTGTGCAGTAGTGCCACTGCTGCCATGAAATCCCAGGGATGCTGAACATTACCAGTGCCACAGAAGGAAGCACTGCATTTTTCAGCATAGAAGTCATTGCTGACAAAAACACTCAGGCACTGCAAAGACTGTCTGAGAAGAATTTGTGTGCCCCTTGCAAAGGGAAGCAGAGGAGCAGTTGAAAGAAAAGGAAGTACATTCCCTTTCTCCCTTAGGGATGTCCTTGCAGGTTTAGTGAAGCCAAGCGTGCTGGGGAGTTTCTGATGTCAGCACTGATATTGCTGGGGAAGAGGAGGGAGGATGGCATAAAGCTACCTGGCCTGGGATCCAGAAAGTTGGCGGAGAATGGTCTCCCACAGAGCATAAGGATACTCCTGGCTGCTGTAGTGTAGCCTCTTGCCTTCAGTCTTACCCCTATCTGAGAAAAACAGCCAACAAGTAATAAATCACAACGGTACTCAAATAACAGTATGACAGATTTAATACAAATGTCTTGAGTGTACCCCCACCCCCACCAAAAAAAGGAAAAGGCCCAAACAACAAAAGCACAAAAAACCCTACAGAACTAGATAATTTCTTTTCTTGAGGTTGGTGGTATTAATATGTACACAGGAAGTGAATTTAAGGCCAGAGTATTTAGATAAACCAGGGAGGGAGCATTGGTCTGTTGCAGAACTGTGGTTATATGAAGAATCAAAGCAAGCTTTTTTTCTTGGTTCTCAAGTAAGAAATATAATCAAGGAAGAGCTTCTAGTATTTCAAGAAGAGGTATGGATTTCTGTCCCACAGGCAAATTACATTTTTATCTTTTTCTTCAGGAGTGTATCATCGATGAAGACTGTGAAACAGGGAAATACTGCCAGTTCTCCACCTTTGAATACAAGTGTCAGCTCTGTAAAACCCAGCATACAGTAAGTCCTGAATTATATGTGATTTTATGTTATCTTTAGAAACTCAGTGTAATTGTTGTTAATGTCAACATGTCAAAATTGGTAGAAAAGAAGCTGCAAAGCTTTTTGCATGAAGGTAAAAAATGGGT
Source organism: Hafferia zeledoni (assembly GCA_035583235.1). NCBI lineage: Eukaryota > Metazoa > Chordata > Aves > Passeriformes > Thamnophilidae > Hafferia > Hafferia zeledoni. Next base: position 5,174,109 of record JAWWEV010000167.1, on the reverse strand, counting down.
GTGTAGAGTTTTTTGGGTTGTGTGTGGGTTTTCTGCCTGTTAGCAAAACTAAATTTTAAGGTTTCTGTTCTCATATGCTCCAAAATCTGCCCTAAGCTCCTCCTGCCTCAAGCTTGTTGGGTGGCCTAAGGACAGTGTGAACTAACCCATTGTAGGCTGCCAGTGGAATGGATGCAGAGGAAATGCTGGGCAGCTCCTGAGCCTCAGCTGCCTGTCGGTCCTTTCCAGCTGTGGATTCACACAGGGAATTGCAGCAGCCTGCCCTCCTCCCTTCACTGACAAGTTGTGCAGTGCAGTGGGTATTGTACATGGTCCTCTTGCATTATTTGAAGCTGTGAACCTCAGGAAGCAGTCAGCTCCTGTCTTTTGAGCTAAAAGATAAATGCTCTTGGTAGTAGCTATGATTAGATTATCTTTTGTAAGGGACAGATGCCTGAGAAGGTCAGGCGGATTCTGTGCTCAGAATCCAGTTGAGCAGCAGTCTGTTGTTAAAGGCCTTCTATCTGACTGTTGTTTTTCAATTGAGTTCTGCTGATGGGCTCTTGGAAAACACATTTATTCCTCAAAGCATTTGCAGACAGTCCAGTGTACAAGTAACTAAACATTGCTGTAAAGTCATGTAATCAATAGGACTGTTATAATCTAAAAGCACCGGGCTGTTCCTGAAATGGTTTAAATAGTTACTTATCTTGGTAACTTCAGGGAGCTCTGTTGACTTCAGAGGACTGAATGCTTGCTTAAACTCAGGTCCTGAAAATATGCCCATGTGTCATTAAGAAAGCTTATTCTTTCTATTTTAGAAAATGTTAGACTGACAATTGTTCATTATAATAATTCAAAATCAAGATTGGAATGCCCCACACCTACTCCCCTCCCCACCTGTTCTTTGCAGTCCTCAGTAGAAAGCTTGTAGGATAAAGCAAGTAAAAATGGAGTGCTAGCTATACTTCAGTTGTAAAGTGAGCTCAGATTGAAGGAGGTGGGATCAGTTCCCTGAGGTAGAACCCCCACAATTTCAAAGCATTTTTCTCCTTAATTAGCATGTCTTAACAGTACCAGTGCAGTCCCATTTCTTGCCCTGTGTTAAGCAGTTCCTGTAGGATCCACTGGAAAAGAAATTCAGATTTTATATGGCTGCCCAGACAGGGCTTAACACAGACAGGAAAGAGCTGTTAAAGCACTGACCTGCTAGGAATCTCTAAGATGTTAATCAAACTACCTAAAAAAAGGAACCAAGTGAGACATCCTTTTTATTAGGTTGATTTATTAGGTGTGTATAGTTGAAACACTGGGGCAGTTGTCATACAAAGCTATCTTTAGCTAGAGATTCGCATTTCTGATTTTCAAAGAGATTTTTTTTCAGACAGATTTTTTCCACAATTCTTGGTTACCAGTGAGATCTGGTTCTTATTAAAACTGCAAATGGTTTTTAGTAAGTTTTTTTTGTCATGCTCTTTGAAAACAATCCTTCTGAAAAATTGTAAATTCCTGACTGTATTTAACAGTGGAAAAAATTAGTAATGTTTTCTGTTGATAATGTTTCATTTAATAATTTTTATTTCCCTTGATTGCAGAATAGGAGGCTCGAGGGAGAACTTAGAGCAGTCTTCTAGGTTGTCCAGAGAAGCTGCCCCATCCCTGACAGTGTTCAAGGCCAGGCTGGATGGAGCTCTGAGCAACCTGGTCTAGGGAAAGGTGTCCCTGCCCGTGGCAGCGGAGGTTGGAACTGGATGAGTTTTATGATCCCTTCCTACCCAGACCACTCTATGATTCTGTGAAATCCGTGTCGCACCATAGGATGTCTGGCTGCTGACCAATTTTCATGTGCATGATAAAATAAGAATTCAGATCTTGGAGTATGTTAGTGTACAAGGAGTGCTGTTACTCCACTGTGAAGGTTCCTGTCTGGCAAAAAGTTCTCTATATGCTTAAATTGAGAATCTAAGCAGTTCTATTTAAACAGTGGGAAAATGACTTTTGTATATTAAAAGCACATCCATGCAGTTGTCTTCAGGACCAGGGTTAATCCTGTGTTTACCTGTCTGTGATATACACCATTAGTGCTAAAGTGACAGTTTTCTCACGTGTTTTTGCATTTGCAAGCCCTGTTCACGGGATGTTGAATGCTGTGGGGACCAGCTTTGCGTGTGGGGTGAGTGCAGGAAATCCACTTCAAAAGGAGAGAACGGCACCATTTGTGAGAACCAACAGGACTGCAACCCTGGAATGTGCTGTGCTTTTCAGAAAGGTACAGAGGGGCTTATCCTATTCATTTCATCATAGAGGAGCATTAATATTTAGCTCTTTTGCCCATGGGAGTGGCTAAATCTCTACAGAATCAATAGGTCATTCTCCCTGGGGCTGTGGAATGCACCGTAGTAACATCATTATTAAACTGTGATAGAATTAGGAGTGAGAAGCAGTCTGATGGGGTGCACAATGGTGAAAGAAAAGTCTATTGCATGCTAGAGATAACACCAGCATAAGAAGCACAAAAACTTATGTTTCTAAAGGGGAGTCTTACACATTTAAAAGTAGCAGAGCTCTGTGTCAAATTTTCACCCAATGAAGCAAAAATGAGAATGAAAAATATACAGAAGAAATTAAGAGATTACTGAAAATGGCTTCCCTTTCCTATGAGCAAGCAAACTATCAGAATCAGATTGCAGATACATTTCATACTCTGAGTTTTATGTGAGCCTTCCAAGGCACCACACTGTGCATTACCAGACAGCCAAGAGACATAGAGGAACAATGTCCCAGATTATGTTGTCAGTCCACACGGCAACGTGCAAGTTGATTTACAGAAGGGAGGACAGGAGACAAATAAGAGCACTTGTAATACATACCTAGTACTTTCACCATGCAGGACTCTGAATCTACTTATGCTGCAGAGATGAGTAAATTAGTGGTATGCATCCCATTGGTGTTAGTAGCACCAGGCTGTTCTGCTGTGAGAGTTTTACTGCTTGTGTAGCCCTGATTTCTTATGGGGTCTGAACAAGCTGTGTCTTCATGACGGATTATTTCAGCTGTGTGAGTCATTCACACAGCTGGATCTTGACTAGAAATTTAAGACAAACCTGTAACTCAGGAAGGAACAATAGATATATAGAGAAAAAAGATACAATTTATATACATATATAAATCAATAGATAAGAATATTGATGAAAATTGATAGAATACACTTACTAGAACTTAAGGCTGTTGATTAATATCAATGATTTTTTGTTCTCTATGGTTGTCTGCTTTAGCAGGGTTTTTCAGGTTAGGCCTGCTTAACTTCAAGGCCTTTCTCCATCACTAGAATATTGCAAAATATTGTCCTAATAAAGATGTGTATTTTTTTATATAAAACTATAGTAAACTATGGAGTAGTCACTGCTTAATGTATTAATCTGTTCTGAAATTGGGAACTGGTAGGTCATATACGTTGAATCATATGTGTCTGTGTCTACACACACATATATGTGTATTTTGACCAAGTCTGTTTTAAAAACTTAAATTTTGAATTCCTCTCCTATTTTATTCTGCCATATGAGGTAAATGAAGACAAGAGAAGGAAGGGGGGTTGGATAGGAACATCTGGAAGTCGGAATTCCAGACTGACAGTATAAGTTACTAGCATCAGGAAACCCAAAGGATGTGGCCTTCTAAAATAATTTCTTACAGAAGTTGAAATTCAACCCCGTGTAGAAACAAGGGTGCCAAGCCCCAAATGCCATCAGACAGCTTTGTGTGTAACAGTATTACTATAATAAATTGACTGAGTTGTAGTTCTTGTAACCTCATTACTTAGTCTCTGAACAGTTGCTCTGTATTAGTAACCTCTGCAAAGAAATAGGAAGAGGAACAGAATTCTAAAATATATATTTCTCTACTCAGATTTTAAACCATTAATGCCATGCATTGCAAAGGATTCACTGTAATGTTTTCTTGGGTTTAGAATAGTCTTTTGAATCTCCAAGGGATGGAGTTGTGCAGTACTGCTGTCTTGACAGCTGCTCTCTTTGAGAAGAGCAGGAGTTTATCTTGCTCATTAAGCATGAACTTCAGATGTCTCACTCCCACCTAGTGGAAAAAGCATTAAGTTATGTCTCCCTAATTTGTAAGGGGACTTAAAAAGAGGTCAAGTCTGTCTTTTCACCTCATGCGTACAGAGTTTAGCAGACAGCTAAGGACTTCTCATAAACTGGCTTTCCTTTGGCACGCAGAACTGCTGTTCCCTGTGTGCACACCCCTACCTGAGGAAGGGGAACCCTGCCATGATCCTTCAAACAGACTTCTCAACCTCATCACCTGGGACCTGGAACCTGATGGAGTGCTCGAGCAATGCCCATGTGCAAGTGGCTTGATCTGCCAGCCCCGGAGGTAAAGAGCAAAACTGGGCAAACAACCTGCTTAAGATTTTTGAGGGATGTATTTCTGTGGTAAACAGCTACAGAACTTGCAGAGTCTCCCTCACTAGAAAATGTTTTGACAATTTTTCTCATCAGTAGCATTGCAGCTTTCTGCTTTGTCCCACACAAATGTGCCTAATTGAGTTTGGCAACACATTAATCTGGTGCGAATTAAGTCTGTGAGTTAATCAGGCTGTTACTGCTTTTTTTGATCTGTCAGTACTAACAGCTGTTGAGATGTATCATTACAATTTAATTCTCTGCATACAGTGCTTTGGGCTTCTGTTAGATGTTTTGCTTGCTTTCATATCTAAGACATATTAAAGATACTTTAATGCATGCAGTATTTCCTGTACTACTGATCAGCTTTACAGCGGGGCACATGAAGCAAAGAAAAAAAATAAATCTTAGTTTGCACATTCCCTCAGTTTCAAACTAAGGCCTAAGGAGCCAGTTTCCCTACAGCCAGCTTACAATCTGCTCTCAGACCTGAAACACTTCCAGCTGGGCAGACTTCTTCACTATCATCGAGTTTCATGGAATAGGAAGCAGGTTACTCTGTTTTCTGCTTGAAATTAGAACTTTTCACAGATAATGCCTTTAATATTCTTTAAAAGGACAGTTATTTGCATAATCAGCAGTTTCACTGGGAGAAAAGTGAGATCATTTCAGTTTTGCACTAAAAGCAGTTTTAGAAAATTTACATGTTTTCTGTGAAATTCTCCAAGTTTGCTCCTACACTACCAGCACCATATTAACTTCCAACAAGGCAGCATAGCTGGGATGGAGATGCAGATTAATATTTCTCTCTTCTGTGTCCATCTTTTTCTACATTTTTTTCATCCATGAATAGGAATTGGGTAACATTTTGTTTCATAAATGTCATCTAAGGAAGCAAGCAGAGCTGATCCCATCCTTTCAGCACCAAAATTTTAGTTAATGTGCCATTAACCTCAGGGAAGGTCTGTCAGCAAATATCATGTCTAGTTGGAAGGAAGACATTTCAGATGAGGATATAGAAACACAGAAATTACTTAGGGGGTGAATATAACTGAAGTCCAGCTATAGTCACAAGAACTTTTTATCTGAATTTTAAGATTCTGATAACAATTTTTTATTAAAAGAAACAGCCTATCTCTGCTTGAAATGGCCCTCAGCTAAATGTTACAAGGGAGTGATAAACACTGAAACTATTAGATTATATCCAAGAGAATACAGGGATAGTCTGTGCACAAATGGAAGTCTTAAAGCTCCTAGAGAACAAAAGAATTCAAAATATACACAAGTGATCTTCAGGAACATCTTCAGTTCATTTGTCCTTTGTTTCCACTGGAAGGGGGTGCAGGTCTCAGAGCTGCTGAGGAGTGCCTGGCAAGAGTAGTGCTCACCTTGCACTGTCACAGGGACCTGTAGCCCAGTTCCATCCCATGCAGTGCAGAGAAACAGCACAGGAACCTTGATCAAGTTCTGTTCCCCTGCCTCCTGACTACAAATATATAAAATTCTTGTACCCTTTCATAGTTTCTACAACAAATGTGGGATGTGTGTTTGCAGGCAACTGAAGCCACTTTTCAAAACAGAGAGCAGCAAATGTAGCAATTACATTATCCTGCTTGGAATCAAATGTATACAGCTCACAGTTTTCCATTATTTTTAGCTGGACAATCATGTTTCTTAACTCGGTATTATGACACGAACAGCAAGGTGTGGTCACCCTCAGTGCCTGCAGAAGGGCCAGGCTGTGCTGAGGGCCACTGCCATCTTGCATCCCAGGAGCAAACTTTTTTTGCTGTTAGGATCTGTTCTAGCTCTGTATGTGGAAATCTCATCTTTAACTCTCCAGCTGTCAAGCATGTGAAAACCCAGACCTTTATGAAATCAGCTAGGGGAGATCTGTTATGCATTTACCATGTTTTCATATGAGGGGAGGAAATTGTCTAAACTAGCAGACCATAAAATGATGTACTGCATGATCAGACATGTCTCTCTTTTCCAACAGCCACAGCACCACGTCTGTGTGTGAACTGTCTGCCAATGAAAGCCGGACTAATGAAAAAGAAGATCCCTTAATGATGGATGAGATGCCATTTCTCAGCTTAATCCCCAGAGATATTCTTTCTGATTACGAAGAAAGCAGTGTCATTCAGGAAGTGCGTAGAGAATTAGAAAGTCTGGAGGACCAAGCAGGTTTGAAGCCTGAGCCTGACTCAGCTCAGGACCTAGTTTTGGGAGATGAAATTTGAAGTCCAAACACCAGGCAGTTTAGTTAGTTACTATTTCTAGAAATTTTTTGTCTAGTGTCTTGCTTACATAAACCCTAAACACACACTGCTGGATAGACGTGCAATAAACAAGGTCTTCAATGAACATCCTTCTCTGTGCGCCAAACCTGCATGTTTCAATTACTGTTGAATTCATTCAATCCTTGGACCAAACCTTCTGTCAAATGAGAACCGTATCATTGTTTCTTCTGGATTAGTACTTTCCCTGTGTACATCACAAATAAACTTGTTAGTACTTGTACTCATTAAAAAATACACAGAAGTGTAAATAATTTTAAGGTATGAGTAACTATAGAAGTGATTTGAGTACGTATGCTTTGAATTTTTTAATTTTTCTAGGGTAAGAACTATCTCCTTTGAACTGTTGTAGTCATTGATTTTAAGGGATTTCTTATTTTTCCTTTAGAAAATATGATCAGTGAAGCTGCACCACAGATTGTGGGTGTCACAGCACCACAGCAGCACTCTGCACTACACCAACATTCCTTCTTGGGTGATGCTGTTGAAGGACGTGTTGGCCACATTCCATCAGCACCTGCCCTTTGTGAGACACAGAGGCAGCAAATACCAATTCCTTACTTCAGTTTAGCAGAATGGATGAGGAATGCTTTATGCTTTTAATGCAGTTCATAGGCATAAATCTGTGCATGTTACTAGATGTGCTTATTGTGACCATATTAAGAGGTCATTAAGAAATCAGTAGCAAGCCAAGAGTAAAATTCAGTCCACCAAACTCCCCAGCTCCCAGCTGTCTCACCAGTTTGCTACAATGGCTCTTCCACTATGAGTGGTTTTCTAGGAGGGTATAGATTTCACCATGTTACTACACATGGGAAAACAGGACATGAGGTTCCAGCAAAGTAACTTTTCATGGCACTTCTTCCCAAATAATCTCTACTACTTATCTCTAATTTGGAACAGTAAAGCACCAATGGGAGCAGCTCTAAGACTGCTACCAGCCTGCACATCTTGCACCACTTCTGCTCTATGAAATCTTCTCAACAAATTCCTTGGGTACTAGAATTAATGTTAATAACCATTATCATTATGAACAAGGAGGGTATTTCATCACAACAGTCTGACTTTAAGGATTCTGCAACCAATTCTTACACCAACACATACACCCAGGCACCTACTCTCACTGCACCTGTCCTTTCTATCCCTAATAAAATTACTCTGCTTTAGAGACAGCCCATCTAAAGACAAAGAGAAGGAATTAAATCTGTTTTAAAAATACTCAAGAGAGCAGTAATTGTCTGAAAATACCTCTTCATGATACAGCAATCACCAAATCTCATCTCTAGATTTTTGGCTCTCCAAATGTCTTGAGTTTGAAGAAAATTCAGGATCCATTTGATAGGTGATTTTTTCCTCTTCCAAAAGCTCCAAGGATCCTTCAGCAGTCTGTATAGAGGGTAAAGGGTAGTTTAATGATGTTCTCTGCTCCCTTTGGCTACACTTCCTCCTCACTTAGGTTGGACAAGAGGCAGCACAGGACAAACAGAAGAGGAAGAACGAGGGAGTTTATCTGTGCAGTGCCTGGTTCTCAAGCTGCAAGATTCCTCAGGATTTTTAGGTTGCTGTGGCTCAGCATGCAAGGAAGAACTGAAGGTTCGGTTATTGAACATCTTTGTCCTTGCTGGAGCAGAAATTAGCTGTCAATTATATCTGGAACTCAGAAGCTTCACTGCTGAGAAATACAGTTCTGGAAAAGGAAACTCAGCTGAAATAAAAATGAGTGGGAACTTGAAGAGCAGCAGATAAGCTATAAACCACTTTCTGAACACTTCGTACATGAGAGAGGGTGTGCACATACAAACAAACACACAGCCTTACAATTTCAGCACTGCCTTGGGGAAGTCTGTATTTCCAGGAAATAATTTCATAATTTTTTTAAAATAAAAAAGACATCATTTAATGACTAAAATAACACAACAGAATGAACAAATGTTTTATTGGCATGTTCATTGTTGTAAACAGCATCTGGCATGAAAAAGTTTACCAAAATCTTTTGATTGTTATAAATTAGGTGGTTTTTCCCAAAAACTATGGAGAATTGTTCTCTATTGATCTTTATGGACTAAAGCAAAAAATTGCTGTTCCTAGGTTTTGCAATGAAATCATGTTGACTGCATCAGTCTTTGCACCACAGCCTGAACTACGAAGTTTGTACGTTGAGGTGTTAGAGGTTGCCCCAATAAATTTGACTACATATAGCTATGGAATCAACTCTGCGAATAATAAACTGACTTTCAGTGGGTGGAGAAGATGCAAACCTGTAATAGTCTTAAAAACAAAATGTACAAAAAGTAGCAGAACAAAACAAACTCTTCATTAACAAGGGGAAGTACAACCCTACAGTACCCAGCATCATCAAACATAAAATGAATACAAATTTAAATAGGCAACTATACTTCCAAATGTACACAATGAATGTTGATATGTGAAAAGAAATAGCATGGTAAATAGCTGAACTGCAGTTCTGGTAAATGGATAGGGCAAATTTTATTTACACATCGAATGCAATATACTAGAGCTGCTCATAGGCTTCTGTAACCTATTAAAAAACCCAGTTTACCTTCCAACAGAACTTCTGCAAACAAACAGCGCCTGCTGGCAGCTTTCTGCAGACACCTCTCAGACCACCTGTATTATGGAAGAATATTCTAAAACCTTGCACTTGCAGCACTTCCATCTCTGGCCCTTTTCTGTCGCTCTTCTAGAACCCATGTGTTAACATTTACTTCAGACTCTCTGATGAGGTAATGCGTGTATCAGTGAAACAAACAGAGAAAAGGATTCTTTCATGGCCTTTGCACAGCTTTTATTATTAAGCTATGAGTATCCTGTTTGAGGCTAGTTTCACTAGCTACTATGTGCACACTGTCCTCAAAAAATTTCCACTCGTTTCCCGCCCCGCCCACTTTTTAGTTCTAATCTTTTATTTGCACATCCCTTTTAGCTTTACAGTACATTTGACTATAGTGCACAACATGATTCCAAGTCAAGCAGTGACCCAGCGGGGCCCTGCGCTGCGGCCGCCTCGCCCAGCCGGTGCTGGTGTCAGAGCTTTACACCTAATCAATGTCCTGCCGTAATGGCACTACACAGTAGTAGTGAACCTTTTTATTGGAAACAAAAAAAATTCCCCAGGGAAAATGCTATAGCAAGTATCAGTCTTGAGTCAAATCTTTATTTGGTGCTCCATCCAGATAAATTTTTAGTGCTTTTTCTTTACGGGGAGAGTAGGTTACCCGGTGTCCAGTTTTCTGGAGTCTGCTGCTTTCTTTTTTCATGAGTTCATTTCTTTGCTCATCTGTTAATTCCATTAATTCTTCAGTTTTATCCCTAAAATGTTAACATATGTTAAAATTCAGATCAATACAGTAACCATAATTAGATGTCTGCATTTTTTTTCACTTGGAGTAACTTAATTGAAACCACAGCTAAACATAATACTACTTAGGGATTGTTCCCTCCTTCTGCAGAGATTAATCTGTCTAAACCTGCTTTTCCAGCAGACACATTCACCTAGGGGAGAAACAAGCCCATACTCCTCCATCTCCTGTTCTTTACAGACAGCTATGGCTCTGCTCTGTATTTGGTCACTTCCAACAGCTGGGAGCAGTATGTCAGCCAGTCCCTACTCGAAGCTACCAGATGTTCTCCCAGATAGTTTTCATCCAGACTAGCACTTTACCAACCAGCTGTTTCCCCCAAAACTCACATGCAGTTATGAAAAATATCACAGAAGCAACGTGTCCATGAGGTTGCCCCACCCACCAAGTTTAGCAGGAATGTCAATACTCAAAGCTCTCAGTCCTCAAATCCTGCCTCTGGGTTACTGCCACCAGCTGATCACTCTTTTTCACCCTAACAGAACTTTTATCCTGACAGCCTTTTTTCCAAAGAAGCCATACTAATTTCTCAAAGGAATAAACTCAGAAAAGAAAATCCTTGCTCTCCAAAACAAGACATTCACAGACTCCACAGGAATATTTTAAGAGATTAAATCCACATAGATGCTCAACCATAGCAACTAGTTTTGCATTCAGCAAAATATTTTCAGTGGTTTGGGAGGGAGGATTGAGTAAAAGGGTGCAGCACTTGTTTTCTCAAACTTAATTAATAGGTTTTTAGGAAGCTGAGGAGCACAAACATTTCAGGAGAATGTTTTCAACTCTCTTCTTTAAGGTAACGGAAGAGTATTTTATGTTCCTGTCGATTACATCATCCTTCAAATTTTACATACAGCTTTTTTTGCATGGTTTATTATAATGTAATGAAATACTTACCTATAAAATATTACTGCACCATCATCACAAATGTACAGAGGCCAGACATTCAATGTAGATACTTTAGGATTCCAGTCCAAGTCTTGGTGAATCTCTAGTATGGAAATGTCGCATGGAAAGGTTCCTCTACCCTGAGGAAAAGCAGTTACTTTATGAGTTTTATTTTATTCACTATCACACATCTGTGCCTTTGAACAATAAAAACACACAGAATCTTACTTACCTTTGCAAATTCTATGTTTTCTAAGGGTATTCCACTTATTTCACTCAGCTGTAAAGTGAAGAAAAGTGGTGGATTTAATACAATTCCAAAACAACATTACACAAGTGTCTACATAAAGTCAATAGGCTGCCAGATCCAGAAGTCAGTTAAAGTATCTGGAAATCCTCCAACGATCCAAAGCATCAGCACAAAATTGCAGTGACAAGGTACACATTTTTAACATTTCTGAAGTTACCAGTGTGTGGCACAAGTGAGCTTGCTGTGACAGTATTTCATCACACTTCTCTTAATACTGAAGGGGAGACAAAAAAGTTCATAAAAACAATTAATAACATCCAAGTTCCAAGATACAAAAAGACCAACTGCTTCATGTTCAACAGTCAGCCCTCAGCAGGAAACCAGCATAAATTAAAACTGTTGACAAAAGCCAGACAAACCCTGAAATGCATTAGCCCTGCACTTGAAGAAACTCTCTCTGAAAAAGAACTGCCTGAACACATCTGTTAATACATGTCACATGCAAATTTCTCTTATTACTGGGAAGAGTAAAGTGATTAAGGCCTCTTGGAGCAAATGCTGCTAAGATTGTTCCCTGCACATCAATTCTTAAGACAAGAAAACAGGCACAACCAACTCTTTTTTTCAGGTACAAGTGAGGAGGAAATCTTGACTGTATGCAAGAACCTGCAGTTTGTTTCTACCAGAAGAATACAAGAAATGAGTCCATAGCTTAGTCTGTGTACACACACTAACCTCTCCTAACTTACCAATGCTCAGTGTACACTGATACCAGCCTTATTACTGGTCTCAACATCTATGGTGGCCTTCTAACATCTGGGTATTGCCACAGAGATAAACATGTCTCTAAGAGACATTGTGATTTACTGGATTAACTAACCAGTCTCAATATGAGACACTCCTGCCCCAGACTTCTGCTAGGATGGCACAGGTCTGCTTACCTGTTGGAGGGTCCAGCCTTAAGTAAAACCAAACCATACCATAGCCATATTTCTTTTCAAACAAAACAGTTCAATCTACTTGATACAGTAACATCACTCCTGAGCAACAGCTCTCAAATTCAAATACGAAGATACTGAAAGGTTTGGTATTTTGGAGTAACAAAACATTGGCTTGAAAAAACATGAAGTGACAGTAGCTTAGCTTTTCTTTCACCTGTGTTTTCCAAGGATAAGGGGCACAGGCAATATTAGGCTGCTTAAATTTCAAGACATGACCTTTTTTTTGTGTGCATTCACCTGAATAATTTCATAACGGACCATTACATGAAATCAAGAAGTAAAGCTGATAATTCATGTGGTTATAGGATGGGATAGGTTATTGGTCTTGGGGGGAAAAAAAATAAAACCAAAACATGCAACAAGATTTTTGTAGCTATGACTTCTTTGTGCTCCTATAGAGGACATCAACAAGGCTCTCGGTCACCACAAGAAATTTCCATCATGTTACACATTTTACCTTCTCTTTTAATTCTTCGACACTGCTGCTTTCTAGTACTACTTCCTGGAAAGAATCTAGTTTCATCTGTGATGGCCTCCATCGTCTCGATAAAACAGCAAGTTGTGACATGGATTTCATCTTTTCTACTCCTAGTAAAGAAAAATAAATTTATTAACATCACAAAATATTCTATTTTAAATTAGGGGTTTTCATTAGCTTAAACACACTCTAATATCAAAGACTGCCCTACAGATACACAGACAAATGAAGCAGCACAGTAGGTGTGCTTCAAGCAGCTCACTTGAAAAAAAGGGGAGGGAAAAGGGACTAGAATTTAGCTGAACTTTTCACAGGCAGAATCTCCTAAAGGCCATGTCATTTGCTCTTCTTTAGGGCACAGTTTTGCATCTTACCCAGGTGGGTTATCCATACAACATCTATCCACCTAACCAGAGGCTGACATCCAGGTCTGGCATTTGCATGAGGCCTTCCTCAGCAAATGGTATTTATTCATGGGCTTCACTTCCTTTACCAAAACAAGCCTTCCCTGTTTGACTTTTCAATTTCCTATACTAACTCCACAGTTGTTATTAAAACCTGCTTTACACCCATCATCTTTCAAGAGTATTAGTATGTGCTGCCTCCAGCCTTTTTTATCAGTTTCAGATACCAGAGCTCTCTGGCTGACAGAGCAATACTGTGTGTGTTACAATTAGATAAGCAGAAATGATATCCAAGGGCTGATTTTATTTATATTTTTAATTACTCTGTAATTTTATAATTTAGCATGCAGAACTTCTGGCTTAAACATCTGCTTGTTTTGCATCAAGCTGCCTCTTTAAGCTTCTCCCTAAATACCTTCTGCAGTCTTGCCTGTGATTACATTTGTGCCACCTTCCAACACTAACCCGTTGTCTGAAGTGAAGATACAGTCACCTAGTGCTCCTTGGCATTTATTTCAAGTCTGAAACTATTACACAAATTTTCTTCAGAGCCAGAAAATAACTGATTTAAATATGTCTGCAACACTGTGATGTGAATCTATTATGCTGAGAAACTCAACTGTAAATTATTCTTTCTAAGTTGTATTTATTTACCTGCCTAAGTTCTTCAACTAAATACTGACAGCAAAGATGAAAGCAACAGTGATGGAACCCTGACTCACTGTTGTCTTGACACTCTTTGTTAGAAGAGCAAAGTACCTGCTGCTCTGTAGGAGCAGCGGGCACAAACAAGTCCTGTTCCACAGAATATGGTGGGATCAAGCTGTATCTTCTACAACTGGATTAAAGTAGCACCTTCTTCTAATACAAGCTGTTACAGAACACTGGCAACCCTGTAATCTTCCATTTGGTATATCTATGAACTCGGGAGTCTGCAGTGGTCTAAAGCTGTATCACCAAGACCTACTCACTACAGAAACAGTACAGCAACTATCTAAAAGTAACCAAAAACTATTTAAAACCAAAGTTTTAGTTGCAGTGTGAGCTAATACCTATCTCCATAGGAATCTACAGGCTTCCTGAATCTCCCATGTTCAATTCAAATTTTGGTACTTGCATTGGCACAATTCTGTTACAAATGAAAAACACTAGAACTGAACACAGCTGCCAAAGTACTGCTATTAGACCTTGAGCACACACAGCCACAGGAAATCTGCACCTGCACAATCATACCCAGCTTCATGCAAAGCTTTTATTATTCTTAATTCTTTTTGCATCCATTTTTTCCCAAATAAAATTCCATTAGAGTGTCAGCAATAGCCTTTAAAAAAAGGAAGAAAAGGGAAAGTATGTTTTCCAATGTCCAAAAAAGAAAAAAAACCCCAACAAGCAACCCTTTTACTTTGTCTTGACACTGTATCATTACCATCAAGTATTTCTAGGAAGACCTCCCAGTTGCTTGAAATATTGATATCTTCTTCATAGACATGATAATCCAGAAACACAGTGCCTGGATTCTTCCAGGTTTTCTTTCGTAGGCGAAACCTATAAATACATCATGAAGAAAACACTCGAGTTTCTATCTGCTCATAAGCACCACCAGAGATCAAAACTGAGTATTTTCTGACAAAACTGAAACACAATTTCTTAATGCAAGCTTTGGTTAGGTTTATCAGGAAAAAGTTTCACATTCTTAAGTCCTGACAGCAGGGTATCACTACTGGCTTAGTGATGAATCATTCGTAAACACAAGGAAAACAAGCATGTGTTCTGCCTGTTCAGTGCAAGAAACGTGTAGGGATTTAAAGGAAGAAAACAGTTTCCTAATTAGGGATTACCCAGTTATGGCAAAGAGAAGATAGATCAGTGCTGTACACACACATACTGTGATGCTGCATGAGCAGTTTGCTGCACTGATCTAAGCTGGGCCTGCACCTGGGGAGCAGGTGGCATTGTTATGAATTGATTTACTTAATGTTCTCCTTTCTGAAGGAAATCATCCCTTCAGAGAATACAACTTTTCAGATCTAAAGCTGCAGACATGTTACAACAGACAATCCTATGTAAGTATTATTTCCTATAGAATTCCTTCTGCATGAGATGAAAGCCAAGAGATGCTGAATTAGTATTTGTATTCACAAACTGATTCAAAGATCACAGTAACTTATTCCCGCTTCTTTCATTGCTTCCCTTCTCCATGAGAGGGGAAAAAAAAAAAAAAAAATCAAAACACATTTTAAAGTAATATTCAGTGGATATTAAGTGGACTTCTCCTTACCTGTCAATTGTCAAGTCTAGGCCACATTGTTCTTGAAGCTGAGGAAGCAGCTCCTCTTTGGACTGTCGGACAGTCATTCCTTTAGCAAAAACTGCATCTAGAAGAAACTTGCATGGCTGTGAACATAAATAGAAAGAGACAAAAGATGAAATTCTTTGAACATAAAAATACAATTTGTCTCTGTTTATGCTTTGTGGCCAGTCTCATCCACCTGGCAAAATGACCAGTAGAACGCTTGTCATAAACAAGGTAGGCAATGAATTCATTAAAATGAGGCACAGCTAATTTGTGCAGCCACAGTCCTTTGATAGGCCATTCAGACACACTGAACGCCTCTGCAGAAACACTGCCTTGTGCTGGACTGCTAATTGCTACCATTACATTCGCATTCCAAACAACTGAAAAGAAGCTTTCAAAATAAATAAGCCATATGATGACAAAAATGCTGATTTCTTCACTTTCACAGACCAGAACTCCATGGCTCTGAAAATTACTTTTAAATTTATCTTATTCCCTGCTTTAGTAGTTCGGGTTACTCTCCTATCTGCCATCAATACGTATTCTGCAGTTTTATCCCCAAAATAAAATTAAAGTGGAAAGTCAATTAAAGACTGCAGCCTGTATAGTGTATACTTTTCATGTCCCAAAAGATGTCACGAGCTAGTCAGCTGCATTATTGCAAGAGATGCATTTTTGTTTCAAGTTTGTCTTACACAGAGGGGACTATTACCCAGCTGACCATTCTGCACTATCTGCAGCACATCAATCAAGACAAATTAGATCAGTTACACATTACTGAAAACCATGACCATGAGCAAAATCAATCTCTTCTTTGGAAAGGATGCTACACGACTGTCATGCATTTAAGGGAAACAAAGAAACAATTCATTCGTCCTGCATTTGCACTGTAGAAATAAAGACACTTGCGAGTGGATCACATTCCAAGTGTTCACTTGGAACAGCATAAACAGAAATAACCTCAAAGTCCTTTTTTAAATCCAGGAAAATGCAACAAAAAGGACTTTCAATTTTCCCAAGATTTCACAGGAAAACCTTAGCCAAGGCACATTAATATTTTTCTGAATCAAACTTGAAATATTCAATATCTTACCTCAGGCTCATTTACCAAGAGTTGATAGACTTTGACTCTGTATTCACCCTTCTTGAGGGCTCTTCCAAGTCTAATAGTTATCTAGAAGGCAAAATGAGTATCTCTTAGAACTGGTATCAAAATCAGAATTCTATTTTGTACAAGACCACTACCAAGACCAAAGTAATTACTTCACCTGGCAAGTTAACAAAAGTTTTGAATTATGTTAAGTTTACCTATGTTGTACCAATATATTTTTAATGACTCAAAATAACTTCTTAATAACCTTATTGTCATCAGAAAATGATGAAAGTGTCTCATTCAGCCGAACACTCTCAAACTCTTGATTGCTGGCATAGACTCTAAAAACTTTGAAGTGAGAAGATGGAACTCCAACAAAAGGCTCCAAATGTTGCTTGAAGGCAGACAGTGTAATTCTTTTGTCAACATGCACCATCAGCCCTAAACAAAAAATAAAGATACAAATGGCATGAAATATCTTCCTACCAAAAAAGCCTTTTTTATGATTTCCCTTTAGCCCCAGTTAACATCTGGTGCAAAACAGTCTGAATTACAGTTATGGCCATGTTTACATTTTATCTGAAGGTGTTACTGTAACCTTTAAAAGTTTTGCCATATTTCAAGTATTTATGGGCAGATACTCCTGGAAGACACAGCAGTTCCCAACTGCCCTGGTTTGCAATCCATGAAGTAGTGGAGCAAAGTAGTATCTTCTCCCTTCATCAAGACAACAACTAAAGAGAATATGATGGGAGTGGTTGCAGGTGATACTCCTACAGCTCTCCCCGCACTCAAAGGAGAGACAGAAGTGCTCTGGTGTTGGGGCTGGCCAGGTACATGCCACTCAAACCCTTTTTTCCCCCTCCTGGCTTCCAGGATTAAAAAGTTAGGTTAATGCTGTGTTCTGGAAGGCCACAGGATATCACAAGGCAAGGTCAAGTCTACATTAAGGGACTTTTTCCTGGAATAAATTTGTAATTAAGAAAAAGCCACTGCAGTAAGATGAAGTTCTGGGAAGTAAAGTGAATAGTTTATCTTTAGAAATTGTGTTTCTTAATAAATGCAACTTGTACTATGCTACAAACTATGCAGGAATTTTATAATGTCATGACTCTCCAGAATAAACAAATTCCTATTCAGAATATTTAATTGAACAAATAAATTATCTGAATTATAAATCCGTTCATGTGGTTATATTAAAATTACATAAAAGCTTTCCCCTCAGGATAATCATTTATACAGAGTATTATGAAAATGTCAAAATTACTGCAAAAAAATAATTCCTGAATCCAACTAGTCCTACTAATACAAAATACGGAAAAATCAAAGCAGTTCCAAATTAGCCCCAAAATACCAAGCTAAAGGAGTAATTTTTAAAAAACTGTAGTAGACACGAATCAATTTCTCTGTGGTTTTAATATTTACAAAAAAAAAAAAAAATCAGCAAAAGCAACTTTACTCCTTATTACATCAGGATTTCTGGATTGACATGAAAACCTTCGCCTTTCTAAATATTTATCTTACATCCTGCTATTCTTTAATTTTCATTCTGTTACTTATAAAACACAGGCAGGTACAGAGCATTGTTTAAATGATTTATTTTTATGTCAATTATGTACTGTTTAGGCTCTTACACTGAACTTGTTTGGACATTTTCATGTCAGCCTTACACTTCATTGTACCTACTGTACTTCAGTCAGTGAAAAACAACGGTCTACTGAATTAAATTGTCAGTATTGAGTATATTTGAATTTCCTAGTCAAAGGACCAGGACTTTTCAGGTTTGTTAGTTTAAATGGTAACGGAATTATTGCTCTGTTAACCACAGTAAATAAATAAGTGCATTCTGGAACAGGTGAAATCAGCAACAGCAGCTGCAACTTGTTCCTTTCACTGGAAGACAACTCATCTTCCTCTCCAGAGGACACTTTCAATCATGTAAATAATGTTAATTTTCTTAAAAATAAAAAAGCAAGACTCTGTTCAAATATGTAAACACTTACTACAAGAGAAAAATTAAGCTAGATTTTTGCTGAACACGATACCATGTCCCATCTTTGCACTTTTGTTAGCTTTAATTTGACATTATAATCAAGTTTTTCAATATTGTCATTATTTTAACACAGCATACAAATGGAATAGCAACAAACACTGGATTATTTTAAGGCACTTAAAAAAGAATACCTACATTTTTGCCCTTCTCCCGAACCTTCATCTGCAGCGTAGGGTTCTGATTTAAAGTACATATACTGTGCTTCTCCTCTGCTCTTGCCACTTTCATCGTACTCACTATCTGTTCCAGAATCTTCTTCTGCAGTGTCCCAGGTTTCCTTCTTCCCCTGATTTGCTTTTGATCGCCTACTACTTGTGATACTGTGAGAATCAAGTCCATTAGCCAAGGGAAGTGGGGCATTGTCCACGTTGCATAATGTGTCACTGCTGTGACTGGAGCTGAGGATATCACTGTCCACTGAACTTGTACTCCTGTCATTATTTACATCGGAATCTGATCGTTCTTCAGACTGAAGATTTTCTGGATCAGAAATCTGAATTTGGTTTTCAAGTTCTCTGTTTTCTGCTGATGCTGAGGAATCTATTTCATTTAAAGGTGATTCAATGTTTTCAAAATCACTGGCTTCTGTGCTTTTGCTGCTGTCTCCGTTATCTCCCTCCTGCTGCTGCTGCAGGGACAAGCTTTTAAGTTTTTCGGTACTTTCTTCCAGAATTGCCTCTACAGATTTCATATTACCCACAGGTCCTTTAACTCTTTCACAGGCTTCATCCAAGTTGCCTGTCCCTCCACTGGACTTCTGATACATCGCTCGTCTCAGCTGAGATCCAGGCGCTTGCTCTGGCAATGCAACATACAGTCTGATTGTGTTTGCGTGACGATCCAGAAGTTTCCATAAATGAGAATCTGTGTATGTCACATGACGATCTGAAGACTCTGAGCTTTCAATAAATACCTGAAACATAAAATAACAGTGTTTTATCATGTAGTGCCATTTAAATAAAAGCAACAATAGCCAACAGACAGGACTGAGCACATATCAGAAATAATGTCATCAAGAAAAATCATCTTTTATAATGAAGTTAAAACTCATGCTTAAAAAGATAGACTCAGGAGTTTGTAGTATAATGACTTTCCTTTTCTTTATTTTCATAATCATGTCAAGACTGCAGTGAGCTGTGACCAGACTGACCAGCTGCAATAAATGCTGATGTTCAGAAGCATATTCACAGATCACCTCATGTAGTTCTGGTAGCAATGATCCCCATAACTCCAGCAGACTGTCTTCATTTTCCAGTATAGCATCATAGGAAATTTTTAAATGTATACATGGGTAAGCAGGAGCACAAATTAAATACCTCTTTTCCCATTGGCACTTTGTGTTCTAGTGACAATGTGAATGTGTTTGAAGTAACTGAGTAACAAGTCAATGCCATTGTTTTGCTCATCTATAAGCCAAAGCCTTTACTAATCTTTCTTCATCGAGAAGACTTGATATTGAGCTTAGAGACAGAGGACATGCAAAATGTGCTAAAAGATGTGTTAATACTACTGTAATAAAAAAACCAATGTATAAATTTAAAGTGTTAAAGTTACTCTTTTTCTGAATGCACTGCACAACTATTATGGGAAACATTTATTAGAACTCTTTTTAAAAAGAAATATAAATTGTCTGGGGAGAATCTGCATAGGGAAAAATTACTGAATTGAAGACAAAAACCCACCAAAAAATTTTAGTTTTGACATTTGTTTTTTAAGAGGTTTAATACTGAGAGCAGGTGCAGTTGATCAGAATGTTTACAAAACAAATCATGTAGGTTTCATAGCAATATACCAATCTTTGTTCCCTAAGAATGGCTGACTTTTAACAGTCTTCATCATAAGGCTGTTAACCTCACCATCATTTGAACCACTGAGTAACAACCAGATTCTCAATCCACTCTCTAATGTACACTTGGCATAGTATTCATCAGCACCACAGTACTGGGCACATAAAACCCCACACAGTACACAGCAAAATATGTGATGGTTACCCATTGTCCATTCTATACAGATATCCATGCCTTTTACAACACAACAGGAAACTCTACAGTAAATAATTGAAAAATAAACCACTTAAAAAATCAGAGCATGTACCTTGTTGCTTCTAAAAAAGCCTTCAGCTTTCAGTGTTTTGCTGGAAACGTTCAGAAGACGCAGGTCATTGTAGCAACGTTCCAGCACAACACGCATTGTTTCAGCAGGCAGGTGTGTGGCCTAAAACAAGACATGGACAGTGAGGTAACATGTGCAGCTTTGTAGCTTCAAATACTGAAATAAGTGCTTCTTTTTTAGAGATTGCCCACAAGGAAAGGAGAAGGTTGTTTATGGACATATAAACTGCAAGAGACAACTTGAGGGTGAACATCCCAAACCTGTTCAGCCCCAGTGCCTTTCCTCTACCCTTTGATATGTAGCAAATATTAATTTTTCCAAAAAGTCAGATGACTAAAATGTGCTGGCTTTGCAGAGAACTGGCAAATTGTTAATGATCAGTAATCTATGAAATTGGTGTTACAATTTGGGGTATAAACCAACAGAAAACAATAAATATTCCCAAGCATCAGGTTTTGCAGAGTGTTCACTTAATTCTTAATTAGACTGAATTCAAAATGCTGGAATCATACTATAAAACAAATATCATGAAGTTACACCAACCACTGAACTATTTTACACAGAAGTAAGTAAGCACAATGTCTGTCTTCCAATTCAATGGAAGCAGTAACATCCCATGGTTTAATCCCATATTAAAAAAAAAAAAAAATCAATGTGCATCTTAGTAACAAACAGCTGCTGGAATGAAAAGGAGAGTTTGTAAGGAGACTGTGGACAGCTTTGGATGTTAAGTTTCAATTACCAAAGCTAACAGGGGAAATAATATATTGGTTCAGTTATACAGTAACAGTTCACTAGTTCTGTCACTGACTGGACACTCAGTGAGGTTGTTCAAGTTAGTAACCAAAAAGAACATGAGCTCAACTCTTCAGCTTTCCCACAAAAGTTATTATGGAGTAAGCGAATAAGTCATGTGGCCAGACAGTGGCTAAGCTCGTGCAGAAGCCAGGGCAGAACTCTAGATGGAAGCAAGAAGCAGACTGCTGCTTTTAGCACGAGTGAGCAGTTACACAAGCTCAACTCTAACAGCTAACTTAACCCTAGTGGACATGAACGATCTGCAAAAGCTGCAGGCTCTCACTGTAGGCATTTCAATTATGACACACTTTCACAGCCAATATGAATGGAAACTCTGTAATACAAGTCCTTAATGACTGTAAATTACCTTTGAAATTAGCTGTTTAAACTCTGAAACTGTTTGATTCAAATAAGCTCGTACACTTATTGGAGGAGCAACAGATTCAGTCTTTAGGTCGACTACGTGAACCTTTACCATGACCTCTGTAGGGAACAGGAAAAAGAAAATATCACATATATATAAACAGAAAATTCAAAAGGTAAAGAAAACACATAAACACCTCATGTACTGGTTAAGGGGTTGCATTAAATACATAGAAACAGTAGGAACTTGAAAAGCAGTCCAATTTCAGAATTAAATTTTCCAATCAAATGTAATGCCAAAAAAAAAAAAGTTCCAATTTGAGAAATTTTAGTATACCTTACATCTACTTCAATCAAAAACAAGTTAGCAACACTGCACAGAAGGCAGTTCTGAATATTGACTCCATAAAATTCAGTACAACAAAGTTTTTCTTCTTTGGCACATCATGCTGAAACTCTGTGTTTTACAAGTTTTATGTGTGTGCCATCACACAACATATGACTTTAGTCTGTCCTTGTCTGTATGTAATTACAGGTCTTACCACCAGGTTTATAGCACTGGAAAATCTGGTCGGGTCTTCTTGTTTCCAGCAGTAAGTCGAACATGTATGTTGATTTGACACCTCCCAGTAACAAACCCATTGGTGTGTCCTCCTCTCCTTCATAAGACCGTTCCAAGTAGTCATGAAACTCGTCGTATTTGACAAGACGACAGCAATCCAAAGGAACAGCCTCTTCTAAATCCATCAGCTAAATCATGCACACATAAACCACCCCAACATTTAATAATGGTTTATTTATGAGTTTATTTTTTTAATTGTAAATAGAATTATCTCACTATGAGTACATCCAGAAATCCTTTGAACGCACTGATTTCAATTTGGTTTGAGGAAACACATACATCATAGCTATTACATGCATAGACATGCAATATATACGTTTCCAAAATCAAGGGAAGCTGCCTCAAAATGCAGAAAAAGGGAATTTTGAGAACTATGTATACAAGCACA
Organism: Hafferia zeledoni; assembly: GCA_035583235.1. Lineage (NCBI taxonomy): Eukaryota > Metazoa > Chordata > Aves > Passeriformes > Thamnophilidae > Hafferia > Hafferia zeledoni. The sequence goes on along the minus strand of JAWWEV010000167.1, from coordinate 5,151,283 downwards.
TGAAGGCAGACCCCAGAGGTACTTTCAGAGGAATACACTACCTATCAGTTATACCAAACAGCTTCTTAGAGGCCTGAGGAAGTCATATCCCCTAATTATCTTCCTTGCATCTCAAGATCAATAGATCAGCCTGGGTGCTCACTGATGTTATTGTACTGCCTACACAGTACTCTTGAAAGAATTCTGTTACTACATATCTAATAAAACATTTTTACTGCAATACAAATATAACTGTTCAGAATTCTTTCAACTTGCTGAAGCTATGGTGAGTCCTACAGCAGTTCTCACTGTCTGATTTTTAAACAAGGGCATGTAGAACATGCTGCCTTTTAGAAGGGCAGGCTTTATCATTCCAATCATAGATCATCTGATGGCTACTCCCAGAAAGCTCGTACAATAATGGCCAACTAGAACACCTTTAAAAAAAAACAAACAAAAAAAACAACAAAAAACCCCCATAACCACTACACAAAACCTTCTCAGAAAACCCCCCAACAATAAACACCCATAGCCATGCCCTCCCAAACACTCCCACAGCATCAGAAACATAATAGTAGAAAAATACATCTAATAATAAAACCCATCTTGTTGTGCATGGCATACCTTGTAAGCTATTTCCACAGCTTCCTTCAGTGTCCTGTCCTTATGAACCTCCAGCTTGTTCTCCATCATTATTTGTTTTGTGGGATGCATGCAGAACAATTTGATCTATGAAACACAAAAGGAAGATAAATGGGCATGAAGGCATTTGCAAATGCCTTTCATTTTACAGCACATTTAAGTTTACAATCCCATACTCAAATAATCTAACATAAAATACATCTTTAGCTCTACTTCAGCTTTAGGACAGCTTCCTTTCAGCTGATTACACAACTGCAGATAGAAAATACCAAAGGCACATGAGGTATATATGTATATCTAAAGCTTTTTCCAAGTTAGGGTACAATATCTATAACCAAAACATCTTGTAACCACAGGCAGTGAGCAAATCCTCCAAAACAAAATGCACATACGAACAACTAATGTGAAATTCCTTTTCACACAAAGGATTACACATTTTGCAATGACAGAGAACTTCCTCATGAAACAATCACTGGATTCATAGACAGAGCAGCTGACTGCCATGCTTGTAAGTCACTGAGGTCCTACTTTGTTACTATTGAATCTGTGGTTGGAAAAAATTCTGCTCTTTCTGCCAAATGACTATTTAAAATTAGTTTAAGAAACACAGATTCACAAAGTAAGGGGTTGCAATATGAAAAGGTTTAACAACACAAAACACCTAACATGCAGCATTACGTACTATTTGGTAACTTTGCTGTGATCAAGTGATTTCAGATTAACTAGTTTTGTTCTGGTTTTAACATCAATTCAAATGGAAGACATGAACTCAGCAAAAATCTCTGGTAAATACCTCTAACAGGTACTTCATACCTTCACTGTCTACAGGTTTCCAATAGGAACACAACTCATTTAAAAGAATTGTTAATACACACGTATCACAAAAGAGTCTTTGTCTTGTAGTAAAAAAATACTGTTTCCTGTAGAAACATTTCTTCCTGGTGGTGTAGTGTTATTCCATTCAGCAGACCTGCTCACCTTGCAAGTGTTCCTCTCAATTTCACGTTGTCTCTTTTCTTGCTCTTCCAATTCTCTCTCTTTCTGTACCAATTGTTTAATATGCTCTGGATACTCATGTGCCTCCAGAAACTCTGTAAAAACAAAGTAATAGTTTTAAAAAATACACTTTTCCGTGGCGGGCAACATCTTAGGCATTATAGATATATTTAACAGTTACCTTTCTCGCCTTGTTCCCCTCTCTCTTCTCCACCCAAATCTCCCACTATAGCAAGTCCTGTTCTGTTTTTCATTATTTAAATTAAACTGAAGTCAGACTTTTACTCCCCCTAATTATACAACAGCAACACAGGAAAATCCTAGCAGCAGCTTAGAATTCCAGTATCAGTATGGGGAGCTTTACTGTTGTAAAGAAATACATAAAGACTGAGCCTGGTTTTTACAATAAAGGTAAATCTTGTCCTAGAAAGTGAATTAGTTGATAATGGAAGTCTCAAAATATCACCTATATCGTGGTAAAATAAATATTGCACTTCATGCAGATTAGTGTACTTTATGACATTCTCTTTCATAAAGACAAAATCAAAACATGTAATATTTAAGTTTAAAAAAACCCCAACATTTGCTGATACAGTTGTCTAACTTACTTGCATTTCTTGTTGGATCCTTCAGTCTATATATCAGCATGTATGCATTTGTGGAGCTGGGGGAGAAAATGATATATCAATTTATCAGACAAAAGACAATAGTGGCTTCAGAAGCTGCTTTTGGGGTTTTTTTTCAGCAAGGAACTAGGTCATATATATCTTAGCAATACACTAAACTAAGAGGATTTAAAAAAATATGTATCATATTATTTTAATGACCTGAAACAGCAGACAGGGTAGTTCTTACAACTGTCTGAAGTATCTGCTACTAATTCAAGTAAACATGTTAGGCACATGCATCTTGGCCATTATTTGATGACACTAAAACACTACCAGAAAGAAGAGTAGTATGACAGTACTACTAACCTAGCAAAAGCACTGGAATAATAGCCTCTGCTTCCAGAAGATCCACCGTATGTTTTCTTAATATCTTCCTGAGTTATCTAAAAAAACCCCAACCAACCAAACAAAGAAGAACCAAATCAATTTAATGATTAGTTGAGAAAATTGCACTAACTGGGATGCATTTATTTTCATTAGGAAAAACGGCATTACACAATTAACACACAACAGTAACAATTCCTATTTTTTAAAAATATTTCTGCTTATTTGCTGACTGCTAAGAAACATATTTCAAAGTGATCTGTTTCGTCATTTTTCAATGGATGCAAACATACTTCTTTTTATTTTTTAAAGTAGGAACTTCTTTGAGAAACAATATACAGCTTCTTGATGGCAATAGTATCTGTGGATACATGTAACACCCGCATCAGCAGGACAAGTTTAAATGCACAGTTCCAGCTGTAGCAGATCTACAAATACACTTCTTTAAGCAAGAAGTGTTCTTCACATGTACAAAAGGCAAAATTATAAATCTAGCCTAGTCTGTGCATGAATAAAGGCTTCTTTATGAACCATTCTACCTTCACCATCAAAAAGAAACACTCCACCTGCCACCACAAAAAAACACAGACACATGAATTAAAAAAACCCTCTAGAAATCAGTTAAGCTCATGAGTGAGACATATGTATATGGCAGGACATCAGGGTGAGAAGGTAAATCAAAGTAAATGTTTGAAATACCTGCACATAAAACCAGCTTCATCATATGTAAGTGAGAAAACACAAACCAGAAATGTATATTCATCTGTGAGTATAAAAGGTAATAAAAATACTATTTTTACCTTGCTAACATGCTGATCATTAAAGCTGTACCATTGGTCATCACTAAAAGATTTTATACAGGCATAATAATGGCCACCAGCAGCACTTCCAGAATGAACCATGACAGAAAAGAGCTCATAGAGTGAAGAACTCTGTGGAGAGAAGAAAAAGGTGTGACATGTATAAACTAAAGCAAAGCAGACCAAATGGTCATTTAAAGAAGTTTAAAAACAATGATAGGAACCCAAATATGTAAATAGCTGGATGCTACAAAGCAGATCTGTGTAACAGAAATTAATTACTGCAAAAGGCACTGGACAAAATCAGAGCTCTGATATACTGAGTATTATAGAGGAGTTGGTAGCTACAAACCTCATGTCTATTTGCTATCACCATTCTCTGCATTCTTGCATTTTGCCACTTAGTGTATAGTGCAACCCAGCCACACACCATTCAATGCTTGAGTCTCTGCATTATTTCTCTCTCACCACTCCAAGGTTTCTGTTAAACTTTTTTTTTTCATAGATAAATGGATGGAAATATAGTGCCCTACGGACATACTTTCAGTGTTTCATATAAATTAAAAAAAATAAAACTGAACAATACTGAATCATGACAGTTGCAAGAATATTTTTAGGGTATATAGAGGAAATGCTCTGTAAATTCTTAGCATATCCTGCATCCACTAGAAAATTAAAATGCAAGTCCATCCTTAAATATTTATGAAAGTAACAGCTGAAGCCCAATACCTTTCTAACAAACCTGAATAAAAGTTATTGGCCAGGTTACAGATAAGTTCACTGAACAATACAGGAAGTACACACTGTGGGTATTACCACACACCTCAAAATTTTTGATGAATTTTGTATCAGCAAGAAAACTCAATCAAGTTTATCAAAGATCTCTGCTAACATTTGTGTCCCACAGAAGAATGACTGCTATCCCAGCCTGACTTGCTGCTCAATTCCTTCAAGTTAACTTAGGATGACTGAAGGATACTTAGCATTTAGATCCTTGGCCTCTATTCAACTGATCAAAACTTTCCAATCTTCTTCCACTAAGCTGCAAGATGTTTTTGCAACTAAAGCTGGTAGGCCTTTGACAGCTGGCCTCAAATAAAAACCACTGCTCATGAAACAAAACAGTCGTCAGTTTAAGGGTCTGCTGACAAAACAATTTAGCTGGGAATTCTCAGTCTGACAAGCTGGGAAGAACTTCATTCTCAGGTGACTTGCAAATCAGTTAAATTCTTTCCTTTTACTCAAATTACAAAAATTGACACTAAAGCAAACACACACTTCTGACCTCTTATCCCACCTCCAATATCAGAATTCATTACATTTTCATCATTTACATTTATGAGGGGCCATCAACAAAGCACCTCTTCAGTCAGTCACTCCCTCCTCCCCTCAAGGGGGATGGTGGAGAGCATCAGAGGAGCAAAAGTGAGGAAAACTTGTGGTTGGAGACAATGACAGTTTAATAAGTATAGGAATAGGAAAAAAGAAAGTAATAGTGCAGTGATGCAAAGGTGTTACTCAGCATCCCCCACCAGCAGACCAGTGCTCAGACAGTCTCTGAACAGCTATTCTGGAAAGACTCCAGTTTTTACTGCTGAGCATAATGCTACACAGCAGGGAATATGGCATGGAATATTCCTCTGGTCAATTCAGGTCAGCTGTCCCAGTTATGTCCCTCTTCCAGGCTCTTGCCCGCCCTTAGCCCGACAAACCCACCCTTTACAGGGGCAGAATGAGAAACAGAGAAAGACTCAGTGCTGTGCAATGCTGTTCAAGCAAGAGGCCTGGCAACACACTGGTGCGCCATCAACACTTTTTGTCACAATTCCAAAAGAGAGCGTCATACAGGGTATTATGAAGAAAGTAACTCCATTTGAATCAAATTCAATACAGTATTTTTTAAACGTACCTTTTCACTGCCAGCTTTAGAAATTCTTTCTGCTGCACTATTGCTTTCAAGGCAGATTCCTTCATCGACTCCATCATCATTAGAAAAATCATTGCTCATCTGATCACTGTGACAACTACCTTCATTTTCAGCTCCACTATCAGTGCAACTCTCAGTCTGAGGAGACTTCTTAAAAATAAGACATACATACTAACATTATAAAACATTTAAAGTTGCATGAAAAAGAAGTGATTGTGAAATGAAAAAATTCCAATCTGCAAACAATTAAATTCCTCAAAGCCTAGAAACTAATTTAGCACCAATAACAGACATGTTTCTCTTGGTGTCTTCAGTCCACCTCTCTGACCAGTATTTCTGGTGTTTATGTGCAACTGAATGGTAATTAGCAGGCTGGCAAGATTATATTTTTTTACCAGCCTATTCCACGTACTTATTAACTCAATTCAGTACCTGGAAGTCTAACATTGAATAACAAACCTGTTGTAACATGACTCTGTTTATCAGCATTGATTTGACTGTAAATATTTTCAATCACAGTCAAAGACCTTTTTTTTCCTTTCCAACTCATTGGATGAGTCAAGGTATTACAGTAAGACTAATCAGTGTTCTATTGGCTTAAAAGCATGATGGCATCAACACTATGAATGCAGCTCATTAGCTACAAATCAGTATATGCATCTGATCCTCTTGCCTCTGGATAATTCTTTTCATTTTCTGACAGTTGTTAATTTTACCTGAGTTCTATTCTCCCAGATTAATCTTCATTGTCATTTAGTCCCCCCACCCAGGAACACTTTGAGAGATACCAAAATGCATAAATCAAAAAACAAAGGTTTGAGGGAGTCAGAAAAGCCTCTTGATATGCAGATCATATCATTGCACTATACATAGAAGCCCTGAGACTCATGTCTTAAACACTGGAGTGAACATGTAAGAAATATGAAACATCTTTTCATCAAACCAATAAAACCCTATAGTGACTAGAGAACACACTTCCTTTTCAGTATAAAAAGAAAAAAACCCACAGGGACAGGTTTTAAGCCTTCAAATTATAACACTGCGGTGGCTAAACAATGTTTTGTGTAGATGAGTAATGTTAAAATGGGTTTATAAGATTTAATTTTCTTAATAAGAAACTTCAAGAAAGTGAAATAGTTTTCTCTGAAACCAAATGCTTTACCTCATCTTCAATGTCCATGAAGACACTCATGTCTAACTCCTCAGGGAAAGTCATGCGATCATTGAGTTTAATTCTGTGCATAGTGGTGTAATCGAAGTCAAACCTCTTCAGCTGCAACGTCAGCAGATACGGAAAATGCAAGAACCGTAGACCCTAAAGGAAGCAAAGACAAGATTATGCTCCCATTATCAGGATTGGTATTTACCAAAACTGACTTTTGGAAGTCATTTGGACAGTCTTTACCTTCCGTGCATCACATTTCTTCTTACATCGTTCACAGAAGTACTGATTTGGGCCATCAAGGATCTCAGGCTGAATGAAAGCATGCAGTGCTTCTTCCTAACAACAAAAAGATGTTAACCAATTGTTAAAAATATTTACTATGTAGGTATAAATCAGAATGAAAAACTGACAGTGAGATTACAAACATATACTTCAGTTAAATCTACCCGCAATATTTGATTGACATAAACTTTAATACAGACACAAGAGTCGGGAAGACATGACAAGAAACCAAACTTTCTAACCAGCCAAGGTAAACAGTCAAACCACAAGTACTGTTAACAGCACCTCTTTCAGCATTTGATGAATCCCAATTGTCTTTGTTTTAATAAACTTTCAGTATAAAATTACATTTACTCCTGTTACCTTGTACATCACATTTAGTCATGCCTGTAGGGTCAACTGCTGTGAAAATGAGCATTTTTAATCCTGTTCTGCCCTCTGTTCTCCCAGAATTTTGAGATGGTTCTTCTGCATTTCTGACGGAATTTTTCCCAAGAAATACCATCCAGTATTTACAGGGGGAAGAAGGAGGTGGCAGGAAAAAGTGTTACTCAGTTTGCCAGCGCTCTGCATGAAGACAGTCTTAGTCACATTCTACAAAGGGTCTTAGGAAACTACATTTGAAGATGCTATTTTCACATGAAAGGTGGGGAAGGGACAGAGGGAGAGTATTTGAGTTCTGCTCCCAAAGGAGTGGGAATCAGATATGGCCACCTCCTATAACAGCAGAACTAGTTTCCTAGCACAAACCTTATGAAGCCACTAACAAATAACTGGAATTTTGTCTGCTGACAGCTGCCTAGTTTGGGGCAGTTGAAAAAACCCAAAAGTTCTCTCACTAGTGCTTACATCCAGGCATTTAATGATTTCTACTTTTCTCCTCTCTACAGCGAACAATATTCAAAATACATCCACACTGACACCGCACATAAGTTGAAAATACTTGAGAACAAAATTGCTCAAACATCATTCACTGAGAATATTGTGATGGGCTCAGTGTAAAAATTTATTCAGAGATCTTAGAAGTCAAAACCTCTAACTCAGTCAGCTTGCAAGCTGACAGGCTCTGGGGTTTCTGAACTCCAAGGGGAAATCAAAAGTTCTCTGTTCAACCACAGGGGTGAAAAGAAATACAACTTGCACATTTAGACATTTAGTTTAAAGCAAGTATGATCAACAATGTTTTTAAAATCATGATGTCCTCATGAAGCTGTTCCCTGAAGTCTCACTATGAGGGGGCTTGACAGGGCAGAGTAAACTCATCAATCATAACGGGACTGTTGCAGAACTTACGACTGCTGTCTAAATTGTGTAGTTTGGCAAATCCCATAAGGATATGCCAAGTTCTTTAAAAAGCCCCCAATTCTTCCTTTCTCCCTTCTTTCTCTCCAAGAAGTCAGGGAAGCAGCAAGAAGAACAATAAAGCAATTATTTTACAAAAACTCTGTTGCTGCTCTAGGAGAGTGGACTTTTCTAAAAAGGACTGTATTTCAGGTGACAACTATTCACAAATGAAAAACCTGCCAAACTCAACAGAACCACAGTACAATGAAGGCAGTCATCTCAATTTACCATTTTTGGATCTAGCCAGAAAGGCCTTTGAGCAGCCCTGAAATCACAGCTCTTGAGCAGAGAGACTCTCTAGATACATGAAAACCTTTTAAGGGTTTGAACTGAACTGCTGTCTCCATCCTTACTTTCTAAATGCTACAGCAGCTGAGTTGCTTTTTACTCGAGGGCCACAAGTAGGTTATCTTTGGAAAGATTATGCACTGAAATGTGAAGAATCTCATTCTAAAATAAGAAAAAAGACCTAGCAAGTTATAACCCTGCTTAAAAAGGGAAGAAATGGCTTACTGCATTTTGACTATTATTAAAAACTATTTAAATTAAAGCAAAAGAAGTTAATAGCACAGAAAACATGAATCAGAAAACATCATATAATGAAATAACTATAATCACAGAGTGACAGAACTATTTCTTATGAATCAAATACCAGTTAAGGCAATAAAATATATTTTGAGTGTAAGAAAAAAAATTGCCATTTATGCAGCAATATGAATATAAATGGGAATATATGAAGGAGGGGACAGAAATGATTGCATAATGCTTGCATAGACTCATGTGATGTGTAATTTAACAAGGAAATATACTCTAAATTTTTACATAAGGCAAAAAGTGATCATGTTTCAGACCCTTGAAAATGCAATGAATTACTATCACATTACTCTTGTGGTTTCACTGCTTACCCCACATAGTGAGCTGTGGTTTGAAAAGCCTGATTAAAACTCGTGGGAACTCCATTGCTTCTGAACTATATAAATAGCCATGTATTTTTCAATGCTTGTATAAAGACCATTGCTGTTCCCCAGGTTTACTCATTTGTCTCCTATACAATCTTTACACCAAAGTTCGTTCTGCTGATTAGGACGTCTCTTAATACAATTCCTATTCTAGTGCAGTTCACTCTGACAGTTTACTCAGCAAAACCAGTGACAAAGCTCCTCTGCTGCACAGCCTATCCCACCACACACCCCCTGCCAGGCAACTCTGCCTGAGAGTCATTGTTACCTTTGAAGTTACCTTCAAAGTGTAACTATTTACACAGCCTTAGAGTTACTACGCATTTCCAACACTCCCTGCATGCACTTCACAATATACCATAAATGATGGAGCTATAGATTAGTGTGACAAAAGCTACTTATACTTTAGAGTTCAAAGAATGAAAAGAACAATACAGACTGAAAGAAAGTTCTGGGAACATCTGATCTTAACCCTCTGCTCAAATCAGATCCAACTTAACATGCATTGCTCAGGGCCCTGTCCAGCCAAGCTCTGATTGCATCCAGTTTTCAATAGTCTGAGATTTCTATCATTCAGCATACTAAAATGCCGAAAGAAACAGTTCAAACTAATTATTGTCTGGCTACAGAGGCACTTTAGACACCTCCTCTCCACAAAAACACATTGTCCAAATGTCATACTGCATCTGTAAATGTGTAAATTTGTAAAACCTGTGAATAGGATCAGCAAAACCTTTATGAAAAATTACAAAACAATAGCACTTAGGCAAAACAGATTTTCAGAGCTCATCAGTTTTCCCATGTTCATAGAATATGCTAAACTAAAAATACAAGACCTCGTTGCAACCAATCTAGCTTAAAAAAGAAGTAAAAATCACATCATCCATATTCTGCCTTCAGTTTGCAAGGACATCATAAAGTAAGTTCACAGAGAGGTCGACATTAATTTCTGCCAAAAACAGGACTACTTGTACACATGTTTACACGCTCAAAATAAGAGCTAGCAAACAACAGATCTGGAAAACTAACAACACTTAAGAAAACACAACTGTACTTGCTACATCTTCAGAATACTTGTATTACTACTAGTTTTCTGGTATTACAAAGCAACTTTCAATGTTTTCTAGTAACAGAATTTCAGCTTCCCTGCTAGTTCCCTGTTGCATTTACTTTTCTCTCAGTTGTTCATCTTGCAAAATTTTTAAGGTTCTTTTTCTACTGCAAAACATTTCAGCTTATGTCTAAGGCTGTTAAATTCTGGCACTATACAAAAGATACTAATACCTGCAAAAATCACTATGTAAACTGATGCTCCTCTTTACCTCTCTGAAATAAGCTGTATATTTTTATGTCTGTATTTGCACTGACCTCAAGACTCATTTTTTTTGATACTGTGCCCTTGAGCAATGCAGAAAGCATAAGTACTTTCTCAGAAAACACTGAGAGTGCCAGATCTCAGTGACCCAGAGCTGCCCTAATGAGTCTGCAGCTACACATTCTTACTACATAAACTTGGGGGATGGAGTGGGGAATCAGAAAATACAAAATTCCAAATGCAAACCTTAAGATCACACTGAAGAATTTCAGAATTAATTCGTATTAGGAAATAAAGCAAGCATAACATTATCCTTCCCAGCTCTTCAATGTTCCCATGTATTGAAAATAAGACATATATATAAATGCAACATTTGAAGTATCTACATTTTTTTGGTAGTACACAATGTCGAACAGTGGGATAATACTCTTTATTAGGCATTCTACAGATTAACCTTTAAGGTTCATCCATCCATTCTCTGTTATTAGAAAGTAATGGAAAATCACTTACCTCTAACTAGAGTTCTTTGAAGGTAGTATCCTCCTTAGATCCCCTATCTTGGGTTGTGTCGCCTGCTGCAAGTTCCCTCAGGAGCTGACTAGCAAGGTCTAAAAAGTTTTACATTCCCTTCCATAAGCCCTATTAGCGCATGTGTGAAGTTTTGGATCTCATTGATACCCTTTTACCTACACCTGCCAGATCACCATCATTCTATGGATCAATGGAGGATACTACCTTCAGAGAATTCCATTTAGAAACAGGTGATTTTTCCCTTCTCCAAAAGCAAGTATCCTCCATATCTCCCCACTGCTGAAGACTACACAACTAAAAATTACATCTGCTATAGATAATACAAATGCAGGGAGGAGAATCAGCTGATTATAATCAAGTATGAATTAAAAAAGCTCAAAAACTGAAGCATCAATACAAGTTGCAACCATGTAAGTTTGTGTAACAAAAATCTTGAAATTCTTCTCCTCAATGTTGAAACCCAGTAAATGCTGATTTACAGGAGAAATATCAAATATTGCTAAAAGTAATCTGATATTTAAGTTCTTATTTTTCACATTTTCTGTGTTTTTATGAATAGACAAAGGTTTTTGGTTGGTGGTTTTTTCTTTCTTTTTAGCATTCCACTATAGACTTCACTAACGAAAAAAAATTTCAATTTGAGACACATGTACAATGCATTGTTAAATGTGGAATACAACTACAAGAACTGAATAGTTTTCATTACTTTAACAGATCATACAAATCTCACTATAGAATAAAAATTACAACAAAAATATTTGGGTTAGGGAATATTGCTAGAAATTACCTTTAAAAGGTGAAAAGGGAAGCCATCTGTATAAAATATCTATCTGTATCAAGACAGCTTCAATCAGCCAGACAGTTCTAAAAAAATTTAATGTAATATTGAAAAAAATTCAAAGGACTTTATTAACTTGAATCCTTTTCCTGAGGTCAAGGTCCCTCACTTTTACTACTTCTCAAGACTGGTATTTAAAGTTTTAACATATGAAGTAGTTTGAACCTACACTGCAGTTTCAACTAATTCTAACAATTCTTAACAGAATTACTGTTAAGAATTATGGGCCATTAGGGCTTTAAAAATATTGCCAGCATAGTAGGTACATAAGGAAAAATACTTAATATATAATGAATAAGCCAATTACAAAACTAGTGTACTGAAAGACTTGTTTGATTTCTTCTTCTTTCTCACAACTCCATCCACAGTACAGGCATTCTAAGCCACAACCGTGGAATTTCACAGTTTGAAATTACTTTTGTTCAGAGAGGTGGTAAAAATAAACCAAAAGAACTTCCAGAGATTTATTAAGCAATATATATGCCTGCCAGCATCAGTAATGCTGGAGCAAAAGTGACCATGAACTCTGATAGGATCTTTTATCAGCATTATATTGCTTGTTAAAAGCATATGGTATTTAAGAGGTAAACTTTAAAAGGCACAGCAACAACATGGCAATTAAATTAAAAATTTTAAGTCAATGTTCAGTTCTTTCACTAAGATTTTCAACAATGCTATTAAAAATTTAGCAGATGTGCCAATAAAAATAACAACCCAAATAAAACTTTGTGATCTCAAAAATATCTTGAGTAAATGTTAAAGATTTTATCAGGAAGAAAATAATTGATTACTGCAGCCTTAAGGCAATAAAGTTGCATTTCCCCTCCCCTTATACATGCACCAGTAGGACTCATTGAAGGGCAAAAGAAAAAAAAAAAACAAAACAAAAAACAAACCAAAAAGCCAAAAAAAAAAATCTTCTAGAACTTGCTAGCTGGTTCACTGCACAAAGACGAACACCCCAAGATGGAGTATCTAGGATGATACTTACCACGTAACAAATTATACCACTGTCGCATTATGTATTCTATGTGTGTATGGATGCACTATTAGTCAGCATAATAGTACACACCACGCTAGCAAATGCCTGGCTGGAGCCGTACGGCCGGATGACCAGCGGGATATCCAGGTAAGTGTCGATTCGCCAGCCTTCATAGCCACATTCCAGACATCTCACATAGTCCTTCAGTTTGCCTTGATACAGTTGATTTATGAGATCAGCCTGAAACAAACATATTCAACAGAGACTTAAAAAAGAACAAACCATGACATATTTCTTTCCTTTAGTTTTACAAGAAAACTAAAGGAAATAAAACGCCTATAAAATGCCTTTTTATTATTTACGTCTTAATTGCACAGCTACACATTCAAAATATCCCAGCAGCACATCAACCTACTGCTTTATTTTTCCCTGCCCAAAAGAGGTATCAAATCAGCTTCTCAAACCACATTATATAAGCTTTACAATGTCCTTTACAGTCACATCTTAAGGATGACTACAAACCCACCGAATTGAAGTAACTTTTAAAACAAGCCTGGTCTTCCAGACATTGTTAACAGACTGATCCAGCAGTCCTTCCCTGTGCCTTCAGAGACAGGTGCAGAAAGAGAAAGAAGTATGTGCCAAGCTACAGATTTCAAAACTAGCCTGTAAAAAGTTGTCCACTTATCAGAATGCATCATGCTATGAATTCATTCCTAACTTCCTCCTACATTAGAAGAGAGAGCTTCAAGAGCCCACAACAAAGCCTAACAAATACTGACAGCCAGGAAGCCATCACAGGACTTGCACAATCACTTTCTGTGCTTCAAATAAAGAATAAGCATCCAGAGTTCAGAATGTTCCACTTTTAATTGGTGGAGGAAAGCATATGCAACACACTCTTGAAAGTCATACACTACAGTAGCTTAACTATTGCATCAAACAAGAAAACTGGCAGTTATCACAGGTTTTCAATAACCTGGTATTTAAAATTCAGTAAACATTGTTTACAATCAGCCTTCAAAAAAACCTGGTAAAACCCAAACAACACTACACCACTGAATGAAGGCAGTTTTCACATGCTTACCTGCTCCGTTTGCTTCCATTTCTGTTCCAAAGCATCAAACATGACTCTACAAAGCTCCTGTACATCATGTTGCTGCCATGCTGTAAGAAATAGAAATTATTCTTAATTAAAACAAGAGATGTTATTAGTCTAAATACTAACTGTAGCCTGAGAATGCTTTCTAAAAAGCTACCCATTTGTTTAAGTCTATACCTACTATTTACTAGTTATTCATTACTGGGCCAGTTGTTCAATTCCACAAGCAGCTGCCTCTCAGGTTAAGAGAGAAAAACAAGCAGCCAGCTTGCTCACAGTGTTGATGCATAGACAAGAACTGTGTACGTAAGTAAGAATATGTAAAAAACCACAGAAATGCTAATGTACACTTATAAAACAAACTGTTTCAGGCTTATGTCCCACTTTATGCTGCTTCTCCAAAACTCAACTTCCAACTCCTTATCATCGTGTGGTAAAGTAAAAATCAATAGGTTATGGGGCAAAATTACACCATACAACTGTCATCAAGACAAATAGAGTGTTTTATTTGAAGCAGACAATAATATGGGTAATTTCATAAATGCAACACATGCATTTATCATTTGTGATACAAAACAGAAGCAAGTTTCTCATAAAGAGTTTCTTTTTTAGAAACAAATAACAACTGTAATGACAATTTAATTATTCAAGTATTCTTTTCCCCCCCAAACAGCAGTTTAGGCCCCACAGCAGGCAGCAGCAGAAGCAAATCACACAAGCTGCACATTACCCTCACTACTATCCCATCCAAAACTCCGTGTGACATCTGTTGTTTCAATCGCCCTTTTTTTGCTGGTCTGCAGTAAAACAAACAGTCTTTGAAGCTGGTAGGGGATACTCCTCTCAGGATCCTCTTCAGATTCTTCAAATTCCCACCTATGCACAAGACAAGATATTTGACAATTAAAAATTCCATGAAAGCATTACTCAAAAAGGCACTTAAACCAGCATTTATCACATTTCAAGCAAGTCTGCCATGTTACAGAGGTGAACTGCAGCTCTGTTTCTTGGGAAAAGTCAAGTGTAACTCCCTTCCACTTCTGCACCAAATGGCAATGCTATTTTTTAAATTTACAACTCTCACAAAAAAGAATGGAAATTTTGAAGCCATTCAGTGCACAGACACGAACTGAACTTAGTATCGAATTTAAAGTCAAGTTTGAAGTTTTCAAGATTCTTTAAAAAGCCCATCCATGCCACAACCAATAATATCTCTTATAATTTACTAAAAATCTGAAACTCTTCAGCAGATAGAATTTATAAGTCAATCCAACTGGACCTCAATTATGCTTTTCAGTACCAAAACAAGGAAATTTTGACAGGAGAAATTCCAAAGAGTCTCCTATCAATATAAATCAGCACAAATTATGAACAGTTTTTGATTCAACATACTCACTTATACAATGCATTTCTAAATTCAGGAGTCATGAAAAGTGTTTGTAGAAGGCTGTTCAAGTAGCAAGTCATTGCTTGATTTACTAGCCCCACATAACCTAAAAATACAAGAATAATGAGATGAAGGTAATAAAAAAAAGATGGGAAATCACTTTAAGAGTTAAAACATTTGAAAATAATACAATTCTGTAACATTGTTATGAACTGCATACATCTGTTGTTATTTTTTGTTATTTACACCATAAAAATTGAGGGAATGTTACAATTGCTCATTTATAAGAGCAATAGAGAGTAACAGTTTACATAACAGAAATAATTCCCCTGAATAACATCAAGTTATTTTAGTAATCACAATAATAACTAATACTTAAAGCTCAATATTGCACTAATACCTACTAGATACCTAGTAGATTTAAATATTTTACACAATAATAGAGAATTTTCTAAGAAACAATTGTGTACTAGCTTACTTATCACTTGATGCCAACTAAAAGTATCCCTGTAATAATATAAATATAATTTGTATCTGCACTGGTTTGTAGTATTGCCTCAGAAATAGAAATTGAAAAAAACAAAACAAAACCAAAAACAAACTCTAAAGTTCCTACACAACACTTCTATTCTAAAACGTTCCTCCATAATAGTTAATTCAAAAAACTAATTAAACTACTAAAAATCAGTGTCATTTTTATTAGCTGGAAATGAAATTACTTATATTAATCCTAATAGTAATCTTATTATTTTCCCCAAAATGCACCATATTAGCAACAATTGATAAGCAAGGAGTATATAGCAAAGCATAGTGTAATAAAAAAATTAAACATGCCTATTTATACTCTGAAGCTCTCAGTAACTATTAAAAAAATAATCTCAGTACCATACTAGTAAGGAAAAGGCAGCTACTCCACAACACAGGCGTGTTCTGTGAAGAGACTGAGTCAGAACACATGTATTTTATTTATTACTCTATAGAAATCAACATATCAGTTATATTAAAATCAAAAAAGAATGTGGGAGATAAACTTTCTTATTTGCCAAAAAAAATCATAAGCAGGTGTGAATTGGTGGAATATGAAAGTCATCTTTGTGCCTGAATTGCACTGTCCCAAGTGAAAAAAAGATGGAATACAGTTCTTCTGTTTCTAAAGTGGTAAGAGAATATCCCAGAAAACATGATAGAAAACATAGTAGTAATGTGAGGTTTCTTAAAATAAAGTGCAACTTATTAAAAAACCAAATCGTGAAGTGCTGCTATTGGAAAATGTGCTAAAATAATTACAAATTGGCATTGCCTTTAAAGAGAGAACACTGTACCTGTCTCTGATTTGCTCAGGACTGAAGAATAAGAGTAGCTTTGACTGACATAGTCACTGGTACATCCAATAGAGCCTTCTCTTGGAAGAGGGCCTATAAATCTCTCTTGTGCACCCTCATCTGTTGTACCTGACTCCTCCTGAAAACATAAGCACAATTCAATGCACAAGTTAAACAATGAATTTTTACCGAAGCACCTTCAAGTTTGATTTCTTAGCCATGAGAGAGAAGAAAATTTTGCTAAGCATGCCACACAAATTTTTCAAAATTGCAGATACACAGTGTCACTTTAGTTCTGCCCTCCAAATTCTCAACCCCTTCAGACATTGTGTTGTTGGAAGCAAATGCCCTTTAGAATACTGTATAACCAAATACAGTATTACAATGAATACAATAAGCAAGCTTGCAATTTACCGTCTCCCGCCTCTCATGTTTTCTGCACTGAAATACAGAGTAAGTTTTCCAGATGAAAAAATTTCAATCCAATATTCTTTCAGAATCAAGCTTAAATTCTGATCTTGTAAACAAATATTTGTGAGGGGCTTTTTTTTCCCCTTTTCGGATACTTAAAGTCCATAACAAAGGCTAAGCAGGCCAACATTATGCTGATACAAGAGCTGAGTAGTAAATCTTAACATATTGCTGCTCTATCCCATCCTTAATTTAAATAAATTGCAGGTGTGTGTATCACATATTTGAGAGGTAGGAAACTTCAAAAATTTTGTTATGGCAAACCAGTGCTTCTAGCAACACTGAAAACTCTTATTCATATATATAAAAATATACACATATGCATACATACATATATATATATATATTCATACATATTCCCCCCAAAGGTAAATGTGGAAGCAGGTAACTTCTGTTGACATAGGATTGCTGTTCCTGAGAATTCTTTCAGAGTGGTGTCATGGTTTCAGCCAGGTGGGGCCTAAATTTGGGTTTTAAAGTTTGGACTAGGCCTGAAAATTGTCAGGTGAC
>JAWWEV010000167.1:5082317-5112452 GCA_035583235.1 Hafferia zeledoni | reverse complement strand
CTCTTCTCCAGGCTAAACATCCCCAGCTCCCTCAGCCTCTCCCCACAGCACTTGTGCTCCAGTCCCTTCTCCAGCCTTGTTGCTCTCCTCTGGCCCCGCTCCAGCCCCTCAATCTCTTTCCTGAACTGAGGGGCCCAGAACTGAACACAACACTCAATCCTGGAGCTGCAGAGCCGGAGGAGAGCCAGGCTTGCAGCAGGAGGCAATACAATAATCAGAGCACGGCCTGGGAGCCTCCAACAGCGGTATGGGACAGACTGGCCTGGTATTACTGCCCCCCTCCTCCCATTTTGGAGACACCCCCCCCAAAAGCTTTCAAACGTGGGGGATTCTTCCTCTATTTTGAAAGGAATCCAGAATTCAGGGACAAGAAGCTTTCAGAGTTGTTGCTTTGTAAAGTTCTTTTCGCTCTCTGAAGTGTTACGTTCTTACCGTTTGGGGTTTTTTTGTGTGTTTTTGTTGTTGTTGTTGTTTGTTTTTGTTTGTTTGTTTGGGGTTCTTTTGTTGTTGTTGTTGCCTTTTTTTTGCTGTCACTTGAGCTTAACAAGGGGAAAAGCTGCAGGACTCAATGATTTTAATTGAAATAGGATAAAGAGGTAGCTACCACAAATATGTGCCTGCTAGATAAGAATCAGGAGTTTGTTTTTTAAAGAAATACTCTGTTAGATCCTCCTGCCAACCTTTAAAACTGTGCAAACATCCACTGTAACATGTGTGCATGAAACATCTTTAATGGAGTAATAATCTCTAGTTAATAATTAAGTCTCTGAGAGCTGTTGTAATTTGTGGGTGCTGCAGTATTGAGTCTATTTAAGTGAGACTTCTTAAAGACAATATTCAGTATTTGGGTTTCATGAGGGGAATTCTAGCCTTATGTAAAGGCTAACTGAAGATACCACAGGTGTAACTTGTTATCAGTGTGATGAAGAAAAATTGATATCTCAGACTAAAATTGATGTGGATTTGCAGGCACAGATAGATTTTTTTTTTTTTTTAGGCTGTTGACTGTCAAAGTCTTGCTCAGAGATGCATTAATGAGAGTCACAAGTGCTGGAGTGTGTCAGTTAGCAGTTAATGCAGCACTTACCACACTAATGTGTGCATCAGATTAATGGAAATGTAGTTATAGAACGTCAGTGTGCTACAGTAAATTACAGGCCTCCATTATAAAAGTTGATGAACTTGTAAATTAGTTTGTGGGAGTGGGATACCCTCCTTCCTGAAACCTTTTTAAAGGTTATGCTTTAATCATTTCTCCTTCTCTGTTTAAAAAAAAAAAAAATCACTGAATCCTGTCCCATCATATCCAAGATTTAATAAATAATGAAAAAAGTTTGAAAAGGGTTTTTAAACTAAATTTAGTGCTGCCATCTAGCTTTTTTGTATATGCAGTTTGGTGCTGCAAGCTGATGTATTTCCCAAACTATTATCCCACCTGTTTGAAATTAAAAACCTACGTAGAGAGGATTGTATAAACTAGTATCATTGATCTGGAATGCCCTCTCTGAAACACTCGGGTTTGATTTTTTCAAATAGGCTGCTGATGGGAGATCCATGTCCTGTTGCAGAGCCAGTATTGCAGTGCTTGATTTTTTTTTATTGTTCTGTTAAAAACAAGCAAACAAACCCACGAAAAAACAACCACACCAAACAAACTTGCAAAAAAACCCCAAACTGAAATTTGCAGCCCTTGGCAAGTTGTTGATAAACTATCAAAAGGTCTAAGCCATGCTGGATTTGCCAGCGGTAGAAAAGTAGCCAGTGCTGACACAGGATCTTTCAGAGCTCATCTGCATTGTCAGCTCTTTAAGAAAAACCAGCTCAAGGCCTCTCCCCTTTTCAGTCTTTGGCAAGTCCACATCTACTGATAGAAACAAAGATGTGTGAAAGTTCAGGATATCACAGGCAAGCAGTTCATTGCACTGCTGGTTACTTTGCTATTTGAGCCTCAAGTAACTTTTCCCCAATTGCATAGCAAGTTCTGAAGCATTTCTCTGAAAATCTGCAGCCAGCTGCCTGCACATGCAGTCCTTTCAATAAAGAAAAGGAAAAGAAAAATAGCAAATTTGGCCCTGACATGGATGGAGGGAAGAAGAGGGGAGAATTGTTAGGAGAACAAATAGAATTAGTAAAAGGTAAAGAAGAAAAAATTATAGAATTCTGCATCTTTAAATATGCTTTTAACTACATATTAATTTTTTTATCTTAGTGCTCCCTAAGTATGAAATAGACCAGTAAAAGGCTGAAAAGAAAATATTTAGAAAAGGAACACTGACTATTTTTAATTCTTCTGTACCTGTTAGGAGGCTTTTATATTTTCACATTTTAAACTGTTTCTTTTATGTGTTAAGCACTGGAATCATGGTATTAATTTAAAGGTAAGGAATTATTACATGATTTTCTATGATCTGTACCTTAAAACTCCCCAGAGATTATTGACTTTTATATCTAGAGAAGTGTATGCAGAATTTTAGGAAATAAAAAATCAACTTCTAGGCGTTGACACTGCTGTGGGAAATTAAAATGTTAAATGGGAGATTTGCTATGGAAAAAATACTCTTTTGCTTTAGAAGAGCCATTGTAGTAGGTC
The DNA here is from genome assembly GCA_035583235.1 of Hafferia zeledoni. NCBI lineage: Eukaryota > Metazoa > Chordata > Aves > Passeriformes > Thamnophilidae > Hafferia > Hafferia zeledoni. Next base: position 5,109,862 of record JAWWEV010000167.1, on the reverse strand, counting down.
TTGTGGGCCTAGCAGGTAGGTAAGCAGCCCTCTGAAGTTAAACTTTATAAGATTAAGGAGAAAACCTCATTTATGTTCAGTGCTGAACATTGTGTTCTGCTGTTCTTACACAGTGTTTTCTGCTATAATCTTTATGAACATAGAAGTGCTTTTCTCTCCTCTGACATGGTATTTCATGCCAAGATCTTTTTAATAGAAACCAGTAGGGGATTATTTTAATTAATTATAAATCAGCAGCCAAGATTCATTAACATTTTTGTTAAAGATTGTCTTATTACTCTGGTTTCAAGATACTGTGTATTCAGATATCAGCTTAGGAAGTTAGCTTTCTTTTCCATAAAAGCTTTGCTCTTATGTATGAATTCCAAAAGAAGTTTGAAGCACAAATCAGTTGTAAAGAGAAATAAAAATACTGCTGAGTTTTGCAGGACCATGGATTTCTTTATTAACACTGAATTCTTTCACCAGCTTGGCTTAAAATTTTCGGCATTGTGTACTTACAACTACAGAGCACTTTCTGGCATTAGTAGCCTAAACAAAGCACTGTTCCAGGGTGTTTGACCTCTTGCTGCACTTGTCAAAACCTTCCTGGTGTAGCTGGGAGTAAAACATGCAGTAGCAGGCCAACTTCCACTTTGTGTGCTGAGAGTTTGGGAGCAGATGTGGGCTGGTATCACGTAGAGTTTGGGAGATCCAAGCAAATCTCACATGGAGTTTGCTGGCTTAGTCCCATGGCTGGACTGCTGCTGGTCTGTCTAAAATGTGTGTGATAGCCTGGAAACATGCACACTGGTGGAGTGCATGCATCCTTTCTGGAATATGGGCTTGGGGGTTATCTAACCCCCTCCTCTGAGGCCAAGGGGTGGGAGGGGGATGGAATCTGCACAGCAACACAGCAAAGGCTGCTTGCGTATGGGAAACAAAAAGAAAGGAGCGCTGCCTTGAATGCGTACTGTGATGGTAAATGTCAGTCACCAACGTGGTCCAGTTACTTTAGAGGTTCAAAAGAAGCTCCCAGTCACACAGCCAGTATATTTCAAAGCATTGAATTAACACTTACTGCACATGAGGAATTGCTGTTGCCACCTGGCCCTAGAAGTGCAAAGGCAGCACTAAATAAGACTATGTAATGTGCAAAAGTAACAGCAGCTTAGATTCAGTGTGCTCTGGGTATTCATAGCTCTCAATATGGACAGTCCGGGTATTTACAGCTGCCCTTGGGTCCTGGGGAATTAAATAGTTCAGGTTTGCAGTAGGGGTTCCCAGTGACCCTTCAGATTAAGTATGGTGACGTTTAATATTACAAGCAAGTGCTAATTATACTGCTTACAGCTCCTGGGGCAAGCAGGAAGTGGTTTCCCATCCTCAGCATGCCCTAGCACATAGAGAACATTCCATCCTCCCAGATTTAAGTTTCTAGGTGGCCTTTGCCTGAGTGAAATGTTTTCTTCACCTTTTCTTTGTCATGATTACTAGCGTGAAGAGGTAGCTCACAGCTGCCTGGGCTCCACCCCATCTCCTCCCTGAGGGAAGGGAAGAAAGGGCAGCAGTTAGGCATCCTTTAAATGTCTCAGGACTCATGGTGTGGAGTACCAGGGCAGTACCTGCTGCAGGATCTGTGCTCTGGGCTGCCCTGTGGTGTGGTCTGTCCTTGGCCTCTCTGTACTGCCCAGCAGTGGAGACCTGCCAACCTTCTCTACTGGGAGGGGTGGAAAGTAAGAGGCGGCTGTCACCCATCTTCCCATTTCTACATGTTTACTGACAGTGCCTGACACCACTCTCTGCTTTGCTCTGTGCTTTCACCAATAATTTTCTTCCACTAGTGATGGGAAGAACTTCGGATTTTGAGGACTATTTGCATGGACCTGGTTATTTTATAACCAGTTTCGGATCTCTGAAGCAAAGGAAGTTGCTCTTCATCTGTAGTCATTCCCATGCCAGTGCTCCCTCCTGTCAATCCCAGGAAAGCCACGTGTCTGCAGCACTGTAGCTTCCTGCTTGTGCAGTCTGTGCCCCCACAGGGACAGGGCTCAGAGTGGCCTGTGGTGAGACCTTTCTAAAGCAGCTTTTGGGCTGTATGTGCAGAGCTGGTGGGAGGCTTGATCCAAAACATGCTGCTGGCTCTGTCGTTCTCCGAGCTCAACCTTGTCCTCGTTTTGCAATAGGCTGTCTCCTGATCATCTGCAGCCTTCTTGGGCTTTAAGGGCTACTCTGCTGTGGGGGTTGCTGAGCTCTTTCTTGCATTAATTAATGTAACTTCACCTTTGGCAGCAGCAAAGGGGACTGCCAGAGGTCTTGCATAGCATTTAAAATGTCAGCTGCCAGTCTAGAGCAGCTGGGCTGGCAGCACTGGAGCTCTGGCAGGGGGAATGTCGTCACAGGACAAATGTGGGGAATATCAGTGTGGACACAACATGAGTCAGTCAGGGCAGGGACTTGTGTACAGAGTATCCTGACGTTAGTAAAATGCCCTTTGAAATCTCCCAGCAAGTTGTCTCCCGTCTTGCTTGGGTCATATATAGGGAAATGCTGCTGGCTCCTGACTGTTGTGGTTTGTGTTCAGACCTGACTGTAAGTAGTTGTCAGCGTGGGGTCTGCACTCTTAAAGTAATCCTGTAGAACTGGGAGTCTCTCCTCTGGGTGAAAGAGTTAGGCAAAACACTGGTAGGGAGAGTCTTAAGGAAGAATGTAGTTTCTAAAAGCAGAATTTTGGTGACATGTATCTCAATTATTTTTAATGGACTTTTAAATGTTTGGAATTTGTCTGTTGATTGAACTGAATTAACATGGGAAAAGTAATAAAACAATTGTAACTACTATCCTTGCTTGTTATCATTGCCTTTGTTAATAGATATCTGGAGAGCAGTTACATTTCCTCAGCAGTTTGATGAGAAAACTTGGCTGCAGACATTTGTGCTAATTTGAATCTTCTATTTGCTCTTAGTGTGGGAAGTAAATTTCTTTTCATACTGTTACTTTTTTGCAATGAGTTGTACCAGCTGTTATAAGTTAGATGCATACCCATTTGCCTCTCACCTGTGATTTAAACCAGGCTTTTAATTGGGCCTGTTAGATGTAAGCAGGTCTGCCACAGGTGTCCAGATAGGTAGAGACAAATTCCAGATCATTTGCACTGAATCCAAATCCTTTCATGAGACTTTAACTCTTCAACAGAGGGTTCTTTTACAGGCTGATGTTGAAGGAAAAGGGCTCATTGGGTTTTTTTATTTGGCTGGTTAGTAATGTGGGATGAATCCATGGAATGCACGGGTGTGTGAATCAGAAGGGTCTCACTGCCAGGCTCACAGATGTAATGATAGGCTGTGTACTGTAATATTCACCACAGTGTTTTACATACAGAATTTATCTCTGCCCTTCCTTGTGCTGGAAACATGTGCCTTTCATGCCTTTGCATATATGCTGCTTTGGTGTTCCTTATGGTAACAAAAGATTCATATCAGGCAGCCCAAATCAATTTTAAATACTAACAGGCATATAGAACTGTGCTTTTGATACCACCAATAGTCGAAATACTTACTGGAAACCACATTCCAGACTTGCTGATGGGAATGCTGTAGAGGCAGCAAAAAACCTCTGTAAACTTTGATATTCTAGGTCTGCTTCTACGTACAAGAAAACTTGAGATATACAATAAAGCCCCTACCCTGCTCTTCATCTCAGGTCTGGATTGTGTGGCATATATATTTTTTTTTTATTATTTTTTTTTAAATTCTAGGAGTGTTTCTGAAATGGGGAATGTGAAAGGCTCAGATCATCAGAAGATTATTGTCAGTACTGCCCAAGAAGTTATAAGTGAAGATCATCAAGCCAGTCATGTTTATCTTTCAGGTTTTTTATCTGTTCTGTCCTCTAAATTCTAGGAAAAATAAAAGCCTGACTATAACATACTTTTATAAATGCAAATTTTTTTGCTAATACCCTGACCATTCTTCAGTCTGTTCTTCCTTATTTGATGGCTACTCTTTCAGCCTCTTCCATCAGAGACAGGCTGAAACTATAATGGCCTGTCTTTTGTTAATCTGCTTTTTGTATTCCCATGTGATTTATTTTCCTGCCTTTGAAATTATTCAGAATGACACTAATGTAATACATATGTTTCGGGCACGAAGAGGTTATTGAAGCTTTAACTGCCTCATAATAACATTCATGTTTTTGGCAGCATTGGGGTGGGAGTTATTGCCTGCAGTCACATACAAGGGCTTTTCGCCTTTTTGATTGCCACATTTCTATTCAGCCGAACTATATTTAACAGGATCTTTAGGAGGGTCCTTTTGTACCTTCCTCAGCAGTAATAGCAATTTTGTAGTGCCTCTTTTGGAAATGGAAAGGGCAGCTTTTAGTAAGCAGGTAATGAAATCTAGAATTCCTGTGGTAAAATGAATAAAAATTATGTTCGTAAAAAGGTGTTTTGAAGATGTTTTTGTCATTTAAATTTTGGAAATAAATTCATGGTACAAGAAACAATTTTCAGAGCCTCACTGCTAGTTTGATTCAGGTCCTTTGGCTGTTTAAATCATGGGTTTACCTTAGGATGAAGTAACTAGCTGGGTTTTTTTCTTTTTAATTGAGGAAGGGGGAAAAACTAAAAGCAGTAAGAATTAAAGTGGACATGCAGTTTTTTAAAAGCTCCAATGCAAGTGACTATTTATGGAAATTTCAGAGTAATTACTGGTTACTAGTGCTGTGCTGGCTATTGAAAATCCATCATGTGACTGAGAATGATGCCACTCAGTGCACTTGGATTGCTTAATGACTTTTTTTCTGGGCAGTGTTGTGTCGTAAAACAGTAATTAGGTAAGATCTTGTTTAAACCACAGAGTTAGTTTTGGTATTAATATGCAGTATGAAGAAATCTTGTTAGAACTGTAACACCTGGGGGACATTCACAGACAGATTGAAAGAGCCAGATATGAGGTAAAAAAACAGGCACTTTCTTCTGCAGTACTCACTTCATCTGTGTAAGTCTAGAGGTGTGAGAAGTTTGATTTTGAATACATGAGGGTTTGATCCTGTTGTTCCCATGACTATTTGCTGCTGACATTTCAGGAGTCTGTAACTTGTTTAAATACATGAGATGTTCAATGTATCTGAGTGTTGCTGCAGCCTTGAATCTTGGAAATAACTGAGAATTCGTTTTGAACTATCCACTTACATTTCATTAGCTATTTTGCATTTTCTTACGTTTTTAAGAGGGAAGGGCTTTTACTTAGTAGCATTACCTATTTCTGCTTAGCAAACATAGTCTGTCACAGCTGAAATAGTGGAATTTAGAGTTTTGTACAAGTATGCCAATCCTGAGATAAGTGAGTATTGATAAGTGCAGGTAGTTTGAACCCAGAGAAGGAAATTTCTGGTTTTCAGGAGTGAGAGTAGTTCAGGCAATCTCTTCTACTGTAAACTTCAGTACCTCTACATTAGAAGAACCTGTATGTTAGAATCCTTTTGTGAAATGTTAACTTCAGCTTGATGTGCTTTCTTTGGATTTATAACGTCTTAACCTTAAGTTGTTGTTTTTTTAAGTGACATTTTCTTGAGAGCACCATTAAACCTTCCCCTATCACTGTGTTAAGAGGGTTAATATGAACAGATTAACATCTCTCTGGGTCTGCAGAGACTATTTTTATTTAATAGTATGCTCTGGCAGCGTATTAGCAATGTTTCCTTGTACTTAGGGATCATTATATCATCAGAAAGCACGTGAAAAGAATATGGAAATTTCAAGTGTGGGAACAGCATGACATAAATGTATGGGAACATTAGACTTTACCATGCACGATGAAATTCATGACACTTAACATGTTGCAAGTTACTATATATACTAGATTTTTTTCACATTAATTTCAAGACTTCTCTCTTTTCCTAAGCCCTTCAAATTAAACCTGAAAGAAGGAAATAAACTTGCTTAATTTATGTAAATTTGAAGGTGAGTGTGACAGTAAAGAACTGCTCAGAAAAGAACATAGGCAAGTGAAAGGTAAATCCAAAATGTTTGGAAAATAATGGGAGATGAAGGGAGAAGAAGAAAAAATAAAATCTAAACTCTACAAAATGAAAGAGAATTTGAGGGAAGGGGAAGGGGATACATGGATAACCATGATGCTGATTGTAAAAGGAATAAATGTCTTTAAAAGAACAAGCATGATACTGTCCAGCTGCTTTTTTGTTTTGTTTCTGTATCCAAAGAGGTTCTGGGAAGAATCAAAACATTTCCCCATCTGTCTTTATAGGACAGAAGGCAAAATCAATAAAGCTACTTCTTGATACTGCAGTAGACAGTGATAACTAAGAAAGTTTTTGATAAGAAATACTATTATAAAAGCAGTAAAACAGTATTATTAAGTGAACAAAACCATCTCTGAATCCTTTCTTTACCACAATAGTCCTATTGCTGAGAAAACTGAACCTAATGTACCAGATCCCAGGAACAGCTCTAGGTGTGAGACACCTTGCAAATAAGAGGTCTGTGACTCGCTGGGAGCTGTTTTGGTGGTGGGATTAGAGCGAGTTGGAGGAGAGCAGGAAATTGCATAAGGACGTCTCTGTTGGTTGTTTACGAGCAGCCAGTGCCACTGGAATAAACAGCTGTATGGCAGCACAGTGTCGCTTTTGTCAGCCAGTCCAGCAGAACTGGAAAGGGAAACCTCAAGCTCAGGATTTGCATTCAGGGAAGGAAGCCTATGGGATAAGGGAGCTTGTCACAGAACTTTGGAAACTGAAGCAATATGTGGTGGGTTTGATCATAGACAAGAGTTTTTTAAATCCAGAACTTGTTTTTGCCAGTATTGCTCAGTAAACAAAACTTTAATAGACAAACATAGAAGTTGAAACTGTTTGCCACTCCACCCCTACCCACCTCCCACCTCTCTTTCCCTGTGCTGTAGAGGTATTTTACAGTTTTCTCAGGGGTCTTTGAACAGAGAAACCTGTGGTGAAGAGAGTCAGCTTTCTCACTGCAGTAGGACAGTGAGATGGGAAAGAGAAATTCCTCAACAGGAGAGTGTGCAATGCAAACAGAGACCTTTCTCAGCTCTTCAGCCTCAGCCCCCTCTTCTTTAAGGGAGGAAATACCTGCAGACTTACTCAGTTTGCCTTGCAGAATTAGAATAAATGATAATAAGTAGTGCTTTCCTCACTAGAACCTACTGGTGACATTTTCACGTATTTTCTAAGCATACTTGAACACTTAGATCCACGAAACATCTTCCTGCAGGTGTAGTTTTTTTCACAGGAAAGGGAAAATCATGTTTTCACCAAGTCATAGGTATTTAATGAGGTTAACTGTGTTCAGATACTGCTTAATTAATCCTGTTTCTTTATAGTGAAAAGTGATTCAGATGCTGAGTTTTCCAGAACACCAGACAAGAATCCAGTGCCAGAAAACAGGCTGGAAAAAACCCCACTAGGAATTTAGTAAGACTGAAACATCTTTGTTGTTCCATTGCTAAGCAAACTAAAAGGAATGTATTTACATGGATTCACTGGTAGTTGTTAAGGCAGATTTGTTTCTGTAGGAGAAGGTAGTGAGCGGGTTGTAAAGAAATGTGCTGTTATATTGGAATTATTACACCTCTAGCAGAGATAAAGAATGTCTGGTTTACCTTACTGAGGTCTGTATTCTCCCTGAGCCTTCTGCACAATAATGTCCAGGGATCTCTATGCTCCATTCTACAACATAAGCCAGTTAAGATGTGTTAGAAGACTATACCTTTTTGTAATTTCTGAGGTGGGAATAGTTTAATTAGGTTCTTAGCTGAATAAGTGGAGTTCAGTGACCATGGAAACAGGTGTTAAATTCTGTAAATGGAAAGAAAGGTCAGCTAAATAGGGAAGGATTTTGTCAGCATTATAGAAGAACCTTTGGGCTGTTATTTTATGATACTGTAGGAAGTGTCCTTGGTACCATGATATGGGTGCATCTTGGGTGTCTTTGAAGTCCTACAATAACTTACTGTAGGTTATATTTACGCTATTAAAAAAAATGTGTTTATTTTCAAGGAACACAATTACCAAGTCTGTGTTTCTCTGTAGTTAGTAGTGTTAGGAAAGGAGAATAAAACAGGCAGAGAGTTGCACTGAATGAAACTTTGTTGGATTTAGATCTAGCAAATTTAAAGGAGTTTAAAGTATGAAAAAAGAAATGCTGTGTGCTCTTGCACTAGTCCAAATTAACACTAGTCCAAAAATAACAAAAATGTTATGAAAGCATTTTACTTGTCAATCTTTTATTTTTATTGTAAATTAGTTTCTTTTATATCAAAAGAATGCCTACTAGGTTTTGATTTAAACAATGCAGCTATTTAAATAAGGCTCTTATTTAGAGCTGCTTGTGTCTTGTTTACAGAGTTCTGTATTAGTTTCAAATTCAGTATTTTATTTATGTGCAGGGAGCATGATCCTTTCCCTTCATCCAGCAATCTGCAGAAGCAATATATTCTTTTTTGAACTTCTAGATGTAACCTTCTTAAATATTTAAGGCATAGCTCCCAACAGAACAGTGGTGAGCTGCTCTTCTCTTAACTTTGCCCTCTCTTTTCTAGGTCTTAGTGAAATACTCAAGCTGCTTTACTTTCCACTGTCTGAAGACCTGTCATTCAGATAATGAGGTGTTTGTATTTTCTAGACAGACTCCTACTGGTTTTGAAAGTGAAAATAAATATTCAAGAAAGGATAAGGTAGTAAATGCACTTTGTTCAATGTGTGAAATACAGTAATTTCAGATTCCTTTTTATGTAGATGTCAGATTCAGTGTTGCTGATGAAAGGAAAATCACGTGTTTTCTCAGATATTGGGAATATCAGAGAAATCAGAGGGATTCAGAGAAAGGATTGTGGGGAGTGCACCTGCATAGCTCTGGTTTGTGATCTCAGTCAGACTTTGCGTGTCTGTTCCATTCATAGGACTGAGGGAAGTAACCTCTTCATTAAGTTATTGCTGATTTGGGTGCAGGATGTAAAAGGACTGAAATACCTGGACCAGCACAGTCCCCATGGCCAAAATACAGTCCTCTGTAATGATCATCTGTTACAAACTGTTGCTCTCCAGTAAACTGGATTTTTCATTTTTACTTTTTCTGCACAGATACATGATAAACCTTTTTATATTTAAAAGGGAGTAAGCCACCTGAACCACCAGTGCCAGACTGATTGGATGAACTTCCTTCACTGACAACAGTGAAGGTGAAATTTGTTAAGCAGATGAACATAAACAGATTTGGTTAAGTACTGATGGCAGCAGCATTCCTAATTAAACATGCAAGAAATAGAGAAGGCAAGAGAAGATTTTTTTTTTAATTTGGCAAAGTTACCATCACAGTGCAGAAAAGGGGCTGTCATTCTTACATTTCTACTATTTTACTCCCTTCCACTGCCAACTTCTGTGCTTGCTAATTTTCATCTACTTTTGATAGAGTTCTTATGTAGAGATAGTATTTTGATTCTCATGCAGTAACATTCTCAGAGTAGAAATTCTTCCTTTTTTCAGTTAACACTTAATATACTGGAATATGGATGTTTAGGTATTCCTATAGTGAGTCTCATAACTTTTAGGATTTATTCCTCTATTTTTCTAAATAGACATTAACTATTCCTCAAAAGCTTGATGGATGCTCCAGCCTTATAGAGGGGACTGCTTGTTTATCCCTTGGGTTTTTTAATAGAGCCTTTGCAATTAATTTGGTAGCACCTTGAAGTGAACAGTCAGAAGGATGAGAACTTGATTTAAAACTAAGGACTGTTCAGATGGTCTCTTCAGCCTGAAGTCACTTAGGTGTTTTCACCTAATTCTGGTGGGACTGATCCAGAGTATTATAAACAATTAATAATTAATTTGAGAATAGCTCAAGTGAAGGTCATTTATTCTAGTAATTAATATTTCTGAGCAGCCTAGAAGTCAAAAAAAATCTTTTTTTTTTTTAACTTCTAAAATTTTGTTTTATTTAATGTATGTTGCTATTCTTAAATATCTTTTGGGGCAAATAATGTTCTTTTAAGCAATGATGTTGGTTGTGTGTGGCATTGACAATTGTGGACATTATCAAGGAAAACAACTCTTTTAAAACCTCAGTTTAGGTAAGTAGTCATTCTTTACTTGGTGTTTGCAATACATTAGATGGTACCCTCAGTAGGTCAGAATCCTTAGCAGTTAATTCAGGAAGTAATTTCTTTTCAGAAACTGTCTGTGAGATTCTTCTTACAATTCTGCCTTCCTTACCATACTCGTATAAATGACAAAAAATAGTTTCAGCATGTGTAATACATCAGATAATAGATGTATGGATGTATACTGCAGAATTCTCTTGATGTGCTCTGTGAATCTGTTGGAACAAGATGTGTTACACTTAGTCATGGTTGGGCTGAGCAGGGAGCTGGATCTTAAGTTACATGGATATTTTAAATCGCTGAATTACATCACTGAAAAATTATTAGAAACATTCTCTTGCTAAAGAGTTTTGTGGTAAGAATTCCTCTGATTTCAGAAAACGGTCTTTCAGTTGCTGATAGAGGTTTGGAATATAGAAGTCCAGTTAGAATAAAAGCCAGCCAGTTAAAATCTGAATCTTCATGCTGGGTGCAGATACTGGTGATAGTTGTCTCACTGCGGGTAGGTTGGATACTTGTCTGAACTCAGCCTGTAGTTACTTTGGTAGATGTCCCTCTTGAAAATGGAGCTGTGACTGACACGCCTTCAAAAGAAGAAAGAGAAGAAGCCTTTGAAGAAAAAAAAAGTAATAGAATTTTGTAACACTGGAAGTAGCTTAGTCTTTTCAGCCCCTTTGCACTTCAAATGGAGTTGTGAATGTTCACTGCTTGATGAGAAAAGATGGTTCTGACATAAGAATTCGTGTAGGAAGCTCAAATCGGCTCAGAAGGGCTCAGGGATTCAGACCTCTCTGTTCTTGATCTGGTGGTCAAACTTGTGTGTCTGTTTGGAGCAGAGCTTGGGCCATGCAGGTTGTCAGGGCTGCCCTGGCCCTTGGAGGAGGTCGTTGTGTGGGGCTGGCAGGGAACCCAGGGCTGCAGGGGCAGGGGGGGTCACAGTGACCCTCAGACTCTCACTGAGTCCTCCCCTGGGCTTTTTCTGGCTTTGAAGAGGTTTTTAGTTGGTCAGTTAGATGAACTTTATGGCTTTTCATATTTTGAAGGAACCAGGACCCACAACTTGGACTGCTATAAAATTGATATAAAGATAGTGAAGTTGACATGGCTGGTTTGGACTGTACCATAGTAGGTATATTTATTTATTTTCTGTATCAGCAGAAAATCTGCAAAAAATCGGAAACGATAAATTCTATGTATTGAATAATAAGCTTTGAATTTACTTTCTTAACTTCTTCTTCATGTAATAGGCTCCATTACTAAGTTCCTACTGCAACTATCTCTTCCTTGGAAGGGCTTCTGCAGATACTGACCAGTTCTAAAGAAGAAATTCTCAGCAGAAGGCTATTTGGGCTGCTCAACTCTGTGAATTTGTGTAGTGTAATAGAAATCTTATGCTTCATTAAAAAATCTCACCCTTGCAGATGTGTCCCCAGTATTCAACAGTTTTGGTATATCTGATTCTTTTAACAGGTTGAAGACAGCAAATTAAGCTCAGGTGTGTAGGAGAGGTGAAATATGTGAGAGCAGACTAACATTCTGAGGTGAGATACAGAGATAAAACAGATTAAAACCAAAGCCCTGTAACTTTACAGGAATATTTCAGTGCTGGCAGTGTTAGGTTGCTTTCCAAGTGAAATACATTCATCTCCTGAGTCAACTTTTTAAGAGTTCTCAGACTCCAGCAAAGAAGAAAAATCTAAATTTGTCAGCTGGGTAACCAGTATCAGGAAATATAATGAGCAGGTTTTGTTTGTGAATGTGGGTCACATAATCCTTTCTCCCTCCCCTTCCCTGCAATTTTCTTAGGCCAGAAACATTTTTTGGATTTTTGGAACACGTTGAATCATATTTATAGGAATTAACCTGGTGTTGTGGAGCATCAGATATTTCAGAGGCTGTACCCTCAAATCTACAACAACTTTGCAGATGGAGGAGAAATAAAACATATTCTAATCTCTCCTTAAACAATTTGTTTTAGGCAGTGGTTTCAGACTAAATAAATGAGTACAGAGGCTCCAAGTTCTAAGTATATTAAATAAAAAAAAATTGGGGAACACTGTTGTAGTGAATAGAAGGCAATCTGTTTTACAGAGAGGCAGGCAGAATAGTCATTGTAGCTCCAAGTAATTACTTAGGGCAGATCTTGCTGGTGATTCAAACAACAAAAGCATTTTCTAATTATATAGGGTGAGATTCTCTGATTTACAGTTTTCCAGCGAAGAACTCTTCTTTGGGAAACCTAGGGCAGAATTTCCCACTCCTCTGCCTGTCCTTTTGCAGGAGCAGGGAGGTAGGAAAAGGGGTTCTTGGCTCACACGATGCATGCTGGGGTGGTGACGCAAACTAATAAATAGGTTACACGTAGTTTTCAAGTGCCAAAATAGCTATTAATTGAGTCTGTAGTCCTTTCCTTCAATGATACCAAAACATGTTACAATTGTATAAATAGCTGTGGCACTCAAATACACAGAGCACAATGGAGGTTTATACTGTTTCCCAATGAATAAACAAGCCCCAGGGCTGTAATAGACTGTGACAGAGCAGGAATGAAATCTAACAGTATGCAGCAATGATGGACACCAGTAGTCCTCTGTCTACTCACCAGTTACTTCTACTGCAAAGTAGCAGGTTCATTTTATTAACACCTGCAAGGAATTATTTATAATAACTCCTGATAATATAACAAATTTGCATGTTGGGAGAGTGGAGAGGTCACTGTCTGTAGATACAACCCTAGACTCAAATAGCATGAAGCTGTTTCTGTTGTGAGGGATTCGCCGGAAGACATGGATTTTACAGCCAGGAAGAGCAGGTGACCTTTTTTCTAGCAACAGGAAATCTTTAGGCATGCTAATAAAATTAATGTTAGGAGCTTTTTCAGTATTCCCAGGTGAAAGTTAAGTGTTTGCACAGACTCTGTGGCATATGGTCGTCAGAATACTACAAATTTCCCTGTAACTTTCACAAAATGAAAAATTCTAAAATTTTATTACACTTTATAAAAATGGAATTGGAAGACTGAAATACTCCATTCACAAAGGTGAAGCTGGCATATTTTGATCATATTAAAGGCACTTTACTTTTTTTCAAAACAGATTCCTGCTGAGGGTGTGCAGCACTTGAAGTGACATTTTCAGCTGTAAAAGCACTGGAGAATTTCTCTCTAGATTTAATAGCAGCCAGTGTTTCTTTAGCCCGTGCTATTAAATTCAATCCAACTGTAAGTGGTTTTAATTCTTGACTTGAAACCTGTTGTGTGTGCATTAGAATGAGAATATTGAAAATTAGAATGTAGAGAATTAGAAAAATATATTATATTTGAATTCGAGCAAGAGTAACAATGGCTTGTTTTTTGATCAACAGCTTAAGAAGAGAGTCTGTTGCCTTTAACTGCAGTCTGTGCCTTAACCCCTACTGTCAGGGATGGATGGATGGATGGATGGATGGATGGATGGATGGATGGATGGATGGATGGATGGATGGATGGATCTGGCAGTGCAAAATACATTTTTTGGTAATTGTTTGGGTCTTCCAATCTAGCAATGCAAGACACCAGCTGCATAATAAAAGTCCAGAGAAAGAAAGTGGGATTCACTGACTTTTAGCATAGGCTGCCTGTTGTTCCTTTGGTTTCATTTTCACCTGAAATGCCAGTTCACTTAGCTTTGAATTTACCACTGCAATATTGAATGTTCTGTTTGCTGCTGAAGGGAGAGCTTGCTTTGAAGAATTCTTAGTTCCTGGTCTGTTTTCAAAGACCTATGTTTGTGGAGGGAAAGCAAGCATCCAGTTCATATCCCCGTTGATTGCTTTGCCCTGTGTGTCATCTCCAGTCACTTAGGATAAACCTCTTCAATGCAAACCTTGTCTTAAGCCTTTCCCTCGCAAGGTGGCAGCATTGCTTCAGGGAATAACACTGCCTGTGCCAGTCAGGAGGCTTTGGCGTTTTAATATTTTAATTTGATCCAGTATGTGAGAGAAACTCTTGACAGATGTGCTCATTTGTGTTATCTGAATTTACATATCAATATCAGTTCCCAGGCCAGGATGGGTTTCATTCATTTGTTGCTATGTTTGCAGGCTTTGTGATGAGAGTAAGTTGCTGTAATGAGTTTTCTTAATTGTATTGAAATTATATCATTATTTTTGTTCTTTGTTCTTTCTGAGATTTTGGCTGCAAAATTTGATTTTTTCAAATGGACTAAGCAGAAATATCTTACAGGAATTTTAATTTCAGATTCATACATATTTCCCCGTGTGTCCACTGAGTGCTTTTATTCTTTCAGGGCTTAATCCTACTCTCTCTGAAGCCAATGGCTGAGTCAGAATTCTACAGTAAGTTCTGTAAGGATATAGGAACAGCAAATAAGAAATGTGAATTTTTTTTTATTATTTATTTTTGTCTTTTGTTCACTATATAAATAATTAGGAAGGATAAAGGAGCTGCTGTTTGAAACAATAAAAGCATCAACCTTGAGTTGCCTCTGGGCAATACCTTTATTTCAGGGCAGCATTGATTAACTTCCGAAGGAATTACACAAGATTATTTCTGATTTGAAAAACAGGTCTGCAAATTAGGCCTTATCCATAAGGAATAAAAAGCTTGGAAATACAGGAAACCTCACTGTGCTGTCTTGAATGAGGTTCAGCTTCCCAAGAATATTGATACATACATTTTGCTTTCAGTTGTCATTTTGCCAGTGATTTTGATATTACAGCATGAGTTGAGAGCTGAATAATATTTTCTAATTCCTATGGTTTGTTTATAACTGTTTTCAGATATTCCACTTCACAAAAAAGCTAACAAGATAATTTTCATTTTTAAATCAGGAAAGCATTTTCCAGGATTGCCTGGAGAAATGTCATGTTTCTGTAGTACTGAAAGATGTACTTTGCTATCCTGAATAGCAACTGTTATTGTTTCAAGGAAATACTGGCTATAATATGTATGCCATAATAGTGTAACAAGAAAAGATTTAAAGTCGTGTATTTTCTCCAAATTCAATATGCTCAAGATATGGTTTTACTGACAGGTGGTCACTTTGTTTGCACTTTTAGGACTAAAACAGGTTTAGTCTGCAAGTTTAACTTTCTGCTAACAGCCTAAAGTGTCCAAGTGTTGAGAGATAACAAAATTCATAAATTTAAGCCTTACCAAACTGGAATGTGTGAATTCAGTATTTAATTTCTTTGATGCACCTGGTGATTTTTATCGGTGCAGTTCTTCCCTTCTTCAGGAATTCCCAGTACAGCCTGCCAAACACAAACTGACCATTAGCATCATTTACGTTTGTGGCTGTGAACCCAGTGTCTAAAATTGCTGAAGGAAGAAAGCCATGGATATAAATGATATAATGAGAATGAAGGCAGGCCCTTGTGTGATAACAAATGATTAATTTTGCTCTTTCTACCGCAGCATAGATTCTAAATAAACAAAAGAAATTTACCTTATGGTATCTTCGTTCATAGAGATTGCTGTCTTCACTTTAATATATATACTGGGATGTTGCAAGAACTGAGCTGGAACACATGGGCAGTGTGTGAGAGCTTCAGAAAGGAAGGCTCAAACGCAGGAGTTGCTTTGGCTCCTGCAGGTCAGCACACCTCCATCATTGCAGCTCCCTTTGGTTAAAAAGGAGAGTGAGCATGACTGTAACCTCCTGGTCACAGGAAGCCTGTGATAGTCCCCATGAGCCTCCTCTCTCACTCATCCTGCCAGTAGGACAAGTCTGGCTTTCAAAGGAAGTTGAAAGACCTTCTGCTTTAAAGAGGAAGGTAATTCAAGGGCTGGCCTGTAGCAGAAAATGAAGAGAGATTGTTTAAGGAAACTAAATGATTGAGGTCACTGGTGATGAAATGGACTATTGAGCACGTTCAAATCCCACCCACACTGTTAAAAGTCAGAAGCCATTTTTTGAGTAGACTGTATGAATGTAATTTCTTCTCCTAGTGGGTGAGAGTTCTTGTTACCAGTGGGTCTCACTGGTTTAATCAGCAGCGATCATAGTTGTGGTCCTTTATTCTAGAAATACTGATGTTAAGTTTAAGTCAATTTATTTTGTTTTAGAAAGCATTTAGAATGTGTTTGGCATTTACTGTGTTTTCAGGGCTACTTGGAAGCACACTTGAAAGAAACAGTGGAATGAAGTACTTTCAACATTTCTAGTGGCACTTGGAAGACAAACCCAAAACTTTCATGATTTAGCTTTTATCACACGTGTTAATTCCATAAGCATTTGTGTCCACTTGACCCACAAAGAAATAGAAGGTTTCATTCCAAGGACTTGAAAGTCAGTGCTTTTCACACGTGCTTAATACAAAGCATGAAAAGAAAGAATAGAGATAATGTTGGTCCCTCTGAGTATTCAGGGAACATAATAGAAAAGCAGGTAACAAAGACAATGTGGATCTCAGATGGTTTAAGGAAATGCTGAATTTTGTTTTTATACTAGTTTTTAGTGTGATCTATTTATTTTCACTTCTAGAACGATACCAATCCAAGTTTATATTGTGATCCATATATGCAATTTTCATAGAATATCTTGGTATTTGTTTGCCACTCTTGAAAGCCATGTTGAGTGATTAAAACTTACCAGGAGTAACATAAAAAAGAATTAGGAGCATCTTCTTTTTCCATACCGTACTTCAATCATGAAAGAATTTGAAAAGATACTGTTCAATATGACCAGCTTACAAAATTCAGTTCTCACTCAGAAACACTGAAATGTTCTGTTTCAGATTCCCATCCCATTTTTCTTCTCCAGACTTCAAGGATTTATGTTGGCATCACAAAGGCAGGCAGAGATGAACATCTAAATTTTAGTTGGTTCATATGCTGATAAAGGTGCAGCATTAGAAAATAGGTTTTTCCAAAGCATACATTATGTTGGAATACTCATAAAATTGCTTTTCAGTAGCTGAGTACTGCTCAAAATCATTGGATAGGTCTGCATTTGGCTTCTATTTTACTGAAAATAAGAGGTATTGACATCCCAAACTTTTAATTCAAGTTTCTGAACATTATATACTGCAAATGTGTCAAAACTTACTCTGAAAAGGATAAGTAGACATATGGCCAAAATATCATTAATACTTTTGCTCAAAAACATCATTAAAGGAACATATGTTGTATTGTGAATAACAGTGTTTCTACTAATAAAGGAAAGGATTTATTAGAAGTAGTCGTTGGGGCAGATTCCGCTTTCTGCTACAACAGATGTGAAATAAAGTTAAAGCAGAAAAATATCAGAAGAACACGAGCTATTGCTTGCAAAGATTTGAGATTAGTTTCTGTTCCATTTGGTGTATATAAATTTTTAAGTGGTATGTGGTAATTACAATACTTATTACCTAGTCCTAAGCATTGTCTGTGGTGTTGGCTTCTCTGGAAAGTAGCACAATGAATAATTTTTATGCTTTGCACAATATTGCTAAGAAATTTGGTAATATTCTGCCATTTGGAGGTTGGGGAGAATTAAATAAAGCCTAAAAGCAGTGAAAAATGCTGGGCTGTTAATGTAGAAGAATATGTAAGTTAATTCTCCTTATAAGTCTTCAGATCTTTGGGGTGCTTATTCAGGAATAATTCATAACAAATTAAGCAAAACAGAGGTTTGTAGGCTGTGGAAGGGCTTTTCAGGAAATGAGAGCTGTTGTTTGATACAGCAGCATTAAGCCTTCCTAACAGACTAACCTTTTTTGGTACATACCTTGCTATATCAGAGCTGTAAAAACAGTAATAATTTAAGGCTTCGAGTGATATAGTTTATGTAATTTTTTAATATATTAAAATTATGTGTCCTAAAGTTATATATTAAATATTAACTTAGAGTTCAGCACACTTGGCAGGTGAAAGGTTGTAGGTGCATGCATTCAGTTGCATAGTTGAAGATGTAGAAAAGAGAAGCAAAACCAGATTATGAATAACAGTAAATTGGAAGATACTGGAGAAGAAGCTGAAGGGTATTCAAATTAAAACAAAGGCAAATGAAAAGTCGTAAAGGAGTTTGCAGATAAAAGTGAATCCAGGAGAAAGGCAGGGTGAAGACAGAAATGCCTGCATGAATCATGAGTAGTGGAAAGAGTGGACAGAACATATGGGAATATGTGACTGGAAATTTAGGAAACTTTCAGTCTTTAAGAGTAAACTTAACCGGGAGAAGTCTTAACATCTCATAATCCATTCATGCTGTTTAGGGCTTTATAAGGTCTTAGCAGATAACAGATTATTTTGCTCCCTTTTGTGTGTAGGTGGATGTGGAAAACACATAGTAAGGAATTGCAGGAGGGTTCTTAGCAAATTTGGAGCAGGAGTAGGGGTTGTACATTTGAATGCAATAGTCTAATTGTTTATGGCTGGGCTGTTGCAGAAATCCAAGATTATAAATATACCTGTCAGTGAAAGAAACTTGCAATGTATTTTTTCACAGATAACAAAATTGAGATAAAACACCTAACAGCATCTAATGCTTCAGATAAGTAGGCTAAAAAAGGATGCGCATTGCAATATTCTAGGGGCTGTTTTTTCTTTGTTTCACTCTCAAATCCCTGTGCAAGAACAAAAGCTGAAAAGTAGAACTGAGTTGGAGTGTTTGCAGCAGGAGGTGCAGTCAGAAGAGAAAAAGGTGTTTGTGTCTTGCACTAAGTAAGGATGCTGTGTTAGTTCCCACCGTTATCAATAGCAAGCTTAAGTGGTCAGATATCATGGAAAGTTATTGAAACTCAGACAAGGTGTAGGTTCTGAAAAATGTCTCTGCAAGATGCAGAGCTGTGCTACATATGCAGGAAGAGCTTTTGTAATTCCAGTCTCAGAGGGGAAAGAATGAGTGCCGTGTACAGCTGACGTGTGTTGGTGCATGACCTTGACACTTGCACTGCCAACAACACAAGTACCAGACAGCAGGTTTTGTGGAGAATATTTGAAGTAAGATAGGAAGAACAATCAACTGAGGAACAGAAACCTTGACTGTGTTGTAAAAACAAGCACTAACACCTGCTGTGAGCCTAAAGCCTTTAATTGTGTTTTTCTGAAAGATAAAAACTCCCCAAACCATGAAGTATCCAAAATAACTCCCAACAGCCCAGGGTGAGCAAATGCCTCTCATTTACAAATTGACTTTACATTTTTGAGAGACATTGTTCAAGAGCATTAGGTGCATGATACCATGTAGGTTTGTAACAATCTCTGTAACATGCTAATCCCTTGCTAAGAAATTAATTGGTATAAGAGGGCTGAAGTACATTTATGATTTCTCTTGAATGAGTAACATTCTGGTACTGGTAAAAGGTATGTATGGTATTAGCTCAGAGATGGCTGAAGGAAACCTCCAGTACCTTTTGCAATGGTATTTGCATATAATAACCTAAAATTATGTCTTAATGCTGACATAGTGAGTTAAGATTTTCTGGCAGGGTCCTGACAATAAGGCATGTGATATTTATACAGAATACAAAGTGGAGTTCCTGAGTAATTTAGTGTTTCTGGAGACAGTTTCCTTGTGTGTTCCACGTTACTCAGTTCAGCTCTGAAATCTGCTGCTCAATAGCATTGAATTATTGCCCTGATTTATTCCTTTGCAGGTGAGGAAGTACACCTTCCAATTAACAAGAAATGCAGTGGTGGAACCAAAAATAAACTTAATTCTTTCAAATTTGTTTCAAGAAGAATAAAGACTTTTCAGAGTAAATTCTGCCTTCATGGCAAATCTCATCGTGTAACTGTAGTTGAGTAGGATGGGATTTGTTGAGCATTTGAAATGAGCACGGAAGAAGCTTTGAAGGAAATGCCATGTGGATTGCCCAGTTTAAGTTCCTAACAGTAGCTTAACGAAGATTGTGTGACTATTTCTGGTTTGGTTCAGACCAGCTGCAATATATTGTTTAAACAGGCTATAAAAACAGCCTTTCTAAATCTGAGCACTGTGATGATTGCAGCGAGCTCACTGAAATAAGTTATTTTTGGCAAGAAAGAAAGAAGATAGGACTTGGTATCTGCACTGAAAACCTAATTTTCTGTTTATTTCAGGAACAGGAAATGAGGAGCAGCATTTCAGCTGAGCATAAAGCTAGCATAAAACAGTGAGGGTGAAAAACAAAGATAAACCTGACCTCTTCAGGGGAAGAAATCACACTGATAGATGTAGATGGTTGGCTTGGTAGAGAAGACACAATAGGAATGTTTGGAGTTATTTGGATTGGACTGATGTCTGAAAATGCCAACCAGTCAGGTTCTTGAGGGGGAGGGAGGAGGGTTTTTTAACTCTTATGCATATATTCTATATAACATCTTGTACTTTCTGAGGTCCCTTTTTAAAGCATTTTTCCAGATAATATTTATAGTCCTGTGACCTTGTGTTTACAAGCCATCTGTGAAATTTTGGTAGTAATGAAATGCTTTAGAGAACAAAGATAATCTAGTTTATACATTTTCTCTGTTCTGTGCAACTAAATGTTCTTAAACTAATCCATTAGTAAAGATGACAGATTCTGTGCTCCATGCAATGTTTTCCAGGCTAGTTCTGCACCACCTACTGAATTTGTAAACAGGAGGACGGAAGTTATGAAATTAATTTCCAAGTAGAGCAAAAGGCTAAAGAACACAGGACTTGAAAATGGATCTTAACAAATTCAAGGAAGGAGTTATATTCAAGGCTAGAATGTTTTGAGTATTTTAAATGGATTAGAAAGGGTTGTTAAACTGAGTGTTTTTTTGGTTTTAATCAATTATATTAATTGAGGATTGCCACTGATAACCTGATCAAAGAAGAATTCTTTCCTCTGTCTCCCCCTCATGCATTCTGATTTTTTTCATCATTACATTTGTTGTGATTTTCTTGTTTTTCTTTGCTGGGAACTAAAGATGGGAGTCTGAACATGCTATACTCTCATTCCTATAGGAAATCTTAATGATCCTGTTTATGTTTTCCACCCATGCTTGGCAATGCCATCTGCCATGCAGTTGCCAGATTTGAGGGGAGTGAGGAATTCTCTTCTCCTCTTCTCCCTCACCCTCTCATCCTTGTTTACACTGGCACAGGTTGTTGGGATCTTTATTTTTCTATGCTTTTCTGTTTTATGGAGTAAAGTTCACTTCCTGGGCTTAGCTTAACTGCTTCACTGCATCTCCCTGGCAGTGTGAGACCTACAGTGTTGTTAAATACATTTGCTCTTTATTTCTGTGTGAAGAGGTTTTTTATCTTTTATACTAAAGATATACATTACAGGCTGTGAGTGCTTTTCAGCTGCTATGTGTGTATGTATGGGCAGAATGGGTGTTGATTTTATGTTTTAATCTAATACCTTCTAATATGTTTAGGACTTTAGAGTGATCAGGGTAGTCCCTTCCATCATTTACACCCTTTTTCTGTTGGGAAGTGTCTCTGCTACATTCACACAAGCAGCAAAATCAATATTGTGCTTTAACTCTGAATGTATATAAAATTTTGGTTTGAAAAATCCATCATTTAGACTATTTCTGTGCTATGCAATATTCTAAGTTGTACGTCCTCAATCTGGTTTATATAAGTGCACCAGTAACAGAATCAAACTGTTTAAAGTCAGATTTCTCAGAGAAAGATCTGAAATTCAGCAAAAAAATGTATGAGGATCAGTTATCCTAGAGCCATTGCCCAAAAGGTGTTAAAAATCTAATAATTGTAACATTTTAACTTTTTATCAAGATCAGAGCACTCCTAGCCTTTCCTTTCTATGGGACTTAGAAAGCAGAGATTAATAAGCAAATGTGAAGATTTTGAGCTAATTGAATATGAGTTACTTTTTGAATATGCTGCTATTGAGATGTTGGAACTTTAAAGACAATGAACATTACATAGTTGATAAGAATGACTCATGGGTTAAAAGAGAGTTTGTGTGACTGTTGATGAATGGCTTAAAGTAATTTAGTTTGTTAATTATTTCTGTCAATACAGAGTTAATTTTTGAGACTAAGGTTATATTAAGGTGTTGGATAGGAGGTTGCAGAACACTATGATAGGGCAGTATCAGCTCTGCCAGTGTTGCTTAATTCAAGCATAATGTAATTTAGAGATGGGGGAATGCAATGATGTTTTGTGCTCTCTGTTGAGCAATTCTATTTTTATACTTTGCATTAATTCTCTTTATAAAAGTCATAAACAGTATGATCTGTTAAACTTCTAATGAGCAAATGTGCTCATTCAGGGAGTGTGCTGGGACAGTGAATAGGAAACCACCCCTGTCATACAGCTCTGAACAGGACACAGAGGTGGATTTATTTGCATGTGACATGAAATCCTAACTCTGCTCTGACTTCCTGCAGCCACCGTGTGGGACCTGGAACCTGAGGTGAACCTTTGGTGCAGCACTAAAAATGTCTCAGTTCCAGAACTTAGAGAGAATGAGGCTCAGCCCATCACCAGCAAATATGAGCCTGCTGCTTAGTAAAATAGGGTCTTTAGTGACTTGTTCACTAAAAGCAATAAACAGTGATGTCAGGACAAAATGAGCAGGAGGAATGCATGGTGCAGATCAGGTATAATTGATTTTTCTGAAATTAAGTCACAGAGTAATTTCAATTGAAAGGGGTGCCTGGAATCTGAGAATTAGCAAGCTGCTCTCTAAAGAACTGTCAGCTGTAAGGAGTGAGCCATAAATGCGAGTGATTGCAGAGTGATCTAGTCTGGGTATAACTTGCAGTCACTGGCTAGCAGGGAAGTGACCCAGAGGGACCATCTCCATGTGAAATATATGTACACAGGATGCTTCAGAGCAGTAATATACTTGCAAAGATAAAACTATTACATCACACATCTATTAGGTGAGTCAGATCCATCGGTCAGTGCCAGCAGGAAAGAAAGGAACTAGGGACACTCAGGGCCTGAGGACCTGTTGAGCAGCCAAAAGGGAAGAGCCCATTTATATGAGAAGGAGTTGCATGAACCAACACCCGCATTGACAGATGTTTGGGATCAAATTCAGTAGTCTCGTGTGAGTGCACAGGTATGTGGTGTGAGAGCACAGACGGCAGACGGGACAGTGTGGAATACTTGTTGAAGTGGTGGAAGGGCAAAGCAGCACTAGAGCCCTATTGCCTGGGGGCGTGGAGCCCACCTGAGACGGAGCTTTCTTCAGACTCATCACAAGAGTTGAATTAGGGGGAGGACAGAGTCAAATATTTCTCAGCCATTTCCCTGGCAAACTGGAGAAGTTGTTCTATTTGACTTATCTACCGAAAAGCCATACCTGAGAATGAATAGATGCATTTCTTTAAACATATTTGAACTAAATCACTGCAATACATTTTGAACATACAGCTAGCAGCAAGTATAGATTCTCTGTATAGATGCAGAAAAGGATGCAATTCTTGAACCTGTATATTGCTTTTATCTTTGATGATGTTACATTAGAAAGAAATGGGATACCATAGAAGTATTTTTGTAATAAATGACTACATCAAAAGTATAAGATAAAGGTGGAAGATACACGAGGACTCAGAGTAAGAAGACTCATCAGAACAAATGCATAGCATATGTGTAGTGTTCACCATGGTGTGACACAGACATTTTTCTTGTTTCCTATTTCAAAATAGGGGAGTTAAAAAGCATATGCTGAATCAGGTAAGAATAAAGTGTTAGTGCTATGCAGCTGTCCTTGCTGAAGGATAGCCTTTATCTCACGTAATTACATTTACAGTTGTATTATAATAGAGCTGTGTACTAATGGGATGATTTGGCCATAAATCCAAAAGCCATATTGAGGCTATTAGAATGTTGAGGGTGTCTGGTGTTAAGCCTCCCTGGTGCGCTTTGTGGTCACCATCTGGAAGGAAGCCAACTGGATGCAAATCACCTTTGGTGAGAAAATAAGAGCCTAATCTGTGTAAGTGGCACACTCCAATGTAAAGTATGTATGGATTTATCACTGGGAGTCATTACCAACATACCTTTCTGCTGCTCTTGGCCTCATTGTTTGTACCAGCTCAAGTGGAAAATCAAGTGACAGATTAATTCTACGGATTTGCAAAACCCCTTTGAGACAAGCAGACACTGTAGCCCATAAATTTAAACCATTTAAGAGGTTAAGATGGGTGAAGGTGAAACAAATATTATTGTACTTAACAATATACCACTGCACTCTACAAGGCTTGATTCTCTTCCCCCTTGAAGTCAATTGCAAGGCTTCTATTGACATTAATGGGAGCAGGCTCAGCCTGTTCCTGATCTGAGAGGGGCTGCACAAAGAGCTCTTCAGTGTTTCAGTAAAGTGCAGAAAGACAAATTTCAAAAAAATAAAAAATAAAACAGCCCAAAAAATCCATATGTTATTTCCAAAGCGTGGTACTGAAATCTGTATAAGAATTAAAAGGGGGCTAGGGAGAGGATTGTTGATATTCTGTTTATTCCTGCAAGAGAAGTCATTTAGTGGGAAGGGGTGAGTTTTGATAGCTGGCCTTGGTGCACTGTTACCATGGTGAGTTGCAAACAATTCCTTTCTGGATTCTGGTTATTTTGTGCACTTGCTAAAGTTAACAGTGTTACTGAGTGAATTATTTGGTTCAGAATTCTTGGCTTATAATTTGTTGGTTGCAAAATTCTGGGACTAAAGTTTCAGTCTCTGAATGGCTGGCTCCTGATAAAGCAGTTCGAGGCAATGTCCTATGCTTAAATAAGCATCCTCTCAAATGTGTGAAAAGTACCCAATTCAGGAAATGGAAAAGAGCCCCTGGCATTCCATGAGATTTTTGAGTGTTCCTGACTGTTTGCCAAGGCTCATTCAAGTAAATTGGACGGGTTACTTTCTAATAGTTAATGGGCAGTGACCCATATAAGAAAAGCTTCTGAAGAAGTCATGAGTATTTCACTTTCTTTACTTATCTAAAGGAATTTGCAGAAAGGAACCTGTTTCTGCTAGAAACAGATTATTAGACATGTTGTACATTTATATTTGCTGCCTTCTGGCTATCAGTTCACTGCTTTGGGTGGGACAGACTAACCAGATAAGGTTTGAGCTTCTATTGCTAGATCTGAGCTGAAGGTCATTAATGCACAAAGATGCAATTAAATGGAGAAAACAGGAGCTGTCCATACAAGGGGAAAAAATGGAAGCAACAAACTATAATGTTTATCTGTTCTAGGACTGCAATGAGGCTGGCAAAACAAAAATGTAATGTGGAAAGCAGCTGGTCACACCTCAGATTCTGGCTTAATGTACAAACTTTAATCCCTGAGAGAAATATGGAAGTTACTCCTGCAGCCAGTTATCCAGACTGGCTGGATATCCAGCCTGTAAATGCAGTGGAGTTCTAACAGTCATGAACTTCCTAGAGCTGTTTAGTTTTGATTTATGGTTGGTGGATTTTTTGCTGTCTTTACAGGTGCAAGAACAACTAATATGTCATCCTGCTCACTATACAGGACATTATGTGGCACTTGGACTTGGAGCAGTGCTGAATTTGAGACAGTTCCATGGCAGGATGTACTGTGCTCCCTTTGCCCACTCACTCCATGGCAGTGTGGAAAAAAATGAGTTCTGACTTGGAGGTTTGTATGGCACAGGTTGGAAATGGATTGACACACACTGCAGTTATTGGCTCTTTAGGACTTTAAAGTGGGAAGAAAACAACAGTTTGTGGTTGAATAGGCTCTTGATATAGTGAGGAAGCAGATATGGAAGTGAAATAATACATCCTTACTGTAGAGAATGTTGTCTGTCGAGATGGGTCTTTAATTGTATGTCCTGTGTGATTGTAGGCAAGGAAGTCCTGAATTCAGGTTGCTATTTATTTACATAATACAGAATAGTGTTGGGTTTTTTCTTACTTTTTTCCTAGGCAAAAGTGCACATTTCTTCCACAGTCAAATATTTAGGACATTATAAATAACTTCTCAGCAATGCATAGTTGTTTGCATTAAAATGGAGCTATGTGAGTAATGAATGTTGACTGACTTAAAGCCAGAATGGTAATGAAATAAAGCCCCATTAGATTTAAGTAATTTGTAAATTGAGGTTGTTATCATATAAATAATGGTATCCCTGGCTGATGTGAGGAAAGGGTCATATCAGTCAATCAAGTGGGAAAAAAGACTTAAAGAAATGTAAGCTAGCATGAATGTTAAATTATGGATTAATTCCACACGTACACAGCAGTAAATTCCCACTAGCAGACAGTTGTCAAGGCTGCCTGGAAAACTTTGCTACATTTATTTTCAATGTGATAGTTCTCCTGCTGTCGCTTTACTTACATGAAAGCAAAAGTAATTATTTTTTGTGTAAATTCCAACAACACATCAGTTTATCACAATGCTTGTGTTTGTCATATATACTTGTAATTAATAACAAGTTATTCAGATGCTAAATAGGTGCATGATTGATCTGTTTCTAGGTCAGTTTTGACTTTCTTAACTAGTGCCTTACAAAAGAGTAGACATAATAAATCATGTTTGAAAGAAGATTCATCCAGTGTATCACTAGAGTTTTAGTAAATTATTCTTTTTACCTTAAGGAGACATAGGAGAATCAAAATGCATCACAATCTTTGTGAACCAAGAGTGTTTCACCCCCTCTGTATAATCTTCATTGTGTTCTGCTGTGGAGCTTTAAGCCAATGGTTTTTTGCCACTGAGTTTCCTCTGACAAAAGATTTGACATGGGACCTGTATAACTATAGAGCATCTGGTCTATTTCTTTACCTTCCTTAATTAGAATTAGATATCTATTTGTTAGAAAACATTGTGGAAAACCTAAAGGCACCAAAAGGGAGCCTTCAATACAGAAACTCACTGCAAACCTCTGGAAGCTTCAAAGCTCAAGCCAATGAAAATCTCTGCCTTTATGGCAGAGTATCAAAGGACAACAAAGTCATGCTGACAGGTCAGTAATTTGCAAGTAGCTGTAAATAAAACCTGAACTCTCCTACTGTGACAACTGGAGTCAGGTAAAGTGTTTTATTTTCCAAATAGAAATTTTTTCCCTTAAGTGTTTGTTTAAATATGCCAGTCAAACAGTTTCTCAAACAAGAAATACTTAACTATTCTTTTTCTCTTTCAATAGCTGTGACTTTTGAAAAATTTCAGTTCTGTCTACATTTTTCCCCAAGTCTGACATTATATTAATGGTAAAAATTTGGTTGAATGAGAGTGCTAGAAAACTGTCTGAGCCATGAAGTGCCATAAAGGCTTCCTGCTAAAGTACAGTCTCCCCGTAACGGTAGAAATGCTGATATGAGTTTGCCACTCTGCCAAGAAGTGGCCAATGGGATCCTGTCCTGTATCAAAAATAGCGTGGTCAGCAGGCCCAGGGCAGTGACCCTTCCCCTGTACTCGGCGTTGGTGAGGCCACACCTTGAGTGTTGTGTTCAGTTCTGGCCCTTCAGTTGAGGAAAGAGATTGAGGGGCTGGAGCGGGGCCAGAGAAGAGCAACAAGGCTGGAGAAGGGACTGGAGCACAAGTGCTG
>JAWWEV010000167.1:4995251-5070013 GCA_035583235.1 Hafferia zeledoni | reverse complement strand
CTCAAGTCACCTGACAATTTCAGGCCTGGCCTGAACTTTAAAGCCTAAATTTAGGCCCCCTAGCTAAACCTATGACAAGAGGTCCTTGTCTGTCATGCAGCTTATGCTGTTCTTCATTCATCTGTTTTCTATACCTATTCAGTGCTTTGCTAATATAATCGTATTTTTTATTTAAAAGCTTTCAATATTTTAATCACTGTTAATTAAAAAGTAGCTTCAAATAAACTGAATGCGTAAAACAAGGCCTCATTCAACTTTTGTTTGGACAGCATTCTTCACTTGGGCAGATCTTCCACCAAAATGAGCTCAGTTTTGCAGTGCTCAGCTCAAAATTAGGTTAGCTTGAGCTGTGAGGGCAAGCCATGCCCTGCCCCAGGAGAGCTGCTTCATTAAGCTATAATGACATCGACTGGCAACAATTATGAAGCCAAAATCCTGTTTGTGTTTGAGATGGAAAGGGAAAAAAAAGGGACAGGGAACCTTTCCTCCTACTTGCCTTGACAATGGAGAAAGGAGCACTGAGGGCATCTCTTTCCACTGAATTCCCTAGATTTGTGACCCAAGCAAATGAAGACAGAAGATAGGTCAGCTCCATACCAAAATCCATCTGGGCAATTTCCAGGGGGCCCAGACTGTGCTGCCAGCCAGTCCTGTGGCCACATTGGTCCTCTGAGCAAGAGGAGCATTCCCTGTCAGATTGTAGCTTGGAACAGAGGGTGTACAAGCCTGTGCTAATCCCCATGCTACAACCCCTCATCAGGGATTCCTCAAGCAAGGGATGAACAGGCCTTAAATTCTACATTTTGGCTTAATGCTGCTGTTCTTATCAATGGTTACTCAGAGGCAGTTGGGGGAAGCAGAAGGGGAGAGGTGGTGGGCAGCATCACTACAGGATTTTTTTCCTTAGAAAATGCTATCCCAAGTGAGAGGACTTCAGTGTATTCATAACAGGCAGGGATTCAGGCTAAGATTGTGACAAGGAAGGGAATGATATTGTCAGTTACTTTTAATAAAGCTTTTCTTCAGTGCTAGATTAGAGATATGAAAGCATAAATGAGATTGCCGACTGCCAGGGCTTTGCCTGCAAATGCAGTATTATAAAGGTGAGCTTTCAGTGACATTCTCTGCCAGTGCAGATTAAGCAAGTCATTTCTATTGCTATTGACACTGATGCAGCATTGTTTCTTTCTCATATCTTCTATATGTCTTGTCAGTAAAACCCATGATAATTCCTTTCCCAGTCACCAGAGGTGGCTCTATGAGGCACTGCAGGATGGTGAGTCACTTCTCTTGCTCACAGCAGAGTGGGCACTCCTGCCTCAACAAGCCCAGGACCAAGGAATTGCTGATGTTCTGCACTGATGACATGAAGGGCTGTTGCAGGCTTCTGCTTGGGGTGCACATAGCTGAAACAATACAGAATAGCAGGCAAAAATCAGTCTTCCCATCTACATTCTTTACATTCAATATATTAGTTAAATGGCCACAAGCTTGTGGATTTTTGTTTTTTAAAATGCCCTTTCCCCCACCTTTGAAGAGAAGCTTAAGTAGGGAGGAATTTTAAGCATTTTTTTAAGAAGTTTTAGCAAGCAGTAGGGGGAAAAGGGGATATTCACACAATCAATGCCAAGGAACATTCTCTGGAAATTAAATAGAAAGGACTTCTATGCCAAGTCCCCAGCGGTAGCAATGTGAAAGGAACCTTAGAGAGAGAAAACAGCTTAAGATATATCCTTGCCCATGGCTGTTTTTCCATTACCTTATGAAATGGCTCACACCAGTCCTACTTCTAACCCTGACATGAGTAACATATGGCTGTGTAAGAAAAGTAAGAGTCCAAGGCTGAAATGGAGATGTAGCTGAAGCACACTGTGCTAACAGCTGTTTCCCAGAGCCTGGAAAGGGGCTCTGAGAAGCAAAGCATAAGCTGAGTCTAACCAAGCCTGTACCAGTGTCTAGGAGAAATAAATACAGCCCCATCCACAGCCTGAGGAACACAAAGAGGGTCTCAGAATCCCTCCTCCTCTTTGGTTTTGGTCCTGAGCGCCTCATTTGAAATGCAAACAATTTCTTATCCAATCGTAACTGCAAAAAAATTTGCTTTAATTGACAGATGAAAATTAATTGTGCAGATTTCTAGTGGCATAAAGAGTTTCGAAGATGGATAATACGGATGGATAAATACATTATTTTTGTTCTTTTTTAAAGATTTCTAGTTTTTTCCATGTTCCAGTCTGCTGCAGTCAGTCACTGCACTCTTCAGACAAAACTTGGGAGAGTGAACCTGTCATAACATGACATCTGTATTTGAGCATTGTTCTCCAGAAATGAGATAAGGCATTAAAGAAGCCGGGTTCATGGGCCATACCAATCACTCCCTGACAGTCTCCCTGTTAGCTCATAAAGAGACTTTTAGGGATGGTGATGAACCATGCTCATCCATTTACTAGCATAACAGGAATTATTAACTCCAAGAAATGTATTATTATGTAGCCATTAGGTATCAGTTATAAAACTACTTAATGTCTGCATGATTACTTGTAAATGGATTTGGAAAGGAGCTGAATTGGTTATTTATTGGCCCTACTGAACAGCATTATTTATTGACTTGGCTCAGTAAGTTTGGTCTTTCAAGCTCAAATGAGATTCCAAGTTTGTAATGATCTAACCAGCATGTAAGTCGATTCAGGAAAATTACATTAAAAAAAAAAACAACTGCTGAATTTAATGGTAAATAGGGTTCTAGAATGATCTGAGTTTCTCTTTTCTTTCAAGTTCACTCACTAATTACTTTTAAATGTGTTCCTGAGACAAAAATCTGAGAAAGTAGAGAATTTAATACTAGTTACACTGAGATACTGCTTCCAAGTAGCACATGGCTCTGTGAGTCAGCAGCAGACAGACATCTGGGCTCCCTTGCTTGGAAGATCAATTCCTGTACCAATACTTTAAAATTTGCTGCTACAATACCTTAAAAGACTAAAGCAAATAAAAAAGTTTAATTTCATGGCATGTAGTCTTCTCACTGAAGTTGATCTTATTTATCTCCACTAAGTAAAAACTAATTTTAGGCTGATTATTTTATAGAAAAGAAAGGCTGAGGGCACAACCTGCTTATTGAATTCCAACAAGAAAGTCAAGGCAAGAAAAATACTTAGGCAAATTCAGGAAGTGTCAGAGCTCAGTGTTTGCTCCTTCAGTAATATTTAATGCATGTTAAACATTTAATCCAATAGGCAGACATTGCACAAGGAGATGATCAGTAGAAGAAAGAAAGAGGCATTTTGGCACTCCTGAAATACATTGAATTGCTGAATCTCATGGACATAATAGGGACTTGGGAAGCTCTGGCTTTTGGGGAATATTGGGGGTTTGTTCAGCAGTAAAAACAAGTTCGTGTGAAGCAGAACAGTATTATTTGACTTGTATTTCTGATAAGTACAGAACGAGGACTTCAAATTAAATATTGTCTAAAAAATATCTACAGATTGTGGTAGAGAGCTGACCCCAGTGAACAGACCCCACTGGATACAGCTGAGCATATTAAAGACCTTCAGGAGTCCAGGGCAACACCAAAGCCAATGAAGGTCAGCGTGTAAAAGGTGTTTATGAATTGGAACAAGCTGTTGGGTGTGATGTGCTCCTCGGGTGGGGCCACTTTTCCCTCACAACTCTTCCTGGGTTTTTTGTCTCCTTGCTCCTGCAGGAGACAGGGCAAAGACCATTCTGTGGTGAGTTCTTGATGCTCACAACACATGCAGTCAGGACTATCACTGCTTTTAAAGCAAAAACAACCACAAGGACAAAAGACCACTGTTAGGAGGACAATCCCATGTGATTGGCGCCTTTTTATTTCCCCTGGACTGCAGACAAGGTTGCAGAAGAAGTGCCTAACCTGTTTCTAAAGCAACAGCTCCTGGGGAAGGGCTTGAAGGCCAACAGAGGTTTTACTCAATGTCCATGAGTATTTGACCTTCTGCTTGCTGAATTTGCCAGTATTTAGTGAAAGATGGAATAGGGAGGTCTGCTGTTCCAGTTGTGTCAAGATGTAGAAATGGTCGGTTTTTCAAATAAATGCTTTTTCTTTTCAATTAAAGACTAAACTATTTACAGTAGAATTAGTTTTAACCACAAAAAAAGACATTTTTATTTTTAACAGCTTCTGTTGAAATCCATTCCTGAGCTTCTTCAGTGAAAACCTACCATTATTTGCAATAAAAAACTTCTATTTGTCTCAATGTCAAAGCAAACCTGGAGTAAAAAACTCACATCAAATCCAAGACTAATATTTTCAGGTAATAGGAACAGAATGCTCTCCACCTAAGTTTCTATCTTCAAAATACTATGAGTTTTCCAATTTTTAAAACTCTTAAAAACAGACTCTCAAATACTACGTCATTTCTGAAGTTGTGAGCTTTTTCTTATAAACTGGTTTTTGTGTTACAAAATACGATTAATCATGAGTGAGAAATGGATTTATAATTAGGAAACCTTTACCATCTTAGAGATGTTTCCAGGCTCAGGGCTGTGTGCAGATGGCAGACTGCTGGATAATATCTCTCCTTTTCCAAGGCAGCTTGCTTTCTGCGTTTCACAGTACAGAAGGGTTAACTAGCAAATGTCCTGTTAAATTTGCAAAATTGGGAAGAAAGAAGGAGAAGCTCTAGACAGAAATGGCATGATATGAGAGAAACAGTCTTACAAAGAAGAAAAAGGCAGGTAGTGTGACAGTGATGTATTTGGATGGAGAGAGAAATGTACTTAAAGAATCTTTTGGGAATTACACACATTGCCAGCACATACTGTACTAACAATTATACACATCAGAAATCTTCTGAATTCTGTAAATAGAGAATTTTGGGTTTGCTTTATGGCTGGAGGTTCCTTTCTTGTTTCAGTGCATTGTAATGCTGTTTTTGCTCCTTTGTGCTGGCTTCTTCCTGTTTTAAATTGACCAAAATGTAATTAAAACATGTGGGTGCTCCCTCCAGATGAAAGCAAGGGCATCTAACATTAATGTTATAAGGCTCTGTCACCAGAATTCAAGGCCTGTGTCATTGTAGCCAGAAATCACAGTGGTCTGATTTTCTGTGGGCTGCTGACAGGAAAATGTAACATATGCTGTATTTCACAAGCACTTACATTTTCAATTCTGCATCAGAGCTTGTTGCCCATTATTCGCTTGTAGTTCACTGTTCAGGCTTGAGGAACATTTTTCTCGATTTACAGCTCTATTAAACTGATAAATCAATCACTTGTGTGAGGGGAGGCAGTTTGCTAACATTTGCTTTGCCAACATACTGCCACCCACAACAGTATTCACAGGTCCTCAAGGATATGGTAAGAGGGAAAAGCTTTCCCTGTAACTTAATTTTTAAAACATAAAACCTGTTTCTGATGCTCTGAGCAACTTCAAAGAGGATATTTTTTAAGAGCTGTCATCTGCTAATCCAATATTAAATTTGATAATCACATTTTTTAAAAGAGGACCACATTAGGCTTTTAAAATTCTAATGACCAAAAGGGGACAAATCAGACCAAATATTTTGGGGAGCTACACAGAGAATTTTTGCCAGTGTTTAAATTGTCCAGCCACCTACTCTGGGATTTGCTCGTCTTTCCTTAAGTGTATGTTTACTCCTGAAACAAAAGTGTCCAGGCAATTTTTTTGGAATTGTATTGAGACTTTTGGTGGTGGTGCATAAGTTGCTCTACTGTATGACCACTGGTAAACTTTTTTCTTTTGTCTTAAACCACACAGTAGTGAGGTTACCTGAACCAAGCAGGTAGAGTTCACTGTACCATGCAGGAGAGTTCCAACTTCTAGGTCTGAAGAATGCAGAAGGGTGTCTGTGGGACAGCAAAGTACAGATACAGCAAAGAAAAGGTCCCTTCTTGTTATCTTAAACTGAATGTACACAGTCTGATTCCTTCTGTTAACAAAAATAGTTTTGTATAGTTAAGTAGAAAGAATCATATACACTGTCCTAAGACCAGTATTCTTTTCCTTAGACAATATAGATAACTTTAGGGTTAAATTTTATTATTCTGAGCTAGCAGTTTTATCAAGATCAGCTTGCTAATACACATCACCTCTTAGATAGGATGATGAATTCATACAAGCTTTATTGAAGTTATTCTTCTTTTGCATGGGTGTAATTGATGGCAGACCTGGCTGAGTGTCTTGGAAAGAGAGAATGTAAAAACATAAAATGAAGAAGCATGTACTCTGCCAACAGGGTTCCTCATATAAATAAGTTTATGCTAATGTTATGTCTCATCATTTATCATAATGTCAGGACAAATCCTTTCGTGCCTACATCGGATTTAAATAAAATTAGTAAGAACTTTTGTATAACTTCTGCAGTAACAGTGAAGGGAACAAATGAATGTAATGTGCATCATTATTTTCCTGTGATTGCTGAGACACTTAGTTGTTGGTCTTTTGTTTGCATTTGGCATATAATTCTCTTCTCTAATATTTTTCTGTGCCATTCCCCTGGTGTTTTGCATCAGACAAATCTGCATCTTCAGGTAAGTGCTGTTTTCAGCAGTGCAATTAGGATATTTCAGTGGGCAAGCAGGACCATCTCCTGGTCTCCTGGTAGGTTGGGCTGTGCCAGTGCTGGAGGTTGTAAAGCACTGAGACTGCTTGGAGCAGGGACTGCAGTCACTGTATAGGCAGCCATTCAAAACACTGTGATGGTGCCTGTTTGTTCTTTGTGTTATGAAAGTAGATTCTGACAAAATTTAGCTTGTTCAGGATGTGTTCTGTATCTACACACGGATGAATGAGGGAGGTTAGAAGAGAAGAAAAACCCTTCAAAGAGAAAAACTAAGGTCTGGGTGCAATAAAGGGGTGTTTTGTGCTCCTGTACTTGTTAACAACCCTTGCTTGACTTTTAGATCCAATTCAGTCTTGTAGTGCTTCCTTAGAAACTTTTAGGGGTAGCAGTAAGATTCTTGGCACTTTTGAAAATCAGGAGCATAAATAAAGTTTGTCTAGATTAGAGTAGCCAGCTATGAACAATCTAACAATCTCTACTGTGTCATAATATTCTGAAGTATTATTCTAAAGCTTGGGAAGAGCTATGGATGTCATCTGACTGGACTTCTGTAAGAGGTTTGGCACAGTCCCCCACAGTATCTTTTTCTCTAAACTGGAGAGATATGGATTTAGTGGATGACATTTTTTCATCTTTTAGTACTTAAAGAGGGATTACAAGAATGATGGGGACAGACTTTTCAATAGGGCCTGTAGCAACAGGGCAAGGAAAATTCTGAACTATGAGGATGGTGAAACACTAGGACAGGTTGCCCAGAGAGGTGGTGGATGCCCCACCCCTGTGAACACTCAAGGTCAGCTCGGCTGGGCCTCTGAGCAACTTGATCTAGTTGAAGATGTCCTTGCCCATTGCATAGGGCTTGGACTAGAACAGCTTTAAAGGTCCCTTCCAACTCAGACTATTCTATGATTCAATGATTATGAATTCTGAATCTGTCTCACTACATCAAAATGCATCTTTAGAGAGATTTGTTTTTAAACCCTCTTGTGTTCTGCCTCTTCACTTGGCTGCTCTGTTACTGTCTGTCCTAAACTGACTCTGTGAATTATGTAATTGTTCCTTTTCACTGAATATTAAACATGAGAAACCCTATTCTACTATTTTTTAGAAGTCTGCCAGGTTCTCATGCACCTTTGTAACCACATCACCAGTGAAACTGCCAGAAGACCATGATGTGTGAAGACCTGGATGAACTGCATCTTTTGCCATTTATTCTGCTATTAAAACAAAATCTTTTACTTTCCTGACATTACCAGGTTTGGAAGTTCACAAGAACCTCAGTTTATATGTTATTTGCTCTGATGAGGCAGTGGTGAACCCACCTCTTTAATGTGACTTCTCTGGGCTGAAAGAATTCAGCCTTGACTACTTCATTTCTGTTGCTTTCTTTGTGCTGGCCTGAGCTTTTGTGCTTTATATCGCAGTTGTGCAGAGTAATTAACGATTTGAAAAAGAAGTTGAGAGATTTGGATAT
The DNA here is from genome assembly GCA_035583235.1 of Hafferia zeledoni. Classification (NCBI taxonomy): domain Eukaryota; kingdom Metazoa; phylum Chordata; class Aves; order Passeriformes; family Thamnophilidae; genus Hafferia; species Hafferia zeledoni. The sequence continues at coordinate 5,061,973 of JAWWEV010000167.1, read as the reverse complement.
TCCATTGGCTTGAGCTCATCTCCCAGCTTGGAGAATACTGGACCTTATACAGATAATGTGATGGGATCAAGTGCATGAGCTTAAGACAGAGGGGCAGGAGGTGGGATCTTACTTCTAGAAAGTGTGTTATTGTGGCAGGAAAAATATGGTATTTGGGCAAAGAAAGATGTTGGGAAGAAATATGTGAAACTGCCAAGTGTACTGAATATCAGTGCTTATGTCACCAACAGTTTCTGGACAGAGAGCATGCAAACCATGCTTGGATTTTGAGGAATATGCAAGAGCTCTAAATCTGGATAGACGGACTTAACTTTGAGAGAGTGAGAGTTGCTTATTGAAGATAAAATGGATATTGCAGGAGGACTGAAAACTTCACTGAAACTTTCAGCTTATTAAAGTCTAAGACATTAATTTCATTTTTGAATCAATAAATTTATCTCCAAGAAAATTCTTCCCTTATGATTTATGGATGTGATACTAAAGTGAAAGCACTCATGCTGTCTGCAGACCATACTGAGGGGAGAGATCAGAGTCACCAAGCTCCTTGTTTTATTAAATGTGTGGTGTTTGAAGGGAAGGGGCACAGATTATAATTATTTTAATTTTTATGGATTACTAAGTATTTTTTTCCTGTTGCACAACAAGCAATTCAAAACCAGTCAGTCCTCCTGCACTGCAGTTCATGTTCACCATTGCTTAACACACCCAGAACTGCTGGCAGTGACCACCCTGACAAATGCCACTTTTCATGTCCTTTGTCAAATTGCAGCTCATACATGGATTAAAGCACACTTAATCCTTAAACATCTGCAGAACTTCCTTGTAAAACTTTTAGAAACTATCTTTGGCCCACAAATGCAAATGGCGGCATGAAGACAGAGAGGTGTTTTCAAAGCTGTAGGTATCTTAATTCTTATTGTTGTCATGGAATCTGGCATAATCCCGTGAGGAATAATGTGCTTGTCATGCCAGAGAATACAATGAATGTTTTGTTTACCCTTTCCCTATTCTGATTCTCAGATAAGAGCAATGCCAGCTCCAGGTGTGATGGAGGCTTTGTGACATTTCTCAGACATGAAGTTGAGACTGCTGACTCTCACCTGGCTTTCAGATTGCTTTCTGCAGCTCTGTCTTACCTGTTTTCACTGATTGTATCTGACTGCTACCGAAATCATTTTTATGTTGCAACACATACTCTAAACTACAAATTGTACAGCTCTGGATGATGAATTCCTTCATTCCTTGCCTTCATCTAGCCCATGACAGTTACTATGTGACTAAGCAGCTCTGGGAAGTGACTGGACATTTTTGAATGGTGTACTTTCTGTTGAATAGGATGATTTTTACCACACACCTTTCATACTATGAACTTGTAACTGTATATGGTTTGATGAATAACTCCACAAGTCAAAATAAAGAGACAAAATGAAGAGAAGCAAAATAACTTGCCTATTCTAGTCACGGGAGTGGTAATTCTTTCAAGAGGTGCAGAGATAGGATTTTGTTTTAAAGCTGAATTGCTGTTGGATACAAGTCAGTACTGTTTGTGGAATGTCTTTGTAGAGATGCTATACCTGTAACAGTCCTCCCTCTGCAGAAAGTGCCTGTGATTTCAGAAATTAGGGTCCAAATGAAAATGCAAATGTGCAGAAGGTTAAAATGTATTTGCTCTGCTCTTAAGGAACCATTTCTGGGATGGGATAGTCTTTTTTCCCAGCCCCTCTCCCTGCCCCCCACTGCCCTATTTTTTCCCTTTTCCCTTTTTTTTTTTTTTTTTAAATATTAGCCAATTAACTTGAACTACTCCTTCTACATACATGCTGAAATGTGGTTGGCACCCTGTAAGGTGAAGCTGAAGTACTAGTGAATATGTTTTTTGTCTGGTATTTATCTGAACTTTGTAAGCAGGCACTGGTTGTTTAACACCCTATTATTCCCCAGCTTCTGGATGCTACCCCACATCCTTTCCTCCCTCTCTGAACCATTATCTGTAACAGCTTGGCATGAACCAGGCATCATGAAACTCATTACAATCCCTTTTCCCTATTGGAATTTCTCTGGGGCATGATGGAAATAAATGAATAGAGTTGTATGGGAGAATCTTGTGCTACAGTGTTAATGCTGTTATGTTATTGTCTGAATAAATAGGATACTTTAGCTGCCTGCTAATAATCTGGCAGCTGCCTGTTAATAACCTTTCATAAAATTAAAACATTTTAGAAATTCTCTGCTCTAGTAGCAGACTAGTCTGTAATAGACAGGGAGTTTTTAAAATGATGGTGATGCGTTGTTGTTCATTAACAGAAATTAACATAATATTCAGTTAGAAATTGTTTTTATTAGATACTGGGATAAGAGATTTACATACATTAGGAACCAGGGAACATTTCGGAAGATGAGAAACAGGAAGAAGGGGTGGAAACCTTGGTTAGAAAAAAGCCAGGCTGCTGGCCCTGAAAACATAAAAAAGTGCTGTAAACTGTGAGGAAGCTGACAGATGTAGAGGAGCACAGATGTCAGATGGCTGTGATCCCCCAAAATGCCCCTGGCTAATGCTCAGTGCACATATGAAAAGGCTGCAAAGAAAGAAGCACAAGTGCAGGGAGTAGGGAGAGCAAATCAGGCTCCTTCCTATGTCTGTTGACAACGTGCCCAATACAGTTGGCAACAGACCAAGGGCAAAACCTGCCAGTTGTAGAAGCCTGGAAAATGAGATGGGAGAACTGGGCTGCTTGGTTTCATATGATGAGCCTGACAGAGAGGCAGCTCAGAGACCTCGCAGAAAGAGAGCAGTCGGTGGCTGGGATGTTCCCAGCCTATCAGCTTCACAAAATTGACAGAATAGAATGTGCATGCAGAAGGCTGGCATTGTTTCTGGAGTCTGAAATGAAGTCTAATGAAATGGAACTATTGTTGAAAAAGAAAAAAACAGTATTAAATCCCTGTGGTTGGAAGTACCACACTGTCATAATAAAATTGTAACGTTAGCATTGTATAATTATCCCCACCCTCAGGCAGTATACAGATAAAGGATGGAGTTTAAAGAACTTGCAAATTCAAGACAGTTGGGATGTTTCAGCTACCAACAGAATTAATGCCTCATGATCTATGACAGGATATAGAAATACATTTTTTTGAGCTGCTTTCCAGAACAACTAGTCTACAGTTCCAGGAAAGATCTGTTCCTGCTTTGGTCCTGAGTGGTGCACAGGACCAGCTCAAGAAGTATGTGGGAGAGCTGATCTGTAATAGCAGTTGCAATATGATTAGGTTGAACACTGCAGCAGGAGAGACTAAACAAAACAAATCGAGAACACAAGCGTTCAATTTAAAGAAAGGGAACTGCATACCAATAAGGCAAGTGGTTAAAAGGAAGTGAAAGCATTAAGAGAGGAGCAGGCTAAAAAAACAAGACTAGAAGTAGCCTGGACACTTTTCAGAAATACTGTTTTAGCAATCAAGACAAATTCTGCTGAAACTTGAAAAGAAATCAGAATGGTCAAACAAAAGCCATACAGGACTAAATTGAAAATTAAGGTGATTTTCATGTTGAAAGGACTGGTATTTGCAGTGGATATTTTGTCCTCCAGAATAGAACAGAAAAGTCTGTCTGGCAGAACAAATGTAATCAGGAAACAAGGAAGGTTAAGAGAGAGTTTGAGGAGGATCTTGCATAGGATGGGGGGGAAAGAAAAAGTAATTTTAATATAAGGAAAGCAGGAATATTGCAGAAGTCTGTCTTGACCACAGAAATGGCTGTAGAAATGATACTGGCAAGGACAGACCGTGAGGCTGAGTGCCCTCCAAAGGATGATAAACTTGAAAAGAAGATTAAGATTGCTGAACATGTAAAGAAACTGCTGAGAAAAAAATATCTCCACCAGAACTGGTAAAACATGAGAAATAAGAGAAATCTGAGTTGGCCCGAGGTGCCTGTGGTCACTATGCCGGGTACTCACACTTGCTATGCAGTCCAGCCCATGATGACGTCTGTCAGTCTTGTTTTCATTACTCTGAAGGAAGACAAAAATCTGTATTTTCAGGAGTCCCTAGGGAAGCAAATTACAATATTTCAAATAATGTCAAATTAGAAGGGAATAAATAGCAGGACCCTTCTAATGACATAGAGTGTGTGTGTGTGGGGGGGGTTGGTGAGGATGGACTGGGTGGTCAGAGACACAGCAAAGGAATTTTAGTGGATGTCACCCATACATAGGAAGCAGCAGAGCAGTTGGAAGGGTGGACGGAGATAGAACCATGCGTATATGAAATATCTGTGGCATATGCAGGTGCAAGGAATATGTGTAATATATGAAGGAATGCAATTCCTTAGGTGGGTATTTTCTGCGGGGGCTGTTGTGACTGTCCTTCCAACGCAGAGTTTACCTCCTTGGCTATGAGGGGCACACCCATGCCTGCTTCCTTCCCAGCTGTTTTACTCTAGATCTTTCTCCGTTGCTATGGCATGCATATGGAAACACAGATGAGGGGCAAAAGGGATGGTGAACATACAGCAGAGATTGAAGGTGGCTTCAAATGTATGAACAATAAGAAATCTGTCTTCTTGTATCTTGCGTTTTGCCTGCTTTGGACTTAGAAATACCTTTTCTCAACACTCTTTAAGAGAGAACATTTTTTACATTTCTAACTGCAGAGGCTGCTGTGGTAACTAAATATACAACGAGGTCATAAGGTCTAAACGGAGCTCAGAATCTCAGTAAAGAAGATAAATTTAAAGGAAGCATAATTGTGCAGTGTTTGGACAAATAAACCAAATATTACACTGCAGTTATTAGGGAATCATCAAAGCTAGCATCTCTGGCATTCTAAAATGGGCTCTTCAAATAGCACAGCTGTTCCTCAGGGGAGGGTTAGAGAATTCATTTGTTACTCAGACCACAGACCCATCAAGGAAGCATGTATGTTTTTCAATTGGCTGAATTACTATTCTTATCTAAACGGATCTATTGATCATTAATGATCTGGAAACCCTTAAGGCATGGCAGGCGACTGAGAGAAATCCAATAAGCTCTCTACCATTGCTGAATGCCAAGAAGTGAAAATACTCCTGTTGTGTCCTTATAGCACATCTGTGAAACACTGCATGAATTAATAAACAGGATTGTCTGGATGCTCAGGCTGACCTTCAGTTCTCTTAGCATAGACAGAGTACAGCCTTTTGTTCAAACAGTACCTATTTTCAAGCAATACACTATAAATTAAAATCATATTTATTAAGATAATGGAGTGTATAACACCTACATACTAAATTTTATTTAGGGCCTTAGAGATGTCTTTTACATGAACACAGCATTCCCAGTGCTACTTTTTAAATTATTATTTAAAGCAAACTCCATCATTTTTTACAAATGACTGTGTTCATTTATGTGAAATAAAGACATTTGCCAATGAAGACATGGTTGAATGTCTTAGTTATTTTCCATGTCTTACCAAGTTAAAAATCCTGGTATGTGACCCCTTCTTTGTGACAGTGAATGGGATAAGAAAAACCTAATTTGATTCTTCCATCAGCTGTCACTAAAGATCGTAATTTTCTATTGGCTTTCAGACATTAAAACATCTTTGTTTATTTAGAAGTTCCTGTTTTAAGAAACTGCACGAATAACAGGGCTTCCTAAATTTACTGGTAGAACTGTCTGGGGTTATAGCACAGGTTGTAGTATCAAGAGGGATTATTGGTCAGGCGTATCTGGAGCTACTCACTTGAGGCCTGATTCAGACAAAGAGTCTTACCTACTGTCTAGTGTCTATCCAGTAATTTTTAATGTGTTTTAGACCAATAAAACAGTCTAGTTCTAGATTTTCTCTTCTGGAAAGTCTCACCACTTCCACCAAGAAATGCTTGTGCATTAAACCATTTCAATCAAAGCATGCCAATTTTGATCTCTTCCTTAAATAATGTCCTTTTTTTCTGGAAGATTTTTGTCAGTGTCAACAGCATCAAAGTTGATGCACAGTTCTAGAGTTCAAGGGATAAATTTTTCTGCAGATTTCATGCTCCTTATAATACCCAGCCCTGGGGCCAAGAGCCCGTCAGCCCTGTCTGTATCAGTGCAGCCCAGAAGATGTCCCTCAGCCTCGCCTGGCACTGCAGGCAGGACAGCATGTCAGCTCTGATTAGCTGTGCTGGGAGCAGAGTGGCGCATGGGCATGGTGCTGATCTAACCTGCTTTTGGTGCCCAAGTTCTCTGTCCTCTGGTGTGGGCAGCATGAGCTGTGTGTGCCGTGGAGGCACCGGAATGGTCTAATTAACTCTCTCCATTGCATAGTACAGATGTGCCCTCCCTGCTTGGAGTCGTTTGTATGTGAGAGGGAGGGAGGGAGATTCATACCCACTAAAGTCCAGTATTGCTCCTTGAAAGCAGGAATGCAATAGTGTGTGCTGAATACAGTACTGGCTTTTGCCCAGTGAGCAAGTAAGACCAAATAGTGGATAGCAGTTCAATTAGCAAGAAATCTGTCTTAATTCTGAATGAGGCATGGCTCATGTAGAAGTAGCACATGTGCATGTAGTAAAAATGTATATCATAATGAATATGTACACTTTTAATTCTGTTTTTTTCTAATTAATTGATTCTTAGCAATACTTTTCATACCCTTATAAATTATTCTTATAAATAACATATAAACATATTTAAGAAATCTTAGCTTAATGATAGTGTTTTTCATAATGTTTCAACTTTTTTTTTTCATTTTTGAATAGTAATTTGAATGTTTTTTCTTGTACTCAGGTGCATATTTGTTTATAATATATGGAGTAACAACTCAAATAAAGGTTCCAATGTAGAGTCTTTCCATGAAGCTATGTTTGACTTGGGGTGGTTATTCTTTTGTCTGACATAAACAATGCTCTTCAGGATTGTATGTCCCAAATAAACTTGCCCCAGATACCTTTTAGACAACAGATTATAAAGAAGGCCTGATCCTGTGACTACAAATCAACTGTGGTTTATTAAGCTAACCTACTATTAAGTATAATAGAAGAGTTTAAAAATTTGCCAGGAATGAAACAATACAGAGAAAGGGAACAGGTAATATGGCACAAGGAGAAAGAAATAAGGCCTGATGCCAAGGTGGATATGACAATTATTTACTGGAGAGAGGAAACATGTTCTGCACTGTAACTTGGAGTCTTGGAGGAGGAAACAATGATCGAGTGGAGGAGAAAGTGGAGGAAAGAATATCCTGATCTGACAGCATCAGCAAGCAACACAAGAACTGTCTCCCCACTTAAATGCAGTCGTTGTTAAAGAGTGTTGGTGTATCTTATCCTTCTGATAATTGTCACACAGTAAGTATGGTGATACCTTGCTCATTTTAGGTCCTCCAGGTAAGCCAGGTCAGCGATTTGCCTTTGCTGTGAGAACTCCTTTGCACTCTCCAAGAGCCAGCTGGTGACTGGACCAAAAATGTTCCCTCAGTTGGTTGTTCTGGCTGGTGATTGTTCCCTTCTTCAGCTGGCCAAGTTGGTGGGTGGCTGTGCTAACCACCTAACATGCAACACAAGTCTAAAGAGACTTTTGTTTTATTTTGGACAATAAAAACCTTTCTTTTTTCTTAATGAAGATTACTAGTTAATTAATCTACATCCACTGTTGTATTTTAATAGAAGTGTGTAATACTCATAGATTTCTGCTTCTTGAAAAAAACCAAGAATTTTCTTTCTTTATGATTTCCTGATAAACTAATAATGAGTACTTTGCTACCTCTTTGATGTTGCTGGAATCAGATTCTGTGTGTGGTTTTTGCTCAACCTCTGTATTTCTCGTCAATTCATAGTGTTTTGTTTGATTCTGATATAATAAAAATGTTTTGCCTTTTAGTCCTCCAGTAAGTCATTATTGTCCTAGGCCATCTTCTTTTTCCTGCTTGCATTAGGATAGACATGCTGCATTTTAAAAAATCTACACCTTTCTGCAAGTATGGCTTCCTATAGCATTACAATGCATTATTAATTCAGGACTTAGCAGCTTAAGATAAATCACACACTGGGTATTATAAGAATGCTTTGGGATTTAAGGATGTAAGGTGAGGCTGGCACCTCCTTAGGAGGAGTTAGGAAGCCAGAAGGGGTTTGTTACTAGAGATCTTCAAGGAATTTGCCTGGGGCCAAACATGTGATGCTTTCATTAATGCCCTCTGTGCAATAATGAAGACTTTGCTAATGAAACCTGCTGTTGGCATACAGCTGGGAAACGTTACTGTGCAAAAGAATTGCAGTATGATAAAGAGGAACTGAATAACCTTGAGGACAGGCAAGAGATAAAAGGAAGAAATTCAGCAGCTGAGAGAACAGGTTCATGCACTTAGAGAATGTTCATGAGAGTTTTCTCCTATGAGCTGCCATCTAACCCAGTCAAGGTCAGGATCCACTAAAGTTTCAGTCATTGTCCATGTGAAAAACTGATTGTAGCTTGAACATCATGGCACTTTTATCAAATCAAAGCTGATGTAAGTTTTACAAGTTATATATTTTCTTGACTTTCCTACTTGCACAGCCCTCCTGGAAGTACAAATGAGGTGGCCACACCAAATACACACTGAATAAGCACAAGCTTGTTTCACACACTTAGCAGAAGAAAAGAGGGACTTAAATCACTTATCCATCCAATTTGAAGACAGAATCTGAATCTCTCAGGAAAGTATATTAGCAAGTAGGATCAAGCATATTCTGCTTCAAGTTACCTGTATTATCCAGTTGAAATACTTTTACTACGTATAAAATAACGTAATAGTAATTGCAACAGGAACTCCACTTTGCCTTACAAACAACACATCCAGCTATCAAGCTGTGGGATAATTTTCACTGTCTGGCCCAAGGAGTGATCAAGCTTTTTGTTTCTTTGGTTTTGACGGGTAACTGCCTTTTTCAGTGTTAAACTGACTGGCAAATCCATTCCTCAGCAGACAGGTTTCTTGAAGAAAGGTTTGAGTGTTTGAAACTTCTAATTTTTTTTTCCCAACTGCATTAGGTCATCTAATAAAAGGTGCCATCTGCCTTGACAAACATTGCTTGCTATTTCCTAGGCATGATAAGTGCAGTTTCACAACTGGCTTCTGTGCTACTGCTAAAAGCTGAGTTCCCATTCCCCCTCACCTCCTGTAAGTTACTTCTACAATTCATATTGCATTTGGTGAAACTCAACCAAATGAAAACTTACTGCCCAGTCAATTGACAAATGTTGACACTAGAACCAGGGAGAGATGGAAATGTCTAGCAGGTAGAATGGTACTGCCCCTCAGGCCAGCACTGGCCTCATGGATGTGATGGACCTGTGCCCCATCCCCATGGATCCTTGTTCATTATTAATGTGTTGGAAATGCAGAGTACTGTGCTGTGTATGCTCCTGTTGAACTTGGACCACAGTCTTTGCACACCAGTTTTAATTTAGAAGGAAAGACTGATGAAAATGCCTTTGAGATGTCCATGTAACAGCAACTGTGGTAACTCATTATCACTGCTGACAATAAATACTCTACTGATCCAAAAGGATGGGACCCTGGGAACAAAATGTTTCTTAAAAGTGAAGTACTTTTCTGATTCTTTCTTAAATGTCTTCTGGCAGTGGTCCTACAGTGGCATCTCTCATTATTTGTCATGGCTGAAAGGTTGTTTCTGCTTCTCATGAGGTGTTTTGTGCTGTACAATAGGTCTCAGGTTTACTGCTGTTTGAAGTTCCCTCGTGGATTTTTTCCTTTCCAAAGAGTTTCAAAGCAATCCTTTTTTATTGATCTTTCACAATCACTAAAACATTGGAAGAGTATACAGACTGTGACAGAAAACAATAAAGTTAAGGCAATTCCCAGCTGAAGGTGATATGGCACCATATATCCATCACATAGATTTAGGCATTAGAGAGAAAATTAAGCAGCTTGTTGAAGTTCTGGCATTGTGCCTGGGCATTGGAAGGACACACAACACCTCCCATCATTAAATGAGGATTTAATGTTCAGGGTGCTTGAACGTTTCTCATTTTTCTAAAACAAACCTTCATTAGTGTGTTTGTTTAAGCAATACAAACTGTCCAAACTGCCCTGTCCCTGCTGCACAACAGTGGCCACGAGGCTTTGGGTGCAGCTGCCAGTCTGTTCTGATGGGTGCTTGGACATCATCTGCACGTGTGTGCTTTGCTTTGGTTTGCACAGAGAAAACATGATTACTGACTGGTGGAAAACAAAAATATGGTCACAAAACCAGGTGCAAAACTGTGTCTTGGTTTTAGTTCTTTAGTTGTTTTAGTTCTTTTAACTTTTTTCCAAGGAGTTTTATTTCTGCTTGGAGGACATCTTTATTCGAGTAGTAAGATTCTAGAAATCAGTGTTTGTTATGGAAATTATGACCTGACTTTAATTTCAGCCTTGATGACTGTCAGCTGAAAAAGCTCTGCATTAATAAATACTGACTATGACAAATCTGTTGCTACAGCAAAACACAAAAAAATAAAACAGACATAAAAATAATTATTTATAGAGTCTAGGGACAAGACCCTGGAAGTCAGAAGCAACATTAGCATGTTTACTGACACTGAGTCTATACAGGCAGACTGTGTTATCTCTACAGGACCATTTGTGGAGTGCTCACAGCTCTGACTTCAACTGCCCTCGAGAAAAAACCACTTTATTAAACAACTTTATTTTTTGATTTGCCTTCCCTTGCAGTCCGGTAAATGCCATGCTTCCTGTGTCCTTGGGGATAATGCAGCAAAGTGCACGCACCTGTGCCCGGGGAGCGCCGGCAGCTGCGCTAATTGAGCCCACCTGGCCAGAACCTTCTGGGCTGCCCCCGCCTGAGGAAGGGCAGGGCTCAGCTGCCTTTTGCTTTTGCTCCAAAAAGAAGCGTGGTCTTCAGAAAAAGATGGTCGTTGGAGGTGTTGCTTTGAGGGATGTTTCTGACCCACGAAGACACAGCCAGTTGTAGTGTTCGAGGAGAGGAGGCTGCGCCACCCGGAGAAGTAGCTGGTAGGTGACGAGGCGAAATTATGAGGGCGGCGAGATTTACCCTAAACCCTACAGTGAAAAGGGGGTGTTTTGCTTTTAAATTTTAATGCTGCTTTTGTGGCCAGGGCTTCTGTGTGTGTCGTGGGCGAGGGCCGGCAGGTGAGGGTTTCCCCAGCACAGCCGGGCTGGGGCCGCAAGGTGGAGCCGCCGGCCGCGCTCCCGCCGCTCCGCATCCAGCGCCTGCCTTGGATGATGCCCTTTTTTCCCTTGGAACTGTGAGTGAGCCGCTCTGGGAGCGACTGACAGCGCGAGTGCTTCGTCTCCTTAGAGCCATGAAAAGCCCTTGCTCGCAGCTTTAAAGCAAGGCTTTCATGTGCTGTCTGCCCTTTCATAAGGATACGATAATAGCTGCGTGCCCACCGTGGCTTCTGGAGTGTCCTGAATTTGTCCTGTGGTATTACATTGGGAAAAGTGTTTCCTAGAGGACAAAAGAACTTCTACCCTGTTTATTTTTAATACTTGAACGGGATTAAGAGAGTAGGAAGCTTGGTAGGGTAGCTGAGGTTCTTCCCCTCACTCCCCAAACAAGTTTGTTTTTCACAAGAAAGCAAAAAAGCTCTGGGTGGGCAGTTGGAATCAGTGGTTCAGCCTAAGCAGGAAGTCTGTGGGGAATTGGCTGAATTTAGCGATAAGGACACTAAACCTAAGGATTTCAGTCCTTCTGCTCTTCACTAATGTGGCTATGGCCTAGAAGGCAAAATAATATGCCTTAGTCTTCGAGAGGGCTCTTGCTCCCCAATGTAGGGACCCACAGCGGAGTAGCAATGAGGTTATGAAGTTATTACATCTGAAGTAAAACCTACTTCAGGGCTGGTAAAGGAAGATGTGAGAAATTCTTTCAAGCCTGTCAGGAGTTACTGGTTTAAAGTGAGAATAGCTTGAAACCAAAATTCTGCCATCATGACTGCCAGAGGAATACCTAAAACAGCCTTCAGATGCGAGGAAAATGTAAAAAACTGCAGCTGGCTAATAGTGTCCAGTCAATTTTTGAAAATAATCTGAGTTACTGTGTTCGAACCAAGTTTTCTGGCATCTCTAAAGAATCTTATTTCAACTCTAAACCCTTATTTTCAGAATTAACTCAACATTTCAAAACAAGCTGTTAGAATTTCAGTAGTGCTGCAATCGGCCATCTGCTATTTTTCTAATTCTAGCTTATGTTCAGATAAATTTGGCTCGTTTTCACAAAAGTATGTTCTAAGACTTGCATGTTCTGGCACTGCACGATCCTCTTGGGTTTATTCATGGATTGCGTGGGGATGGGGTCTCAGAAATGAAAAGGTTTCTGACGTCTGTTCTTAACCTTCACTTTTTCCAAATTTAAGAAACGGTTCTAAATAGCACATTTCATTATTCTGAAAGGGAAGAGAGAGGAGGATCAGTCATGGTCGTCTCTGCGGGATTCTGTGGAGGTTTTGGTGACTTGATTTCTAGAAAGTGTACTCTGCTATCATTAACATTTATACTGCTCTAAATAAGAGATATGCTTAGTGTTTTCTGTATTTCTGGTTTTTAGATGTTGGCTGTTACAAAAGCATGACCTTGATAACTGATGGGCAGATTTCCAAAATTTGAGTGCTTAGCAGGGTTAACATTCCAGAGGAGTAACAATATGGAGCACACCTTTATCCTGGTTAACCTAACAGTTGTCAAGGGTTGGGTCTTCTGTACGTTTCAGGTTACTGTAATAATTTCCTGTATTTCTGGGACATTCACTCGTACCATTTTTAAGTTTGTTTTCCTGTCACTGTATGAAATTAGATATAGGTTTATGTTCTGATAGTTGCACTGAAGTCTCATACAAAGAGCAGGGATGTTTGGACCCAAGTTCTTCTCTGGGGTGTTATACCCAGTCCTTGGGTATCTAGATCCAGGTGACTCCTGTCCCTGTTTTTTGGATTACCTACTCTTAGTGTAACTTGGGTCTGTCATAATATTGTCTACGCTTTACCAGAGAAATAACTTCATGAAATGCTGCATGAAGGACATGCTTTTATTCTTTTATGAGCAGAACACCTAATCCTGTTTCCAGTCACACAGTTAATATACTTTGGACTGCCTGGGAACTGAATCACAGCTGTAAGAGAGCCAGAGAAGGACCTGGGTTTTAACTGTTGTGCTATTAAACAAGAGGTACATTATATGTGAGTGCTATTAATAGTTAAAAAGCAACTTAAGAGTAAACTTCATTGTACAATGAAGCAAAACAAACATGTTTTCTTCCCACCCTCCATAAAACCAAAGTTGAACATCTGGAGACTTTTAAAATAAGTTGGTATTGGGAAGCTTCTGGAAGAAAAAATTAAATGTGGGGTAACTAATAGAATTTATTGAAACTTGGGAAATTATATTGCCTGTTTCCAAGCACGGTAAGGTGTAATACTCCATAAGAGAGCACTAAAATCACTTGAGTGTTGCGGGCTTTTGTGATAAATGTACATTATGAGTGCACTTGTTGTCTTGCTATAAACCCATAGCCGACTCTCTATCTGCAGAAACTGCATTTTTCACACTAGAAAGGTCAACCATTGGCTTTATTTGAAAGGTAGTACCTGAGTTTGGCCTGTGATTTATACCCACCCACTGGTTTGAGGGAGCTTGTTTTCCTCATGGCTAATATTCCAAGAAACTGTGTTACAGACCAGTTGTGTCTGCAGAGTTCCACTGAAGCTGAGCTTTTTACTGCTGTGGCTTCTGTTGCTGCTCATCACCACTTCCACAATCTCACCCTCTCCTGTGCAATGGCTCCAGTGCGTGGCTGACTCTGCAGTGAGCTGACTCTGAGACCTGGACTGTCTGCCAGAAATCCCCCTGAGCTCACACCTTGTTGGGTTAGACAGGTGCCAGTTCTAGAAAAAGGGCTGACATGTATAACCTGGGGTAGGCAACTCCTGCATTCAAACATGTGTATCTGCCCTAAGTGTTGCCCTCTGAACAAGGGATAATCAGACTGAAATGGAAGTCAGGTGACTGAGGTGGTTGATCAAGGATGCTTGCTGACTGTCCTGTAATACATACAGAGCCATTAGATGGTGCAAAGTTGGCAGAAAGAAACAGAACTAAGGAGCAAAGCTACCCTGTACGTATTCATTGGCTCATTTGTCAAGGTTTGGGTCTTCTCTACATTCCAGGTTACTTTAATAATTCTCTGTATTTCTGGGAGATTCAAGTTAGGGCTGTAGGACAGTGGAGCACCACTTTTGACTCAGATACTCTGCCTGCTGTAAATCTCTGGAGGCTGGAAGAGTATTTTTGAGAAAAAAACCTCCTCTGTTGTGTGCTCTCTGGGTTATTTGCTGTTGGCTGCTGCGGAGGACAAGTTCTAAGTCAAATACTTGTTCAGACCTGTGTTGTTCAGACACAGCATGTTAAACACTTAGTGGGCTCAGGAAAGGAGTCAGACTCCCAGGAGTTCTACTGCTCTGCTTACAGGCAGTCTCCTGTAGTAGGCTGGCTATGTGTGAGTGTAATGCAAAGGGCTCCTTTAGTGCCTTGCTGAGTTAACACCTGCTGGGTTTTAACCCTCTGAAGTGCTGAGTGTGCTCCATCTCAGGATAGGTAACCTCTGTGCTTCAGGCATCTAAAATAAAGTAGGTGGCTGTAGGTGCTGCAAGGAAACAAACCTTGGCTACAAGAAGGAAATGGATTCAGTCTGTGCTTTTTTCCCTTTGGTACTACATTCACCATTTTTTTTCAGGGTCATAAGTTACACGGTGCCTGTACTTTATATATGGATGTGCATATGGGCACATGGGTGACCTCTGTGGGTCACATAAAACTTAATTTTGAAGTGTGTGTTTCAATATTACTTAGTGCCCAAATGGAATGCTGCAAAAACTGAAAAATTTAAAAGAACAATGAAGAGCTGAAGATGAAATAAGAAGAACAGCTTTGTCAAATGCTGCTCAACTGTGTTCTTTGGCAAGGTGATTTCTGTAGATGCTGACCTTTCAGCAGCTATTTTGAAAGAAGGTAGCATTTTGGTTAGCAAATGAAAGGGGACCTTATACTTTGAGTCAGCAGAAGATTTTTCAGTGTCAGGCTACTGCACAGAGGAGCAAAGAATTCAGTGCTATTTATATTCATTTTCAATTATGAATTTTCAAGTACTTTGCATCATTTAAGTCCAAGTATTGACAGGTATTGAATATTTTCCACTACCAGTGAAGTCACAAGGATGTGAGGTCAATTCCAACATAATGAGATCTTGAGCTTGTAAGGTCAGCCCTCTCTTGACAATTTGGTAGAAGTTTTACTGAAACTCAATCAACTTCTTAGTCTTTTCCCATATTTTTTAAAAAATACTACTACCTAAGCGGAGAAAATCTGTACAGGTAATTATTAGGCAAAGAGGAATGGTTATTGAAGAGTGTTTTTTGTTAGTGTTGTCTTGAACACCAGTCTGGTGTGGATTAGCATAGTCATGTTGTGATTAATGGCCTTATCAAAACTCAGAAAAATTACAGAACTTACACAAAGGAATGCAATATCCGCTGCCACCACAGAACTTAATAACAAGGCAAAGCATGAAACAGTGTTTGATGCCATTAATAAAATCTATCATGGGATGTGGAAAAGTACTTGCAATTGCATCAGTCTTTGAGAAAGAGACAGATAAGACAGCTGTGGTGATAGGAAAGATAATACATTAAAGAAAAATTAACATATCTTTGGGGATCTCTTTAGCGGGAGATGAAGGGAAGCTTTTTTTCATTAAGGGAAACTGCAGTTGTCTGAAAGCACAGAGAACATCGTGGTCAGAAATCTTCCCTCATAAAGCAGGCATTCTTAAAATAGACCCCCTTTACAGGTGCCTGCGTGTTTTATGTAACCAGTGCTGTTTCTTCAAATGGCAGTTTCAGCTGCAGTTGTGTTTTTACCTTTGTGTCAGCTAATGACTCCTTACAAAGAATGCACCCACTGTTTTTGTCATATATTTCAGCTAATAATATCCTGTAACAATGAAAATGCAGTGAGTGTTCAGGTTCTTAATTTTAGCTAAGCCATACTGTAAAACTTTGTAAATCTTCAGAACTTGGAGTTATTATATTCTTGTCTAAATTGTTGTCTGGCTTTGCCTTTCATTGAGCACTGGAATCTGCAAGTTTCATGACCTGTTTTTTTTAATGTGTTGGCTTCATCCCCTTAAAAGATGGGGATGCTTTTATGATTACATGATTGCATATTCCTGTGAAATAGAAGACAACAGGCACATGGATCAAGTCTTTAGGCACATGTGTCAAACACTGCATCTAGGAGTAGCCTAAGACCCTCTCTGAAAGGAGGCTAATTTTAGTATCCTGCTGCTGCAATTCAGAGGAGCAGCTGAGGGAGCTGGGGTTGTTTAGCCTACAGAAAAGGAAGCTCAGGGGAGACCTTAACACCCTCTACAGGAGGATGTAGCCAGGGGGTCAGTCTTTCCTCTCAGATAACAAGTGACAGGATGAGAGGAAATGGCCTCAAATTGTGCCAGAGAAAGTTTAGACTGGATACTAGGAAAAATTGCTTCAGCAGAAGAGTTGTCAGGCATTGGAACAGGCTGCCCAGGGAAGTGGTGGAATCACCATCCCTGGAAGTGTTCTAAAAACCTGTGGATGTGCAGCTGGGGGCATGGTTTACTAGTGAACACAGCAGTGCTGGGTTAACAGTTGGACCTGATGATTTTTGAGATCATCTTCAACATTAACTATTCCATGGTGCTACACAAGCACTTCACAAATAAATTGTGCCAATACTTGAAGAGAAGGAATTCTATGCTGCCACTGGCATTAAATGGATATATTGGACACTGGGATAGAAGCACACATTTCAGTCCCTTGAAATCTGGCACAAAATAGAGAGGCACAGATTGCAGAAAAATGCAAAGTTGAGAGAAGGTCTACAGTCTTACAGAATCACAGAATATTCTGAGTTGGAAGGGACCCACAAGGATCAAGTCCAACTCTTAAGTGAATGGTCTGTATGGGGATTGAACTCTCAACCTTGGCATTATCAGCACCATGCTCTAACCAGCTGAGCAGCATTCAAGTTAACAGAGGATTTTAACCACCAGTACGAAGTGCTGGGGATGAACAAAATTCCAGGATTCCCGGTGATAGATTCCTGTTTTGCCCAAGTTCTTAGTAAACTGACCACCATCTGAGTTAGTGCCACTGACAACGAGTGGCCATGTCTTGAAGGAAGTCTCAGTCTCATAGTTTTGGGTATTGATGACATCATCTTGATCATGCTCAGAGGAGGAGCAGACGTCAATTTCAAGTTTTATTTCTGTCAGCAAATTGGAGATATTCTGTCCTTCATAACACTGTAAACTGGCACTTAAACATCTAGTTCTTAACTTATTAATGAGGAGATATTTTCATTGCTGAATGACTTAAAATAATTGAGAACTTACTGGGCACATGGCCAAAGCTCTGAGCTAGAAAAATCAAATCATTTATGGATTTTTCTGCTTATTCAGCCTACTTGAACCACCTACTGATGCAAGGCCTGTAGGTCACTGGTTTTCATAAAGCTGAATATGAGATTATTTCAAATGAATCTCATCAAGTTGGCTCGATAGTCACTTACCCCAGCTAAGCTCATCTTTCTACAGGACTTTCTCAGCCCTTATTTTTTCTGCTTTCCATTTTTGTCAATCTGAACCATCCAGTTGCAGAGGACTTTCAGAAGGATTATGCAATGAGTTGTACTTTGAACTAAGAAGCCTCTCAAGGACGTGGTAACAGTTAAGCATGTTCTGTCATGGTGTGGGTTACATCTGTTGCCTGTTTCTTGAAACATTTCTTCAGCTGTGACCTGTTCACTGGCTTCCGAGGTGCTTGCCAGAAAAACCTGACAGGTGCTTCTTGGGAGGCCAAGTCAAACCTAGATAGAACCTGAAGAATGCACACTAACTGCATGTGAAAGGGTTTGTGTCACTGCAGGTCTGAAGGAGGAACATCTGTGTGAGGAGAACTGTGATGTCTTGCCCCTGTGTTCCTCTGGAGGGGGGGATGACACTAAGGTGGCTTCAACTCTTAGGCTATTACCATTAGCACAAGAAGGAGCAGAGTATGAGAACTGTGTGCTGACCTGGAAAGGAAGGGCCTGGATGTTCTCATTTGATTTGCTTACTCTGCCAAAATGTGGGTTTAATGCCTTTTTTTACTGTGGCACCATTCTTGGGCACTGTTAAATATGGCACATATGCCTGTCAGCATAATTCTAGTGCATTCACTTTCAATTCTCCTGATTATTTTTCAGGAGGTTATTAAAAAACTTCTGAAAGGAAAACACACCTGCTAGGTGAAGACAGATTATTCAAGTGTCAGGAGAAAACCTCCTCCATATGCACTATAATAAAAGCAAAGAATCTTAAAATAGACTTCAATGACTTGCATAATAATTGAAACACAGTTTACTATGGAGACAGCATCAATGTAACCAAAGAAACTTCCTTGTCTGATGGCCCTGGATGAGAAAATGGTGTATCAAAGTGCTTCAATCACTGCTTGAAGACTATAATCTCTGTCAGTCAGATTGTGAACACGTTACACACCCTCTTTCTCACCATCTGCCCAACAATCAGTTGAACTTAATCTGAAATTGATGGAAAAGCACCCCTCAGTAACTTGAGAACATGACATTTATCACATTTAATATCTGCTGAAGAAAATGTCTGTTAATAAAAGGGTGCTGAATCTCGCTCTAAAATAATATTGGAGGAATTCTTTGGGTTTCTGTCTTCATTTTTATATGAAACTGTCAATGAAGTGCTATCATCTTGCTTGTCAATGTGTAATTGTCTTTTAATTATTGGCTTCTAAGTAGCATTTTTTTCACATTTACTGGTTTCAAAGGCAAAGATCTTTTCATAAGACTTTCCCAGACTGGAGGAAAGGAACTGCTTCACTGTCTTTGGATGTATCTTGGATGCATCCTGTGTTTAGGTGAACTTATCCTGTCCACCTTCAACTTATCCTATACAGAGGTGACCTTTGCTTAGGATCAGCACAATGAATTAAGTGCGTGTTGCCGGATTATGAATGAAGACGCATTCATAGACCTCAGCCACTGCCATATCATAATGTCAAAACCTAGATATTCCAGCTGATTAATTTGGATCATGAGGGAGCAGCTAGTGCTGATTTTCTAATTGTTGATTTTCTTTGGCTTTCTTGCAAAGAATGCAGCTTGCCTGTAAATTCCTTTGTGAAGCAGCAGCACAACATGGCAGAGATGGTTCTTGGGAGTGAAAGTCTTTGGGAAATCAGGGGCTTGTCCTGTTTCTTCCCTTTCTAGAGACTGGTGTGGAGACATCCTCTTAATCACAAAATGCAGGGGTATACATTGATTTGAACTCCAAATGGTAGCTGGGAATAACTGAAGGCATTGACATGAGAAGAGTGTTGATGGGGCAACATTTGAGTGCTGAATCCCAGTGTGCTGCGCTGTGGTTCCCCTGGCACTGAACAGCTGTGTAACAGCTCTGCCCATGGCACAGCATAACATGGTGACAGAGGCAGATGGGAACTGATACCACTCATCAGCCTCGAAGTGATGGGCACACCCTTCTGCTTTACAAGCCTGCTGTGTTACTTGTGCATAACTACATGGTTAATGCCATCCTGGGCTTAACTGAGTTTATAGTTTGATTTGGTGTTGGGGTTTTTAAAAATTTTATTTCAGAGGATGAATTCCAAATATTTTCTGGAAGGTAGTTTGGCAGCTTCAGAAATGAAAGCTAAGTCTTGATGGCTAGGATTAGGTCCCCTTAGATACATAACATATAAAATCAGATTCTACAAGGGAGAGAAGTCATGCTGTCCTGTCCCATTATTGTGTGCCAGGAAGGTATTTCAAAGACACTTTCTATTAAAATGTGCAGAAGAAAAGTCAATGTTGTTTTTTTTTTCTAAAATCTTAAGATGACAGCACTGAGCAGTTAAATCCTGAAATTATTTTGATGAGACCATGAACAAAAGTTCCACATGGTGAACAGTGTGTTTACCAGTCATTCACCAATACTAGTAGAGTATTGCTTATGCTGGATCCAGCTGCAAACATTGCTATCAGCTTCAAGCTCTTGGGAAACCCAGAACACAAGACTGTGAGGTGACCTTTTTACCTGGAAGGCACTCGGACTTTCTTGGTGAATGAGGTTTATTTTAGAGCATAACATTGAGGGCAGGCTTAGCTGCATTAAAGGCAATTGAGTCTACTTGGAAAACATCAATACATATCATATGTCTTTGAGCTCTATATACAGCTTTCTTTTAAAAAGTATTGTTAAATGACATTCTTGCCAAGTGTTTAGAACTTTGACTCAAGCTTCATCAGCTTGTCAGTATTTAAGTGAACTTTGTGGCTAGCTTTGGTTTGTTCTGTTTTTGTCTAAAACTACATATGCAACAGTGAAAGGACAACATCTGCAAAGTTAATAAAAATCCTGAAAGAAAGGGTGGCTTTCAGCAGCTCATGTTAAAATATGGCAAGTTTAGCTGTTAACCCTTGGTATCTGAAAATATTTACTTTGTTGTAGTCTGAAAACATAAAGCAACTTTTCTCTATGAGATCTGGGACAGGACCAACACTCAGCACTGGGTCAGCTCTGGCTGCAGAGCACTGGAGGAATCAAAATGTGTGGGAATGCCTGTGCTGGGGGTCTGTGAGGAGCACATGTATGTTACCTGGAGCTACTGAAGGGTTCTCTTGCACAATGAGAAATTTTCTCTTGGAGAAAAGTCCCTTTGCAATTTTTGCTTGTGTTATTGCAGGTCATCTCTGTATCGTGGTGACTTCACAATATGGAAAAAAAGACAGTCTAATTTTTTTTTCTTTTCTGTGAACCTGAGATCCTTATTAGTATTCTTCTAAGTTGTTTTGCCTGTGATGCCTGTCAAAAATGAACTGTAGAGGGAAGGAGGGGAGTAGTTTTAAAATCAATATTAAGAGCAATCTGTCTTGAGTGGAATCTAATCTGAGTGACATGTTCATCTTCCTATTTCTTTTAAATAAGAAGGGTAAAGGTTCTGTTGCAAGTAAAGAAAACTAAGTTGAGCTGTGTGCTCTATTAGCTTGAGTTAGTCCTTACTGTGTGCATAAAACTAGTTCAAGGAATGAAGAGCTGGGTGCTCTGTATCCTTTGGGCCTGTTCTGCAGTGTACTTAGGTGCTCTAAACACAAGTATTCCTTATAGCAAATAGAAGTATAAATAAGTGCATTGTTGCCTGAATGTGTAGAATACCAAATGCAACAACAGACAGGAGAAACTCCTCTTAATTTACTAAGTAAATGTAGTGTTAAAGGTTTACAGTTTTGTAAATTCTTATTTTGTTTATAATTTGAGGGAGCGTAATAGCCTCAGAAGGTGTGCACTAGTGTCACAAAAGGAGAATAGTACCTGAAAAGGTGAGACAGTCACAGTTTCAATCTATGATGTTAAAGGCTTGGTCTGAAAGGCATTTCATTAAAACAGGCTCTTGGAGTTTCTGAGCAATCTCAGGTGTAACAATGGTGCAGTTCTAGAACTGTTGAACAACCTGATTAATCTGAAGTAAGGAAACTTTCTATTTCTGGCTGCAAGCAGGAGAGAAAACTGGCAATGTTTGCAGCCAGTGTAGGTGGATTTCATGTTTACATGTGGTTGGAGGAAACTGCCCTCTGGGAAAGATAGTGCTAAAAGATGAAGAATTTTCTTGTAACCAGAGAAGTACAAGCATGTACTCTTAAATTCCAGGGTAGTACTCTTGCAGCTTAATGATTTCAGAATCCCCTTCATACTTGAGCTGTCAGCTAACAATGTCTGATTTTTTTTTTTTAATAGAGGCAATAAAATTTACTGTTCATTATGTTTCTTTATGAATGAACTCTGCCTCACTTGGAGAAAAATGTGTATATGTACACCCTCTAATTCACGGTTTTGCCAAACCTTCCATGTTCCAGGCCCCTCAGCTTCGTTTATGAAATTGCTGCTCTGAATGCAGATTCACTGTGTTAGCCTGTTGGAAAGAAAGCAGCCTAGTGAAATGCTCAGCAAAGCCCAGCAGCAGTGATGCATGAATTAGTGGTGTTAAGCCCTCTTTAGCCTCCATCTGTATTCTCTTTCAGCTCTGAGAGATATTTATCTAGGAAGAAGGAAAAAAAAAAAGCTTTTGGCAATGGCATCTAGCAAGATTTCAGTAGGGGTTCTAGATTTCTCCTGCCAGTGACACAAGTTGGAAGGTGGCATTCATAGCAACTTCAGTGGTTCTCACATTTCATGAATGAAAATAGAGAGATCAATGTAGTTACAGAATTTGAGAGGTTTTTCCTGTTTTTCACATTATTTGTTTTCCTTTGGTATAGTATTTGATATAGCTAGGTATTATCTGATTTAACTGCCTAACTGGAACTCATTCAAACTTCTAAAACATTGGGGGAATTCATAATGGTGGTGGTGGAGAAAGTGGACAAAGGGAACAAGAGAGGGCTCGATCAAGGACTTTAAGGGAAATCTTCTTGAAGGGAAAGTGAAAACAGAAACTCTAAGAACTTTTTTTTTCCCCCAAGTCTAAAACTTTAGATAAGATTCTAGGTGTCAGAACTCTCTGCTCTATAATTACCTAATATTTAACAATAATACTGTACCATATATTCATCTTGTTTGGAGTGTCATTACTATAATAAGGGAATTGCAGTCAGATTTATTTATGTAATAGGAAATAGTCAAGCTCATGATTTCTTATATACATGAGGCTATAAAGGCTTCTAGAACAGGTGCTGGAAATCTTCATTGTTAACATTAGAACTAAAAAAAAAAAAAAAATTATATATATATATATATATTTTTATATATATATATATATAAAAATTGCCCTCCCTTCCCCAGAGATGTGCCCTGTTTGGTCACACAGTGTTTCTGTGGAAGTGGTGGCTGAGGCTGGCTCAGGAGCTGGGACCACTCATCCCTGTTCTTCACAGCTGCTCTCCAAGCAGAGAGCAGAGCATGTCAGGATACTGGGGGGTATAGTTGGTCTGAAATATTTCTAGGATCTCTGCAATTTGGGATGTTTCAGCTGGTGTTCCTTCCACCCCTCCATGAAAGGTTGCAGAGGGGGAACATCTCCCCTGGCTTAAGTATGATCCATTCGGATTAATGCAGCTGTGTCAGCCTTAAAAGTTGGTGCTTAAGGGTTTTACCCTCTCTCTGCTGTTCTACAATTTTTTTCAAACTATCCACCTAGTGGCATTGATGGGCAATATTAAATAACACATGAAAGGTTGTATTCATGGCAATCTGATGGATGAGCCAAGAGCAATAACAGTTGAGTTACTCGGGTTTTTCCAGTGTGCCATAGTTACTGCCATAAAATAGTGTGCTCTCTCCCTCCCCCTCAAAGAAACAAACCTCTGCCCTTCTCTGCCCCCACCCAAAACAGTCAAAGGCAAAATTCTCCTGGCTCTGTTCAAACAGTTATGCTTACTGGAGGATTCAAGCAAATCCTAAGCAAACTTCAGGGCTTTCTTGCTGTGAGTATTCCAGTCTGCATTGAATCTTGGCATAACATGCCCCTTCATGGTCCATAAAATGATATTTTCTTTCCTCTGGTCTTGATGTCCCCTCTCTCTCACTAAATGTTGTAGTTGATGCTTCTTAGTTGCTCTCCTGTTTATTGAAAAAATAAATAGGATTTAAATAAAAAAATGTTTTCCTTCCTTTCTTTAGTGATTCCTAGTCTTGCTCTAGGAATTGCTGATCTCTTCCCATGAGCACTCTATACCTCTATAAATATACTGGGTGTTTTTGCTGTTGCCTGGAGACCTCAGTAAACTCTTCCTCTGTTGTAGGGAACATCTCTTTTCCTCAGCACTTCCTGATAGCCCTGTTTAAGAAGGGGTTTGTGCATTTTCCTACTGTACCATCAAACCTTCAGTGTTTCCTAAATTCTTGTCTCAAACCTAAAGAAGCTTTGCCCTGTTTTTTCCTTTTTCTCACCTTATGGAGGAACATCTACTGTCTCAGGTGCCCCTTTCTGTGGATTGTGAGTGGCTTATTGCTACAAGACAATGCATAATTCAGCTCCTTGTCCAATAAAAAAAGCAAGGAAATGAAAGATTTCTTCAATTTTTGTCACATCCTCCAAGAGTGCAAGAACTTTTTATTCTGTGTGATATGAAAGATACTCTATTTTTGGTTCATGAATCATGACGTGGATATATTCATAGATATGAATCATGAGACATTTTGTCTCTTGATTTAGGGTATCTATTAAAGATGGCTTAAAGGTTGAAAGTAAGTATTTGTTATTTTATAAAAGTTTGGGGGTTGAGTTACAGGAAAAGAGTGGGATTTTTTTCCCCTTTCTTGTACTGTTATTTTGATTTTGTTTTTAAAAGCATGATAGACAGTTTCCAAAAGTCTTGCTAATATCCTATAGGGTTGTTTTTATTTCACTGTAACAATTTCAAGCAGTTTAGGAGTAATACAGCATTAAAAGTACCACTTAATTGGAAAAAACTGTAAATTAGTAAGGTAATCAAATAATGCATTGATTTTTTTTTTTTTT
This sequence comes from Hafferia zeledoni, assembly GCA_035583235.1. Taxonomy (NCBI): domain Eukaryota; kingdom Metazoa; phylum Chordata; class Aves; order Passeriformes; family Thamnophilidae; genus Hafferia; species Hafferia zeledoni. The sequence continues at coordinate 5,037,425 of JAWWEV010000167.1, read as the reverse complement.
TTCTTTAAATCAAAATGCCTTCACAAACAAAATTGAATGTTTTCTCTGGAAAATCTTGCTGGGAGTGTGGAGAAGGGGAACACACCTAGTCTTTAATCAAAGGCTTTAAAGTCAGATTATGACTAATGCTTTTGATCTTGGTTGAAAAGGAAGAAATTATTTGTCAATGAGTTATTAATCTTATTTGTGCTGATATTGCCTAAAGGTAATGGGTTTTAAGGAAATAACGGAGTTATTTTAATTGTATTTGGGTCTCTGTTTCTTAAAAAAAAAAACTTTGTATAAATTAGTATCTTCGTTATGGTACATATGAATTAGTTTGAAATATTTTCTGCTCCCTATTGTACAAAGTAGTAACATTCTCTTGCCTTTGATCAACAAAGTGATGTTTTGTCTCACTGTGACAGTGCTAGTGATAAAACTGGGGTCTCTTAGCCAAAATGTAAACTATTTCACTGCACATACCAGAGGAGGAAGAGGATTCTTTCTTTCTTGCTGCTGGATTGATCTATGGTGCTTCATTTAAACAAAAGGAAAATAATGAAGCAGTGTTGGCACTGGAAAGAGATTCCTGTGCTCTTTTAGCAGACACAGTGAAGTGGAAAACACACTTTAATGAAGCAAACTTGTGGCACTTCTACTTCTCCTTTTGTGTTTGTCACAGCCATTATGTTGTTACATTGAAGGAAAAAACAACAACAACCAATCAACAAAACACAAGGAAAGTTATTTGCCATAACTCTTAATAACAAAAAAATTAAAAAAAGAAAGACAAAAAAATTATAAAAGTGAGTCTGGGAGAACAGACTTACTTCTCCCAAAAATTTTCTGAGGACTTTGGCATTTATATTGCAGGAGAGGATTTAAGGACATTTAACCTCTCTGTTCAGGCCTTGTAAAAAGGACCTTGCAATTGAGCTTTCAAAATGGTAGATGATATCAGTTTGACTTTTCTGGAAAATGCAGCAAATCTGAGTTGCTAGCACTGTAGAAGGAGCATTGCCTATTTCACAAGTTCTCTTGGCCGCAAATTGGCCTCAAAACATGTTCCCAAACAGTTGTCCTAATACAAAACACCAAAGTCACCTTATTGCTGTATGCTGAGAGTTTTAAATGGGAGAGAAAAGGGGAATGATGAGCTGGTGTTCAGAGTCTGTGCAGCAAAGAGAAGGTCTTATTTAACAAACCCCCAGTGATAATAACTCCCAAATTATACCTACCTGTTTTTCCTATAATCCAAAAGGACAACCAGAATTCTGACTGCTCTTAACAGCTAGCAGTGTGTTCTGCAGCATGGCATCACTGAATTCTGCAGATATTTTACAGAAATATTATTTGACTGATGAGTCATCCTCAGAACACAGCATTGTAATGGAATAATGCTTGGCATGCCATAGATAAATCTGAGTTAAAAGTGGTGGAAATTGCTTGAGCTGGGGGAAAAAATTAGATAAAACATGTTTTTGGTTTTGTTTCATTTGCTTGTTTTGCCCAAGTCTTTTATAGCAATAAGTAAAATAAATGAATATCACCAGAAAATAAACAGCACATTAAATGCTTCTCTTTAGTCCATCCTTCCCTAGTGAGAAAAACCCAAAGCATAGAGCTGTATCTTGTGTCACAGGGGAACTCTTAGTATCAAATTTAGAGTTGTTGCACCTTGTTTTTCCCTTTGCCTTGTTGAGTTGTTTTGCTTTCTTTTCCCATAATCCTCCACCCTCAGTGTACCCTTTGCTCTTTAGTTGCCACTGCAAGAGGTTAAAATGTTGTTTGAATGGATTGCTCACCATGCAAATCAGTGTGTGAATCTTGATCTGTATAGTCTTGTTCCTAAGAGGCTTCCATTGAGAAGCCCAGATGCAGGAGGGGGGAGTGCACTCATTGGGAAGTTGCTGGGAGTGACACTTTTCCATGGCAATTATGACCCACCAAAACCTGACATTGGTTCTCAGAGGTAAAACCTTTATTTCTGAAGCATTTGCAGTGGAACCTTTCCAACACCCTGGTGAAAGAAACAAAGCTTGTCAAGGCAGGGCTTTTGGGGGAAAGTGTGAGGTGGTTGTAAATAACATGTGAGCTTTAGGCGGACTTTCTGTTGCTAAAACAACTATATTATTTCTGATCTACAGAGATGCGGTGTATGCTGTGATTTCAACATTTTACAGATAGTCTGTACTGCCCGTTATCAACAACTAGGTAGAAACCCCATTCAAGTTGTTTAACATTAGCAAATTGTCCTCATCAGGTTTTCTAGTTCAGGAGTTAGGACTAACTACCAGGCTGGCAGCAGGATTCAGCTTTGCCCTGTTTTCTTCAGTAGTGGATGGAACACTCTTGGCTCTAAACTGGGAATCAGTTTCTGATTCCTGTACAACTGACTTTGGAGTATGTTAGAGCAGCCTTGCCAGCTGGAAGCTCAGCCAGCTGGGACACTTTGCATTCACCAGAGGCTTGTCAAAATCATAAAGCAACAAATTGCATCTTAGAACAATATCTACAACAAACTAGAAGATCTTTTAATGAAGAGGACATTAAATATAGAAACTCACGTTCTTCTATAGTTTTAACACATCTATGTAATTTTATTTCCACTCAACTTCTTTGCTGTTCTCCCCATTTTGGACAAAAGGCTGTTGTGGTTAGCCCTGTTTTATGGTTGATGCTAACCTGAGATGCTGCTGTGAAAAGGCATGAAACAGAATGGCGCTGGTCCATGTTCACTGCTGATATGATATCCAAGTCTTCACCTGAAGTGATGTTTAGTGAAATTTGTGTGTGGTACAGTGTTGTCCATAGATGTCAAACTGCAGTTGGCTGAAGATACATGTCAGCTTTACTATTCTAGCTGACGGTTGAAGATTTCATCTCTTCTAGTCTGAATATTTTTGGCAAGAAGCCAGTGGAATGTAATCTTACACAGGAAATTGTCTAACAAAACCAGTGCCATAAACCTGGATGGTTGAAAACACCCAGCTAAGATGTTCTAAGAAGGAAGAAATGTGATAGTATTTAAAGGGACTGCACTTTACTCTTAAACCTCTATTATCTTGTAGCTTTTTTGAACTGTAGAGGTTGGCAAACACAAAGAGCAGCAGCCTTTTATGTGTTTGGATGTCATGTCAGTGGCTGAAAAATTATTACTTGGGTATCCTCTAAGACTTCATAATAAGTAGTTGGCCAAGTTGTGGGATTTCAAAACCTGCTATTTAATTTGTTAAAGCTGTAACAACCTAAAAAACTGAACCAATGTATCTTTTGTCAACTGCTTTGAGATAACTTAAAAAAAAAAAATAGAGTTTTTAAAAATCTCTGAAACTCATACCCCTTTCTGGTGTGGAATGATGCTTTCTGATTCCATCTTCTGATTTGTACTACAAGTCTATTGCATGAATTAGGACTTCTGGATATCTCTTACGCCTGCAATTTCCATAGTGAAGTCCTTATTCCATTGATTTTATTATTTAAACATGTGGTATTTACTACTTTAATAACTGGAAAGATTCCAATAGTTACTTGAGCTCACACTTTCTGTTTGAGACCCCAGGAGCCAGTAATGTTTTTATGGAAGTTCTTTGTGGGGCAGAAGAGACTGTTTCAGCCTGTATGAAGCAAATACTGTAATGAACAGGAAGGTAATCTGGGATGTCTACACAGGATCTGCTTGTTTCTTTAGGGCTTGTAGTACTGCTGACTGGTGCTGACTTACCCTGTGACTGGACTTACTGTGTGTGCCTTAACAAAGCAGATAGAAATTCATGCCTTTCCTGTCCTGAGCTTTATAAAACTAGGTGATTTTTATAAAAAAGAATAATTTTTCTTAGTGTGCAGGATATTTAAGACCAACAAAGGAATAAATAGTTTGGTATTTTTCTGGCATCCGGTCTGAGTTTGGTCAAGAACAAACCGGTAGCCATGATGACAAAGTGAGTCCTGTTCAGTTCCGAACTGACTAGAAAAGACAATACAAGGAAGGGTGAAACCACTTGAGCTCATTAAACAAAAAAAAGTTCTCTCAGTCTTCCTGTAAAAAACAATCCTGGGCATTTTTGTAATCCCGTCAAGTGATCATTAGAGGAAAAGCTGTGAGTTAGTGAACTGCTGGGTGCCTGTTACAAAATGCATTTTGTAGCTTTTCTTTGGCCTAAAGAAGCTGGGGACTGTGTGTGTTGTACTGATAAAAATTCAGGCTGTAAATGAAGCTGTAAATAATGTTGTAGCTGTAGCCTAGAATTGCCTGTATGTGAAGTCAGCTTCTAGACTGGAAATCTTCCAGTTTATGTAACAGCATTTTCTTCCTACCTGTTGTGCCATCAACCCACAGAAGTACAATGAAGTAATGGTGTTCCTTGCTTCAAATAACTCACATTCACCTTAAGCTGACGTCCAGATTTTTTGCACAATTATGGCAATGTTTCCACCTTTTCCCTCTAAAATTCTCTTGTTGTTTGTTTCACTTTAACTTTTCATACTAATGCTGTGAGAGGCCCGTTCCTTTTAATCTAAGCAAAATCTCAGTGTAAGTGGTGCTCCATTTCCTTATTACAAGTACCAAATTATTTTCCTCAGCTTTTTTTGTTTTGACCAACTTATAGTTCTTTAGACTCACAGAGACATAGTAAGTCTTGAGAATTAACACTAATTTATGTGTCAAGGTTGCTTTGATTTGCTAAATCCCTTTGCTAGTGCCCAATTAGTTTTGATTATCTCTGTAACTGAGAATTTGTTGATTTCAACATTCACAGATTTTTTTTTTTTTTTTTTGCCTTTCATGAACTGTTCATCCTTCATGCTTGATCTTCAGGCTTTAAATATGAACTTATATTTGTTTCATCTTGACATGTTGAAGGGTGTTCATAACCTGTGTTGAACTTCTTATTGCCTGTCCCTGTCAACCATTGAGATATTTGGGTTTGTGGCTTCACAAAGATGTGGCAGAAGAAATACTTGCTGTTTGTTCCTGGAGGAATGTAAGTTTTAATTAAATGATATTTTAAGTGCTTTTTAGAGCTGTGGATTCTGAAAAAAGTTAACTGGTAACTTTTACCTTTAACTAATGGAATCATGTGGAAGCCAGTGGTTATGTGGCAGCCTGTTGTGCCTGTAATCTACTGGTAAATCCTTTTCTCATCATCTTTTGGAAGATGCAACTGATGCAAGCCCACCTCTGATACCTACTAGTACAAGTGATGGGTGAAGATAAGGGACTGCTGTGCTGCTGCTCAGTAACTCCACACCTTTGAACTGTTTTATGATGGAAGGGGTGACTGTGATTTGTTGTGCTGAAGACCATACAGCAGGTGCATCCCACTGAACAAAACTCAAGGACTGTGGCTGTTGCATAGCAGAAGAATATGTGCATATGACTCAAATGTGTACCATCTGGAACGTTGTTATTTAGTAAGGAAAGAATCTAGTTGGAATTGCATGTGTGATTCTTGACTTTTTTTTTATTGTAAGTACACCTTTATTGTAGAAAGAGTTGTCTGAAACTTTTCATTGAAATGTTCATTTCAGCAGTACTAGAATCAGAAGTGCTGCAGGAAGGACCAAAGACACACATAGAAATTTCTGAGTCCCATACTGAGGGATCTGTACTTGCTCGTACTGTACTGGCTGTTGAAATGACTCTTGGCTCTAATCCACTGTGCTTCCTCTGTGGGCTTTCTTTTTTATTACTTAGATAACTTCTGCAAGTGTCTAGCTCTTTTTTTAAAAACAAAAGTGGAAGTGTTAATATGCTACTTGCTTTTGTTAAACATTCTTGGAGCACAGACTGGTGTGATATTCCAGGCCTAACCAAATAAAAACTTGAATCTCTTCTCATACTGTGAGAGCTGTTACAATTCCAGGCTGGACTGAAAGCTTTCTTGTGGAGTCAGTTTTGTTTAAAAGTGGCACAAGGGCTTTGTTTGTTTGTTTTGGGATGGTGGTTGTGTTTTGTTATGCAGTGAATGGATCAGAGAAAGGTTAACTCCTGGGCATCACCAAATCCTTTAAAAAACAAACAAACCAAAATACAGCCAAAGCTGAAAATTTTTCATCTGCCCCAAAAAGAGAATTAGTTACTAACACACTTTAGGTATTTTGATGCAAATTGTTGGTTGGTTTAAGCTTTGACTGCAAGACCTGATAAAAGAGGGTGTCATCCAGAAAATTGTTTCATCAGTCTCAAATTGTAGAATCCATGTTTCAGCTGAGTTACATATTTGGATGTGAATTTGGCAAAAGAGCATCAACAGAGGCTTTGATACATTTACTCTGACCACTGGCTAAAGGATAGCTGGCTTTAAAAAGACTGGGATAAAGTTGTTTGGGAGATGGAAGACTTAAACCAACTGATTTCACCTGTGCTATCCTTTAGGTGGTGTCTGTCCTACCTGACATTAAACTGGCAAAGCAGAGTTACACCAATTCTTTGTAATTTCTGGTTGAACAATAAAATGAACATACAGCAATCACTCATGTTTTTCTTTCAGATTTAAAAGGACAATTACTTTAATGTTCCATTCTCTTTGGTCTCTGATTTGAGTTTGCAGTCCCTTCTGAGGTTCTATTCCTCTACCCCTTAGTAGTAGCGCTTTTATTACCTGTTTTTACTTTGACATAATACTCTTAAATGCTTGTGTCAATTCCTCTGAAATAATATGAAGATCCAAGCCTCTGGAAAGGAAAAACAGCTTCTCATAAGAAATCTGAACTTCTGCAATATTCCTTATCCTCCTATTCCTATAAGACAGAGGGTAATTATTTCTTTCAAATTCTATCTAGATAAATAGTTCTCTTGGCAGCAATTGAAGGAAGTCACTTTTCACCTCTTTACTGGGGTTTTTTTTGTTCATGGGTTTTTCTGAGACATCTTGACACCCATTATGCATAAGGAGAAGCTCCATTCATGCATTAAAAACTGATTAGGACAGCAAGGACAAAAGAATAGGAGGAAAGGATCAATTTCCAAAAGAAGACAGTCATAAGTAGGGGAGACTGGGACCTGCGTTGTTCAGCATATGTAGATGTGATCAGACAAGCATGTAAATAGTGAGGACACCAAAGCCTCAGTAATTTCTAAAGCTAATTGCAAAAGGTTGGAGAAGCCATGACCCCAAAAGACAAGCTGAAGAAATACCAAAATATGAGGTGGCCTATACCTGGAGAGACCTACAAAACTACATCTAGTTTATTACTGGGAATTATATTTATATAACTGAGGAGGAGAATTTTGAGGCTAGTTTGTGAAGTTACCTTGAGGCTTGGTGGCAGCTGAGAAAGCTGAGTGGTAGGAATTATAAAGGAGGGAGCTGAGGGCAAGGTATTGTGTGCAATGGTGCATCATCTGGGCTACTGTGCCATTCCATCTTACAAAGAAAAGAAAAAAGGTGAACGTAGAAAAGGAGAAAAAGTAATTGAAATATGGAGTTCCTGTCCTGTGAGAAGGGGCTCACACATGAGACTCTCACTGGCCAGGAGCCATCTAAGAAGGTGGTCTGCAATAGGCCTAAACAATCTGTTCATGTCTCTTTGCAGTATGAGAAAGTACAGGTCCAAAACTTTATGAATTTGTAAATGCTTACATAGTTCCTGCAAGGAATCACTTGGTTGCCACCTCTGACACAGCCTTTAAGTCATTAAATGTGTTGAAGCTTTTCCAGGCAAAGCCTGGCAAGAATATTCTTGTCCCTCAGTGTTCAGGGCCTGACAGCATATAGAAATAGGATACTTGGCTACATCAGTTTTTGTTTGACATAAAACAATGATTTTTATTATTACAGTTAAAGATAGAAAAACCAGCATCAAGAAACAGGTTGAGAAAGCCAAGATTTGTAATGTCATAAAAGATTTTGCATTTACTACCTTTTCTGCATCTGAATATAAAAAGATTCAGAGATTGAGGGGGCTGCAATCTCTGAAAATCTGTTTCCAATGTATCCAAGGTTTAATATCCAAAAATTAAGATACTTGAAGTTGCTTGGGGAAAAGGTTGTCATTGGAGGTGTGGGGTGTAGACACATGACAGCTTTGAGAAGAACAGAACATAGTGCTTCTCTGAGTAACTGTAGACATGCCACTTGCAAAGGACCATATGTTGTATCTTTTACTCATACTGGGGAATTGCTGGTCATACATGATTCACTTGAGATGGATTAAATGAGAGTTTTGTGGCAAAAAATGGTGCAGTGTAATGCTTCCAGAAAAAAAACACATCACACCAGTGCATAAAAGTAACTAATAAAACAGCATAGGGGAGATCAATTAAAGTGTAAAGTGATTTTTGATGATTCAGATAGAAAAACAAATTGGAAAGACAAATGGACAAGATAAGCCTGGCAAACACTGAGAATGAAAAATGTCATCTGGAAACAGAAAAGACAGACAATAAATTTTATAGTAACTTTATAAGAGGGATGACAAATGTCTTTTAAGCCATGAATCTGATGATGAAGACAACATGCACCCTTGTGTCCCTAACTCTTGCAGGTTGCTTTTGTATGTTTCCATTAAATGTTTTAATGTTCTAGCTAGCTCTGTTCTATTCCCTTTGCATAAGGTATTTTCTCATTGCTTCATTGCTCTGTCCAGAAGACAAGACATAGTTCAGTTTTCACTGTGAAACTAATGTGCTCTCTCCTGTTTCTGTATTTTCTGTCTTGTTTAAGTTCTTCCTTTCATTGCTAGGTGAATGGTTTTGAAATGGTGTAGCCCATAGCTTGGACAGGTGCAAAGACTGCCTGGGCAGCTGCGCCCAGAGAGTGGTAGTGGATGGAGTTCCATCCAGCTGGGAGCAGTCATCAGTAGCATTCACCAGGGCTCAGTACTGATCATCTGGATGAGGGGATTGAGGGTACCCTCAGTAAGTTTGTGGATGGCACTTAGTTGGGTGGCAATGTTGATCTGCCAGAGGGTAGGAAGTTCTGCAGAAGGCTCTGGACAGGCTGGATCGATGGGCTGAGGCCAAGTGTATGAGGTTCCACAAAGCCAAGTGCCTGATCCTGTCCTTGAGTCACAACAACCCCAGCAGTGCTACAGGCTTGAGGAAGAGTGGCTGGAAAGTGGCCCAGAGGAAAAAGACCTGGGGGAGCTGGCCAACAGCAGCCAAACGTGTGCCCAGGTGGCCAAGAAGGCTGATGGCATCTTGGCTTGGATCAGAAATAAAGTGGTCAGCAGGACCAGTGCAGGGATTGTCCCCTGTACTTGGCACTGGTGAGGCCACACCTCGAGTTCTGTGTCCAGTTCTGGGTCCCTCACTGCAAGAAAGATATTGAGGTGCTGGAGTGAGTCCAAAGAAGGGCAAAAAAGATGGTGAAGGGTCTGGAGCACAACTCCTGTGAGGAACAGCTGAGGGAGCTTGGGATATTTAGCCTGGAGGAGGGTCAGGGGAGACCTTATCACCTTCTTCAACTCCCTGAAAGGAGGTTGTATCCAGGTGGGGGTCAGTCTCTTCTCTCAGGTAACAGCAACAGTACAAGAGGCTGCAGCCTCAAGCTGTGCTAGGGGAGGTTCAGGCTGGACATCTGGAATTTATTCACAGAAAGGGTTGTCAGGCATTGGAACAGCTGTCCAGAGAGGTGATGGGGTCACTACCCGTGGAGGTGGCACTTAGTGCTATGGTCTAGTTGACATGGTGGTCAAAGGTTGGGCTTAGAGATCTTTTCCAGCCTAAAGGACTCTGTGACTCATGGATGTTGGTTATACAAATGGCACTGCATGTTTTTGCTTCAGACACCACATTACCTTTCCTCCTTGGGAGGCTGCAGTGTGGCAAGGTGGGGCTGACTCTCACCATAGTCAGTGCTTTGCTGAGCAGTCTGTGCTAAGCAGCGAAAAATGAGGAGTCCTGGGTGACCTAAACGAACTGGTGATTCATAGAAATGTCACAAAGGGAGATGTGTTACAGAACTAGTGTAAACTTAAAAGTGGTGATTTTTAAATGAGGGATGGAAAAGATTGACAGGGAATAATAATAAGGGAACAGAGCAGATATGGACCCAAAGAAGGCGAGAGAGAGAGAGAGAGTAAGAGTAGCGTGGAAGAGAGAAAATGCCAGAGCAATAAAGATGATTATGATATGTCCCAGCATAACAGGAAAAGCAGGTGTTATGTTTCTCTTTCCTTCCTTTACCCAATTTTCATTCACTCAGCTTTTTTGATTTTTTTTTTTTCTGCATTCAGTTCATTGTCTTATAACATCCACATAACAAATCCCTTACTCCAAAGTCCAGTTCAAAAACATGCAAGGGCATCTCTGCAATACCTGCATATGTCCTTTTATGGTGTAATAAGAGTTTTAAGATTGTTTTAAATTTAGTGAGTGATGACTAGGGACAATAGACACCAAAAACAATCAGATCACTTCCCTGGGGACTGAACTCATGACTTTTATCTTCAAAATACAGAAAGCCGCCTCTTTTGGGGAGCTAAAACCCCAGTTTTATAACTTGAACTGTTGGGGAGAGCTCATCTGCAGAAGGGGTAATTTCTGCTCGAGACAGACAGGTCTTGATTTGTGTGTGCAGGCTCAGACACCAGAGCTTCAAAAAAATTACCCACTAAGAGTAAGTCAGACTTTCCTAAATTTATTTGGTCATCTCTCTCCACAATAAAAAATGCTGTGTTGCTTCGTGAGTGCCTTTGGAATTTTTTATCATCTTTCCAAACAAAAGATGTGATAATCATAGGTGAGAGAGAAGGAAAAAGAAAACCTCCTTAGACTAGATAATAATGATTATATCACCACAAACAAATAAGATTTCAGCTAAGAATCTGAACAGAATATGGTAAAAATAAAGTTAAAAAGCTAAGCTTTTCCATTGATTTCTATCAAGGTGTAAGAAACCTCTTCTTATAAAATGGGATGTAAGTATTGTTGGTTCTGATGTTTCACTACAGCTTTCTTTGAGGACCCTCTTACATCTAAAAATATTTAACTTGCATCAAAATTCACCAATAAAAATAGAGTTCTTAAACACTTCCCTTCCCTGAGCTGTGATGATAGGTAAGAAATGCTAACTGAATTACTTTACTTGTAGAACACTTTACAGCCACCACTTACCTTGCATTATTTACTGGGTTATGAGGTTAATATTTCCTCATCACTGTTTGAAATGGTGTCTTATTACAGCGTTGTAGGTGGGGTCTATCCATATTAAAGCCTGTTATACATACACATTTTAAGAAACGTGAAATAACTCTGTGAAACAAAAGTTAAATAATTTGCATAGCATGGCAGAGCAGAGCAGTATCAGGACAAGGAAAAAATCAAGAAACCTGGTTTAATGACCTGCACAGTAGGTTGTACTGCCTCAAGGTTAAGCACCTGAAGTAGAACTCTCAAAAACACCACTGTGATTTAAGAGAACAAATTTCATAGACCTTGTGCTCCCCTATAATTTAAATGTGCAAAAGAGAACCATTTAGGGGTTTTATCACCTAATTTTCTCCCTGAGTATAATGTAAGGCTGGCAGCATTTCCTATTGTTCCTTCTCCTATTTTCATTCCCATTAAATTATAAAAGTGGACTGCTTATGTGTTCGTATAATGCCTTGCATGGAGGGGTCTCATCTGCATTGTACTACTAGACAATAAATCAAAATGACAAAACCAACCAATTTCTAAAACCATACGCTTGGATACCTCCAACTTTGTATAAACTCATAAAAGAAGATTTCTAAAGAGACCTGTCCAGAATATTTCCAGGGACATGAAAGTGAGCATATTTTTTTGTGTATCAAAGGATGTGGAGGCTTTGCTATGAAGTCAGAGTTTTAACATTAACTTCAGTAGAATCAAGGCTCAAGTGAGGAGATAGGGAATTACTTTTCTGCCATTAAAGAGTGCAGCTTTGGTGGTAGGAGAATATGGTTATAAATGAAAACATATTTTAAACATGATCAGAAAAATGGGAACAAAGGGATAATGAACTATTAATAGTTACTGCAATATTACTGTAATAAAAGGTTAATCGAGTATGTGCTGTTATAAGCAACACATTAGTCCTGTGAGACACGTTATCCATCTTTTCCCAAACCCTTATGTCACTTATGGATGTGCTGACAATCATTAGTAACAATTATGGTTCATATTTGTTTATAAAAGCAGTTAGTTTTTTGTTACTATTTTATAAACTTCCATGGAAAATACAACTTATTCATGCTTGTTACTCATCCCTTACCTGGATTTATCTCAGATAAGTTCTGCTTTAAACTGAGAAGTCTGAGGCTAAGTCCTGGATTCTGCCGGAATTTCCAGGGCTGAAGAATTTGTATTTTGTGACTGCAGGCAGAGTCTACAAAGATTAAAGCAAGTCTAGATCACACTGCTATTAAAGGCAGCAGTAATAGCACTTCCTGCTCTTGGTTGCTATCAGATGCAAAGCTGTAAAACTGCAGTGCAAAGGTAGGAAATAAGGAAATAAATGATGCTGCAGACAAATATTTATTGCAGACCAAGTGGGTTAACTGACTTATGTGATAGAGCCGTACTAACATATTCTGTCAGTGTTTTGTCTTTTACAAAGCTTGAACTTGTTCATTAAGTGGTTTTTCTAGCAGATTTCCCTGTCTTACTAAAAATATTTTTCCTTACAATGTAAATATTTTTCTCATTAAAGTACCTTGTATTACATATTGTAACTTCCAGGGGAGTTCTCTTGGGCTCACCTCCTTTAGTGTTGCCACTTGGCAAGTACTTTCAAACTGGGCAAAATTTCTGTTCGTTTTCAGAGAGGTTCATAGGACTGAGGAGGCAATTTGTTTTTTTAGCTTCTTTGGCACAGTTTACTGCAGCTTCTGTTGGTGCTGGTTTGTATGTGTCTGAGTTATTCATAGTTTTTACTGTTTCTATGGAGTACCAACTGATGGAAAGGAAGGAGTCATTCTGCTTTTGGCAGGACAGTTGTCTGCCTTCTCTCTTGAATACTGAGTCTTGCTTGTTATTGATTTAAAAATAACAATCCCAAACACTAAGACAAAACATCTACTTTTCTGAAGATATTGCTGTGTACATTCAAGCTGTTGCTCACATGTTTATGCTTCAGAGCAGTAATTCCTGGTACTTGCTGTGCTTTCTGCATACTGGGTAACCCTGGTGGCCCGATCAGTTATAGGGGGTGACTGCATACTATGATCCACAGCATTTGATACTCTTGCTTTCACTAGGAAAGTGTTTAAAATAATTTTAGTGCTTTAATTAGATGGTACCTCATTGTTTCTAATACTGGTCATGCTGGTTACAGTTCTGTCTTGAGATTATGAAAAGAAAATTTTGTCATTTCGAACAAAAGTCTCTACCTTACGGGAATGGAAGAGATTAATCTATGCTTATGTATTTTGTATTGAGAGGAATTTGCTTTCTTAGTGTGTTTCCAAAAGTAACAAAAGATGTGAAGAGAGGAAAGCAGCATGAATATGCTGAACTGAATTTTGAGTTAGATACTGCCCCTGATACTGAAGCTAATTCTGGATGTACTCTGATAGAGTGAATCCCTGTGGATACAGGGCGGGGGCAGCGATGGATGGATGGATGCTGGGGCTCGCTGGTGTGGATGAGAACAACAATTAGGTCTTACTAATACAACCTCTCCGGGGAGCAGGCTGGCAAAGAGCCTGAAAGGCAAACATATCGCAGCAGTGGGTGGTCGCTGGGAACCGCGAGCTCCGGTGACCCAAAGGCTCGTCCCCGGTTTCACCCCTCAGGCAAATGGACGACTCTCGGCGTGCCCGTGCATCCATCCCAGCGACACCGCGGCTCTCCCGGCCAAGCCGCGCAGCAAGCAGCAGCTGGCGGCCGCTGCTTCTGCTTCTCTACGCTGGGAATTCTTCGCAGGAATGGCAGGGAGGGAAGGAGGCGCCGGCCCGCCCCGGCGGAGGCCCCCGCCGCCCCTCCGTGTGTGTGCGAGGAGCAGGTGGGTCCCGCCGCATCCCCGCCCCGCGCCCGCCCCGCATCCCCCGCGCCACAGCCGCTCCTCATTGGAGCCGGGCGCTGTCAGTCCGCGGCCGAGCGAGCCCCGCTCCCCCGGCTGCTCCCGAGGGCTGAGTCTGGAGCCGCGGCCGGTTGCGATGGGAAGCGGCGTCGGAGGGAACAAAGTTTGCCACGCTCGGGCGCTGGGCAGCTGGCGTCCGTGATGCCCGGGGCGGGAGGCGGTGCCTGAAGGCAGCGGGCTGCCGGGCGGCTGGCACGCCTCGCTGTCTGCTGTCGGCACTGCCAGCGCAAAGTTTCAGCTATTCTAATGTACTCAAACCCAGGATTCTAATTGTCAGCCCTCCCCGCCCCCACCTCTCCTTCTAGGTAGGCGACAAGTATTTGTATTCTGTGGATTAGAGAACTTTTTTTTTTTTTTGCATGGAAATTTACTGACTTCGGAGTGGTCTCCGTTTTGGGGAAAGGGGGGAAAGGATTTATTTTCATCGCAGTTTATTTTTGTTTTCTCGATCGCAGGATTTTTGGAGCTATATGGAGGGATCTCAGGATGGTGTGCACCAGGAAAACCAAAACTTTAGTGTCCACTTGCGTGATTTTGAGTGGAATGACTAACATCGTCTGCCTGCTGTACGTGGGCTGGGTCACCAACTACATTGCCAGTGTTTATGTGAAAGTGCAGGAGCCGATCTCAGAAAAAAAGTTAGAGGAAGACAAAGGGGACACTTTAAGGATTATAGAAAGGCTGGACCACTTGGAAAATGTCATCAAGCAGCACATCCAAGGTACCACCTTACCCCCGCTTGCTTTTCCTCCCCTCCCCTCCCGCCGCTTGCCGTGTGCATCCTCCATCCCCTCCCGCCGCGTTCGCTGTGTGTGCGTGCGACATCCCTGTCGCGGTCGGCACAGCCATCCCCAGCCCGGAAGAGCCAGAGCCTGCGGAGCGTGTGGGATCCCCGGCGGTGCCTTCCTGGAGCCCGGCCGGGGGGCCCTGCCCCGCTGCCCTCCCTCCTGCCGAGGGCCGGGGCGAGCGGGGCTGCGGGGGATTGGCCTGATGCTGGAATAAACCTGGCCTCGGCTCCCTGCTTGCCTGTGTCTTGCTGAAGTAGGGGGTCCACGGGCAGGGCCAGTACTCGCTTCCCATCTGGCTGTTATCGTTATTTAATATTTTTTTGGTGTTTGTTATTTTTCGTTTTCAAAATGGGTTGCTGTGAGTGGAATTGTTGTTCTGCTCCCCCTTTAAGCCTGACTCTGCTAATCCGTGTTGGGTCTGTGCGCGTCTGGGTGTGATGAAGGTTTTTCCTCAGCGCTGCTGTAGTGCTGGGAGCCTCTTTATAACTGGGGCAATCTCTCATTGTGTAATGCCTTTTAATTTGATCTTCTTTAATGGGTGCTCTGGGAGAAAGGCTGAAGTGGGCAAGCAATGGGGGACACCATGATTATTTCCCAGGAGTTTAGGATTTTATGTGACTTTTGCTTTACTGGATGTTCCTTAGTGTCTTTCTTTATGTTTCCATCATCTGCATGGCATTCTCTCAGCCTGCTGAGTGGGTTGGACAGTGAGGAGGCTGAGGGTGTGGGTAGGTGAGAGCCCTTGCAAAACCTAGAGGGACCCATCCTTCTGTTTCTGCATAACCTCCAGTGAAGGTTCAAATCCCAGTTCTAGTCTCTCCTAAATCTGAAAAAGGAGAGCAGTGCATGTGGTGAAGGATATGTATCACCAGTGCAAAACAATTCACTTTCAGCAGCTTTGGCCAATTGGTCTTCTGGGAATATGAAAAAAGGTAGAGCAAGCAGGATGGCTATTCCCGTAAGGATTGGGCTTCCCCACTTGTCAATACACATAACTTGACAGTGCTGTCAAAGACAGCTACTTTCCTGTGACTTGTATTAATATATTTTTAAATATGACATATCACCATTAATTTTGTAAATGCCTTCATTTTTCAGATAGTCTTGTCATCTCATGTAGATGAGTACATTTCTTTTGTAGAATGGCTTATAGCAGTTCCTGCAAGTTTTAAGTTCTCTCATGCAGTCCTTAAGTTTTTCTTGATTCCTGAAATGTATTTTTAAAAAGAAATGTATTCTTGTCTGTGTGCCAGTGGAGTGCACTGTGGAAGCATGTATGAAGGCAGGGATTTTTCAAAATGCTCTGGTTCAGAGTTAGATACAAAAAATTAGTTGACTTTCCATATGAGGCTGGAGCATAAGTCCTTCAAGTTTGTTGATTTGAAACTCAAATAGCCTTATTTATTTGGTCAGTAGTTCTTCTCAGAGTAGCAGAGAAAAGGTCATGAGCTTTTTTTTTTTTTTGGTGACTACCCATAAACCAAACCAGAAGGTATTTCTCTTAAATAATGCTTGTTTGAAAGTTGAAGAGGGTCTTTTAAGTGGACAGTTTGGTAATAAGTACTAAAATAGTAGGGAAAAAAATAATAAAATGGATTTTGTGTACTTGCCAAATCACGACAACTGGAGTTCTCAAGGAATTTCTGCAGCAGACAGTGCAGAATAGGATGTTATTTTAATCAGATTTTGCCTAGAATTGTGAGATGCTGTGAATTCTCAGTCACGGTGCGGAAGTCACTGAAGTTATTGGAAGAAGTATCCTAAGCTTGACTGGGTTTGGGATGAGCTTGAAGGTTAGCTTTAAGAAGTTATAAGTTTTGAGATTCAGCGCTGTAAATGGGGTAAACCAGCTGCTGTAATGGTTCTTGGCAAGGTTATAAGGGTTATCTGTAGTTTTCTATTAAACTTTTCCTTGGACCGCTTCTTTTTTTATGTTGGAGAGATGTCTCAATAGCTCAGATGTTCTGCAATGCTGAACAGGCATGAAATTAGCCCAGATAATAGAATTACATTCCATAGGATATCCTGCAAATACCAGAGTGCTTTAACTGCTGCATTTTACACATGCAGTTATGCTAATATTTCATTTTAATTTGTTTTCTGATTGAATTGTTTGATGAGATGCCATCTGGGAGTTCCTTTAGCATATAAATTGCGGTCTTGTAATGTTTTATCAAGTGTCCTGGAAATGCCATGAAAATGTCTTTTTAAAAATACATAATTTAAAAAGCGTTTTATAGGAAGGCATGTCTTACTCCTTCTCATTTCCAGGTACAGTCTGAAAAGAGATTTCCAGTTAAGAGAGGTGCAGAGGAAATCAAAATGTGGATGCCTGGTGTTTGGAAAGAGCAGTGTGGACAGGGAAGTACTGGTATTGCCCAAGAATGAGAAAGTTTGAATGCACAAGTATATACCTGGCCATACGGAACGTATTACACTGCTGTGTGTTCACACTTCTGCAGATGTTGAAGGAGGATTTCTCTGCACACGCTTCCTGGGTGCTGGAAATGGAGTAAGAACCTTTGTGTCTGCTCTGCCTGTATGATACTTCTCTGCTTCCTTCTTTCCTCGTTACATGTTTATGTTGTGTAGCCCATGGATGTGCTGTGCCAGGGTCATGCACCTGCATGCTGACTTCTGGGGTAGGCAGTTTGGGGCAGGATTGGCAGCACTGGGGTCTAGTTGGGCAGTAGGGACCACAGAAAGAAGTATCTCGTGGAGCTGAAGCATGATGCTGGAACTTGAGCTTAAGCCTGGGAATCCTGAATTCTTGGCTCGTGGCCAGACAGAGCTCACGAGATGGTTTTGATAAAGTGACTTTACCTGTTTACAATGACGATGACCAGCATGCTTTTCTGTGACAGTGTGTTGTTGTTCATTACATTTGAAGGAGTATGAGGGAGTATTACAGTGTGAAGGAGGTTCTCTTCCCCCCGCCCCAAATCTTTAGTAGGAGGCATATGTTTTATGCTAGCAGGCAGCCCACTGACAGAAACTTTTAGTTTCCCCTTTCATTTGAGTTTGTAAACAAGATGGTGTATTTTTTGAGATTAATAGTGTGTGTGTTTTTGTGTGTGAAAGAAACCGAGTATAAGACCAGATGGATCGCTTCATGCAAAATGCAGTCCTTTTCATGCCTAACAAAGGTGTGTGGCACATGAATTATTTAGTACTAATGAGCTTTATTTCCAGAAAGCATACTTTAGGGTTAATGAGTGTTAAATGAAATATCCATGGTTCCAACCTAGGATTTGAAGGCAGTTTTTCTCAGTTCTATTTGAAAAAACTGTGTTCTATTGAGTTCACAAGCAACATACTGGTTCAAAAAACTCCAAACACTCATGTTATTAAAATCAATACAAGAGTGTTTCAAAAGTATCACAACACATCATTCATCTTAGTAATGCATCATACATTGGCTCTGTCCCCAAAATCTTGCCCTAAATCATATGGGCAGTTGGAAGATGAGATGAGGGGACAGGCTGCTCTTAATCCATGCTTAGTTTGTAAAAGTAACAAAGTGAAAAACACTTTCAAGAAGGGAGGAATTTACTGTTTTCTGCAGCCTGGCTTTAGGCCTTCATAAATGATGAGTTGAGCCTTTTCCTTGGAAAGCTTAAGCTATGGTGAAGCTGATAATACTTAAAACACCTCTGTCATGCCATCCTGTCTGTCTTATTATGCAATATCATTCTAGCATATTTCAGCCTTCCTAGTTTTAATCAGATTGTATTGCAGCATTATTTTCAAAGGCTATGGACTCTGAAGTCTATGAAGTGAAATTGTTTCCTTGCCCCCTCAGTCCCCACCCCCTGCCCTTCTTGGACCTAAACAGAATTACTAAATTATACACAGTTGAGACATGGAGTAGATCCAAGTTAAAGTTGTAACACACAGTTCATTTCTGGACCAGCTGTATTCTTAGTTAAGATCAATGGATGGTTACTAAGATGTCTGTGTTACACTGGAACTTTGGTCCTTCATCTTTGCAAGCTGCTGCATCCGTTTTCACCCATGGAATATCAGGCACTACGTGAACTTATGTGGGAAAATTTGTGAGAGAGGAATTATATGTATTATCTCTCAACCTGCTGCTTGGAATGATTTGCTCTGAGCTAATATTAGTTATCCCACAGTTGGCTCTCTGATTACCCCTGTGGTCAGGTAGAGGAGGGAGTGATCTCCAGTGGGTGGTTCATTCATTCCCTGTGTCTTGAACAGGTGTTGGGGGAAATGATTTGCCTTCAGAAATTGCATATTTTGAGTTCAGGAACTAGGTCAATCCACATTCCTAATTTTAGCCATGGAATGGTTTTAAAAGTCTAACAGTGTAAATTCTGGGCTTCAAAATTTAGCCATGTAAAGATTTGGGGAAGTAAATTCTGTTATCTACATTTTATTTCTTGATCTTGAGCACAAAGAAGAATGTCTTTTGCTGCCTGGCTAGCTAGCTGCACTCCATAAAGTCAGCTCACTAGAATTCCAATGGCCATTCCACCATGACTCTTAGTCTTGTGGTACTTTCCTTTTGGGAATAATTGTTGTTAAATTCCCCCAGCTTATTTCCTTCAAGCTCCAAAGCAATTAGGTGTGTTTATCACTCATTGCAGTGCATTCATTCTACTGCGAAACAAATGAGCTCTAGGCAGCAGCCCTGGGAACACACAGCTCTTGCTCCAGTAGAGAGAGCTCTGTGTTCCCCATCACTGTACAAGCAGAGAGATCTGCTGTCCCAATGGAACTAATTGCAAGAGAAGCTACTTGGCATATGTAAGACATTCAGGATTAATCCCATTATGTTTTCTCTTTAGTCTGTGACTTCTCAAGTCATTCTAGATTGCTACATGTCAGTGCAGACTAATTTGAATTTAACTTTTGCATTCTTCCATGCTTAGGAATGGACGCACTGAAAAAAAACCCTTAATATAGAGATTTCAGCTGTAAGGTTTCATTTGCTGTAAATTTTCAAGCAATGCAGGAGGTCCAGGTATTTCAAGGACCATCTACTGAAGACTTATTGTTGCTGATAATGTTGACTACAACTTGGTAATGTATTATTACTGTTAGGAGTGTTAACTTTTTTGGGCTTTTAATATCTTTAGTTTTCTTCTCATTATAGTCTTAATGGCTCTTCCACTGAGGATTACATTAGTAGGGTTAGAATGCAGTGACCAAAACTGAGGAGTGGCAGTTTGGCCATATTAAGGTAACTGTATTCTATTACTGGATATTCAATGTTTCCTTTCATGATTAAAGTTGGTTTTTTTCAGAATGAGTTTTGTTTTTTTCCTGATTTTTAGCTGGATTGCTTTATTAATTCCTCAGGTTTCTACAATGGAAATGGCAGGACGTTTATTTGAGATTGTTTCTTTTGACAGAACCAAGCAAAGTTTTATTTCACTACAGAGTGACAGTGTATGGTAGCTTTGAAGTTAGGAAGGAGTTTGATCTGCATTCTGTTTCCTTCAATCAAGACAATTTCTCTAGTTCACATGAAAGTCTTCAACAGAAGTTTAAAAAATTCATCAGAAGCAGAGACTGGAAGCTGTAACTTCAGGCCCTCCACAAGTTCTCTTATTGCTAAGTTAGGAAATGTTATCTTTTTCTCTGAAAAAGTTCATTTTTGTTGCCATCAGTGATCTCTGCATAATGGCACAGCTTCAGTGGCAGGAGCAGGTTGTGTACTGCACTCTTTGAGCAGATGATGTATGGGCTGTGCAGAGATGGGGAGAGCTCAGAGCTTCGTTTATCCCAGCTCAGGTGTCACTTTGGAGAATGTTGTTCAGGTTGGCACAAGCAGCCTGCAGATGTGCAGAGTCCAGGTGAGGCTCTTGGGGCTTTCTGCTACCTTGTTATGCCCATTTTAGTGCTAAGATGTGGTTTTATCTACATGACCAAAATATAGATAAGTATATATGAAAAGCAACATAAAGCCAGACCTCTGCATAGCTGCTGTGAGATCAGCTTGGTCCTGGTATTGTGCTCACTCATGGCAATATCAGCCTCGGCAGTCAAATCTTTGACTTGGGTGTAGCGTGGCCTGAATTTTATTGTGACCTAACAATTAACTGTTGTGTGTGCAAGGGCAGGCAGGGAGAGTAGCTGATGTGACTTCTCTCAGGGCCAAAAACTCAAAACTGGACCTGCAGGATCATGTGTGCAAAATATGAGGCTTTCCACTGTATTGTAGAAAGAAAGTACAAATCCTTTTTTTTATTGCTGAGCCTGACAGGGGCTGTGTGGTTTCTCTGTTGTCTCCAGAGCTGAAAGGTTGAAGTTGTTGCCTGTCTCTACCCAACATTGCCTGTGACAAGCTACAGAAGCAGTTTCCTTTAATTCTGTGTTCAACAGAAAGGTCTCATCATCATTGTAACTGTGAAAGCATGCATGAGGTGGGGTATGGTATGGTGGGATAAGCTGATATTACCCATCTGAATGTTAGAGGCATGATGTGTAAAGAAAATCTCTGGTAATTTAACAAAGCAAACATTGGGCTCAAATCTTGAAACAGCAGTGGCAGTTGTGAAAATGGCTTAGCTGCCTCCTGAGGATGATGGAGAATCCTTGGTTGTCATTAGAACAGGCCAGGAACCTGATCATCAGCTGTTCCTGTATGGAGCATCACAAGGGACACAATGGGACACAAATCCTCTTTAGCTGATTAATGGCTGTTCTTGTTTTTGCAGCCCTGAGGTTATGTTGTTAACCATGCTTGGCCTGGAGATTGGAGATGGGCTCAGTACCGTGTGCTGAGGAGTCTTGGGATTGTTCCTGAGTCCAGAGCAGATACTGTGTGACTGCTGTAGTTGGCTGGTCCAAAACTACTTTAATGAAATTAAATTTCTGTCTAATGTGAAGGTGAAAACAAACTTCATATTGTGTAGTGCTTCCTCTGAGATGAATCAATTTTCATTTGTCTGCCACAGTATTTTCCTTTTCATTCCCCCCTTTCTTTTTTTTCTTAATTTAAAAATGTCTTCTAGTCTTCCTTATTTTGTTCTGTAAGCCATGTTATGATCCAAGTCCAGTGGCACTCCCATCATCTGTGGAGGTATATTTCTGTGGTGCCCTTGGCCTTCCAGTGTAGCCTCTTTAGAAAGTTCTGGACTCCTTTATTTTAGGAACTTAATAAATAGCTCAGTAAGAGGCTGCTTAGTGGGACAGTGTGAATGGATACACTAAATAGACACTTAAATTCTCAGGTACCTGAAACTTAATGCTCTGATTTCATGCTGCTGTTACCTATACCTAAATCTATTCTTATTACAGTTGTGCAGTGCAACAGCTTTGTTTCTGTTTTCTCCCTATTTTTTTCTGCTCAACTGGTGTTTCGTAACCAAGGTGCTGTTCTTAACATACCCTGAATTTCCTGAGGGAAAGGTACACGTGTTTAGGAGCTGAAGCCATACTGGTAATTATTACAGCTCTCCAGCATCTCCTTTACTTGGCTTTGAAAATTAACAAATGAGACTGCTCTGATTTCCTTTTTTTAGAATATGCAAATGGAAGGTCCAAGTTGCTGCTTTGAATTTCTCTGCATTTAAAATGCCAGAATATGTTTTCTCAAGTCTGTGATGAATTTTTACTATGTTTACTACTTTAGGTGTATGATCTTTAAAATTTCATATTTCTACACCACCACCACTGTGGCAGCTTGCTGAAATCCCAGCTGTCTTGTGGTCAATGCCATATGAATATGTAGAGGAACCCTTGATTCAGAGATCTTCATCCTCCATGGACAAGGTCTGCAGGAGCTGGGCAGAGGGGAGGGACACAGAGAATTGATATGGCCAAATTTATACAGGCTGGTGGTGGCAGCTTTGACTCACTGCTGGAGTTGCTCAGATGAATCAGACAGAAGGTCTCTTCTCCTGTTAGTAACAGCCCAGAGAGCGTGTGAATCCTGCGGCACCAAACGTTGTGAGTGGTACAGTTGCCACATCTGTTCTCCCACGGCAGATCTTGGCCTGACTGACACGAATTTGAGACTGACATGAGCCCTGAAGTATAAGATCAGACACGTCTCCCAACATGCATGTTATAATTAGCACGTCTTAAAACCCACATAATTGCCTAATTCTCTGCTTGTATCTTGAAAATTCATGAGCTCGGTGACCTTGTGTCAGTAGTGTCGGTGGGGGTGTGGAAATCCTATTGTAGTTTTGGTTTTGACATTTCCTATCTCCTAAATCAAACCCTGTATTTTAAATGTGAATGTTTGAATTTTCCTTTTATTAGAGCTGTCACAGGTGATCTCTGAGAAAATAGGATTTTCTATAAGCAGCTTTCTGAAGAGTATAAGAAAAAGGTAGTATTTCTGGGTTTTTTCCCTGCATAGATAAATTATCATTCTAGTCTTCATTTCAGGTAGATAATATAGATTTTTAGACTGTGTTACTTGCCCATATGTAATCTGGATCTAGCTAAAGATATCTTTCATGAATCATCCAACTAATGCAGAGAATTACCTGTCCCTGCTTTCATGGTGGATTCAAATTCCTTTGAAGCTTTCCTTTCTGCGTCAAGTCATGACTTGCCAGAGGCTTTGCAAGAAGGTTTGGCATGCTGTAGGTAAAAGAAAAACTGTCAGATAAACTTTTCAAGCCCAGCAGACCCTGTGAGTCTGTACTCATCCATTACAGGATTATCATTGCAATGAAGTTATGGTTAGAGAAAATGCCTTTTGGGATTTCTCTGTGCACAGAATAAATAGGGCTTGCAGAACGGAGCACAGAATAGTTTTTAAACTAGAACTTTGTTCTATGTATTTGTCTTTCTCTGAGGTATTTAAAGTTTTACCAGCTGTATATTAAATGATCACATGATGCCAGCCTTTCCCTCTCCTCCTTGAGCTAACAGGAATATTTTAAGTTGCTCAAGCAAAGGGTGTGGGTGTAGTATGCTGTAATTTCTATGGAATTTCTGATTAGAAGATGTGTTTACTTCGTGTGTAGCAGTTTGGAGGACGAGGAGGGTCAGGGAGGAGAAAAGTATAGGGAAAGCTACAAGCTGCACAAGAATACCTGATTGTTTTATCCTTTTTTTTAGTTAATATGAAACTGCAGTTATTGAGTGGAAACTATAGAGTTTCAACTGCTGTAATTGAAACTGGAACTATTGAGTTTCCATGGAGTGGAAAGAAGTGACACACCATTTTTGATCCTCTTCTGATAGCTTCTTACTTTCTTGTTGCTCTCAAAACCAGTTTCATATCTAGTAGATTACTACAAATATGTGCTTGTTAATTTAAACTAAATCAAGCATTGAGAAACTGAAGACTAAATCCATTTGATTTAGTTTATATGGATCTTTTGAAATGTGTGTAGCATCCTTAATGGAGTAAGAAATATTTTGCTTGCGTAGAGTCAGAAATTCGTGAGCAAGATACTGGTCCTGGAACCAAAAATGTATTGCTATCAGCCTCCATATTATCCTGTGTTCTTTTTTGATCCTGGTTTTTAGTACTCTGACTTTACAACATGATGTCAGCCATAAAGGATTATGACATCATTAAACTTAAAAGTAACTGCATGAGACATTTTAAGCTTCTGTTTAGCTAATATTTTAGCATAGTTGTAAAGCTGTGTAACTTCAAAATTAATTTAAAACTGATAGACATAAACCAAACAAACCAACAATAAAAAAACACCCCTCAAGTTTCAAAGGGATTTATAAAGCTGTACACACCACCACAAAGACTGGTGAATTTAGACACTAAAGGCAGCAAGACCAGGAAAAGCAATAGCAAAATGACAACAGAAGACTTATGTTTGGATACATTGTTCCCACTTGCAGCTTTCATTTCACTAAATGCAGGCATTGTAGCAGGAGTGATTTTGGTACAGAAACATTTTAATCTCATTGATTTATTGCTGTACTTCATATACATGCAATTCTAGAAACACACAAGTTTTCTACATGGCTTATGTCTTTCTTTACATAAAAATACATTAAAAATATTTAAAAGCATCTTCATAGTGCTGATTCTACTGCTCTCATTTAAGTACTGAGAAAAATGTTGCAAGCAAATGAATATGTAAATATAGATACAAATATTTAATACATATATAAAATATTCACTCTGTATCTCTGTATCAATGTGTGTATGTACTTTAATGGTTAAGCTGAGGATCCCTGTGTTGTGTCTTGAAGGTAGGAAGGGACTTCACCATTCCCTCATATGGACTGACATGGAAGAGTTTGCAAATGGCAGTGCAAGTGCTGAAGCAAGAGCTTGATTGGAGCCAGTGTGAGTGTGTTTGCATAATCCCTCATTGTGGGGGCAGCAGGAACAGACTGCTGCAGCCTGGAAATGCAAAGGACAGAAGTGTTGCCTGCAGTGCACTGAAATCAGGTTTTCAGCCAGTGTGTTAGTGCTCTCTGTGATAACTGAGTAAGAGCTGGTGGCAGAGTGAACCCTGCGCAGTCAGTGACTAGTGCAGAGTGGTTTTCAGATGATTGACTGCTGCAGAGCAGGTGGGACGTGGGCCATAGAAAGGATGGGGAGCCACACTATTGATTTCTCATTTGAAGTAAGCAAAGGTAAAGCTTTTTATGTTGGACCTTCTAACTTGAGGGTAGATCTTTAACCACTCAGTCCTGGTTTCTGTTTTTTCATAATTAAGCTGCTGTTGGAGAATTTCTAATTTTTTGTCTGAGTAAAATTCCTTGTTATGAAAAAACCTGGAGACAAATAAAAGGAAATTCAGTGCTGTAATGTGAGAAACATTCCTTAGCTCCTTGCAGTAACAACAAGTCAATATGTTTTGTCTGCTTGACAGTATGTAGGAAAGGCCTTTGATTTTGTAAAATTGCACGTAATTTCTCAACATTTCTTTTGATTCTATTGATAAGAGCTTTTCTGCTTTGCCTAGAGACATTAAATAGCAAACCATCTGCTAAAAATGGATTGGCAACATTCCTGAAAATTAACATATAAAAAAAAAATCTGTCTAAATGTATTTCAAAGACTGTCCCTATTTGTGTTCTGAGAGGAAGAGGAAAACAAAAGCTTCTCTTATAGTCTGGCAAAAGGTTGGAATACCTGGTGAGATACTGGTATTGTCTTCACACTATGGAGAGAGAGATGTTGTCTGTGGCAAAAAAGCAGAGGTACCAGATGCTGTAGTGTAGAAGTGTCATTGCAAGCACTGTCCCATGTGGCTGTGTGTTTGCCACCTGTATCTGTTATGCAGGGATTGATGGATAATCAGCTGTTCAGCCTCAAGTACCTTCTGTGTGGCTCTCAGCAATGAGATAAACTGACCAAAGTGACTGACTGAGTAGATTTAGGTGTAGGTTATAGAGTAATCCCCAAGCCCCAAGTTTTACTAATACAATGAGATGGTAAATATAAAACTGGTGTGATCATGTAGAGTAATATTTTTCTAATTATGGCTTTTTATCCTCACCAATGACTTTCTGACTACACTTTAACACAAAGACCTTTTGGACTGTCAGTGGCTGTGCTGAAGTTGAGAACATGTTTACAGGAATAAGAACTCTCTGTATGTTTGCAGTGTTGGGTCAACCACAGGGAATAAGTTTCTCAGCAGGTTAAGACATAAAGCTTGTGCATTTAGCCTGGCTTTTGTGGCTGGCTTTGCTAGGTAAGAATGCCATGCAACTCCCTTCAAAAAGTCAATTAGCTGCCCTAGGGAAAGATGGAACAGAGAGGAAGGGTTGCTCAATACTCTGTGTGTTGGCACAGATTCAGTGGAAGATAATTCTTGATATTTGCTTTTCTGGACTACTGACCAGTTAGAACAAATTTTAAGTCATCTGTGCAGGCACTGTGCATTTACACCTTTTCTGCTGAACTGAAGGTACAAGGTCTCTATTTGAAAGTGAGAATATGGGAGTCTTGGTATAGTCACTGTTCTGTCTTGTGATTTTTCCTTACCTTAAAAACCTTAGGATTTTGAGAAATATTAATTTTTTTTTAGATTACATTCTTTCCACAGAAAGAATGTAACAGGGGCCTTGAATTGAGTTCTCAGTCAGCATGAACGTACTAAAAGTTCTTGCTCTAAAATCTTATCTCTGTTGGACTCACCTAAATTGCTGTCATTGCCTTGCTGCAGCAGTCCATACATCTGAGGTATTGTGGGCCTTGGAAGGGAGCAGACTGATCTGTGCAGAACAGTATGAAAAGAGTAACTCAGTTTTTCTGGCCCCTCTGCTGCCCCAGAAATCTGTCCTGGATACCCACAGGCAAGGCTGGGATCAGGAGGGGTGGTCCTTCCTTGCCCCACATCTGTGGAGATACTTTTTTCATATCTCCATGTAAGGAATTGGGTCTGAAGCATAAAGATGGAAGGGAAAGAAGAATCAAATATTCACAAGTATAAAATATAATGTAATTACTACAGGAGTTATGTGAAATACTGTGTCAAATTACAGGTAATGGCAAATATTTAACAGTGTGTTCTCTGCTGTCTATTTTTAATACTTGTGCTGAGCTAGCACCCAGCCAGCCAGGCTGTTCTTGCATGTCATTGTGCCCCACGTCATTGTCTGGCTGTTTGTACAGTGAGTGTGGTGCAGAGAATGTGAGTGTTTTAGCCAGAATGGCAAATTGTGACAGTGCAATGTGTGACAGAAAAATTATAATACAACAATGTAGGATGTAGCAGTTTAGCTTTGTTATATTCAGCTAATAAAAAAGTATAATTTTACCCTATAGAATAATTTTTAATGTATCTCTTTCACTCGGTTTAATGTTCATGCTGCAAATTTATTAAAAGTGACTTCGAATTTGCCTTTCTGCTGTTTGATGAGAACAGATGTTGTTTTCTCCCAACTTCTCGACACCTGGAACTGTCATAATTCCCCAAGCTCATTCAATTATCATCCAACAAGCAGGGTTTATTTGAGCAATTTACCTAGAAGGGCCAATTCAACACAAAGTGGGGAAAAGATACCCTTTTCACAGATGTTAAAATAAATGCCAGAAGTCCTGTTTATTTCATCAGAATGAGTTGCTGTGCCTCTTACATTAAAAAACTAAAAAGGCAATTTTATGAAGTCATACTCATGCCCTTCTCCAGTACATGAAGTGTATGGAGCTCAGTAATTTTCTCAAGACTCAAATTAGAATAAACCAGAAGTTTTAGTTGCTTCTTAGGGAGGAAGAGAAAAAACCCAGCTCCTTCTTTGTCGGGAGTTTCTTCCAGCTGGGCTGCACACCTGTGGTAATGCTGTGCTTGAGTCCTTCCCAGTTTGCACCAGGGAACAGCCAAAGCAGCCACATGGGCATTACCCCTCTTGCTGTGAACTGATGGGGTGTTCAACACCTCTGGCATGGCTTTAGAGCTGCTGGCACAACTCCTCCTGTCCTGCTGCAGAGCCTGGGACCTACAGGCACCTCAGACAGCGTGAGTGACACCAGGAGTAGAAGGCCCTGGCTGAAGGAACTCATACGTTTAATTTTCTCATCTTGCAGTTCCAGTTTCTTACAGGGAATTCTTACATCCACCTTAAGTGGACAGCCATAAGGACCAGTTGCAATAGTTACCTGTAGGATAACTGAGACCTGTGCTTTGGCTACATTCCTTTTCCTGTCAGGAAAAGGAGCAGGATATGTGTCCTCAAGATATCTTATGTCTAACTGTTTTTGTTTTAACTTGGCTTAGCAGCTCCAAACCTGAAATATAAACTAAAATGGATAGTGATACAGAAAAGGTTGCAGTCAAACAATTGGAGTCTGGATGAAAATTTGAATAGTTTAAAACACTGCAGCAGTGCTGTGCCCTGTGGCAGGATGTGCTTATGGCCCTGTGAACAGCAGCACTTCCTTATTCTTTCCCTTTTTTTCCCCCATGGAATTTTTTTCCAGTTTTATTTTTTCCATTTCCAAACTCTGCTAAAACTGTGTTTTCCAGGAGTGATTTCTCTACCCCTTTATTAACCCTACTGTATAAACACATGAACCTGTCTCATAAGAAGCTAGGAGTTTTCAGCTAATGGACTTCGGGAACTTATAGATAAAAGTGGTTAGGAAAAGATAAGTTTAGCCATGGGATGTCTGTTAACAAATGTGTAGGAGTTCCCACACTGCCTGTGTCTTTGAAGGAGATTTTTGAAAATTGACTGACTGCTAAACAGGTATGTTAAACTATGTAATCAGCCAGATTTCAGTGAGAACTTATAATGCAAAAGAGCGTAAATGGGAAAGAAAATTTATTTTTATCCATCAACTTGATCCACTTGACTAAAAAAACCCCCAGAAGGTAAGGTTAAGTGTCCTTATGTACTTGTTATAACTCATTTTTTGAAAGTCTGGAAGAAGCCTGGTTTTCCAACACGCTTCCTTTCTTCCTGAAGAATGCCAATCTTTGAATGCCTTGGTTTTGAAACCTCACATAGACTTCTTGTAACAAAGGCTCCAAGGTCTGAATGCAAGGTTTTCCCAGTTGTTCAGTGAATGCAACTTCTTGAATGAGTTTGGTTTTTTGTGTTTTAAATTGGCTCTCGATTGCCTTGACATCTTTTAGGCACTGTCTTTTTATTTGACACAAACAGTGCAGTAAAATCAGTAAACAGGGATAGTAAAAACCTTCAAATTAGAAATGATGGCAAAATACCTGGCTGTCACAGAAACAGGCTTTTTAAAAAACTTGTAAATCCCATTTCTGTATGACTCTTAGATATGTTCTGAAATTTTTTTCCATAAGTGACTTTGAAGCCCCAACTGCTTAATGTCCTTTAGTGTGTATTGCCTTTCCAAGAAAAAAAAGTTCAAAATTAATCTCTTAAATTAGTTACGGTAATATCCCTTAGTTTTCTGACCTGTATTACTGGTGTTAAAATTCAGAGGAGCAGGAGCCCTGCAGTTACACCATTTTCAGTGCTCTTTTGCCCTATCTTGGGTACATTTGTGTGCATATATTGATAGGTAGTCTATAATATATTTGGAAAATAAACAGAAAAATTGAGAATTACTTTAAGGATGTTGATGCTTCCTTAGGTAACTGTGCTATCATAGAATATTAGATTGTAGTGCTTTTCTACTATTTAGAAACACAATGATGAACCTTCTGTTTACAGACAGATACTTGGTTTGTCTTAGACTAAATTGTTCAGGATTAGAGGTGTCACTCCAAGAGGAGAAGAGTGATTTCCTTGTCACAGAAGGTGGGCTTTTTGTTTCTGAAGCTGGTGGCTATCAGTAGTTAGCACAGTTAGCCCCACTCTGTACTTCTCCTTCTGCCTCAGCAGCTGCTTGAATTGAAACTCAGTAGTGATCAAATCTACGTTTTTGTTTCTCTGGAGCACAAGAGCTGACAGTTGTACTGAATGTTGCTGCTTTCTAGGACAAATTCAGGCCCTCAGTAAACAGTGGGTTATAATTCCATTGTGTCAGTTGAGGTGTGTTTGCCCATGGCCAGTTCACATTCAGTGTCTTGTTATTCACTGACCTCAAATACAATCTTTTTGTCTCAGATTTAGAAGTTCATATGTATTGCCAAGCTCTGAGGTGTACCATGTACTGTGTAGCTATTCCTAGTAAGAGAACTGGAGGTAAAAGACCAGCTAATGCAAATTCTGAGGAAATCACATAATAAATTTTGATTAGGATGTAATTGCTTCAAATGATTACAACAGTGGCATTAAAAGGAGGAATCAAATACCTACTAGGTTATCTCAGAAACTTTCCATTTTTTTTTACTTCTGAATCTGAATTACTAAGAAAGAAATCAGTCTACCTTTCCAGTAACTTTGGAATCTAACAATCAAATTGATGTAATCAGAGGTTTAAAATCTTGGAAATAACTATATCCATCTGAGTCTCCCACAGGTAATAGAGGGAGGCACTCTAGGTACTCTCCTTGTGCAAATTGAAAATCTGCGTTTATTGCTATTTGCCATAAGAGAATGGGCATGGAAAAGAACACTCACCCACTCCCAATAATTTCCTAAACATTGTAAAATCTTCAAAAGAGCTCACGTAATCCCAGAAATAAGTCCAAAGGAAAACAAATGTTATCTGCTCTTGTGCTCAGGGATCTGATTTATTTAATTATGTCCTAGGTGCTTCCTAAGCTTTTGTGAAGAACTTCTGGGCAGAAATAGGACTATTCATTGTCTTGATATGACTGCAACATCCTGGTCTGTAGTGCAGCATGTTTGCTTTTTTATCAGCTAAGCTGAATTCTGATTGCAGATGGCCAAAAAACTGGGACACAGCAAAATTAGCAGCAGTATTAATAAATGAGACAGAAAGTGTACTCTGCTATTTTCATATATAGTACAGAAGATCTTCTGAGCTGACAGTCCATTTTGCTCAGCCTGAAGGGATCATGTGATTGTTCAAAGGTTGTGACTGGGAAGTACAGAGGTGGTTGGAATTCAGCATCTCTGGCAGTGGGACAGCAAAACATTAGGCTAGTTCCTCACCATGCCAGTCTTAGTTTTGGGAACTCACTGCCCCATTTGCAAGGGTGAGTGAATATAAAAATAAATGAAAACTAGATGGAAAATTGCCAAGCTGCATGTTCATACCTGCAAAGCTTGAGGGCATCAGTCAGTGGAAAGGGGTGTACTTTTGGCAGGTTTTGGGCTTAATTATGGCAAGCTTGGAAATGTCAAAACATTTGGAGTGATTACCTGTGACTGCCCAGGTTCTCTGAGTGGCCACTCTGCCTTTAGGCTGATACAGCCCTGCAGAACCACTGGCACTTGATAATGGCGCTGGAGACGGGCAGTGTACGTGTTGGAGTGGACACATACAGGCTGGATGGGGGTAGATTTTCTGAGCAGTGGATAAAATGGAGAGTGAATGATTTTGTGCAGGAGCTGCTGTGAAACCCTCATGAGTTGTGTGAGTATATGTGTATATATAAGAACTATGTAAAAACATACATTAATAGATGCAAAACTTCAGAAGACCTAGTTCAGAAAAAGGTTCTCCAGCAGCATTGTTGAGTGCAAAATGCTTTATAAAGCATATATTTTGCTCTAGGAATGTGTGGCTCTAAAACTTTAGAAGGTAGAACAGCTACTATCATAGTTAATTTTGTGTGTGTGTGTCTTGTGAAGCCTAGCATCGTGATCCTAAATAGAGTTTTCAGTGTTTCAATGCACAGAGGATGGTTTCATTCACCATCTGAAGATTTTTCCCATTTGCTGAGCTTGTATGATACCCTCCTATAAAAAATTAGCATTGACAGCTGAGGATGATGTTTTGGCCTCCATCAGAGCACTAACTTCACCACCTAAGTTGGCCAGTTGATTTTTACATCATCATTTGCCATTCTGCAGAAACCTGAACTGGTAATCTTCAGTAATGTTCTTTGCTACTGAGCAGAGGAAGGCAAGAATGTCAGTAAGACTTACTGATGGCCAAGCTGCAGTTAAGAATTTGGATGTATTAGTCCCTGCCATCTCTGTTTTCTAATTATTCTTAAATTAAGGTCAACCTTACAGGGCCATAAAGACATTCTCAGTGTAGTCAATTCTGCCTTTGCTCTATCTTAAGGTCCATATGCAGGCTCCTGAGCCAGCCAGTCTACCTGGATTTGCAGTTCTTAGTTTGCAGAAAGCTCTCCCAGATTTGCAGTTGGACCCGTGCAGCCATTAGAGCAGGATCATTATTGCTAATGGAGTGCTCAGTTACAGGAAAGCTGGGTTTCTGGTCAAAGCCTGCCACTTGGAATAGCTGGGATCTACAGTAATTCTTTCAATTAATGGGCCTGCCTCCTTTTGCTGGTTCCTGTTGGCTGTTCTGCCAGCAGGTGGGGGTGATTTTTCTTTCTTTCTGACACAGGTGACATGTGGAGCTTGCTGAGCTGATTAATATCCCTAAACAAAAGCTTCAGTGTTTACTGTTCTAGAAGGAGGCTTGTCAAATTCAATCAGTCATTATATTTACATGGCAAATTGTGTTTGGGATATATTGTAATCAGCCTGTGTAGGAATATTTTTTCTGAAGCAAAGCACAGAAACTCGATGCTATTTGGGACCCTCTGCAATGAACAGAATTGCTGCAAGAAGGTTTGCAGGAGGAAGATGTGTTGTTACATTTTTAATAAGTGCATTTTTTCCTTCCATAGTGGAAATTCTGTTGCTATTTTTGCTAGGAATCTTCTTTGTCAGAGGACATACTTATCCCTTGTTTATGCTCAACTTATAGTTAATTGCTTTGGTAAAATGCCACTTGTGACCTTGTGACAGTTTTGTATATGGGCTTGATGGGACTGGGGCCCCTGTGGTGTTCGTTTCTGTCACTAGTTTGGATGTAGTTTCTTTTTGTGCTTTGCAAGAAATTCTTGTGCAAGTATCTGAAAAATCATTGTGAAGGCAACAAAGCTAATAAGAATTGCAGTAGTACTATAAGTGAACAAGAATTCCTGTTCATTAAGCTAAGGTGGTACTTTCACAGTAAAACCCTTTTTAATTCATGCCTTAGTAAGAACTGCCTAGCAACTTACTGATAGAAGGCAATTGTTTTTCTTTCAAAATATCACTTTCATTAAAATCTTTCCATGTAGATCACAAAAAAAAAGAAACAAAACCAAACCAAAACACCCAAACAAACAAAAAAACCCACAAACCCCCCAGAACAAAACCCAAACTCCAAACAAATACAAACAACTAAATGTGTCACTAAAAGAACAGTAAAGTTCTGGTAAGTTACAAGGAATAGTTTGTAAATAACTGTAAGCTTTAAACATAACGCTGTAAGGAACTGTAGTTTAAAAATTCTTGAGTTTAGCATTAATTCAATATAGTAATGACAGATATGAGTGATCTAAACAGAAATTCTTATGTGTGAATACATAACCTCTGAAACCCACATTTGCCAATTTTTTTAAGGAATGTCTGATCTTAATGTATATTATCGACTGATTGTTCAACCCAGACTCTCTGTTTAATTATTAATACATTTCTCTCCAGGAATCACCAGTTTCTGATGTGTGCTATAAACCCAAACATCTTTCCTTCCTCTCACTGCCTCTGAAAGCCCTGACCCTTATGCCTTTGCCTGCCTAAGGTGGTGCTTACTCAGAAGTGCAGTATAACTTTTAGAAGAGCTGGGTTGCCCTTTCCTCTGTTAATATCTTAATTTCATTAAGCTTGTGCTAATGGCCTCAGTGCCTTGAACATTTTCTTTCTAATGGAATGTTTCAAGCTATTGATTCTTCAGCTGAGTTTAATATTCGCCTTCGGGTACAAACAAAGCCAGGGGTTTCAGCTCCTTGTTCTGCAGCTTTACTCCTGCAGTGCCTCTGGACAGTTCAGAAAGGGTATTCCAAGTCAAGGTGCCCACCCTCAAGTTTCACTGAGTCATGGTTTTGCAGTTTAATAAATGGACTTCACTGAGAAGGAAACTGAATTCATTGAAATCCTAGTTCCACACATCCATTTCTTCTTCCACATGGAGATTTCCCCATAATGACGCTCCAGAAGAGAAGCATCCCAGGTTTGCATGTTTGATTTTTCTGACTGGGAGAATGGATGCTACGCAATTCCCTACTGAAAGTAACTTAATTTCTTTTCCCCCCTTGTATTAGACCTGGAAGTTTTGCACAGAAAATATTTTATTTTCTGAATTACATAGTACTTTCTCTTTAATCCTAATGACTCCTGCAATCCTACTGCCTTGGTCAGGAAAGCAGTAGAGTCAGCATGAGTGACATCAGTATAATCTGCTTCACTATGCATTTTAAGAGAAATTAATTCTACTCTGACCCTGTTGTTTATCCAGACCAATCTGTAGCCAGTTCCTTGAGTAATTTTTGAAAGCTGTGGCTGGAGCCAGTACTGTTGAGTTTTTATGAATACAGAAAAGCCCATGTGGTTTATTCTGTATACTCCATATTGTTATGAATGTGTAGTATTTTCCTCCTTCTTACAAGATTTTTATTCTCAGTCATGTAAGAATAACAAAATCTATGTGCAGAACATTAAAATTTATTGTGACAGTTGAATTGATGAGTTCAGCCTTTCCCTGTGTGCCAGTTAAAATGGAGAGGGCAAATGTTAGTTATTTACCTTGGGAAAAATGCATTTATTCCCTTGCAAAAAAAGTATAAGGTAAACTTTGAAAAACATTTTTGTGAAATAACCATCTTGAGAGAGAATTCCAGTGCAGCTTTTCTATATCTTTATTTAATTGTGCAGCTGAGAGGAAGAAGGGGGAAACAAAACCCACACACAAATGTGTATGTACAACTAAACAGAGAACAACACCTCCTGGGGGTTGGCTTTCTCCCCAGCACGTTTACTGACTCAAATCAATAGCATTACTGTGGTAAGTTTTAGACTTTTACCTGAGGGTTTTAAGTTGATCACAACTTAAGGGAAAAAAATAAACCCTCACCAAACCCAAAACTTGGCCAAGAGTCTGTCCCTTTCTTTGACTTGATGAGGGCCAGGATTTATTTTTATTAAGTCCCAGTGTTGCAGAGGGTCTTCTGTTCCTCTACAGTCTCTTGCATTTCTTTCTGAAATTTCTGTGAGACTGAAACCTGCCTTAGTGCAAAGTTTTGTAGTAATACTCCAGTGAAAATTAAATGTACTTGGGTCTTCTGGCAATTCCTTGCTCAATTCCTGAATGCTGCCCTAAATGGTTGGATTTTGCATGAAAGCCTAGAAAATGGGAAAAAGTCATTTATTGTTTGCAAAGAAACAAAAATGAAAATCCAAGAAGTTATTTTTTTTAGGGAAGTGTATTCTTAACTGCTTCATATTAATTCTGGTATCATTTTGGTTCATAGTTTGGGTGACTTTGTGTCTCAAACATTTAATGAGACACATTTAAAACATTTTGATTCACTTGGGTAACTGATTGTCTAGCTCAATAATTTAAACATTGCTCACTTTAAATCAGTGCTTTATAGGAAGCAGCAACAGTCTTTATTCTGCAGAGTGTAAAGGAGCGGAACCATGCTCAGAGTGAATACTTTTAAAAAAGACAACATTCACAGGTCTAGTTTGAGCTTTGCCTGTCTTCGTTCCTACTCAGTGATGTCTTTGTTCATAACAGAAAAGTATTAATTGTTTTGTCTTAAACCCCCAAGCAGTGCTCTGGTTTTTACTTCCTTTCCCTAATATGAGCATTCCAGAGACTGGGAGAAGGATTTAGCTGATGGAAAGCATCCAAACTCCCTGTAAGGACAGAGGCTCAGCTCAACCCAGTGTGGAAGCCTCTGGACTTCTCCAGGAAAGCACCCGTTTGTCTCCACAAATGGTAAAGAGACTGAAGTTTAATAACCCACAGGTAGATGCCTGCTGTAAAAGGGGCTTCAACTTCCTAACCCACGTGTAGATACCCACTTTGTAAGTGTTTACAGTTAGATGAGATCAACCCCACTTTAGAGGTTTGTCAGTCTAAATCTCTCGAAATCAATAGAGCTAATTATGTGAGGGAGTCTGGCCAGTTTTAAGCTTGTTTTCTCTTCTCTGTATATGCTAACAGGTATTTTGTTGTTGTGTGTCATGTTACACATTAGTTCTTCTTACGAGGTGGTGTAGCCCTTTTAGGTTGGCTGAATCAGTCTTATATAAGGTGTGCTGTTAAAATAAATACAGTCCCGAGATCTTTATCTCATTATTTTAGCATGAATATCATTGTTGTATTTGTGAATGTATATATAAGTGCACTGACATACTGGCTCTATAAGAATCCCCTATTTCACTGGTAGTTGTACTGAGCCTTTTACCTGGGATACTAAAGCTCATTAAATAAAACCCTCTTACACAATAGACTTAGGGTATTTTATGCACAGTTGTAGCAATGCTGTGGAATCTGAATCAGAAAATAATACCTAAGACAGGAGCCTAATAAGCAAACAAAATATTTGTCCAGATTGGAGATATTAATTCATGTGACATATGAACTCAGGAAATTATTTCTGTTGCCAGTTGGGAATTTTGAGTGACAAGCTATTATGAGTACTAAAAAACAATTTATAGTAATACTTCAGTTCTAGGTTTTTCTTTAGGCTGCTGGTTCCACTGGGTACTGGGAATATTAGATCGGGTTCTTTTATTCTGTGCAGATTTCAGTGCAGCGTCACAGAGGTGACACATCATGCACAAAGCACAAGTTCTCACTTTTTTTTCCTCTTTTATCCTAAAGCTGTTTTTGTGCTACTTGGCATGTTATATTTATATATAACTATATGTATATGGATATATATGCATGGAGTTTCATCATGGGTATTATCCTTTGAAACTTAAAGGGTTTTCAGGTAAAATAGCAACAATTTGACAGCTCCCAACTTGATGCAACAGGAGAGGAGCCCAGCAGTGGAGTGTTACAGCAGTGTCAGGGTCACCTTGGCATATTCTGTTACAAGCTTGCAGTTAGGTTACAGCTTAGCTTAAAAAGGTTTGCTGATAATATAAAGAAGTCGTCATGAATAGGAAGGACATGTTTTTTCTTTATTGTGGGAGGTACAAGCATAGGAGAGTTGTTTTTTTTTCCTGTAGAACAGCAGGGACAGAGGCTGTTTGTGGCTTGGAGCTGAAGGGCACTTCCCTTAGCAAGGTGGTAATTCCTGCTGGTGAAGGTGTCTATGAAGGTCCTTTTCTGATAATATGGGAAAAGTGAAAATGGAAAGCACAAGGGATCAAGACCCCTTGACTTGAGTGGGAAGTAGGTGTTGGCTGTTGGGGGTACCCTCAGTGCAATTTGGGTGGTTGCTGTCCTCTGTTTATATAATGGAAAAGGAAGTCACTCTGAAAAGAACTTAATTAGACTTGAGTCTCTGGGGCTACTGATCCAGTGCCTTTCACAAACACAACATGATTTATTCATTCCATTAAAAAATGAAAGCAGGGGAAATAATAAGAATGGAAGGGAAAAGAATACTTTCAAATGCTGCCATTTAGAAGGAATTTGTAATGTAAAGATTATAGATGTTTTTAATTTTTAAAGGCTTTATCTAAAGTCCAAAATGTGACAAGAAACGTTGAAGCATGAAGTATTTCACAGGCAACATGAACCTCTCTTAAGGTTGCTTTAATATTTAGTGTGTCACCCTTTACCCATTGGAGATCCAAAAGGGCATCTGTTCTTCAAACCAATACCATATGCTAGCACTGAATGTGCAGATTGGTTTTTACCCACAAAACAAAGATGAACTAGAAGCAGCTGATATGCTGTGATAACATATTTTTGAATTCTTTAAATAGTCTCCAGCTCTCTGGAGATCAAATGAAAAATAAATTTTAGTCTGGAAAGCTAAGAATACATTATGCTCAGTGTACACCAGTCTGCTTATTTTAATAATCATGATTTTATCTTGCAGTCATCTCAGTGGTGGTATATGGAAGCCTTAACTGGGTCAGGCCTCATTGTTCTGTGCATTCAGAAATCATACTATAAGTACCTTCTCCCATAGAATTCAGGCATGGAATGCAGCAGGGATCGGATCCCTGGGCTGGTACCAAAGGCCCGTGGGTGGGTTGGTTGTGCTGCTGTGTGCAGGACTAACCAGCCCTCCTGCTGGGACCATCCCTGCCCCTGCATATCCTGCTTTGCCCTGTGCTGTACCAGCAGAGCAGCCCGTTCACAGCTGGTTTGGCCTTCTCTGAGTGGCATTTTAAATACTCATTTAAAACCGGTGCAATCCAAGAAGGGTGGCTCCAGTAGTTACAATGCTAGTCTGCAGTTTAGAAAACCTGGATTTGATCAAATTCCAAGGGCATGTATGTGCTTTTAAACTACAAACAAAACAATCTAATGAGCTGGACTGGGTAATGACAAGGGGAATATAAATAGCCTGGTGCTTTAGAAAGCATAACATTAAGCACAGTTGCCAGCTGATTGTCACAACTTGTTACCTGCTTTGCTGATGTCAGATTACAGGTTTTGATGTGTTTATGACAGGAGAGAGTCTGAAGATCATGCAGGTCTCACCTCAGTGCCTTTTGGATAAATATTTTTCTTTCTTTTTTTTTTTTTTTATTTCCCTGAAGATACCTTTTAAAGTTTTCCCATGTCAAATTAGTTTTATTCAATATATTTGTCTCTAGAATGGTTACGTATAAATTGGAAAGATTAAAGGAAAAAAAAAGGGCCAGAAACAAGATTTTTGCATGTTGTGCACTGTGAAGTTAAATGGACACATAATTTGAGGCATCAGGCAAATAAAAGCTGGTTTGTTCCATCCACTTAACTGGTTGTATACAATGAGTTAGACAGTTGCTGCTTGTTATATCTAAGATACTAATTGGTGTGCTTAAACTATGGGGAAAACAACATATGGTATTTTAACTCGTAAAGGAGTTGTTGCTGGTCATAGGAGCCATTCATTATTTAATAAGAATATTTAATTCATGGAAATCACAGAATGAATTAATTAAAATTAATTTTAAGGCTCTTCTATGAATTTATATGAGGCCACAGCACAGGTGATTGTCCAGAGGTTGCCATCAAAACTTTGATCTAAAATTTTTGTGAGTATGCAGCCTTTGACTTTTTTTTCCCCCCCTCAGGATTTCTTCAGTACAGAATTAGCTAAGTTCATGGTGTTCCAAACTCTTAATGCCATGAGATGCATCAAGGGAAAAAGACTCTGTCATGATGTTTGCTGGTGTGAAATTAAGGCCAAGGAATTGATAAACAGTCAGCAGAAAACAAATAGCTGTTTTTCCAGGGGCAAATGTGACATCATGGCTTCATTTGATTTCAAAAATTTTGTTGATAAGGTCAGATTATTAAATTCTATCCCTTTTATGTTTTTCCTAATTGACGCTTCCTGCCCCACCAGTTGAAAGTGGGAAGGGGAGAAAAGTCTGTCTGTGCACTAACTTTGTGCCTGGACTTTAGGTCACCATTGGTTGCCTGTTCCTAGAACACAGAGCTAGACTCTGCTTCAGGAATCATGATGGTTATGAATGAACTATGGTTTTTAAAATTCTACTTCTGATAAGGAACAGAATTGTTGAATTTCTTAGTTTAATGGGACTAGAGGAGCATAGGCTCTTAGCTCTGTGTGGAAGAAAGTGGTAGTAAAAGATTGTTCATCCAGGAAAGGTCATGCCCTTTGCATAAGATATTAAGGAAAATAGCTGTGCTTCACCTATGTAGACAGAAGAAAATTGTCCCCAAATGTGATGGAGACTCCTCACAGTATTGTGATACAAATAAACAGTTCGTTTTAAGAAATTAATTCTGCACAGCTGGGGCTTTCCTGTGAAAAGCTTGTGGAATTCTCAGATTTTGGTAGCCATTTCAAGGCAACAAGCTATGTCTGGTTAGTTTGAGGCTGGCAACTGCAGCTGTCTGGGGCTTTCCAAGAGCTGCTTATCACAAAGTGTTTTACCTTGTGCCACACGCAGAAGTTGTTACTGAAATGAAAGATGTTACTGAGATTCATCAGGAGATTTACTGAGCTCTGACTTTATTGAATTTCTCACCTCAGACAGACAGTGACCGATGTACTGACCTTGTCTCACGGGAGTCTCTGTAGATTAATGTCTTTGGCACTTTTTCTCCTTTTGTTCCTCATCCTTCCGGTAAGTCCTGCTGGCCAACAGTCAGTGCCTGGAGATATTCAGGGATGAGAAGCCCTTGAGATTTTTATCCCAGCAGCACCTGAAAAACAAGTATAAATTCTGAGTTTCAAATGGATGTTCAGTGTTATGGATGCCCCTATAGACAAGTAAAATTGCAAACTGCTGTGGTCGATGCAGGGTTTCCTTTTGCTTCCTCCTGACTGCTGCTGCTGCAGCCATAGGTTGGGTAATTAATTGAGCACTGATTACTTGACGCACCTGCCATTTTTAGGCCCCTGGCTTAATTAAACAAGCAATCTGTTTGCACCTGCAAGAAGGTATGAATTCTCTAAGAAAATTAGTTTTATTTTGACGCTACAGTTTTGGCTAAATGAAAAAATCAAATCCTTTCCATTTGCACAATGGGCTTGGGAAGGAAGTGGCTTCTCTAAGGAAAAAAAGCCTGAGATGTGAGAATTTTTTGGTATTTACTATTAATAAAATCAAGGGGAAACAAGGTAACACTATATATATATATATATTTTTTTTTTTTTAGGTTTAGGTTGTTTGCAAAACATCACCATTATTCTTACTAACAGAATTGGCACTGTCCTTCTGGCAGCTAAGACTGTCTGCACAAAAATAAAACCTGGGTTCTAATCTTGCTTGTAATAAAACAAATGTCCTCAGTTAGTTCCTGCCAATTTTTGGCATTTCTAGAGTGCAAGCAAATCAGTTAAATCTTTACATGCTGCAACAACTAAATTACTGCTGAAGACCCCAGGCTATTAATTTAATAACAGTGAGGACTTAGCAAAGACAATTTTCTTTGAACTCTGCGTTCTCCTGCCTTTGTAAATGGTGGTCTTAGAGTCTGGTCTTGCAGGTCTTTCAGTTAAGGTCTTACTGTCCCCAAAGTTTGATCTTTTAGTTTGTAGTTTTAAAGCAATCTGTTTTCATAAAGTAGAAAATTGCATATAACTATGAAGACCTGTTTGCATAGCAGGGACATTGTTCAGCACTAAATGCTTCTGATGTATAGAATACATGAATATTTTATTTATGAACATTCAAACCAGAGTGATCTTAATTTTATTAAGCAGTGAACAATTAAAAAAAATCCAGATTAAATGAATGTAGGAGAAGTGATTTGAATTGTAAAATAGAAGAAGAAAGAAATTCAAGGTAGTATAAAATTTGAGGATATTAGTATTGTCTTATTATGGAAATCTAAAATCTTTTAGCAAGCTTTTTGAGATTATGATGAAAACTGCTCTGCACAGTAAGCACTGATGGCAGAATGGTTCTCTTGACAGTGCCAATGAGAGTTAACTGGAAAATTAGTTATGAGCCCATTAAAACTGAGGTTTTCTAGCCATTCAGTCAGAATTTCCCTTTAGAAATTTTTTTATTTTGACATTGGATTTCCTAAACTCTTTTAGTATACCTACCATGATGTTATGGATGGAAACACAAGGGGCAGTCATACCTTTTGCTGAATGTGTAACAAAAGTAAAATTGTTTGCATTGTGCTTAACAGCTGTGAAAGTGGGTGGTGTTCTAGAACTGGTTAACTTAAGTGTTTCAGCGTGAGGTACTGGTAGATTTGGTTTAGAATGATGTCTCTTGTAGTAGAAGGGCAATCCTACAATCAGTGGAAGAGGTTTTACCAGCAGTGGATTTACAGTGATCAAGACCACCTTGAACCAGCTGCCCCTGAAGAAGATCAATGCACTGTGACTGTTTAAGGGATTCTAATGGACATTTAATGAATGTTTTTGAGGTTGTGTATGTTTTCTCCTGTTTGTTAACGGTTATTCAAACAGTGTCCTGGTTGTTCGTTTTTCCTGTAGAGATCCCATGTAAGTTTTGTTCCCCAACCCCTCAGGGCTGTTGTCCACCCTGGCAGAGCCTCGAGCTCTGATTGGCTGTTGGATGCGATCCCCTATTGGTCAGTTGTTGAA
>JAWWEV010000167.1:4967007-4991739 GCA_035583235.1 Hafferia zeledoni | reverse complement strand
CTCTTTGTTAACTACTGGCATGGACAGTTAATGGCAGGGGAGAGAATTTACATAATAATTCCAAACTACAACAACTTCCATGGAAGGCCTATCTAAAAACATATTCCTGGTGTTACTAATGGAATGTTCAGTTCTAGTGGATGTCTTATCTCACACCCACTGGTATAATTCAAAGTGTACTAAAAGAACAGGAAAAAATTCTGCTGTGTAGTTCAGCAAGTGCTGAGCCAGATCTTAGACATGTCACTTCTGGGTTTTCTAGTTATTAGCAAGAAAAAGTTGTAAGTACTTTGAAGGAAAATGATAATTTAAAAAGAAAAGGTGTGGGCCAATATGAATCAAATCTGTAAAGCCATCTGCAGTTATTCCTTTGGTGAAGCAGAAGTGCTTTGAGTCAGATTGAGTTTCTGACTTTTGGTGCTGCTTGATTGCAGCACTGACATTCATTCTGATGAGCAACTCCTCTGATGGTCACATTAAACTTTGGCAAGCACTTGCCTGAATTAACTGGTCACAGGAGGGTAAGAGGTGGGGCAGAGCTCCCAAAGAGCAGCCCTGTTAGAAGTGACACCCTACTTGAGCTGAAGCTGCTCTTTGATCTCCTTTCTGCCCTCTTGCGCCTATTTGCACTTCCATTTGCCAAGGTCCTTAAGTTTCACTGGTTAACGAGGTGACTGCTCTATGTAATTAGAACATCATGTATATATTTTTCTATTGTTTTGGTTTGAAATATGCTATTAGGCAATCATCAATATATTGCCTCTAATAGCTATTGAAGTGCATATTTAAATCTTGTACTTGTCTGCAGTAATTTGAAAAATAAAGTGATTTTTTTCTGGGTTGGTTGGGGTTTATTGCCATTTAAATCTTGGTAGTTTCACCTAATACATCATTTCACACCACCACTGACAATATATTTGGGGTGGGAAATGATCATCAAAGCAAAATACCTTCCTCTAGTAGGTAAGACAGGATCCTGACAAAGGAATTTGACCCTTTTCCTGTTGGGTAACTCCTAGAAGGTTTTAAGAGGTATTTAATATGCAGTCCCATAAACCTGCAGATTGACTGAAGGGGCAATACAGGAAGATTCATATCACTTATGGGTGACCAGTTTTCTTGGCATCTGCCAGCAGTAAGGGCAGCTGTGCTTGCTGTACCATGCTCAGGTTAGCCCAAAGAAGACAGGGCTGTATTTTTGAAGGGCAGATTTGGATGTGATAACTGAAGCAGAAATAGTCCCTCACTATTGTGGAGGTCACTGTGCTTTCAGCAGGGATGGTGAGAGAAATGATCTATCCACATCTGAGAAACCATAAGTTCTGTGTGGCTAGCAAATGCTGGCAGAGGAATGTGGAAAACTGCTGGTTCTCTGAGCACTTCAGCTGTCTCAGAAGTAATTGCCTGTGAGTTTGGGTTGTATTCTTCTGTAGTGAAACTGCCCAGATGGATTTGGGTGATGTTGGAAACTTGGACAATGGGAATTGTGCCCTATTTTTAGGGACACAGTGTCTCTCAGACATGCTTAGCTGCCTAGAGGTATAGGAAGGGAAGGGGGCTATGTATGCACAGGTACAGCAC
The DNA here is from genome assembly GCA_035583235.1 of Hafferia zeledoni. NCBI lineage: Eukaryota > Metazoa > Chordata > Aves > Passeriformes > Thamnophilidae > Hafferia > Hafferia zeledoni. Next base: position 4,990,158 of record JAWWEV010000167.1, on the reverse strand, counting down.
TAACTCTTCTCCTTGTTTAGGGTTGTGTTCACTCCCACTATTATGATGTCCGAATGTCTCACATGTTTGTAATGTATTTATCCTTGCACCCTTCCTCCTGAAATAGGAAGGTGCTGTTCACTGCCACTTTTCTGATAAGGAGTAGAGTAGGGGTGTAGATGTTGTGTGCCTGAGGGTGTCTATAAAAGTGCTGCAAATTGAATCCAAGTCTCTGGACTCTGGGGTTGATATATTTAATTGCTGTCACATCTCTTCACCTTTGAGCTATCCTGTGTTGTGTGAAACCGTAATTGTGCTGAAATGGGTTTGTTTTTCAATTGCTTTCTGAATCTTCTGCATGTACCTGAGTATTTCTGAAGTGCTCACAGTCAAAGAAATGATTCATGCCAGTGTGTGTTATCTGATATCCCCTTTCCCCCCCCAGATATTTTTGAGAACGTAACCTTGAAATGCACAATTTGCACTGAGCTGAGAAATTCTTTGTAAACTGCAGATTTCTACCAAACTGCAGAACTTCTGACTGATGAAATTCCATTGTTCTGGAATGTCATATATCTTTTCCTGCTTTATCTTCCTAGTTGTCAATTTAGATTTTATTTGTTCATATTGACTTATAACCGGGGTGTGGGGGGGGATTTTTTAAAATTATTTTTTTTAAATGAGCGTTTTAACTTGGTACCATTCTGGAAACGGAGAAAGCTTCTCAAATTAATGTCTGAGCAGCCAATCTTCTGCTTTGGTGTATAAAGCTGCTTTGATGTTATAAAAGGACAAATATTTCCAGAGCAACCTACTAAAAACACAGAATGTTTTTGCTATGTAGTGTTTTTGTTGTTGATGTTATTGCATCCTTGCAGTGGAGACTTTTGACTGCTGGAACTGAGCCATAAAAAATAGCTAGTGATAGTACAGCAACATTAGTTTGTTTATTTGGGACTTCTTTCTGCGTATGTACTTTTAAAAATGAGTGTAAACAGTTATTAATGAAATTACCTCATGTTTCTAAAACATACACTTTAAAATATCTACATGTGTTTCCCACATTATCCAGCATTTCTTTTGAGTCCTGATATACCACAGTCATCAAACATGCAGAGCAGATTATGAAGCAAAAGGAAGTTAAACCATCACATAGGTACATTCAGCCAACTGGATGAGCTGCTCTCTGGTTTCCCAAAGCAGAAACACGTTTCAGCCTTTATTTTCATTAAGGGGTGGCTGTGCTGGGGCTGTACCTGTACTGGGGGCCACACCTGTGCTGGGGCACCTCGGGATATTGGAGTGTGCCCAAACACCCAGTCTCTGATTGGGTTACACAGGGTTGCTGTGCACTCCCACTCCAGGCAGCCCTGGACAGTGTTATTTTGCATGGTGTTCCAGGTCACTGATGCAGCACTCATTAGGGGAGGGCAGCAGTAACAGGCAAGGCCCTGGACTTTTCCAGCCATGTGGAATGCTTTGTTATGTTGCCAAATTACATAAAAGTGAGCAACAAGGTTGCACTGGCAGCATAAGCGGAAAACCAAAAACCTGCTGCTCCTGAGTAGCTTCTTGTTCATAACCATGGCAGCTGGGTGTCCTGTGCAAGATGAGAAAGTTCTTTTGCTTCTCTGATTGGCCTTCAGTTTCAGGCTGCTCAGACTCTCTTTTTATTAATTTTTGCTCCCAAATTATATTATTACTAATTCCATTATTCTGTATTTAAATGTCTACATCATAGAGGACCCAAGAAAACTATTTTGTTTTTTCAAACATCTTTCCTGAGAAATTCAGTGTCTGCTCTGCATTATCTCTTGACTGTTTCCATACAACCAAATGGTTTGTTTCCTGTCTTACACCACTTCAATGCACTTTACCACGTGCAGCATTGCTGCCCTGACTGGATTTATATCTCCTTGTATCGACACTTTAGTGGTGGACTTGGCAGTGTTAGGTTGGACTTAATGATCTGAAATGTCTTTTCCCATCTAAATCATTCTATGATATGAGGGTATAATAAAGAAAAAGCAGTATGTAATTTAAAGGCACCATTTGCTTTAAAAGATACAACAAATGGTATTTATTTGGCTTAAGGAAATTATTTCTTCATGTATTCATCTAATTTTGCTACTAATAACAGAAATATTAGAATTTTGCCCCCCAAAGTCTTGCAGTTGACTTCTCTACTGCACTCTCACCCTTTTATAATTGCAAAACTTAACAACCTTGCATGAGTGTTTAAGTAGAGAGTGGTGTTTCAGAAAAAGAGTTGATTGAAGAAGTGAGGCCTCATTTTACACATGGTGAAGTAACTGATTAACAAAGAGGGTGAGAGGGCAAGGAGTGCTGCCCTAATCCTGTCACTTCCCTGTTGCAGTTATGTGGAAGACTTGTTTTTTTTTTAATTTGATGTCAGTATTCGTTTAATAAAAATTCTAAGGGAAAGTTCAGAAGAGCTGGGTTCACTGCATGGGAGTGTGACTATTTTGCACCAAGGTACTGAGTATAACTGGAAGGTAGTAGTAATTTTGGTTATGTGCTTTTCTTCAGATTCATAATCTGTTATAAACTGAGATCAATATAGGAAATGCTCAAAATGTCATTGCTCAGGTGTAATGTCACACCACTAGTATCAAGCAGGGGACACCACATTACATTTGTGTCTCTACTTAGCTTAGGAAAGCCATGGTGATTGTTGAGGCTGCTCATGTAGCAATAATCTGTGTTGCATGTAGATTCTTACTGAGTTTATATAAAAAGATTATTTGCCAACTGCAGGAATTTGGCCATACGTAATTTGCTTTCCTGAACCCTGTTGCCAGTGAAACTTTAGGCTGAGAGAGGTAGCTCTTCATATGGTCTGTTTGTGAACCTCCATCTTAACTCAGCTGCTTTTGGCTCTGTTGGGATTGGTGTCCAGAGGCACCTTTGAAGTGCTGTCAGTTTAGCTGGCAGGTGTTTATGCTGCTGTGCTGTTATCTCTGGGCAGTGCTGATCCCCATTTCAAAACAGCTGTGACACCAAGTAAGCGCTTGGGCTAAAATTTCTGAGTAAACTGAAATAGCTTGATCCTAAAGGCTGCAGTATATCAAGGGAAAACTTGACTCCTGGAGATCAACTCTCAGCTTCCTACATGGCTGACGTGCCCCAGTTTGATATCTGCTTTTAGCTGAGGCTCCATCCATAGTTCAGTGATCATTGCACACTTGTTTATAAGGCTTCTTCCACAGAAATCCTGGTACGCTACTACTTCCATTCACATTGTGGGGTTCCAAGAAATTTCCTTCATTTCGAAGGAAAAGTTTACTCTCTTATCTTTCTAATCTGAAGATTTGGGGGTTTTCTTACCCACTCTTTTGTCATGGTTACTTACTGTTAACGGATCTCCTTTGCTTTCTAGCATTGGAGTAATTTGCTACTAATTAGTTGCATCTAATAGCTGGAACATGTCTATGTGGCTGAAACCACAGGTCACGCTAAAGAAAAATAACCGGATTTGTGAAAACAAATAGAAGCATATTGAAATTAAAACACAGTCAAGTGTTCTTCTCTGAATGTAGTTTTACTCCTTGTGTTTGGAGCACATTAGTTTTTCAAGGTGATACTCTCCTTTCCTGCTAGCTTTCAAAGTGGTGAAATTATGGGAAAATTATGTAGACAATATGCATACACATTCCAAAAAATGGAATTGCTTTGTAGATTAAGCAGCTGAACTTCATCCCAAGGTGAAATGCAGGCTTAGTGTGATTTGATGTGGACAAAGTTTCATGGCTTCATGTTCGCTTAGTGTAGCATTTCATTACAGTGACTAGGAACCCTCAGCCTTTTTTCCTGTAAGTCCAGACTTTTCTAAGGCTCAAAGTAATGTGTCCTTTTTCTCATGTTTTTTTTCTCTCAGGATTTGCGAATACTCCTACAGCTGCCTTATGTGTCACTCTGTTTTTCTCAGAGGTATCCAGGCAATTCCCCCCCTTTTTTTCCTTTCCTTTTCTCTAAAGGATTTCAAAGGTCCAAAAACAAACCCCCACAGATTAGTTCAAGAGATGACAGAAAGACTGTGTTCAGGTTTGCATCTGTGTTCTGCCACAGACTTTTAAAGTCCTTGATCTCTCTGCCTGAAATCCCCACCTGTAAAATCGTGCTTGTTTTCATGAGAGAAAGCTAAATTCTTATGATATCCTGATGGGACTCACTGGTGTCCCTTTACTATGGTTAGATGCTGGCTCTTTGTTTTGTGTTTTCACTCTGCCACTCACAGCCCTCAAGTCTGATCAGAAGTCTGTTAAATATGGTTCTGTTTGCAAAAGATTAGTAATGATGTAATGACTAAACAGGGATTTGCTGCGTGCTACAGGTGAATCTCTATGGTCATCAAGAGCTGTGCTATGGTCAGTACTGGAGAGGAAGGGTGTTAATTTATAATTATAAAAGTCTCATATGAGAATATTGATTCACATATGATAAAAAAAGGTGTCTTTTACACTCTCAGTAAGGGTACTCGAGACCCATCACAAATGTGCTAATGCATTTTGTAAGAGTCAGTGTGTTCCTCTGGCAAGTTCTTGGCCCCAAATGAGAGACATGCTAGGCTGTTCTGCATGCCTGTCAATTATTTGAATGTAACAGATGTGAAACTTGAAGGCAAACTGCTGTGGAGCAGCTTCTCTGTCCTGTGTTAATGATATCTGTGTCTTCTGCAGGTGTGTGAAAGTGTGTAGATCATCAGTAGCATTTGGAAGCATCTCTTGAAATAGCAATGCTGTGTTTCAGATATGTCAAAGGTTGGAGATATTTGAATTCTGATTCAGTCCTTGTAGTTGGGATTGCTATACATGATTTTTTTTTCAGGTAGAATTTTTTTTTTTTCACAGAACCTGCTTAAAAAATGGTGCTCCAGAATTCTCTTACATCAAGCAGAACTTGAATATACGAGTCAACTGTATTTTTCCATAAAACAGTACAAATATTCCTCTCTAATATTTAAACACTATGTGTAAGGGAAGAGCACTATGAATTTGAAAATTAATAAATATTTAATATCAAAGCTATTTGGCTTGATATTATATCTTACCTAATTCTGAAAGGTTTATCCAAAGCTCTTGCCTGTTTTGTAGTCTGTGTGACCTGAGACAGGCAAAGTCAGTGCAGCTTCTGCAATAAACACCCTGACCAAGTGAAAGATGGAGAACTTAGGAGATGTTTAGGTTTGGCGTATAAAGTCTGGTAACATGTGCTGCAGCTGAGATCGATCCTTTCCTCACTCAGTGTTGTTTACAGAGGTTTTCTGTGGGGCAGTAAATCTGTGTGTGTAAAAGACGGTGTGCTGGCTGGCAGATCTTAATGTCAACAGGAGTCCAGAGCTTTTCCTTTGATGCCTTTTGATTTTTGCACCTCCTAAGGCATTCTAACCAATGCAAGGTGATGAACTTTTTTTTGTTTTCATGCTTTTGTAGTCAATCAGTCTGCTTAGGACACTTCTGTGGTTTAAGCTGAATAACCAGTTATTCTACAATTTTACAGGCAGCTTTAACTAAAAACTTAAAGTTGTATTTCATAACCTTCATTTCATTCAACAGAGGAATTGCTGGCAGCTCTTGGGAAAGCAGCATGTGTTTTTTCTTCTACTCATTGTGAGTTTAGGAGGGTTGACTTCCTCATCATTCGTGGTGTGACAGCATGAACCCAAACTATTCTGCATCGTGTCTCGCTTTTGGAAACTTCGCCTGCACAGTGGGCATCGTTTGACTCTGTCCTAATTCCCTTCTGACCGTAAATGCAACAGGAACATTTGCAAAGAATAAATCTTTTCAGTGTATTGACAAAGCTTTTTCTGTAATTGTGTTAGCTGAAGCAGACGATGAGCTGCAATCCCTTTTGAGTTGGGGTTTATGTAACTCTCTGCCAGTTCCTGGCTAAGCCTCGCAGCCCAATCCAGAACAGTGAGCACTGATGGCTCGGGGTTGTGCTGCAGGCAGGAATGTGTGGCCTCACACTCCAAGGCTGGGACTGTTCAGCTGCTTCTTCAGCTTGGTGTTGCCCCGTTTTAGTCATTTCCCTGTGGCAATGTTACCTGGTAAAGGAGAAAGGCTCAGTTGTATTTGGATGTGGAGTCATTTCCAGGTGTAACTCTTCAGGGTGTGGTGGGGAGGCCAAAGGAGCGTGGTTGGCTGCTGGAGCAATTTGGTTGGTGCTCTGTTTTCAGAAGCTCTACTTGGATAGAGTTAAGATGACATGGAAAAACACAGTCCACTCCTTTGCTCTCTTTGGGCTTCTACAGTTACATTCTTTTACTGTTGTGTTGTTTGAAAAATGGTGGTGAAAAGTAATAGACTGGTGGTGTAGGCAAAGTGCTGGAAATTGTGTTCTTCTGTACGTTTGTTAAGGAGGGCATGCACAGCCAAGCTGAATGGCAACCATGATTGTACCAGTGTTCCAAAACAAAACACAGTTTCAGAGATGAGACTCTTTCCCCAGATATGATGAGTGTAAATTTTTAGCTATGTTCAAATTGACCCTTGAGAATTACGTGCATAAAAGATTTTCTCAGAAGTTAAGAGGTCTGTGGAGTTAAATGAGATTCTCCTGAGAGTTAAACTGGCTGTGCTGGCAGCACCTACAGTCATGATACTGCTCAGGAATAAAATGGAATAGAAAACTCCATCTGGAGTCTTGAATAGATTTATCATGTGGTAAGTGAATCTGTACTTTGAGGTTGAGGCTAATGATGTTTCTGTGATCAGTATGAGAAAAAAATATTTGTAAATTCACATTACAGGCTTATAGGAGGGATGCGTAACTTTTTTTTTGTACATGGTATTTATTATATATTCTGATGAATTATTCTGTGATCCTTTGGACTTGTTGAAAAGCTGACTCAGATTTTGAGTTACTAAAAGAAGTGCTGTAAGCATATTTCCCAAAGATTTACAGTGGTGTTGGGTAAAATACAGCCAGTCTTAAAGAGTGCTGAGGAAAACATGTCAGTCCTTGTTTTCAGTGTTGCTGGACACTGACAGCAAAATATCCAAGTTAATATACAGAGCTGCAGCTGTATTCTATAAGCCTGATAGTATCTACTTACTGTTTTGATAAAGATTATTGATTTCCATATTCAACCTTTTCTCTGTTCACACTGTTACTCCAATGTGATGGTGTGAAAAACTGTACTGGAACTTTTCTTTAAGACTTCTTGGGGCTTCTTGTTGGGCTTTCACCTAGAAAATGCACTGCAATTTCAAATCAATTTTCTTCGTGTTACACACACATTTATTTAAATTAATATTTAATACACATATATAATGGGTATATATAAATTATATACATATATTCATAATACGCATACTATATTGCATATATACATTATATAGATAATATTACTATAATATTCATATAGACATATAATGAATTTTGCAATATTATGTAAGTTTGTCATGTACTTCCTCACATTTCATATATACATAATTTCTATGAATAATGACATTTTATGTATCTTTACACTTGAGTTGTTCTGTAGAGAGTATTCAGCAAAGTTATCATCTATATGGAGTATTTCCCTATAGTAATTTACTCTCTAGTCTGTAGCCTGCTGGGATTTATTATGAAAATGCTACATTTGTTGGCTCAACCCCAAATTATCTGAAAGAATGTTTCCTTCATTGTTTTGGGGGCAAAAAAAAGCCAGTTCTGGCAAGGTCAGTATTCACTTCTTTCCTCACCTCTTACCCCCCTCCTTCTATTACAAAAAAGGAAAGCAAATTACCTTCATTGGTTCAGTAAATTTGTCCTAATTGCTTCATCTCAGTAAGGACACTGAATGCTCACATGCAGATAATACAAAACACTTGCTGTGGGGATGAAAAAAACCCTGCAGAGGTAGCCCTGAGTTTGCAAATACCTTTTGAGTTCTCATTAAGGTCTGGGGTTTCATTCCGTGGCAGCAGTCAGCTGGAGACAGAAACATTGGTAGCTGAGGTAGAGTTACATCCATGTACTTTGGCTATATGCACTGGTTTGCTTTAGAGAAGCTACAACCAAATACCTGAACTACTGTAGGAGATGCTGATGGCAAAATGAGAGGCTAAGGAAGTTACTATCTTCCAATATTCTCAAACTACAAAATACGTTGAATAATATTGCTTAAGAATATACTGTTGGCAACAGATGACTCTTAAAATTGCCCTAATAGCACAAAATTACCCTAAACCATAAAGATTTTCCTTCCTGGGTTTTATGACAATTTCTCATTTTTAATTTTAAGCTGAGAAGCTTGACAGCAGTTTTAATAAGTAAATGCAGTTAGTGATTTTTGAATTTATTGTTTGTTTCTTATGCTCAGAATTCATTCTTGACTTCTGTATTATTATAAGGGCTATGTAAATACACTCTTTTCCCAGTGTAGCCACCCATAAGGCAAATGGATTCTGCTTTTAAGTTTGAAACTCCATAAAACGAGCAGAACTCCTGTTTATGAAAGTGCTTGGTGTTACTTAAATGACGTGTAAAAGCCAAGAGGTTTTTTTTTCTCTGTATGTATTTTTTTTCGTCAAGATACGACCATTGCTCCCTGGTTCGTGTGACTGGTGGCGGAGCAGCCACACAGCATTGGACAAGCAGTGCACTGTAGTTATGGGTTTGTCATTATATATCAAGGGCAGTCCTGTGGTGTAAAGGAGAGCACTCTGGACTCTGAATCCCAAGGACCTGAGTTCGAGTCTCAGTGGGAACCATCCCCTAGGAGTAAATGCCTCCCTGCCATCTGACCCCGACAGATCTCAGATGCTCAGCAGAGTCAGCCCCAGTCAGTACCGGGTGCTGTGACAGTCCCGAGGACTTCACTGTCACTGTCCAAGCTCGCTCGGCCGTGGCAGATGGACCTGAGGAGTCAAAGGGTGGGACCACTTCTGTGCACGCTGTGCCTCACCTAAAACATCCACTGTGCAGGCTGGAAGGGCACATGGGGAGAGCCCTGCCCAAATCTTCATTCATGAAGTCTGGCCATACAGACATTCTGCATCCCAGGGCAGAGCCCCTGCACAGTGTGAGGCCAGCAGCAGTCCCAGGGCTGAGACAGAGACTCGCTCCCAGCTCAGGCCCGGAGGAAGCACCTGAAGGAGGTGACCTGGGATCCATTCAGCTCCGTGCTGCTGTGTTTTGCTGGGGCTCTGGCTGGATCCTTCCTTTTCCGATGCTTGTGCTGCTGAGTGAGACAGGGCAGATGGTGCCTTGTGTTCCTGCTCCTGGCAGACAATGCCAGCTCTTTGCCAGCTCAGCTTCCACAGGCTGCACCGTGAAATAGAGGTGCAAATTCCAGAGCTGTTCACCAGGCTGGCACTCTGTGCTCACTCAGGGCATCCAGCCCAGGTCTCTGCCATGATAAGGAAACAAATCCATGTGGGTGTTTTGCCTGGGGCTTCAGAAATCAACCTTGCTTTGGAAAGCTTGGGGAGGGAGCCAGAGCTCTGCCTTTGTAGAAGGGGAAGGTGAGGGAGGAAGGACGAAAGCTTAGTGCAGAGTTTGGTTTATTATTTATTGCTTTTGGTCATGGGTAGCACTAAACAAAGCGAGATGAGGCATTCTATTTTGGAAATACTGATAGACTTCAAGTTGTCAGTGTTACCTCTAAGCCACTCATCTTTTTTGTTTTTAAGCTTCTCCTTGCTGTCATTTGCTCTTGAACTTTATGAGTTATTCAAGGGCTTTAATAAGACTGCTCTGAGAGCTTTGTTTTTGTCAAATGTTTTTCCACATTTTCTTCATGTGGAAACCAAGTCTTGTGGTTTTATTATCCAGTTAGTTTTCTAAACTAATATTGCTTACTTTGCATCTTGCTTTCCAAAGCCAGAGAACATCTCCTTTATTTTTGTAAATATTTATTTTTCCTTTAATGTGTTACAAGCAGATTGTATAGCAAAGGGTAGACTTGAGATCTGAAGTGGAACCAATTTTTTCCTTCTGTGGTTGCTTGCACTTATTTCAGGCAGGATTATGGATAATCTTCAGAATAAGAAGAGAGTTATAAACTGGTAGTAACAAACAGGCCATATAATATTGCTCTTTCTGCTCACTTTATTTAAAAATATGCTAAAAATGCCATTTATGAAAGGAGACTATATTTACTTTTATGCCACTGGAAAGAACACAGTATGAAACTAGAGTGGGACTGAAGAAAAACGACAGCACGTTGTGTTTGGGAGACAAATCAGACAAATTCTCTTTAGCAGTGTTATTTTCAGACCTTGGATGCTAGAGGTTTTGAGAAATGTTTTGTGAGGAATCTGCTCCAAAAGATTACTTGCACGCGTATCTCAGAGTTTAGAAAGGCAGGGGGAATGTGATTTATCTTTTGCTCAACTGAGATTGAGAGCTTGATTCCCCTCTGGTATGCAACTCTTGTTTCATTTTACCTAGAGAACAGGGTCAGTAACATCAATTTCAGGAACATTTTGTGATGTTACATTAATATAAAGCTGTTGGAATCTAATTCTATTTGATAATATGCAAGTGATATGGCACAAATGGGATTTGAAGAATCATAAGGACTAGAAATGCCATAAAATTTTGAAAATATTCACAAGAAAATCTGTTCAGAAATCTGAGGGCTATGAGAGGACAGTGCTAAGTTCTAAGTCAAATTTAGAGCTGATGTGAATTGGTGTAACTTTGCAAAGACAGGTGAGATTAAATGAGTCCTTAATTTTTGCCCTGGTGTTTGAGAATTTAGTGAAGTTGGCAACATTCTGACTCTCTAAGAATGTCACCAGAATGAGTAGAGATGTGGCATCAACAGTGTCGTCATAGTAGCTAAATTTAGAATTGTGTTATTTTGAATTTTTAGTATATTACAATGAAAACCAAGACATGCATCAAGAAGATTTTTTTTTCCCCTTAACCACTGAAAATAGTTTTTCTGTGATGTGCTTTTAAGAGAGATGATTTTCTTCTGTAAATTTTCTTTTAACATTCTGATCAGAGACAAAACAATGTTGTTCTCTAGCTAATTTTTGTACCTATTTTTTGAGATCTAACAATGCTAAACCAAAGTGAGATCTGAAGAAACACTAAACCTGGACTTTTCTGTGAGCAGTAAAGGAAACTGTAGAATATTGAAGTTAGAAATGCTGTGGACCCAAGGCTACCAAAAGAAAAGGATCTTCATTTGAAGTCAGTAGTAGCAAAGCTCCCCCTGTCTTACTTTTTCCCTATTACTGTGCCAATGTCATTTCCTTCTCTGCATTAACATAAATTAAAGTGAATCAACAGTGGCTCAGGTCTTGAGTTTTCCTTACAGACAGGAATAGAAAGCCCTTTTGATGGATTTACTGCATTCCATTAGACTGAAGAGAAAATGGACCAACAGGAGACATGGAAGAGTGAAGTAAACAGGAGACAAATTGGAATGTTGCTGGAGATAATGAGTATTTGGTTAACAAAACCCCTAAACTTGGGCTTTATTATGCAGCTAATTTTAGTTAACATGGAATAAGTGAAGCTGTGATGCATGAAGAAATTGCCTTTCAGAAAAACTGAGTTTTAAGGAAAGCCTAAAATGGGAGTCGTGTAGCCACATGTCAGAGGTAAAATGCCTTCTGCACTGCTGGTCTGTCTGCTGTTCACTTTAGGTCTAGTGCTGCTTTCAGAGAACTAATATTACTAACATGCCATTCCCCTCAGCTGCTCTCGTGTCTAATTTCCTGCCATTTCCACTGAATGGTACCTGCTGTGTGGGGCCCTCTGCAAATATCGGGGCAGTTCCTGCCCTGAACAATTCACACCGCAAGCAGCAAATCAGAGTATGCAAATTAAAGAAGCAAGAGGACAGAAGAGGAAGCAAACAGGATTAGAAGGCACTTTATTATTGACCTGGCTGTGTGCACAGTTCCTTTCAGCAATCACTTCAGCCCATAGAACACGACCTTATCTGTCACTTCAGATGGTGACAGACTGAGGCCAGTTGAGGGTTTATTGTGTTGCTACCACCTTTCATTAGTTGTGAAAGTGAATTTGAATCAAATATTTGGTAACAGGTTCTGTGGAATTTTTGACTTCCATCTGGATTGTATCTCTTGTAGACAGTCGTCTGGTACTCTTTGTAGTATTTCTATCCAGTCTGTTTTCCTGTTTTACCACTTTTTATTACCTGGTAGTACTGATCAGATAAAGCATGTCCTGCCTTGAGCAGCATCCATGAAAAACAAGAACAGGGCAAGCGTGTAGGACAATGCCTTCCATTTTCTTCTGAGACTTCAAACATTTTCAGCCCGTAAATTTACTAAGAAAAGTGTGGTTTCTGTGTTTAATAGCTACCCTTGGTTTTCAATGCCCCAAACTTTGTCAACATTTCCTTCCTTGTGTTGTAATCTACTCCTTAACCACACTGGACAAAGCCCCTCCAAAGCTAAGCAGTACCATAACGCTCCTTCTGCCGGGTCTTTTTTTTGGAATCATTGACATTTTGCACAAATTTGGTAGCCTGGCTAACAGACAACAAAAATGCACATCACTGGTCTTGTTCACATTAACTTGGGAAAAGTAGTTAATGTAGTAAGCATTTTATTTGGCCTTTTTTGATCACTGTTCCATCCCTGCATCATGTAAATCTGGCCTATACCTAGTCATGTTTTAAGAGACACTAATTTAAATTAATTTTTTAATATTACATCTTTATTTATATAACTAATGCTAGCATTGCTAGCTAAGGATGGCATGCAAGGGAGGGTGAATTACACTTCAGTATGGCTTTCCTGATGATTCTTTATTTTACATAAAAATGATATTTGTGTTTCAGTGACTGTTGAATACACACTAGGTACTCTGAATTTCTCTGTCAGAACTGTTTGTCTCAAGTGTCTCTAAAGCTTCAGAATGAAGAGTAAATGAAGTTAAGCTACAGTCTCTCCTTGGTGTTGTTAGAATTTTATTTCAAATTACTTTTTTATGCCTTTGATTTTATTATTCTTTTTTCTCAAAATTGCATTTCTTCCCATACTGTTTTCAAATAACCATCACTGTGCCACAAAGGATGAAAATGTATTAGCTAAAAAGGAGGGCAGGCTGCAAATTAACAAACGTATTTGATTTTTTTTTTTATTTTTGTGAGATTTCAGTACAGATGAGGAGATAAGGCTCCATGCATCTACAAGGTTTTCTGTAGGGAAGATGAATGCTTGCCCAGGAGGAACAACCTGCTTGAGATTTTGCTGTGTAATGCTCTCGTACATATTTCATCTAAATGTACATTAAATTTTACAAAAGAGAGCAAAAAAAAAAAAAGTGTAAGTATCAAGCAGTGTGATTGAGAAGTCAGGGATGTCTGCAGGGGAATGCTGGTGTTGCCCGAGACAAGAACACAAACCGACAGAGTGTCTGTTTATGCGGTGCTTTATTTGGGCCCAGGGAACCTGCAGACTAGCGTCCCAAGTCAGGATTCCAAAGACCCTCATTTTTAACTCAGTATTTATACATTTTCCAGAGTCGCCTATATGTCTAAACATACATATTTCAGTTAAAGACCAGTTACATACATCTTAGAGGTAACAATGGACAATCGTCTTTATCAGTCGTAAATCCCATCTGCTTGTCCTCACACAGGATATACATTAACTTACTCCCACCATCAAAACCCCCTACAAAATCCCTTACCTATGTACTTGTTCTAATCTTATCACTAAGCAACAGTTTGTTCTTTCTACATGTCCTATGTACCTCACTAGTTCTTTTGATTATTGTTCTCCTGGATTCAGCACATTCTTAGCAGTTTCTAAAACTCCACTGCCTGTTTCAAGTTTCCCACTCTTAGGCCTATTAGAAAAGCACAACCCTTAGCATTACTACTTCTACAGCTCAGTATTTTCCGATATTTGTTACACTGGTGATGTCATCCCATTTACCTTAGGCTGTTATTAATAAGTGCTGCCCTGTGTTCCTGGGCAAACCATAGAAGCCTGGAGGCACTGGATGGGTAATGCTGGGGCTCCCAGACTGCAGCACAGGCTGTGCATTCACAGGTGCTGTCTCACTGCCCAGGCTGCAGTGCCAGTTTTGCTCTGAGCCTGCCTATTGGGGGTCTGTGAAGGGAGACACTGCTGGCTGGTGCTCCATAGATTGGTTATGGTAGCCTGAGAGGACAGCATGTCACAGCTGTGTGGGAAAAGCACACGTTATTGTGGCACTCTGAGGCCTGCCATTTGATATCCCAGATGAGATAAATGAAAACATGGAAGGTTAGGAAATGTGCAAAGCCTTATACTGAACACCCTCAAACAAGCTCCTCAATGAAAACAGTGACTCTTCTCCCAGAATGGTCTCCAGCAGCAACACTGCAGATATAGCTTGTTATAGAGGATGGAAAAAAAGGCGTTTGAATAATTAGCTTTGATCTAGGCCTGCATCAATCTGGCAAAATATTTAATGCTTTCCATTTTGAGATAGACTTGAGTGCTTTTGCTGACTTGAAGTGTATGAGTAGCTGTGGAATGAGGATGCTGTTGAAAAGGGTTTTTTGACTGAGGCCTGGAAGACAATGAACAAATAGAATTTAGCTGGGTAACTGCTGCTCTTTGGTCTTGCTAATTACCCTTACGGAATATTTAGTTTGCTTCATGCCTTTTCCCCCTGATTTAAAGAAATAAAAGAATAAATAAAGAATAAATTTTCTGACCGATGCTGATTGCCTCAGTGTGCACAATATTATGTGTTACTTTAAAACCAGCTTGTTTTAATAATGCAGAATTATCAGAACAATTTTGTGTTGTTGAAACATTTCTCTAATCAGTGAAGTCAAAATAAAAAATATAAGATCTGATATGATTTCAACATATGCCTTCCTTTTTTTCTTTGTATTTAGTTATCCTTTCCTGCTATTTCTTATCAGTGATTTGGGAGCAGTGTTAGAAGTGGAAAAATCAGCTTAGAGTAAGTGTTGCTAAGCAAAAGCAGCTTGTAACATGAAGTACTAGTCAAATACCTATATTTATTATTATTTCTTTTATATATTAAAATTTTTTGTTACTTTTCTAGTTTAACATATTATTTAAAATGCAAATGGAGAGAGTGGACAGGTTATTCACAGCAGAGGCTGATGGACTAAATTGTTTCTTATCAAGATCCTAGAAAATGTACTTGAGTGAGGGCTCAGGAGGGTCTTCAGGATTTATTTATGAAGCTTTGTACAGTTTAACTCATTTTTAGCTTATAAAAGCAGAGTGCCTCATTTTTCTGTTAGGGTTAACTGTTTCTATCTAGGTCTAGAGTAAAATAAGGAT
Organism: Hafferia zeledoni; assembly: GCA_035583235.1. Taxonomy (NCBI): domain Eukaryota; kingdom Metazoa; phylum Chordata; class Aves; order Passeriformes; family Thamnophilidae; genus Hafferia; species Hafferia zeledoni. The sequence continues at coordinate 4,974,919 of JAWWEV010000167.1, read as the reverse complement.
TAAACTAATCTCAGGGACGCAGAAAGTCATTTGAAGTGTTATGAGGAAGTGAACTTTTCCTAGCTTGAAGGTACACCCTTTCTCCCTGTTTTTCTGCAATCTCAAGTGTTGACAATTAACAGAATGATTTGGGGCTTCTGTTCCTTTTGTTAGGGGACATACTGGGTTGTGACCTGTTGATTGCTGTCCTCTGGGAGTCTGTTCCTGCAGGCATTTACATGAGATGTAGTGGAAAAAGAGAAGAAAGCTGTTAGCATAAGGACCTGAATTCTTACTGAAGTGTCTTAGTGTTGCTGTAAGGTAAGATAAAGCCCACAAAGATAGGAATAATATGTTGGGCAGACTGAGACAAGACCAGTATCAGATGTCTGCACTCTAAGAAGGATTTGTGAAAAAATGGTGCTAGGGAGATGCAGGGAAGAAAGGCAATTTCTGGACAGGTGTTAAGTACCTTCTCTGAATGTAGAGGAAATCATGAGAAAAGGCAAAAGAAGAGATTTATGGAAGTACTAAGAGGTTTGGAGGTGTTCAGGGAGCAACATCATCAAAGCTAAAAAGCATCTATTAACCAAGTTTCCTACTCTTTTCTGCACTTTCAGCATCTCTTATAAATACAGAAAATGCCCTCACTGCTAAGGGTGGCACTCAGGTAACCTCAGGTGACCAGTTAGTAATAATTTAAAAGCTGGTAAGTGGATTGTAGCCACCTGTATTCTTTGCAGGGTCACTGACTGCAGTCAGGTGACTCCAATAAATTGTAGGGGATGTGAGCAGTGGACAATCTGTTCTTCCACCCATAACAGCAGCACAGGATGGTCTTAAGCAGGAAAACTTTTAATTTAAGGGCCCAGTAATGGTACATCTTCCTGGTGGGAATTCACTTGCAGTTCCCTGGATATGGTGCTGTGATTGGCAGTTACTGATGTACCCCTACACGATCAGTTAGACCTAAAATGTTGTAATGATATTTCATGGTGGTCTGTGCTACAGAGGCTGAAGATAAATAGTTGAAATTCAGAGTCAAATGATGATCTTGCAGTGGCATGGCAAGTCAGACTCCTAATGTGATTGTAACAGTATTGTGGGTGTATTTAAATTAGTGCTGTGAGAATATAGAAAGGGGCAATTTGACTGTTCTGTGTTGGTTTCTTCTGTGATTTTCTTGGAGCAGCTCTGGTAGTAGAAACAATGTCCTCCTGAATTTTGTCAGGCAACCATGCCAGACTTGCTTGGATTGAAACATTTGCAGAGGCAATTACTCAACCTTTTAAAGTCTGAGGCTAAAACCAATATTTTAAGCAGTCCTCCAACTGATTGGAGTTTCTTGCTGCTTATTACTCCTATTCATAAGTTGATTTTAAAAACCCTATATGTATAATACTTGAGAATAATTTTTAAATCACAGTCATCTGCCTTCTGTAAAGCATCTTCTGAAGGTCACTTTGGGAACTGCACTGAACTTGATATGGAACTGGTGAAGTAGTGGTCATTAAACTGTTTACAATGAAAGCTATATTTGAGTGAAATATGTTAGTTTAAGCAAAGGCTGAGTAATGGTGCATTAAGTCTTGCCTTTTCACTCTTTGTGCTTAGTGCTCTCTGAGAAGAGTTAGTCCTTTGTTTATATTAGATCTGTCTGAGGACTGATCTTTCCTTGACTTCTGAATATTGCCATGTGCCAAACTGTAGGGGTGGTTTGATGCACTAGAAATTGTTTCTGGGCTAAAAAGCCTTTTTCTATCTACATTACATTTTTGCTTCAAAGCTGCTGGAGAGTCATCTGTTTAGCAGAGGAACTGGTTGTCTCTGAGGCACTACAGCAACTCCAGGGCCAGCTTTTACAGGTGTGTGGTGTGGAGTCCTGCTGCCCTGTGTGTGGCTGGCAGGCTCTGGCAGGCAGGAGGCAGCAGCCATGCACCAGTGAACCAACTGTTCGAATTATCCTGTGTTTTCTGATGTGGACATGCAGCAGTCCATGTCCTTCTTGGAAGAATAAAATTCAACATTAGTGTTACTGTAATACTTTTGTTGCTAATTTGAAAGATCAAAAGGTATTTCCTATCGCTCCCCTGTGCAGAATGGGTCACTGATCTGGAGCAGCAAAGCTCTAGGAATACTAAAAAGCAGAGTGTGAGACTATAAAGTTTCTGAGGTGTTTCTTGAAGTCCATTATCTTTGCAACTGAACATGTTGCCTGTCCTCAGTTACAGAAACTGTCTCTGTTTTTAGTATTTGTTTTCCTTTATTTTTTGATTTGGAGAAAGCTGATTTGATCTGCTTCTCTGAGTGCAGATAATCTTTTCTGTTTGCTTGACAGGATGTAGTCTGAGGTGTGATAAAATATGTGGGCTACATGCTCTCTGACTGGAAGGCTAAATGTTCTGGAGCTTGTCATGTTTTGCAGTGTCTGCTACATTTGCAGTTGACAGTCTTGCATTTCCAGCAGTTGTTTTTGTGTGTTCAGTGCATGTGTTGCCAGTGGTGAGAAGCCTGGAAACAAGAGCCAGCAACACACAGACCATGTGCTACAACTTCTAAGATGCCTGATCATGAGTAGGATTTCTCTGCAGAATGGCTCATTACTTTCTTCAAGTTTAACTGTAAATGACAAGCTTGTGGGCTGTTGTTTTTGACTTGTCTTCATCTCAATACTTTTTTATCCCTTTCTTTACCAATTCTATACACTAGGGAAATGGCAGATGTTGGTGAAGTAGCTGGTAGGGGATGAGGGAAAGAAGACATCTACTTAACCTGTAATTTTTTGCATGTCTTAAAATTCAATTACTAAGTACATTAAAGTTCCCTATTTCAAGAATAGCTGCCTAATGTGTAAGCAGAGGACAGAGATGTATTTTTGCCTTTTATTTGATTAATCTTCTGAATTGCTGAGACCAAGTTGAATTTTGTTAAATGTGCCTAGTTTTCAGAAGAGTAGTGAAGAGAGGGAACCAATACCTTAGTTTTGGCATGTGGATTAAACCTGTTATTTTAAAACTTGGTTGTAACAATGCCAAGGTCATGGGTTCAATCCCCTGTATGGGCCATTGACTTAAGTGTTGGACTCGATGATCCTTGTGGGTCCCTTCCAACTCAGAATAGTCTGTGTGTGATTCTGTGTGTGTTTTATTTTTGCCTCTTACCATAAACCAAGCAGGCCTTTCTCTGAACTGCCCTTCAAAAACCTGTTTTCACTGGCAGCACAACAGCAGTTCAAAGAAACAATAGATCTGGAGAGTAACATGCAGGTAGAAGTTTACAGAGGGCAAACAGCCTGAGATTGTATTACTAAAGATTTTAATAAACTGTTCTTCAGAAAGTCTCCTCAGGACTTTTTTTTTGTGATTCTTTCAATTTAGTCTCTTCTTTAATAAATTATAAACAGTCTTAGATCCAGGATGGGCTGAGTACCTGCAAGAGTTACCATTGTACAAGCAGGGCTGATGAATTTAGTGTGCGTAGCCAGGTTTGCTCATTTATTTCCCCTGTTTCACACATTCTCTTTTGGTTTCTCTGTATTACAGAGTGAACTCATATAGGAGCTGCAATGGAGGCTTGAATTTAGCTAATCTCAAATGGCCTTTTTAAAGTCCATAGAGATTTAATAATGCCAAGGTCATGGGTTCAATCCTCTATGTGGGCCATTGACTTAAGAGTTGGACTTGATGATCCTTGTGGGTCCCTTCAACTCAGAATAGTCTGTGATCTGCAGATTCCTGTCTCTGGTGCGTGTGTAGCTCTGCTGTTCCTCTGGCCTATTCTCATTTTGTCTTTAGCAAATCTATTTGCTTCCTTTTTACTTTACAGAAACTGACTTTCTGATTTTATTATGTTGTTTTGCATTCTCTGTAAACTGCTGTCAGCTCAGTGGCTGAGATATCCTGTGTGGTACTTGGGGTTACAGTGCTGTAAGAATGAGGACTCTAACAGAAAACCTCCTTTGTTGTAAGACAAGTGGGTATGTGTAGGGGAAGGTGCATCATATGGTTTGTGAGATGCAGACTAATTATAATAGGTGTAATGACCCTTAAAGTTATGCTCATATTTAGTTCAGAACTTATGCCAAGTTGTCAGAGCTTTTCTTTAACTTGTGTCCCTCTTCTCATCTTGCTTTCCAAAAGATGCTTTGCTAATGAGCACTCCTTTCAGCAGCTTAGTCCTGTGCTTGTCTTGGGGGTTTCTGATGCCATGAGGTTACTCACATCATGAGCATTTTGTCCATATTCACAAGCAGCCTGGAGTCTGGGAAGATGCCTGGCAGGGTTGGAATGCAAAAAAAAAAAAAAAAAAAAAAAAAAAGGCATATAAAATCATCCTTCCCATTAAAAGCATGCCATCAAAAGAGTTCTTTACGATTAGTTTCCCTTGACAGATCTTCATAGGAAAAAAAAATCTCAGGATTCCTACATGCTGAACGACTGAACGAAATCGTAGTGCATTTATTCCCATGTGATACCATTGAGAGGAATATGAATGCACAGCTAAAACTTGAAAGCAAAATCTATCTCTGTGTTTTTGGTCCAGAACTGAGGAAAGTGAGGGCAATTTAGTTCACCTAGAGAAGAGTTTAAACAGTCTTGATCTGGTTTTTGATGCTCATCATCTTATTGTTGCAAAACAGTTCTGAAACCTGATTCATTTATAGCCACAACTAATGAGCAGACTGGAATTCTTCAGATGTGCTCAGAAGAGCCCCGAGGGCTGTTCTTTGCCCTCCACCCCCGTGCTCAGGAGATAAAAGCTACAGATAAAGGCAGTGAGATGGGCAGCGCTTCAAGTTGCACCACATTTTATGTACTGGTAACTTTGAGTGCTCTTGCTGGTGTGAGATCATTCACAAACATCTTCCTCCTTCCAGGAGAAAACACACACAGCAGGTACAGCACAGACCTGAGCTCTGCCTGGGTCATCTCCGGCTGTTTGACACACAAGACCACCATGCATTGATGCGTGGTTTGAGTACTGTGAATACTGCCTGTAGAGGAGGTAAACATTAAAAATTTAGTTCTTTTTGTATTCAAAGGATGTTTGACAGCAAACGTGAAACAAGCATCTCTGAGTTGTTCCCACTGAGAACAATTAGTAGTTTCCACTTTGTTGGTTTTTGTTGGTTTGTTTGTGAGGTCTGGATGGGAGCAGGGCTGTTGCTGAGTTGCTTTTGAACATATGCCTTCAGCAGACCAATATAGTACAAGCCTGGGCTCCTGCCAACAGGCAGACAGCCTGAAGGAAAGGTAATATGCCCTTCTATGTTCTTCTAATGGTTTGTATTTAGAATATGGGAAAGAAATGTCACTCCTCAATTAGTCTGAATGCTCGCTCGCCTTGGATGCAGCTGCTACCAAGAATCTTTCTCTGTTTTTAAATGCACAAATTGGGAAAAGGTTATGGCTCTTGCTACATATGAATGATCTTTACAGAGGTTCCCCAGACACTTCCTATAGAAAAGAAATGCTACAGAAAGGAAGTTATTTATGAAGCAGTTTCAGGAGGCTCATTAACTTCTAGAACATGGATGAACTTCAGGTAAAATAAACATTTAAAGGGCAGCCTTGCATTTTAAGGGACAGGTGGCAAGAATAATTTGTAACTGCAGTTATATTTATAAACATGGCATTTAGGAAACATCAGGTGCTGTAGAAAAGCTTGTCACTATTTGGTTGCTCACTGAACGGAAGAAAAATTATTAGTAAGGAAACTGTGTGAAAATACGAGATGCAATTTCAAACCTAAGGAGCAGAAACAGATTGTTTCCAAAGTCACATTAAAACCAACAATAACAGCAAATAAACGTTTTTTTACTCTACTACCCTGGTTTTGATTTTAATTTTCTCATACCTAGAATGGAAAAAGCTACAAGCAAAGTGGAGTATTTTTGAATTGTTAGGAAGAGATTTTGGTGTGTCTCACTGCCAGTGTTAGCTGTGCAGTGGGAATATCCATATTCGTGCAAGCTGAAGAGCAAACTAGTGATACTGGGTTGCTTTTTCAAAATTTTTGCTTAGGCCAGTTCTGCATCATTCTATATGTGACTTTAAAAGAGGTACTGAGTTAATACCTCTGCCTGTGTTGCAAAGAGTTTCTTGTAGGAAGAGAAATCACCAGTTGTGAACACTGATGTCTTTGAAATTAGCAAGTGGCTCTTGGCAAAGGCCAACAGTCTGATTTGCCAAGAGAGGTGATTCTTTATTTCTGCCTTGTGTGTCCCCCAGTAGGAATGCTCAGTGATCAAAATCTAGTTAACAGTTTTATTGAAGAAATATTGGTCAGTAGAGAATTCAGTTTCTTTTCTCTTTCCAACACTGGCATTGGCTTTGGAATGCTAGCAGGGAAAAATAAATCAAAGTCAGACTTTTCATCTAATCTTGTTTTCTCTTAATACGCCCTGTCAGGCCTGTGGCATAGAAACAGCCACATTTTTGCTATGCAAGGTATTGTTTGTGAAGCTTTTTTCTCCAGGGTGAAGCTCTGATATCAAGGTTGATTTTTGTCAAATGTTTTTGTTTGCTTGTTGATGTTACACATTACCAAGGGCCTGGACACCATGACTAGCAATGTCTCTTGAAATCAGAGACTTGAAGTCTAATTTTTAATTGAAAAAAGCAGGTTAAAGGCTAATCTTAGTATCCTTTGCCAGAGTATTTAAATGATGATGAGTAATTGTATATACATTAGATATAAAGCAAGATGCGAGTGTTTGAACCTTAGACTAAGAAAATTCAGACTGGAGACTAATTTTTAAATCAAAGTAAGTGACAGAAGTATTTTTTTCTTACGTAAAGACTATATAGTTGAAACACTGAGTTTGATGCAGAATTTACAGTGAAAAGCCTGATCTGGATTAAACTTTGGAAAGACTTGCATAAGAGACACTGGAAGTTACTGGGATCAGAGCAAACCTGGATGAGGTCAGAGAGCTCCTGTGTGGGAGCTGGAAAGTCATGAGCAGTGGAGCATTCTGGCCTTAGCCTGTAAACATGAAAAACTCCTAAAAAACTTCTTGGAGCGTGATATTTAAGTATTGGAGGTACAGGGGTTTTTGGGCCAGTCGAAGGTCATCAGTTATATTGTACCAAATACGCTACCTGTTAAAACAGTACCATAAATTAAAGGCACTGCTTTTTTCGTCCTTCCTTGAAAACGTTGAATGAGTTGATTCACTTGTGGTGAATTTAATGTCTAGTTAGTCACTAGAATGGCTCCAGTGCAGTTACTTTTGTTGATCATAATAGTCTTGAAAAGTAAATAGTTTATAAAAGCAAAAACCTTCAAGGAAATTACAGAAGACATAATGGCTTTCTGAGAGGCATGCCTTTGCATCCAGCTATACTTTTTTTTTCTAATCCAACAAAATTAAAATGGCCTGTTAGTTATTTCTGTAATACTTTTTTTCCTCCTGCAATCCAGCCAATCGTTAATTAGTGCTTGTCCAGTCCGAGCAGCAGCAGCTCTTGATAACACATCTGAAGCACTGTTTTCTAGTTCCAAATCACTTTGCCTAAGAAGAGATGAATGAGTGTTTTTGGTGGTGTATACGTGAAAGAAAAATTCTAATAGATAAGACACCTGAGAAAATAGAGGCAGACTTTTCCAGCTTTTGGAGTGGAGAAATGGGAAGCAGCCATTCTTTGTGTTACTGTGTGACTGTGCATGAGCCCCTTTCTGTCCCACTTCCTTCCCCAGTGTCTTGGTGTGTAAGTGAAGTGACTGATGTCTCTTAAGTTGTGAAGAGCTGCAAACCTCAGCGGTACCCAAGGGTGACAGGGGTGTTGTGGATAAGCATCCGTTAACCCAAACTTTTTGATGAGGAGACAGGAAGGACTGACTGTGCAACAAGACCTTTCTTACCATTGGCAGTGGAAGTTCAGACTTTTTCTTCTCCTCTTTTTTTTTTTTTTTTTTTTTTTAAAGGATA
>JAWWEV010000167.1:4950473-4962902 GCA_035583235.1 Hafferia zeledoni | reverse complement strand
CTTTTTACTCTGTCTCAGACAGTTGGCGTTTTGCCAGCTCAACCCAAGACAGATGTAGAGACAATACAGCAACTGTCTGTACCTACCCCCAGTCTCTCACACTGACTGACTGTAAGTCAAGCAGAATCCTCGGGTAAAGTTGATTATTTGCTCACTCATCACCAATGCTTTAGTAGCTCTTTTTGTTCCCCTTTCAAACTCTTCTGTGAATGAGCTTCTACTGCTGTGCTAAAACTTAGAGTTTAGTTGTTCTGTTTGTTCCATAATCCAGCTGTCTTCTTGGTGGACAGAGTAAGGAGATTTGCCTACTAACTTCCTGGCTGGTGTTCTGTAATAATGATGCACCACATTCAGCCTTGATCTGCCACAAGATGTCCTTTCAGTGAGGTTCAGTTTTTATTTTCTTTCTTGTTGTTGTTTGGGTGTGTTTTTTTGTTTGTTGTTGTGGTTTGTTTTGGGGTTTTTTTACTTGCATTTTACTTATTTTCATTTTGGAATGCTGATATTTGCATAGTGGTTTAACGTCCAGTTTGTTCCAGGAGTTGTCTGTGGCTTCAAAACAGTGGCATGATCAAAACAAGACTCAACCTGTTCATAGTCTGTGAGCCACTTAATAAATGAGTGATATTTTGCAATGTTAAATATACTTATTTACCATGAAAAGAGCAGACTTAATAATTTCTGAAAACATACTGATAGAGCTTTGCCTCCCTTATATACTGAAATATATTTTGCATTTCTTTGTTATACTAATGAATTGCTTTTAGCCTTTTCATGTGTAGTTGGATTGTACCAGTTTTATCTGGGTCTAACTCACATGCCTAACGTTGTTTTACAGGCAAAAGTATGGAGAAATTCCCACATGTGGCATTGAAATAGGTGACATGGGAGAATCTTCTCCTCTGTATAAACAGGCTGTGTGTTTTGTTGCTACAAAGTGCTGTGCAGGAGTAGTGTGGCATTGGTGATACACCTGTCTTCCATGGAATGCACCAACTGGATTTTGGTGGTGGTGTGTAGAAGGTTCTTTGTCATGTACTGGAAGCATCAGAGTCTGTTTAAACCTGCTAGCCGAGAGCTTCATTTATATGTCAATTGGCTGTTCTAGCCTGGGAGCTGGATCAGGAGGTAGGGCTAGTTCTGAGCAATGTAGCTGGCAGAGCACACTAGACAGCACTGAGATGACCACTGGAGTCATCAGGCACCTTTGCAGAGCAGAAGAGCAGTAGGAAACTGCTTTGAGAAGTGATTAAGAATGTTCTTCGTAGGTATTGTGCTAATAGAATTGGATAAGGATTCCATCCTTTGTTAGCAGTGACATGAGGGGTTTCTCTGTGTCATCTCTGCTGCTAGAACAATACAGCCGTGCTGGATGGCTTAGGGCTTGCAGTTCACAAACTCAGAAACTGCCCTGAACACCCTGACTCCTCCAGCTGTTCATGTGAGAGCCTTCTCAGTCTGGGGTCACTTACCACTTGGTAGATTTACCAGTGATGTTCATCAGAGAGGAGAAGGCAGTCCAGTCCCCACCCCTGCTACCCCATTGCCTTTTCACTTCTTTGGATTCTGTTGTTTTCATTTCTGAGACAGTGGTTCCCAGTAGCAGAGGCAGTAATTCATTTAGTGTAGGAGTTACTTACAGTACAGCTGTGCTGCCTTGATGGTGCCATCTGCCATCCATGGGTGGGAGCCAGCTTCCGGCAGGCACATTGCAAGGGAAACTTTCCTTAAGATACCCAAACATCCGTGCATGGAGCGTGCACGCCTCATAAAATGTAAGAGCAAAGGAAACGTGTGCTGTTGGGAGTCGCTTAGTTGAGATCTGTGTCTTCAAACTATGGTGCTAGGATCTGCAATAATTATGTCTAATTGAGGTGGAATCATCCCAAGCAACCCTGCTGGCCAAGTTTAATTTCCTCTCTTTTAGATGAACTACCTAATTCAGCTTTGTGAGGTACAGCCAGCCACGTCTGTCAGAGCATAGCTAGAAAAACGAAATTATGAATTGCTGTCTAAATAGATCACCCTCTTAATTGCGGCAGGTGTTAATTCACATTTGATGGGTGTATTTTTGCATTATTGCTTAATCAAAAGCTACTGGGACAAAATATTTTTGTGACTATATCTGTGCCCTAGATCTCTCCTGGTGTTTGCTATATTGCCCATGTCAAGTCAGGCTTTCCAGCTCCATTAAATGGAGGCATCGCTGCCAGGGCGCGGTGTCGGGGCTCGCTGTGGGCAGGCAGAGCTCTGGTGGTGTTCAGCATTTCCTGGGCCAGCTGAGGCTGATGGAGTGAAAGTACCTGCTGATTAGTTCAGCCACTCAGCTTATGCTGTCCTGTGCACTGGGTAGTGAAAATCTTAGCAGAATCAAAGGGCAGTGCTGGACAGAATCACACATTACATCAGTCTCAGAGTAAAGCTGTGGATTGTTTTGTGCTTATTTTACTATAGTATAGAAGATTGTGTTCCAGAGGGTAGGGCTTAAAGACATCCTGAGCTATGCAAATCAAAGGAGGTGTTTAGACATAATGTAATGTACCTAACAAGTAAAAACTTGGTTGGTTTAATAAATGGGAAAATAATGGGAAAATAATTTTTCCCAGTTTTTTGTTTGAGAAAGCTAGTGAATGTTTTTAATAAAACTGTTCGTCAAGTCTTGCTTTAATTGCTTCCTTATTTAAAAAGAAAATAAATTATTTTAAGAAAATCATATATCCTTTTCATCAGTTAGTGAGGGTACTGAGACTTCCTTGTAGTTTGGCAATGCTGTTTTGACTTACTGTGTCAGCCAGTATTTGCTGAGCTGAATTGAAACAGGTATGAAAGTTTTCTCTGAAAACAGCTGATTAATGATCTTTGCTCTAAATCCTGTTTATTTGAATGCACTTTAGCTTCTTAGCAATAACATTTACATTGGCCACTTTCCTCTTATTTTGGAGTTAGACTGCCCCATCCACAGTGTGCAGAAGGACCACAGTCCCTGCTGTGAAGAACTATTGTACATTCCTGCACTGTAGTCCTTTTCCAGAGTACTGCAATGAGAGAGTTTTCCCAGTGGACTGAGTCTGTTTGTGGAAAGGGGTCAGCACAGAAAGTAGTGGCAATTCAGCTGGAGGCCTGTTAACTACATTGCAGACACAGGATGGTTTTTTTCCTAAGCATAAGTGTCTTTGCTGTTGCTGGAGGCAGCGTGCTGGGGCTGATTCCTGTCTGTATGGTAACTCTTTTAGGCTTGGTTTATAGTACTGAATAATAATCTTGACACTTGTGTGACAGCAGTGTCAGTTTACAGTGATGATTTAGGTCATTAACAAATGGCAGCTATTTGCCATCTGTCGTTTATATCAGCCCAGAACCCATTTGCAACTTGGTGTTAGTTGAGCAGACTAACTTTCTCTGAGTATTTTTGCTATAGCAGGCAATTCTCTCTTCCATTTCAGTTTCTGGATTTTTTTACTCTAGAAATGGTTCTTGTCATATCTGTGATAAAAAAGGGAAAAAGCTACAAAAAAGATAGGCAGTGAGCATATGAGCTGTGTTGATGAGTTCTATGGACTGTTCATCTTCCAAAGCAAGTGCCTGTGCTTCTGTGAGAGGGTGGAGCAGGGGAGAGATGAGACTCCTGTTCCCAGAAGCTGCTCAGTGGCACAACCTTGCTGTCCTGTTCAACAGTAAGATTCAAATTCCTACAAAATTTGTGTGGGATGGAGGCTATTGAGATGGCTTGAAACCAGGCAATTCCAGGATGGTAATTCAGCTGTTATGGAGAACCTATTGCAAATCTGAAAGCAGGTGTCAGACCACAGACTGTTTGAGTCCCTTAGGTCAGTGAGCTGGCTTATATGCAGACAATACCTATTGCTGATGAACTCTCTTGGGTGTTATAAGCCAACCTACTCCTCCTGGAGTTCTGTACCATTTCCAGAACTAATTAGGCACTGCCATCTCAGTAATGTGATTACCATGGCTCAGGATTAAGGAATGAAGCATAGCTGAATCCCCATCAAAATGTCAGCCATGACACACAACACCCTGGGATAACTGGGGAGACAGGCTCAGCTGACTTTGAAGTTGTGGCTCAGATGCCTTACCCCAGTGATCCTTTCAAAGGAATCTGCTCTCAGATGGACACCCAGTAACACTCTGCAAATAGGAGCAGCAGCCCAGCTTACTCAAAGCATAGCCTGATGTCACTGTGTGTGTACTGGGTACTTCAAGGCTGTGGGGATTTCAGCAAGCAGAAATGGATAGAAGCAGCCGTTATGGTAATGGAGATAATTTGAGTTATATTTAAACCCAGTGGATAGAATTAAGGTGTGGCTATATTTATGCATATAAGGTTTTTAGAAAGCAATCTGTTGTTCAGTCTGTGAGGGATTCAGCCTGCACTGCTCATGGTAGCTGTTCTTGGGATGCCCGAAGCCTGGCATTGCTTAGCCTGGTGGGCTCGGAGGAGCATCAACTAAAATAGAACTGCTGTGCTGGGTGACTTTTATAATAGAGTTTTGTGAGAAACAGGAAGGAACAAACATTCCACTTAACACACAAACTTGCTTAGTTGCGTGAACACAAGGGATAAAGGACTGTTTGTCATGCAAAAAAACATTGTGGGATGTCAGCATGCTGGCACTGATGGTGAAAAGCTATTTTAAATAGACAGCCCAGAAATAGAAAATCAACTAAGATGTGATTCTTAAGTCTGCAAACCTACCTTAAATGGATGAAAAGATCCAAAATGACACCATGTAGTTAGAATTTTGAACTCTAATGAGAAGTGTGTAAAGACTGATCATGGACGCAGTTGGTTAAAACTTAGTTGTAATAATGCCAAGGTCATGGATTCAATCCCCTGTGTGGGCCATTGACTTAAGAGTTGGACTCGATGATCCTTGTGGGTCCGTCCCAACTCAGAATAGTCTGTGATTCTGACTCTTTCTGTAGGCAGCTGTTAAGCAAGTAAGTTTTCTGAGACTTGTAAAAAATCTTGACTAGAGAAGCAGCACACTGTGGTAACAAGGGCTGCAAGGTCAACTTTATGCATGAATAAATGTATTGATATGTTTTAATGATATTCCTGAGGTTGATGTTGCAATAACTGCCTTCATTACTGATCTTTCAAAGCCTAGTGAAGGCATTATTACAGAAGCTAAATGATTCTCTAACAGCCCAAAGTAATATATTGGTGGTGTATTTGGAAGACTCTTGTAGAGAGAGCACCAAACAGTGCAAGTTCTTGGAAATGGTTGTAAAAAATTTGTAGATTTAAAAGCCCATTTCCACTGCGTGTGACTGCTTTCCAAGCAAGCATAAATGTCTTTTTGTAATCAACCTTGCTGGAAGCAGGAGGCTTAAAGTTATGGATGGAATTAATTCTGTAATATTTGTGTAGTGTATTAGTGCTCCTAAGAATGAAAATAGCAGCTAGGGAAAGTGGCTTTGATGTATCCCCTGTAAAATCTTTTTATTTTCCAAAGGGAAAGCTATGAGTAGCTTGTAGATTTTTTTCCTCCTTGTCATTTGTTTGTTTGTTTTTGGTTCCTGATACAAATCACTGCCTCTCTTCCCCTAAAAGTACACAGAGATTCCGAAATATGAATCACACTATTGGATCTGTAATAGCTGTGATGCCACTAACAGCATCAAGCTATTTACACAGGGAGAGGGTGTTTTTTCCTCAGATTTTGGCTACTGTATTTATTCTGCTTTACAGGATAGATCAGGATAATGTCCAACATTTCAGAGATACGTGCACCTGAATTTACTCAGGTAATGTGTTTCTTGGGAAATCAAATTAATTGCCCTGCAGGTAACAATATCTCAGATTTTGCAAACTCATCTAGCACTGCTTTATGACAGAGATTTATCAATGGGACATAACCCACAAATTGCACATTCCTGCTTTTTCAACAAGCACATTCTTCAGGCTGTGTCTGAGAAATATCGAGAAAAAGTTAAATTTGAAAGTATGATAATGTAGGTAACTATTTATTTAAACTATATTAAAGTTTATAGTGAAATAAACAAAACCCAAAGTCATTGTTTTTAAGAGCATATTCTATTTTCATGAGAATAAGTTCTCTGTTACTCTTGTTTTGGATGGTGTAGAAATGCATTGCTGTTTAATAGGAAATGCCAAACTGTCAGAATATTTATGCTGTGACTCAAATCCTCCGTGTTTTCAGTGAGTGACACCTGGGCAAATTTCCTGAACAACTTCAAGAGGGACATTAAGCCTTGTTGAAAGAAATTATGTTTGTACATGTTGAAATTGTGAAATGCCCTAGGAGTGGTTCTCTGCAAATTGTGTTGTTTTCTTTGAAGTAAAGAACTGCCATTGAAATACAATAATTGCACATTTTTAATAATAGAGGGTTTTTTCCTGTGTTTTAGCTAATACTGCAAATACTTTCTAATGGGCTTAGTGCATATAATTCAGTGTCCTCAGACAGAATGAAATGACATCTTATGGTGCTGAGGACTTAGAGCAAGGTGTAAAAACCTTTGTGATGAGGCTTTTGTGTTTGGATATCCAAGGCACTTAAGAGTTAAATACTTGATATTGTATCTACATATTGTTAAGGACCTTGTATGACTGAGGCCTTAATTTGTCAGTGTAGTGACTTTCATATCATGAGTTTTCAGAATATATTAATTAATTTGAGGCTTATAACTCCATTAATTTCGAGTCTTTAAACTGGTGTCTGGTTGAAGTTTGAAGGGATTTAATGCAGGTGAAAAGAGTGTCTTTTCAGTCTCATTGAGTGTCTTACTGCATTACTGGTGCTTGCAGGATTTTAGAGAGGTTTAGTTACCAGGTGCATATATTTTCAAGAGATCATAAACTACTACTGTAATAAGAAAGTATGTGCTTTTTTATATGTCTGTTGTCAGAATAGTCATAGTTTTAATGTGGTTTGTGAGTGTGGATTCCTTTAGGTTCCCCCAAGTGGGTTTCAAAACAAGGAACTGCAGTGTGAGATGTTGTAGATGAATTGGATTGTCAGGTAGTGGTTTTATTGCTTTGTTTTCCTTTTCTGAAGCAGAGTTATCTCAAGCCCTGTATTTTGTGCTGATTCTCATTCCTGGTGGATCTCATTATCAGCCATCAAACCAGTCTTCTTTTTGGAAAGAATTCTACCTGTCTGATGAATCTGAGAATAAATAAAAATGCTCTCTCCAACTGTTGGTGTTTTGTTGGGAAGGTAATTGATAAATTCAAGAGTAGCTGACATGAAAATTATTTTGGAAGAAAGGACAGAAGTTTTCAAAGGAACACAGTGAGAGGTGTAGTGTTCTTGCAAATACTGCTGTAAAATGAATATGTGCAAGTACCATGAAGATGTTTCCTATATCACAGTGACACGTATTCCCAGTAAATACCAGCAAGGAGAGCATTATCAGATGAAATTAATATGCTAAAGTTCACACTAGACATTTGCTTAGGTTCTCCTCTAAGTATGGAGAGATTTTCAGTTTCAAAGTTGATTATTAATTCTTACTAGATGCGTACATGTAGATGGAATCCTCCTCCCTTCATGAAATAGAATTATTAAAAAATGACTTGGTTAATAATGTAAAATTAAGAATCTTGACATGCAAATATTTCTAATAAAAAGAATAGCAAACTCTAAGTAGAATACTTAGTTTGCAAAGAATTCAGCATCAGAATTTAGTATTGCTATAGAGTGCAGTAATCTGAAAGTAAAATATATGAAAACAATAAAATACAAATACAATGTGTGCTGGGGGCTTTTGAGAAGTCTGACAACTTAAGAAAACTGGAAATCTTTTAATTAACTTTTTGCAAAACTGTTCATTAAAATTTGTAAGTGCTTAACTAAACAAAACCTTAATTGAAAGTGTCAGAAGTGATCCATGGCTGCATTACAATTTTCTTCTTTATGTATCATTTCCTTTGCCATTTAGCTTGATAGTAACCACTATTCTGACCTATCAATTAAGACAGAAAATAGTCACCCTGGTTTCTTTGTGCTCTTTAAGGAGAATTAAAAGAGGCTTAGGTTGAAAAAAAGATAAAAGTTCATTAGCAAATTTATTCCCAAACCAATATCAGTGTTCTGAACAGGTGGCCACTGGACAGTTTTATGAATGTGAAAGGTTTTATTCCATGTGTCCTCTTTGTATCCATGAGTCTGATTTGTTATTAAAAAATTTCTGTAGAAGTTATTTCTGACAATGACTGTTAAATCCACATGTCTGTAGTAAAATGGATGATACAAAAGTCCTTCACTGGCACAGATAAAGATAGTAAACCCATCAACTGCTGTTGTTGCTAGTTCATTTTGTCACTGTCTCTTGCTATTATCACATAGATTTTTGTGTACAGGACAAATATTTCTCAAAAAAATGTTAACAGCTGTGTGTATTTGATGGACATGCTACTCACTTTGTGAATTTATGAAGAAAGAGTCAGTTATGCAACTCATTTTGTATAAATACATGTAAAACCTTTACACTGTAAATGATTTACTGCTTACTTAGAGTAGGTTCTCACCAGGCTGTGTGGTTTTACAGAACGAGGTGAAATGATTCTGCTTTTAAAATGCAGACATATCCCAGTGTGGCAGTCACACTGTCCAAAGAGGGCAGCTTTTTCCCAAGGAATCCCAGCCTCTGAGAGCACTGCTGGAAGCTGGCTCAGGATGTGCACAAGGAATATATGAAGCTGTTAAGCAGTCCAATGTATTGAATACATTCTTGGAGCTTTCCAGACCTTAATGCCTTCTCTGAATTATGGGTATATCTTATAAATGTCTTGCAGCCTACCTGGCAACACCAGGGCAAAGATGTTTTAGCAATTTCCAATGGAATCCAAGTTTTTGTGTGCCTTAGAGGCAGGCAGGCTTGCCCTGTGCTCACCTGCACTGCTTTGCTCTGTGTTGGTTCAAATTGGGTTTGAAAAGTTGTTTCTTGGAGATGTTAGCAGGCAAGACAAGCCCTCCTAACCCAGGAGAGAGAATCTGTCTGTTGTATTCTCACCCTGCTCTGCTTATCAAAAAGTTTTCAATGACTCATTCAGATATAAGAGTATTTTTTAAAGGGAAATCACCCGAGTCTTGGCCCCAAGTACTCTTCCTTGGGGCAATATAGAATTCATCTGTCTTTTGAAGTTGACAGTTCTATCAATTTACATCTTCTGTTTTACAGACCCTTTATGGTTTGAAAATGAACATTCACGGTCATCTTTCACAGAAAGAAAACCTTTCCAGTTGTCTCTACAGTGAGAGATAAAGAATAAGTTTTGAAAAATATAATAGTGGGAAACAAGGCTAGCAGGAAAGATTCCACTATGCTATTTTGCTGGGAATTGTGGAAACTGGAGGTTTGAACCTGAATGCAATAGGCATGAATTCCAGGCCTTTTGACCCCAGTGGTTCCTCAGGTGTCTGTTCCATCAATTAATATAATTTCTGTATTTTCAATATGTAGTTTCACAGAAATAATGGAAAGGCTTAATGCAGTGAAGAAACCCAGATTTGTTGGTGCCTGATAAATTCCATGTCTCTGTTTCTTAAGCAATCCTGCATTGCCCACAGAAATAGTCCTGTACCAAGTGTATTTCTGAAGTGTGAGCTCTACTGAGAAATGAACCATAGTAAACACTGGATCCATGTCTCTTTGCATAATGTGACTCTTAGAACAAATGTCATCTGGACTAAAAATAAATCCTAGCTGGAACGTGGGATCTGAGAAACTTGGATCCTGGAGAAAACGGAATATAGAAAAGCATTGAGTAGTTGGATTGGGTTCAGATGGAGGCTGGTGAGTGCAGAAAAATTGAAAGCTGAGATCAGTAACTTCACATTCTGGCATGGAGATGCATGTAATAAAGTCCATGGGTTATAAAGAATTTGGCATGTGGAGTTCCATGAAGAAACCAAAAGTCCTCTCTGTTTGCCCAAGAGCAAAAAAACCTTTTATGTATAAACCAAGCCGAAACTGGAAATTGAAGCATATTGCAGGAATATAAACTGGGGTTTATGTCTGTTTTTAATGGCACTTAATGGAAAGCTATGTACACAAATCAAACAGCACGTCTGTGTGTCTGCCTGCCTTTCCTTGCAGCCTTTTGGCTGTGTGTGTTTCTTAGTTCATGGAGGCAGGGGAGGGTTCACTGACACGCCACCTCTGAAAGGTGCTTGCTGTTCGTTCAGCTGCAGGCTTGGCATTTCCACAATGAGATTTATTCATGAAAGCCCTTCAGTGGGCTTGTATTCAAGAAGGAGGTGAGCGTTCCTTTGGAAAACAAGAGGTGTTTCACATTTGCATCCTTAAAAGGTTGTTACTAAGCTTATATTTGGAGCCCTGGAATGCTGAGCACAGAAAGGCACAAGAGCAAGTTGCTGTTGGCTTGTGTTGAATGCAAACATACCAAAGTGACAGATAAATTCAGTAAAATGTACTTGGCTTGGAAATCCATCTTATTTATGCTGTCAGTTCCACTCCTGAGGTGGTGAGTTGTGCTCAGTGCTTCTCGCCCTGCCTCCTGTGCAAGCATTAATCTGCAGGAACCTGACGACGTCTCCTTGTGACTCCCGTGCTCTGTTGGCGGTGCCACGTGGTAGGAGTCACTGCAGGCAGGTCACACAGATTAATGTAATCTGGGTTGATCTGAAACTCCACAGCACACACTGCAGATTAGTTCCTCACTCACTGATTACAGCTGACCTCTTTTCCTGACATGCCCTTACATTTTACCTTATAAAGAATGTAAGGCACAACCAAGTGTTGTATTAATTACCCTCTTTAATACCTGTCATGCTTTCACCTTTTGGCAGACGCTCACTGAGAAAGAGATTCAAAAGGATATCTTGTGCAAAACTGGAAAGAGATCATGTGGTACTCTGCTTACTTTGCTTTGTTACTAAGGTTGTCATCAATAAAAATCTCACTACTATGAATGGTTAATCCTTTCCCTCTCACTAAAGTAACAAATACACTACTACATTGTAATTCAATGTAGTAACTTATTACTGTAACAAACCACACTAATAGATCTCCTATTTAAGATAAAGTGATGAAAGCATATGTGTTTTTATTTAGCCTCTTTTAGGCCAGTGCACAAAACTAGAGTGTTGCTTTTCTGAATTAAGTCCTGTAAATACCTACAGCTGAGGCATCCTATGCATTTAGTTTGTGCATGACCAGTGTTGCATGATAAACAAAGAGGTTTTTGTTTCTCTGGCCAGACCTTCTCCTGATGAAAATACAGTTCTGGGACCTCAGCTACAGCTTTTGTGTATCCGACTTGTGGAGTCAAAAAAGTGTTGATTACCAAGCAGATCAGATTGCTCTTCTCGATTTTCTTACTTTCTTAAATTTTTATTTATTTTTTAAAGGTTTTTACTCTCATATATATTTCACAGGCTCAGAATTTGCTGCATGGATTTGGGTTAATAAGTTACATTGCACAGTTACCTGCTTGTGCAGTCGTCAGTGTGTTATATAAGGTATGTGCTGTGCAATGAGCACTGCGCTGTATAGCGCATAAATCCTGGTGTGATGTATCTATTACATAATGAATAAAGCCAGTCATAAGAAGGTCTTTCTAGTCTGTGGCCCTGTCACTGGCAGCAGCTGATGCATATGGAGCAAAGAAGGAAATGTGTTAAGCAGCAGCTTCCCTGAAATATTCTTCCGGCTTTCGCCAATTAGTACTTGAGGGAATTGGGGAGGGGGTTACCACACACAGTGCAAAGAGCCCCTCAGTGAACCTGGCAGTCTCCTTTGCTTGTGAATTCATGGACACTGTCTGTCCAAACCAGCCTGTGATCATCAGCTGTAGGACATGGGTTTCACTCTCCTGTACTGATGTAGTTCAGTGGGCACTAAAATAGCAGTAAGCAGGTAAAGCAGAGACAGTTGTTTCTTTATAGAATGACCCCCCAGGGCAATGTTATCATAGCATGAATTCATTGTATGCTTTATATCATGTGGAAAATTTTAATCAGTATCGTGAAGAATCTTATGCTCATGCCACTTAATTTCTTCAAAATTACAGAGGATAAAGGAAAGTTTAGAAGATTCCTGCTTTTCACCTACATTGTATGTTTTAGCTTTAAAATGCAAATAAATAAGCTTTACTGTAGACTGTCATGCTGCATCAAATACTGATAAGTATATTTCCATGTGACATACAGAAATATTGTTACATGAGAAGGAATTGGAATATCACTAGATGAGAGAAAAGTATGGATTTCACCATTAAGTTTGATGGAATAAGTATTGTGAAGTCAGTAGTTTTTTGATTTGTAAGAATCATAAAATATTTCAAGTTAGTTTGGACCCATAAGGTTCATCAAATCCAATTCCATTCCCCTTGCAGGACTCATCATCATCATCATCATGGCTAGGCTTCGCGAACGAAGATTTGGGAAGGGCACTACCCACGCTTGCTGCAAGCGT
>JAWWEV010000167.1:4876791-4944187 GCA_035583235.1 Hafferia zeledoni | reverse complement strand
GTCCAAGCTTGCTCGGCCGTGGCAAATGAGCCTTAGGACTTAAACGGTGGGGCCAGTTCTGCGCACGCTGTGCCTCATCTAAAAAATCCACTGCGCAGGCTTGGAGGGCACACCCACGTGGGGAGAGCCCTTCTCAAATCTTCGTTCGCGATGATTGGGCCATTATTATATATTTTGTTGACCAATAATTTTGCTTTTGATAGCAATGGAAAATAGGGGTACAGAGCCAGGTAGATACCTCGTTTATCCTAAGTTATGTGCTGCAGATGACAGTTACAAATAGTGTAAGAGAATGTAATTATAAGTAAAGGACAGAAATAAAATTTCATCATTTTTACTGCAAAGTGCTTTTTATGGCTGAAAATGTGGGAAGGGTTTATTTAATGAATTTGCTGGTGCTCGTGGCTTCTCAACTAGTTTGCTTTACAGTAGCATTTTTTCCCTTTTACACAGTTATGCAAAGCATATCATAATCATATTCCTTATATATTAGTCAGATGATTTCTGTATTTTAGGTGTTGCCAAAGCAGTGATAATACAATTGTGTTGGTAAGAAGGTCATGAAACTAAATTGAATGAAATGGAAGAACTTATTAGAAGAAGCCTCACAAAGAACTGCCTCTGGGCCTGTTGGGGTAAATTTAATTTCACATGTAAACAGTGCTGAGTGCTTGCTGTGGAGGAGGGGAAGCTGGGACAGGTTTTTCATGTGAGTAAATAGTCAGTCTCTGGAACACCTTCCCACAGTGATTGCTGGGCTGGGGTTGGGTTATGAGCCCTCTCCTGGGGGATATTGTGACCTGGCTTTGGCTATGTGTGAAGAACTGCTTGTTCTACTGCACCATAAATGACAAAGAACCAGGCAGAAAATCGGTGTGTTCTTGTCAAATGTTTTGTGAGCAGCACACATAAGTATTGACAAAAATGAGGTGGGGACTGGCAGAGAGAACAAAAAGACTGCAATAGTCTTGATCTTGGCACAGGATGCCCTCAGTGCTTATCCTGAGGTAAGAGATACAGCTAAAGAGGCTGGGTGAGAGCAGAGACATAGCAAGGCACTACTGCAGTGGGAGCAGGGAAGAGTGATGCAATTATAGAGACATAATGATGTTGGGATCTTTATATGATGGAAATCTGGCATGGACAAATGGTCAAAATCACAACATATCACTATGCAAAACTTGTTACATTCATGCTCTTGTTTCAGAACATTGCTTCCAGAGTCTCTCAGAGGAAGGAAGGGACTGCTTCACATTCCAGTAATATCACATTGATGTTGGTTGTGTAGGGTACTAAAAGCTGAAAATGGCTTTTGGCAGGATTATAGTTAAATTTAATTTCTTTACAACCTGGAGCCAAATTTAGTGTTAAGTATAAGCCTATTGTATACCAAGATAAAATACTGTGATTAATAAGGACAGCATTATGAAGCCTTAACATTTCTAAGTCAAATATCTGAATCACGAGTTGACCAAAGAAGGTATTATTTTAAAATACAGAGTTTCTCTGATGCCTTGGAATTTGTGACCTGTCTCTGTTACACATTTTAGGACTTGCAGATTTGCTCTGCAGTCAGAGTCGTAGAAATTTTATTTCCTTAAGGAAAGCTGGAGTTGTCATTAATTTAACTGTTCGTGGCTAAAAGGAACATTACTAAGAAAGATCCCAATAAAACAAGAAGATGGGCTTTCCTACATATCATACACTGCACGCATGTGAAGTGCTACATATGCTTCATTTCCAGCTTGGGCTGGACGCTGACCCCAAGGAATACATCAGCTGTCACATTTCACTCTTCAGTCACTGTCATCTGCTATATGAAGGGGTCACATTATCTGTACACTTACCAGGATTTAGGCTGTTTCTGGTGCTGGAGCAGGGCCAGTTTCCAGCAGCTGAGAATCCAGAAGTTCATGGCTGTCCAGTTTGTAATTTTTGTATACCTGTGTTAACAAAGGGTCAGCTGTTGCAATAGGGTGGTCTGACTGCCCTCTGAAGGGGCCAGGCCCTTTGTTTCAGGTCCTATTCTCTTTGGCTTCTCTGGAAATCCACGGTAGATCAAATTAACTGGTTGTAATTAATTTTTGATGCCTAGAAGAAAAAAAAATCCCCCAAACATTGAAGGAAATTGCCTCTGTGGCTTAATTCTGTTTACAGTTATCAATAACATAATTAGATGTTAAATAAAAAGTCTTCTGGAATCATTTGTCTGCTTCCAGTTCAAGTGAGTCACTAAATTCTCCTCTATGTTATACTTCAGTGAATTCAAAGTGCTTTGTACTGAGCCCCGCTACAACCCCCTGTGAAGTGCTCTACTTGAGGGAGTTCTGCTTCCAGTTGAACATAACCTGAACATTTCCACTGGAGTAAAAGGATTCTGAGTTGGAGTGTAAAAGTCCTTTCTCTCAGAGCCCTCCTAGTGATGTGTTGGTGCTTTGCCTTCCCCACCTCACGGGGTTGCTCTGTGAGAAATTGTCCCCTGAGAAGTTATTATGTCACCCCATTTGAGAGCCATCAGTCAGCAGCATCCCCTGACCCTTCCCCATCGAGGCTCATGGTGAGATTGTGCCAGAAGATTTAGCTGGGAGAGCTGTCAGTCTTCACTCACTTTGCAGTGGCTGTTGTGGGGCAGGTTACAAACTACAGCTGAATGGAATGACAGTTTGTTTTTGTGTTCTGAGAGAAAAACAGCTGTGAAATTTTGTGAAAGATGCTTAGGAATTTTTTTTTTCTGCCCTTTCTTCTTGATTCATCTTGCCAGTGGGAAGGAGTATAAGCAAGTGGCTTGCATGATAATTAAATGCCAGATATGGAACCAACTCCTGGTCCCTGGAAAATCTCAAGTATCAAAGGAAAAGTAGAAATCTGAGTGTAACTGTAAGGCAGAGCTCCAGTGAAGGGCTGCGGATTTATTGAGAGTTAAATGTCACTACCAGTGTAATAAAGGTGGTATACAGTACATGATGAGAACTTTTCTGAAGAAAAACCCTTTTCAATAAGTTGTCAACCTGTCTGAAGTTGTGAGTTGTTATTAAAAACCAAAAAGACAAAACCCAAATGACAGGTGGGAGAAAGTGGAAAGACCTTCTGAACTGCTCAGCTCTCAGAGGCAATTCTGCAAGCTTGTTCCTTGGCCATTTACCGCAGAGTGTTGATCTGTTTTGATAATGGTTCATACTGGTTTGGGAAGGGGCACATCATTAATATGTCATGTTTCACAGGTGTTTTTTTTTCTTGACCAGAGAGGCCTGGCTGAAGCCCAGCTGGAGTAGAATACAAGACTCTTTATGTTGTGTGGTCTTTATTAAGCAAAACTGTCTTGTTTGAAGTGCACTCACAGCAGTGCTCCTATAATATACTCTAAAAAGAAAATGGCAGAAAATCCTGTGTGTTCTCCAGGGGAGGGGAAATGATCTAAATATTATGCTTTAGATACTGAGAAGCTTTAGCAAGTGTGTCTAATAACTAGGAAGGTATTTTAAGAAGTGAGGGTGAGGAGCACACAGTTGTGCTGAGTAGCACTGGCATCCCACATGGGTCTATCCAACACCCTTGTTCTGTCTCCTTGAGGCTGAATGAGGAGAGATGTTCAGTGGTCCAGCACACAGCTCAGCATTTGCTGCCCGAGATGGGGGAATCTGGGACAGGATGGAGCTGGCAGGTGCCATGGCTGGGTCATGGTCAATATTAGAGGAATTCATTTGTAGAAGGGCTTGCTGCCTGTTACCATCTGTGGCTGTCAAGAGTCAGAGCCAGAGCTTCTGTTCCTTGCAGGCAAGGAATCTGATTGAAGTTATTCTTCAGTGTGTGAAATCAAAAAATGCTGTAAAATTTATAACCTCCTTTACTCACAACTGGCTTTTCATTTTGTAAACTCTCTGGGATGATGGTAATATTTCTTGATTTTCTTTTTTTTTTTGGTATTCTCTTTGATCTTCTGAAAACTGCAGCTGACAATGCTTTAAACAACGTAGCATTTACAAAACACGCATAAATACACATTGTCTCAGCTAAAAATTTGATTGTCAAGTATGTTTGGATACTCTTGGTTTTTTCTTAAAAGATGTTAGATTTGGCTTTGACAGCCTTGCAGAGTCCAACAGGTTGAGAAGAGAGCTGTTAGAAAGGTACTGCTGCATTATGCTTCAGGCTCTTTCATTTCAGTTTTTCAGTATTTCTCTCTTTCAGCATTTCTTCTCTATTTCTGGTCCCAGGTTAGTTTTTCAACATAAATAACAGAAGCGAGAAAAAGCTAAATTTAAAAAAATCCCTCTTCTAGACTGTATTAAAGACATTACTTATTTAAAGAGTTTAATGTCTTAATGCGAATGCCGTTAAGACATTAATTATCAGCCCGTTCAGCAGCAACTGCAGGCTTCATTTTTGGAAGGCCTTGTCTACTGCTTGAGGCTGATGACATTTCTGTTTTGATCACTTACCATGTGGGACTCCCATGCCAAACTCACTTGAAGTTTTAGAAAATAGATCTTGACCAGAAAAAAGAATTTTTTCTTTACCTGACCCCCTGACATTTTTCCTACCAAAGAACCACAAACTAAGTATTAGAGAAATACAGAGCGTTTTATCAGAAGTGAAAAATAGAGCAGTATTTAATACTACGGAGTGTTGAGGTTAATAACTGCAAAATGCAAATATTTTGCTGAAGATGAAACTGGGCAAGAAACTGAGGCAACCTGCTGCTATTGCTTGAACTGGAACATCAATGTCTTTGTTTTGCTGTATGGAATAGTGGATGAGGCTGTGCATTTCCAGTTCCCAGTGGGTGTTATTAGGAGCACAAGTACAGCTGAGCTGTATGGAGGTAGCTAAGCATGTATGTTTGATGAAGGGAAACTAAGAACATCTGTCCTAATACTTGAGACTATAAGAGAGCATTGGAATCTGTTGTTCCTTAGGGCATTTGCCAAAAAGCATTCCTGACCAAGCCACTGAACAGTGAGAATTTAATAACGCTACAGCTAATGAGGGAATTCAGCTTTGTGCGTGGAAGTGGAAATGTTTTGGTAGAGCACTAAACTTGTATTTATTATTATGGATGGATTATGGTTGAAAGGATTAAAACTGAATACAACTCAGCAAATTTGACTTACACAAGTTGCATTCATGTCAATTAGTGTTCTCTGAGAACAAGGCTGCTTGTTAAATGCTTGTGTCAGGGCCTCGTGCTGCTGCTGCTCCCTGTAGGGGGATTACCAAGCTATCAAAACACCTCAAAATCACCGTGGGTATTTGGTTGACCTTCAAAATGCTTTGGAAGAGGTAACAGGTTATCTGTCTGCATCAGCTGCTTCTTCCACTCACCTGCCAAATTGACATGTATTTGTGGCACAGCTTCACAACCAGGTGCATCTTGTGGAAGATAACTTCATTCTGCTGTCACTGTTTCTCAGGCTGTCAGTCTTTTTTGGTTGGCCAGTACCTTCTTGAGAGCTATTTGTTACAGGTTTTGTTTGCTAGCCATAGTGATGGCTTTGCAAAAATGCAAGCAGATAATAAAATATGGATCATTTCCCATCTTCTGAATCAGTACAAGTAATAAATTTTTAAAAATTTGTGCAAGTAAGCACAATTGATAGCTACTTCTATAAAATTCATCCCAGTGCTCCTAACACTACTTTTTATGCAATAGTGGGTCTTGTTCAGCATGTCCTGTGGGATTTGGCAGAGTATTTTAACAAGCTGCACTGTTTTCAGAATGGCACTCTGAAAGTCCTGTTCGTGTGTGAAGACAAGATGTTCTGGCAAATTGGAAAGAACTGATGTCCTGGCATCACATTGCACTGTCCTTGTTCTCATGGTACTCTGGAAATTAAGGCACTCTCGGTCCTGGAAGGAGGAACTGCACACTGCAGGAATCTGCACAGGAGCTGAAAAAACCCAGCCCAGCAGTTTTCTCTGGTGGTTCTGTGGTGGGGGTACAGCAGTTGCAGGAGATAGAGCCTGAAGGGAAGGAGTAGCCAATGTGTCTCTCTCCCTTAATTTATTTACACACTAAGTGTTGGCTTCTCTTTGACCTAAAATGATAACTCTTTAAGCTGGAGAAGTCTGAAGGTCTCTTTGTACTGGGAGCAAAGGATTTCTGATCTTCCTGTGTTGGTTTTGTGAAATCTCCTCCAACCCTTTCCAGACAAATCACAGCCACTATATGTTTGAATCATGTACAAAGCAAGTACAGGTACCAAAATAAGGCCCTGATCTCTCCAGAGAAGAACAGGTGTCATTCCAAAGGAGACTGGAAACCTGACAAGATAATCACAGAAAAGGCCCATAAGAAAACCAGCCTAAATGGTGGAATGTGCCCCAGAGAGGACTAGTGCAGAGCAGTGTTTGTGAAGAGATGAGCTTCAGGTGGATGGCAGAATGCAGGTGGGAGGATAAGGAAGTAGATAAACCAGAGTTGTGACTGTAAAGCACATCTGGAGACTGAAGAGCAGCTGAGGGAACAGTGGGATGATGCTTCTGTAGCACATGCACAAGAGTGGGCATCCTGCTGACTCAGAGCTGGGGAATAAAAGGAGGGAATTCTCACTGAAATCTCTAAAGGACAATAAAAGCAGCTTTTCTACTTTTGAGAAGGAAATTTTGGTGGGTTTTTTCAAATTCTGCAGGAAAGTAACAACATACCTTTTTGTTTAAGGGAGCTTAGCTTACTTATTACTATGTAAAACCTTTAAAACCACATGAAACCCTTCCACAATAGGTATCAACTTTCCAAAATTACTGTTTATCAAGTAAAATTTTCAAGTGAGTGTTGGGCTTGAGTAATATAAATTCACACTCTTTGGAAAGACTATTGTCAGGAATTGTCTTCAGGATAGGTAATAAATAAGTATGATAAAGGTTTTAACTGCACATCAAAAACATCACAAAGCTGTAGAGAGATTTCTGTTGACAAAGACTTTAAAAAGAAGTAAAGCATAATTGCAGTTGGAGAGTATGTGCTAATTAGTAAGCTGATGTGTCAGCATCATCACCAAGCTTCTCAGTATGGGGGACCATAGTTTCACAAGTTGCTTTATGGGCTCTTAAAAAGAAGCATAAATAGAATAATCAAACTCATGGAAAATGCTTTAATACTTTTTTTTTATGGATCACTTTAATTTTTGCGAGGTACAGAATAGGTAAATACACTTGGTAACTACTAAAATCAGGTAATCTTTTCCTTTGGATGCTGGGGAGTGCTCTGTACATCTGGTAGTCCCGACCTTGCAGATAAAATCTCAGGCTCTTGCATGTTTTGCATCTCTCACAGCCACTGACATAAAAATCATTGCCAGTACTATGTCACCAGAGAGCATTCTTGTCTTAAAAGCTATTTCTTCTGAGTTACCACTTGGTTTTCCAGGCTGGATTGCCCTCGTTAAGTAATGAGCTTGATAGCGCTGGTGGCTGTTAGGAATGCAAACGGCTTTGCTAACTCCAAGACAGAATTCTCAAAGCTCATCTAAATTCTCATTCAATAGTTTCTCCTTGGCTTTTCATGAAGACTTCCATTTATTAAGAGAACAGTTTGTATTTAATTTCACAGAAAGAGTAATGATCTTTCTGAAAGTTTTTGAATTTTCATCCAAATAATTAATCCCATCTAAGAGTAAGATAAATGCTTGCATGAATATATTTGCTTTGGTGAATTTTAACTGATTAGAAAAAATGTTTTCATTGTAGAAATTGCAGGAACGTTCCACTTAATGTCAACCCTTAACTATGCCAAGTTACATTTTTAAAATGTAGGTAGCCAAAGTTTATGAAATATTAGCATATCTTAATTGTTTATGATATATCTAGTCAGTTAAGCATAAATTAATGTGTATTTAAATTGGTCTTTAATAGGCCTACCCTTAAAAATGGAGATTTTTTTTTAATTAGTAGTAATAAACTCCATTATTTTCTTGTGGCTCTCATCCAAATGGGTTTTTTTTCCACAGTGTCTTTGGGTACAGTAGTTTCTTTGCACAGAACAAGCTTTCTGGTACCTTTCTACCTGATGTTCTCTTTTTTTTTTTTTTTTACACATTCAGAACTAGCTGTTGTTCCATGCTCATGGAAACACAAGTCACCAAGCAAGTCATGGCAGCCTGTGGGATGCAGCAAAGACAACCAGATAGTCACATTTTTCTCCATGTTACAGACCCAGACACACACAGAATTTGTGCAAAATTACTGTCTCTGAGGTAAATACAGGTATGGCTGGGCACTGGGAAGTGCCAGTGGCACCAAGCCTGCCAGAGTTCAAGCAGCATTTGGACAGTGCTCTTAGTCATATGGCTTAGTTTTAGGTAGTCTTGCTAAGAGCATCAAGTTGGACTTGATGATCCTTATGGATCTCTTCCAACTTGAGACAAGATGCTCTATGATTCCGTATCATATTTTGTACTAAATCCCCCAAAATTATTCTCAGACTGCAACAGGAAAACATATCCAAGTCAATTCTGCATTAAGTACTGATTTTAAAATAAGCTGTGTAAAGGATGAGTTTGGGTATCCAACTTGTTTGAATGAAAGACACAGATCCTTGTGGCCCTGGTGACTTTGTTTTTGCTGTTAAGATGAAAATTGAGGGTCAGGTTGTTCTTTGGGGTAACAGAGAAATTGCAGACAAATTTGGGTTTGGTGGTTTGTTTTTTTTTTTTTTATCAGCTACAGAGTAATTTGCTTTCTTGATCTTAGAGTGTAAAATCTTATATGACTTGGTGTAAATAGACATTAATATAAGTAATAATGCAGAGTGGCCTCCCTGACCTTGGAAACAGTCCTGACTTTGCCTGGATGTATCATGGAGAATCAACAGCAATTACGATAAAATTGCAAATGTCCTTGTGGGGTCTTCATTCCCCCAGAGCTAGTTTTTCACAGTCTCATAGGATGAGTATTTCAGCTCCTTACAGGGACTTGTTTGGAAGCTGCTGAGGAAAAAGAGGGGCAAAAATGGGATGGGGGCAGAAAATCCAGCTTGGTTGTCTGACTGAGGAATCCATGTGTGCTTTCACACTCAGTTAACTGTGCTTATACTCTTGACTTTAGGTGGAGACTGTTTACATTTAATAGAGTATAACTTAGCCTGCATCTGAGATTAAAGAAATAATAATGATTTTAGATCCAAATATAGAGCTGTTTCCCTTACAGGGAAAGACATTCTTTTAAATATTTGAAAAGATGAGAAGAAAAATCTCCAACAACTTAACCTATATGGCTGTTTTTAAATAAGGCACATGGTGTCTAATATAAAGTGTTATTAAAAGCTACACAGAAACCTATTTGTGATGGTTGGAAACATCCACCTGAACATTCTGGGTGTTGCTTGTTACAGTGCAAGTTTTCTACCCTGCTATTTCATTGTAATAACACTTTTCCTCCCAACTGACCAGCTGGAAGTGGCTCAGAGGGAAGGTGGGAAGAACAGGATCAAAGCAAGTGGATGCTAACAGGTTCTAAAATATGATCATTACCAACTGCTTGAGATTCAGTGGCTGTAATATGATAATGAACTATTAAATTATGCAGACAGAAATCACTGAAAGAGGAATGGCATCAAATGAAATTATATGGCAGATATGACAAAATCTCATTCCTCATTCTGCTGTTCTTATCTAATGGGAAATATTAAATAAAAAAATTGAATTCTGTGTTTATAAATGGAATTCCGCAAAGAAGCTCGCATAAATCCAAACTACTTAATTTTATTTGTCAAGTATGGCTAGAAGACAAACAGCTAATCATGTTAAAAGGTAGACCTTAGAAATCCAGTTAAGCATCAGGAAGACATGATCATGCAACAGCGTCCCAAGTGAAACAAAGCTTTGGGTTATACTTTAGTTTCCAGCACAATTTTCTTCTGTCAGTGTATCTGGTTACCAGTTGGGAAGATACGTTATATCATTTGGTAAGTCTTACAGTCTGAATATACTTTATATAAAGCTGTTCATTTAATTCATGCTCATGAGAGAATAACTCTTTTTCCTTCAATATTAAATAATGTTGGGATTAGTTTCCATATCCCTTTACGTTTTATCTGCTCTAGTAAGGAGTGTTTGCTTCAAAGGTGTGGTTTAGAAATTAGTTCTTTTTAAAATGAAAATTTAGCAAGAGCCAAGCTGTTCCCCAGTAGGAAGATCTGATAGTCATGCTGAAAACACAAGGAGGAACAACTCTGTGGCGTGTGGAGTTTCCTTTTACTCCAAGTGGAAACAGATTTATATTGACTTTTTTTTCTCCCTGCATAATTTACTACTTTCCACAGAGTAGCTCTGCTTTGCTGGTTGGTGTGTTGGAGGGAATGTAATGAAAGTTCTTCCTTTTGCTCTTACCTGTTCTCTGCTTCTACTATCCCCTACACTGGCAGTAATCTATTGTAAGAAATATATTAACAGATATCCTACTACTTAGTGTTATGCTGAGAATAATGTTATTAATAGGACATACAAGTTTAAAAGGTTACCCTAATCGTGTATAGAATGTGGCTTTTCTTAAGGGTTGAAGGCTGTGAGCAGCAATGTGTGAGTGCTACCAGAGAAAAATACCTTTCATAAGAAGCTTGTCTGAATCTGTTGAGCATATTTAAATTAGATATTTTTTCCCCAAATATGGGAAAAACGGACTCTTTTTATGAGAGAGGTTTTAGCTTTGGTTAAAAGTATGACTTTGCTCCAGTGGCAACATTTATTCTTGGTTGGAAAGCTGTAAGTCTTCTTTCCAGCATTCACAGCAAGGTTATCTCAGGGTTTCTCCTGTAGCATAACCCGTTCACTAAAGGGTAAGTTCTGGCTGTATAAGTAGCATCTCACTTCAGGTGCATCATTTGTACATTTACTAATTTCATTTTTAAAATTATATAAAGCATTTCATGCAAATCTTTGAATGAGAGCCTCAAAATATAATCTAAGATAAAAGAGTGTAAAACTTAGAAGATTGACGCTCTCAGAGGCTGCATAAACATGCTTTGCTTTTCTGTGGGCCAGATATGTATCTTAACCCTGGACTCTTCCTCTGCAGAGACAGGGCATGTACGTGCCCTGGAGTTGTTTTAATTATCCCAAATACTTTAATTTTACCAACAAAAAGTGATAAAAATAAGCATATGTTTCTATATTATGCAAGTGTAATGAGAGTAAAATTTAAGTATCTTTTCAGTAAGACTTCAGGAAAGTTTTTAATGGTCTAGCATTATAAGAACAAGTCATAATATTTAATAACCTTTTGGTGATGAAATTTTTTTTTCCCTTTGTTAATACAGAAAAATAGTTTAAAAAAATCACATATTGGTTAGTGATGGATTTGGCACTTCTGTTTTAAGGCTTGGACTTGATGATCTTAAAGGTCTTTTTCAACCCAAGCTATTCTATGGTTAACAAAGTGCTGTCTATATGGAAAATATACGTACTGGACAGTATGCCAAGAATAAATGTCAGTATTTCTATTTAAAACAGATTTTAGTCAAGTAATTGAAAAAACCTGCCATTCAGAAGTTGCCTCAATATGGCTCTGATGTCTGCTGGACATTGTCTCTTAATGAAACAATAGACAGGAAACTCAGCTATTTGAAATACTGGCATTTAAATTCAAATGCTGGGTTCTGGTATTATAAAAATAATTTTAAAAAGCATGTATGTTTGACCCAAACAGGAGTACAAGACCTGTGGATTCTTCAGGTATTTTCCTGTATTGCCCATGTAGAAGGACAGGGAGCGTGAGCAAACCCAAGAGCCCTTTGCTGTGCAGCCCTGGGCTCCTGCAAGCAGCTGGTGCTGTTTGGCCTTCCAGCTTTGGAAAAGTCCCTTGCAGGGAACACATTTGCAGAAAGTTGTTAGCCCATGTTTGCTGCACAGATGGTTGGCACAGCTCTGAGCAAGGAAAACCAAAGAGGGGGAATGGGAAAGGAGAGGGGTAAAGCAGGCTGTGGAATTAAGCAAAGAAGTGCACGTGTTGTTGGGGCTAAAAGGTATAATTTAAAGAAAGGGTTTTGCTTGCCCAAAATTATTTGAGTGCTGTATATTCTGACTTGAAAATTAGCATTTTTACATCTTTACATACTGTATGATTATGTCAGTTGTGAATGGATACCCCTTTGGTAACAATTGTTCCCGGAATCAAAATTTACCAGGCTGTGTGACAACAAATACCTGAGTCCCTGTGACTCTGTGGGGAAGATGGTGCTACTGAAATATCAAATATTCCTCAGAAACCAAACTCCAAAGAGGTGGTAAAAATCTAGTTACACACAAAACAAATCCTCTGTTACTAGTTAAGGAAATGGAATTATAGTAGACATCTGCTCCTTTTAATACAGAGGATGTTGGAGGTTGGTGGCTTGGAAAAAGTAAAACCAACATCATCAGTACTAACTTCTTGTGGGACAGAGAGTACTTGAAGATAGTTGGTGATGCACACTGGCTGCTGAGGCAGAGGAATTTGTGAAAATGGCTGCTCTTAACGTCTCTGCTAATGAGAGGAAAGAGGATTTGTATTGGTTTTATAGGCATTTCAGGCATGGCTGGTACTGAGCAGCTCTGAAGTGTAGCTGTGTTTTAATACTCCTGCAAGGCAGGGGAAGCAGTGCTGTGAGATCCATGGGGAAAACATTCTGGCTTTTCTGTGAGTATTCAGTTGTGCAAAGATAATCAAGGAATCATTTTAGGCAGAAAACTAAATCCTCTTTTTCTTTGCCACTGTTGAAGGATACTGTGAGCAGCAACAGGAGAAAAATACCCTTATTCCCCAGTGCAACATCATCTTCCACAGGAGACCAAAGGATGTGCATGTGGTTGGGCATGTTTGGCTCCTAAATTTCAGCTTTTTCTTCTTGTCTGAGGCAAGGCTGTCTTGGGAATAGCTCTTTGCATTGAAGGCTAGGCACTTTTTTAAGATGGAGATGTTTTAGTGTCTGAGTAATTTACCCAGTGTTACAAAACTGTAATTTTGCACGCCCCATGTGCCCCATAGGTTGTTACAAAATCAGGCCAAAGCCAGGAATTAGAGGTGTTGGGGGAACAGACAAAAAAAGTACTGAGAATGCATCATAAACAGACATAGAAAGTTCTGCTTATGAAGATTGTGTAAAATTAGACTGGAAAGTGTACAGGAAAATACCAATGTCAAATCTGTTGACTGCAGGTGAGGCGAAGGAGCTCAATAAAGGGAAATCGGGTATCTGTGCTTCCATTTCTGAGAGCATTGGAGGACCTGATGGTAAATGAAGCCAAAAAGTCATGGTGGAAAAACAGATGTCAGTTCCTCCACAGCTTGCTAGGTCTTTGGCAGGAAAGTGCATAAACAAAGAAGAGTTATCAGAGTAAATGTGTGAAGGGACAGAACCTTCTGTAACAACATTCACTGGAGAAGAAACCGTACAAGATTGTGCTCAGTTCTCTGATTCGGATTAACCTACTCTCATGTAAGTTATATGAGATGAGCAAGGGCTCATCAGCATTTCCATGCTTGTATTTTTAGACTCCTGCATTGGCATAGGTGCAGCTGCAGAAGAGAGATGCTAATAACAGTCAGAACACTCCTCTGCTGAACCTTTTAGCAGGATGCTGTTCCAAAAGTAGGATGGAGTCAAACTAACATCGTTTTTGTGGTATTGATGTCTAGTTCTTTCAGCAGTGTTCGGGTAAGCCCTGGCAAGCTTACTGGGTC
Organism: Hafferia zeledoni; assembly: GCA_035583235.1. Taxonomy (NCBI): domain Eukaryota; kingdom Metazoa; phylum Chordata; class Aves; order Passeriformes; family Thamnophilidae; genus Hafferia; species Hafferia zeledoni. The sequence continues at coordinate 4,930,534 of JAWWEV010000167.1, read as the reverse complement.
TGGGTGGTAGCACACCAAAATCTTGCTATCTGGGAGCATTAAGTTCTTAAAAAGGAGATTATATCTGGTAAATGACCTTAACATGAAAAGTGAACTTGAGTTAAATTTCCAACTCTCTTGTGCACCTGCTGACCTCGTTCACACAATGACCATTGACTAAACATGGACAGAGAATCCCATGTGTGCATTTAGTCAGATGGACAGAGAAGCAGATTCACTGCAGTGTTCCAGCCAAATTGTGGCCCTTGTCATGCAGGAAGCCATGCCTCCTCAGCAGGCTTACCAAATCCTCTTCCTCAGGTACACAAAGAAATGCCATGTGGGACTTTGTTAGGAATTTTTTCCACCTAAGGATTGGAGATGTTGATTAGGACTAATGCAACAAGCTTTAGTTCTTTTCCTGCCAGTCTTGCTTCCTTGTATCGTATAATTATTTATTTTTATTGACTGAAAATATCCCGGATTCCATTTTTCAGGTAAGAAATTTAGTTCCCTGGCATTGCTTCAAACTAGAATTTTTTTACAAAATTCCTGGAGTCTTTACTGATTTTTGTAAATCTGTGCCAACTGTGTTTAAGTATCAAAGTATTAAATAAAGGGCAGCTTTTCTGCAGGAATGAAGATTAATTGAAAAAAAACAAACTGGTAAGAATCTTCATTTTCTGTGAGAGAAAATTGCTTCCACTGTGGATGTAGCAAATCCTTGGTTTCATTGATGAGCAGCTATTCCAAAGGGACATCAGCTCCTCTCAAGTCTCCCATTCAGAGCTGGCTGCATCTAGAACTTCTGCCTTCACTGCTACTCTGCAGCCAATATCCTCTCTTTTAGTAAAAAGATTTGTTCATTCTTTTCTTTTTTCAATTTGAGTTTAATTAGCCCATCCCACCCTAATGACTCATCAGTAATTAATTCGGAAACCCTGTGGATTTCAAACACCTGCTGGGCAGGCAGAGCAAATGAAGAAACCACTGCTCCTTTTGGACATAACCTCGGGATTAATGGAATCTGTTATCATGTTCAGTGATTCCTAAAAGCATTATGGAAATTCAGAACTGAATGCCTCAGAATCCTCTGGTGTTTTATCAGAATATATTCTTCTGGTGTCTATCCTCAATAGTCTCTACTGAAAGTAATGATAATAAATAATAAAGTCCCTGGTTGTCTAGTATTAAAGGTATTCTACAAAGTTGGTGAAAGTCAGATTTAATTATCCTTTTTTTTTTTTAGGCATTTAGCTGATGTTTGCTAACACTCCTGGATAATTCTGTTTCTATTTAGGACAGCTGGGATTAGTAACCACCTGTCTGGGATTATGTATATATGAGATATCTGCTCAATGCACTCCTCTGTTTAATGCAAACTGCAGGATCTGGGGCTGGTTCTGCTCTCCTTTACAGCAAAACAGAAGAATTGGTAGAAAATACTTCTGTGCAGCTACCTGAGATGCACCTGTGGCACCTTTCAGCAGCTTTCTGAACTTAGCTTCCACTCCTGCACAGCTGAGGCAAGAATTTATTCTTTAATAGACTATTTAAAATGCTCTTCTAAGTCTTCGTCTGGTACAAATCAGTAGCAGCACTTGTGTTCCGGTTGGTTTAAGCAGCTTTCTCATGGGTCCCAGTTGAACCTACTTGTTAAACTGTTTCACAGCCACTTCCAAGCTCTTTTCTGTTGTATGGCCCTTTTTGGGGGGAGATGGGAATTGTAATGTTTATCAAAACTTTCCAAAAATGCATTTGCTGCTGGGTTCAGTCTTCTCCTGTATAAAGCGTGGTGTAAATATGCTTAAGTTACAGCAACTATAACATGGTGCATTTCTTCAATGACACATGCAACTGTGATTTTTGTCAGTGTTTCTTCAGTAAGGAGGTTTGGACTGTGTTGGTGATAAGCAAAATTTGGGAAAGAGGCTTTCTGCAGAAGTACTGTGGCTAGCTCAGAAAATTACAGTATTTTGGGCTGATGTTGGTGAGATGGTGATGCTTTGGTGGGTGCAGTGCAGTAGACACAGTGACCCCTTGCCCTGGCTAAATTTGGGGTGCAGTGCTGGTGAGCACCATTGAAAAGTCTGGAATCATTCCTAACAATAAGTCTTGATTTTCTCTTAGACAAAAAGAACAACTGCTACTCTTTAATTAACAATTGTATTTCCCTTCAGGATGTGTGATACACAGTGCTATTAGAAAAAAGTAGGAGAGTAGAGAATTTGTGTACAATGTCAAAATGCACGTCCGTGAAGGGATGGGACTTTTTCCCCCTCGCCCTTTTCAGTTTGTGGGTTTACCAGTAGCTCATCATCAGATGAGGGGAGATCAGAAAGGAAACAACTGTCTGAATTTTAGCAAAGTATAACTTTGTTTTATGTTGCAAGAAAGGTAATGAATTAAAACTGTAGTAAATATTTCTACTTCTTCTGTGTTGATTTGTGAATTTCAGATCTTTTCAATAATGTTCCTCACACTAAAGTCATGTAGATCTGCAGGGAAATCTGTAGTCTTATGATGAGAAATTACTAACTAAATTGCCCAATGTATCTTGCATAATAAATTGAATTTTCCTTTATTTTTATATTTTGGCAGTAATTCCAGATTTTCTTGCCTTCCTTGTCTTTTTCCTCTGGCTTTTTATTTCCATTTAAAAACTGAATTTCTAGCTATAAGTTTGATTCATTCTCTAACCTAAGAGTATTTTTGTGTGGAGTTGCTTGTTTTGTTGTGTTGGGGTTTGGTTGTTTGCTTTGTTAAAATTCTGATAGGGCTTGATGACTTTAAAAAAAGACTGCAAAAAACAAAGCAGAAATAACCAACCACCTCTCTATGTCTTTACTTTCTAATGTGAATGACAGTTGAATTTGTTTGTCATTTTGCAGCAATCAGCACCTGTTTTAGAAGCTCCTTACCTGTTCTAAGCTTTCAGATCTCTCTCAACAGTACTAATTGTGTGACTGCACCTTTTCCAGCCCCATAATGATAATTTCTGGCTTTGTAACTCTTCTGTCCATAGAACTGCACAGTATCCCTTCTGAGGAGTCAAGCTGGTGTGTTGTAAAGAGAAGTATAAACAAATATGATTTTATCTCTTAAAACTGCTTAACAAATATTAAATAACTGTCCTGTGCAGTGAGTGACACTTGGTGTCCAGTTCTTGCCTCATTTCCCATCAAAGTCCATGGGCAATCAGATGCTTTGTTGAGAACTGAGTCCATCTTTTTCCTCTTGTCTGGAGGAATAACAATGCTGATGGAGTTTTCCACTCTTGTTCTTTCTTCATTAAGGTCTGATATTTAGAGAAGTCTCATGACTTTTACAGTAGAGAACACTGGGGAGATACTGTCTTCCATAATGAATTGCTTTTAATGTATTTATCAGATTTTTGAAATATTTGTGTAAACTCAGCAAAAATTACAGTGTTGCTAATGGAGCAGAACGCCGCAGAGCTGGCATTGATCAGATGCTTCCATTCTCCACACAGCTGAGGCTGAGGAAGAATGAACTTAATGCAGCTTCAAAACAAACAAACAAACAAAAACAAAAAAAAACCCACCACCACATTATTCTGCTTTTTAAAGTTGCAAAGGAAATGCAGAATGTTGCAAGTTTTGATGCCGTGAGAGAGCCCCCACAAAGCAGGACTCTGACCCAAGTTTGTGTAGGATAAGATAAAAAGTAAAGTTCTTTAATATCAGGCCTACTGCCCACAGGAATACATGACATGCACGTGCTCCCCAGCTCTAGTTTCCATGTCTTTTATAATATGATCCCTCCAATCATTACTTACACATTTCTCAGTCCAGCCCCAGTCCCACCCCTGTTCCAACCCCCTGGAATTGGGTCTGGGGTCGTCAAGACCCTCTGTCTTCATTGGCTCCTCTTCCTCGGGCTCCTGGAGTTCTTCCAGTTCTGACTTCTGGGACACTCTGCCCTGTGTTTATGTCTCGTTCTGTAGGCCTTTCTGATAGTCGTCAGCATTCTACCTTGAGGAGAGTCTAAACAAGATTAAATAAGTAAAGGAATTTGAGCTCCCCGTTCTGGGACAGGGGTAGTGATAGAAAAACATTAAACTTAAGCCAGAAATATTAACCCACTAAAAATCTACAGCTATTGTGTTCCTAAAATCTACAAAATATGAAGATCAAAAACCCCTTCGGCATCAGTTTTAAGATGTTTTATCTGCAGTTCCTAAGTTAAGACAGAAGAGGAAAATTCTCAGGTAATAGATAGTTCTCAGAGTTCCTAGTTGTAGGACAGTGTGCATACAGCTGAGAACAGTAACAAACCAAAGTATTTGCTGGGTGTAATCTGGAATTTCCTCTGTGCCTTCTGTTTATGCAGACTGCTAGTTCTCTGTATGATTTGTGTTATTCTTTCAGTATGTTTCTTACTTACGATCTTGTTTCCAAAATTAAGTGTCATCTTACAGTATTTGCCCAAATACTTATTAAACACTAGAACTTAATTTGATTGCATTTTCTTTAATTTTTCTTACTGTTTCAAGGAGAATTCTTGACACCTTGATAGTCTCAGTTTATTATTGATGTTAATATTAGGACAAATCATCTATTTGGTATTAAAGATTGGAGAGTGCTTTTAATTTGTCGTTCATATTTTTTTTGCAGAAAGGAAAAGCTGTATTATGCTTAGTTTTTGGTTTTTTTTTTATTGCAGTGTAGTTTGCAGAGCTTTTAAATGTACTCCCTGCTGTTGTATTTGACTGTGTCATGTGCTTTAAGCATGAAAAGAGAATGACAGATGGGGGTGGAAGCTGCTTTTGGAGAAGTGCACTGTGGCCCTTCAAACAGCCCTGTTGGTCACATTTCTTCAGGTTTCATTGAAAACTGAAGCTCATCTCTGTCTTTTGGGAGAACTTAGGAAAATCCTTGGAAGTGTGAAGTATCTCGAAGCATGTGCAATTCCATCTGCAAGTGTTTTGAGAAGCACTTTAGAAGTGGGAGCCCTGTCAAGCCCAGCCCCACTCACCGAAGTGTCTGGCACTGCAGAGCTGGTGGCACATACACTGGTGCAAGGGGTGAGACAGCTCCCAGTGTTTGCCATGATGTTGGGGGCACTTCTGGAACGTGGAAAGGCTGTCTTGAGTGAGGGAGCTGCTGCTGCTGCTCTCTAAAATGTTTGTGTTTGTAAAGAAGTGGCTGAAACAAAATTCCTCAGAGGATTGAATGGAAATTTCTGAAGTAGAACTAATCTGAGGGAAGTCAGAACAGCCTGGTAAGCAGAGAAAAATCCCACTTTATGTGGTTACTGAAAGTGGAAGCCTATTTATGGTGCTTTGAGTTGGGTGACTGTAGAAGAGAGCTAGTTTCTGTTTCCTTATGTGAACTTTACTTCTGGTGTGACTGCTCAGTTTTGTATAAAGGCAAAACCCCCACGTAGGTGACTAATTAGCATGACAGCCTGACACCTCCTGGCAAAATTGTTTCCAAAATAGTTAAGTACTTTTCGTGTTTACTTCAGGTGACAGAGATTTGGGTTTATGATACAAAACACACTGAGCTTTTAAATCCTCTCAGCTGCACAGATGCAGACTGCACTAATCCCAGAGAAAAATGTGGTCTGATATTCATTAAATGCAGATGAGTTTCCTTCTTTAGTAAGCCCATTAACAGACGCCTAAATTTAGGAACACGTGCAGTTACAAAAAGTGGAATATTCTGAATCTTTTTATCTTTTCTTTCACTGTAACTCGCTGCTGTGTCGTGGAGAGATCTCTGACCCTAAGCCCTGATGTGAAGCCTGATTTATTCTGTTGCCTTTGCAGAATGCTCTTTTTATGTAGATTTTATTGGCTGTACATCTGCACCCTTCAAGCTTGCCTTGCAAACCTTTCCATACTCGTTAGGAACTGAGGAATTTTTTCCATGTATATTCAAGTATTTATTCAACTCTGATGACAGGAGAATGTAATGAACAGGCATTTTCAATTGTTTTAGTAGCTATATTAGGTGGAGTTGGTTGAGTACCAGTTGGGGAGAGGAAACAGGAGGAGGCTGGAGTTCAGCCTGGAGTGGCCACTTCTGTCCCTGCCTCCGTGGCCACCTAATCCTGTGAGTCCAGCTGGAGGATCCATGGGTTTGCTACTGCTGCTTCTCCTTGTCTTCAGAATCCACTCTACTCCTTTCTCTTGGAGAACTTTTGCTCATCCTTGGGCTCTCTGGGAAGAGGAGGGGAGAGCAAAGGGCCAGGATGGGATCGTCAGGAAGCTGGAGGAGTGTCTCGGGCAGGAGCAATGATTGCAGCAGCCTGTGCTGCACAGTGGGCCCCTGGGCAGGGAGTCACCCCAGTGAGGCAGGGGATCTGCCACCCCAGGAGGTATCCCAGCCACTCTGCTTGTGATTTTAAAGGTCCGTAAACCATGGTAATTAAAAAGAAGTTGCCACAAACAAACCAAACCTCAGCCAAAATAGCATAAAAATATATACCACCTCTCCCCACCAAAACCCCGTACCCAAATAACTAACAAAATCCCACACAGGTTTTATTGCCATAGTGCTGTTTGAGAGATCCTCTTTCATTCAGTGACAAAAATGGTGTGAATTTGAGCAGAAATCTCTATAACTTTAGTCCAGTGACCAGTATTTAATTACTGGTCTTACATAAGAAGGTTTAATTTCTTGTATCTGGCTTCACTTAAAACTGAGGTAAATTTCTGAATCAAAAAAACCCCAACAAACCCCCTGAAACTTTCACATTAATTCACTTGTTTTGTTTTACATCTATTCACAAATAAAAAATGCTTGTAAATGCAGCAGTGTGATGGCATAATACTGGGCCTTCTGTGAGTGATCGCCCCTGGTTCCACTTCTTCTGTCACAGTAATAAGGAAGAGAGGAAAGTTGTTGTTAGAAATTCAGCTTTGGTTACTGAGCATCAAGTTGAAGCAGTCTCAGTTTCTGAAATCTCTATTTGCTGAATGCAAACGAGTCTCCAACCTGTGAATTTCTGTTGTCTTCTTACCTGGAAAAAACACTCAGTTGTAACCAACTTCTTAATGGCAAGCTGTTGGTCGAGCAGGAGGTTAAACACATGGAAGTTGTTTGTTCAAGTCATTTTGAGATCCCCAAAGTCAGTGAAGTTTCTGAGTGAAGTTACTGAACACTTGGATGTTCTGCAAAATTGAGACGTAATTTGTGAATTCTTTTTTATCATGGGAATTTTGAAAATATTACCACAAATAATTTAAAAAGTAGGTGTTACATGTGATAATATGCTGTCTTTTTCATCCAAGGCAGGAAGCATGTTAGGCCAGTGCCATAATTCTCACAAAACTGCAGAGTGATGAGCTTAAATTGGTTTAGTGCTTGCCTTGACTCTCTGATTTAATGAGCATTGCAGGGGCAGGTATTTCTTCCAACCAGAACCATGACCTGAGATGGGGCTGTCATGCTGCTTATCTAAAATTAGGTAGGTAATTGTGCCCACCTCATTCCTCTCTTTCCATTGTGGGTACTACCAGTTTGTAATGATAAGATCTATGTATCACAACAGAAATAAAGTCACCAAACTAATTTTCAGGCAGTTTTTGGAAGATTATTACTGTGTTATTAGACTGTTCCAAAATTCTTTTGAATGTTGCCTACAGGTTAAGTTTAAATTAGTGCCTTAAGTAGAAAATTATTTGAAATGAGAAAAATAATTTTGCAGTTTAAAATGTGTTTCTTGTAAGGAAGACAATGCAAATCCTTTCAGTTACAGTCAGTAAATAATTATTCTGACCAGCCTTTATCTGGAAGGTCTGTCATTAAGGGATTTATTGTTGCTTTCAATGAATCTGTGCTTTCTTAAAATCTGGTTTCCAAGGAGGAGGAGTGAAGATGGGTATTGCTTTGGACAAACTTAAAAAAGTGTTTTAGAAAGTCTGAAGATTTGGAATTTGGGACTCCTTAGTCTTCAATATCTTCATAGTGTATTTTTTGAAAGTCAGCCTTTTACCCATTTCAAAAGACAAAATTGGTCTCTGTCAAAATATTGATGTCAATGAATACAGAAAGCCTTAAAAGTGCAATACTGGTACCTGTCAGAGAGCTCTGTGTCTTCATCTGAGAGCAAATAATTCTACCTGGAAATATGTATTTCCTTAGATAATCTCATTCCAGTAAGTTAGAAGCTTCTACCCTGGTTCCAGGGTACCCACTCTCACAGTAACTTTGTGTTAACTTTGGCACAATGACGCAGGGTCCTGTCTAGGCTGATTCATATCCATGGCACAGTTATGGCTAGAGGGGAATTTAATAGACTGGTAGTGAGAACATATATAGCAGAAACGACAATGGCCGGGATTTATAGTGTTTTCAGATCAGAACAGGCTAGTTTGAGTGTGTACAGAAGAAATATAGAGCCCTTACCAAGGCTTTGTTCCTATAAAGTGTGGTTTGCATGCACCCACAGAATACAGTTTAGCATTGGCTTGATGACATAATAAGAATTTCACTTTTCTCCTATACATTTTCTTACCTCTAGGAAATAACCACTGTAATGGAATTTGCTGGTTAATTAGCATTTTATAAGTTTGGTACTTGTAGTTTGCCGAGCTCTTTAACAAGTTCTTAAGAAGCCTCAAACCCCTCAGGTTTCTCCAAATGTTCCTGTTTCTTATGCTGCCCTCTAGCGCTGAGCACATTTTGAGAGTCAAACCTCTTTCTGCAGTGTAAAGCAACTTTTATACCACAACTTTCTAGGAACTGTTAAGTTATCAAAGTCTGCCATGGGAGGAAACATGCACCTTCTCTACATGAATGTCTTTCCTTGCTGGGTGAATATGCTCACATATGTATTATGTAGAACAGACAGAGTTTTGTCCAAGTGAGACAAACATCCAGTTGTCAGAAGTCCAAAGCTGCCTTTGTTCTCAGCCTGACATATTCCCTGAAATGAAGTTCAGGTTTTGCAGTATTCTGTACCAGTGAGCTGCAGCTTTCTGGGACCTCCTTGGGAGAAGCATCAGGATCTCTTCCTGTTGCAAGTACCCTGATCCTGAGCAAAATGAAGCTGAGTCTTAAGTGACCCTCAGCAGAATTGAGCTTCCTTCTGATGTTTTCATCAGTTGGATTGTCACTGCAAGTCTCACATTCTGTTGCTGCTCTGCCTGCATTACTTGAAATCCAAAGTGGCCACAGCCAGGCTGTCCATCTGCTGTGTAAGAACCTGAGTTGTGGTCGTTGGCTTTCAGTACGTACATATTACCATCCCCTTTCAGTCTCTTGCCATATATTAATTCATCCATTATTTCAGGTCTGAGAAGACTTGATAACAAGAACTTCTTAATTCGAAATCAAAGATCTCATGGATCTTACTATCACCAAATGTGACATTTCTGGTAAGTCCCAGAAAAGACATGACAAATCAGTGCACTATTGTGAGTGTGTGGTGCAAGGAACTTAATCCCTTTATGAGTGTGTCATTGTAATGAGTTTGATCCATAATTGACTCTCTGTGGTCTTGTCTAGTGAACAGTTAATGGGAAAATCTGAGTAATCTGAGTACAGGCAGGAATGCTGTGGAGACACGTGGCACCCTGCCCTGGGGAGCTGTTCTGGCTCCCTGTGTAGCACTTACATGTGCTTGGTGGGAGTGTCACTCTGGGAATACCCAGACAGATCTGTGCCAGGCTTCCCGAGGGCACAGGGCAGCTATTTGGCCAAAAGTAAAGGAGGAAAAACCCCCACAGAGCACTTTGATGTGGAAGTAAATCTGGCTAAATATTCAAAACACCTATCTCTGGCTCTTAGTCTATATCTCCTTGTGTCATTCATATAGGGAAAAGGCAGTCTGATGTTTCTGTTTCCAGAACTTGCATGAGACTTCAGGGAGAGAAAGAGCTTCTGCTAAGCAGCGGAACTGGACTGAATTTCTACCCTAATATGCTCAATAATCATGGGATTATTTGTCAGAATTAAAAAAAAAAAAAATCAAATTTCTCCAAGAGAATCTGGAAGTTTTTTAGAAACAAAAGAAAATAAATGTGAATAGCATGCTAGTAACTCACCATGGTGTATGCGTATTGGCTGCTGTAACAGGCAATAGAGAAAATATATCAATTAATTTTATACAAATTGTGTTTCAAGTTCTAAAAAATGTCCAAAGTCTGCTGAGAGAGTTTTTGGCATTTCCTTCTATATGTGCTGTCATATGCAGTTTAATCTCAGAGTTTCATCTGATTGTTTGCTATTCATAGTGTTATCATGGCTTCCTGGCAGCTTTGGCAGGAGACGATCACCTTTTTTTTCCTTTTGATTGTTTTTTTAATCCCATTTCCAGTCTGTCTGATCTGTCCAGTGTTTACACTAAGTACAAAGTGTGCTGCGATATGCAAAGACTGGATATTGAGTTGGATCCTCTCAGGGTGGCTGCATGTTTTGTATGCAGTTTGAATCAGGTTTATTTTTTTTTAAGATTAGGGCTTTGCTACTCTGTCATCTGTACAGACAGTCTGACAGGCTCTGTCAGTCTCTCTGAGGGGCCCTGGCAACTTCAGTATGACTTACTGAGCTGTAAGTAAGCAGTAGTAGCAGAATTTAACCCACTTGGATATTTCATTTTTTTTTCCTTAGTTGCATTTCCACTAAAGGCAGTTCTTTGGGAACAAAACAAGACTGACAAGGGGAATTAACTGAAGTTGAATATTCAAAACAGTAAAGTTCAGTTTTCAGCACAAAGCAGTATTACTGTTGACACCTTGTCAGCACTATTGTGATTTTTGGGGAGGTGAGAGAATATGTAAAATAACTTTTTTGAGAGGAGATCTGTCACAGTTACTGTAACTCTCAATTTTTATCTTCTGAGTATACTTTTCTCTATGGCTGATGCAGTGGTGCAACATGGTGAGCTGCTTTTGCCATTGCTTGTCAGTGTTTCATCACACTGTATGAAACAGGAGGTGATGTTTTCATTTCAGAGATTCATTCATCTGGTACAGGATTTATAACAGTGTCCCACATGGGAGCAGCCTTCCAAGACAGCAATTGTCAAACTGTAATTTTTAAGGATGCTGATAAGGTCTTTGCATGAATTACAATAGACTTTGGAAGTGGGATCTTCCTGTGTGTTTCTTGCTGTGTGACAAAGTTTAGGGAAAGTTTTCACACTTCTGAAAACAGTATCAAGGCTCTCTGACCCAATGCAAGTGTGGGATTTTTACCTGTCATATAGAATAGCCTCTGGCAAGAGGATACAGAGGGTATAGACTGCCTAACAGATGAAAGGCACCTACAGAGGAAAAGGATGGAAAGGATCCTTCCTTCCATGGAAAGCTGAAAGGCTGTTGCCTGCAGGAAATAGAATATAGATCTTTTTGAGTGCTGGGAGTTAGAGTCTCCTCCAGAGAGCTGAGGTTTATTTTGTCTTTAATGATAATGACTTAGATGCACATCATTAGTCCACCTTGTAAATTAAGGCCTGGCTACTGCATCACCTCTGTAGTCATGGCACTTTTTTTTTTTTCTGGGCTGGGAACTCAACGTGTCAGGCACTGGAGAACTCGGAGGGGCGTGTGATCAAAGCCTTTCTGCCTACACCCTGGCACCATTTCCAATGCACTTTTCTTTTTGTGGGCCACCTGAGTGTGTATAGTTGAGCACAGTTATTGATGCCTTCTGCGTGTCTTTAGCTGACATAGAGGTGTTTTTGCAGATGGGATATTTTTGCTTTCTTACTGTCAATACCTTCTTGTTACTAGCACTTAATGAAATCAGTAGATAAGTTTCCACTGCAGATTTTGTAAAGCAGTTCTGTTTCCATGGAAGGCATTTTCACAGTGGTAAAGCCTTGATATGAAACACTGCTGCTTTTGTGAATAGACCTGCAGTCAAATAAGGGGTAGAACCAAAATTAAACTTACAGGCTAGTAAGAACAAACAGCATGGCTGAATCTGTCTCTGCAACTATTTTTGCAGCCCTTTTCTGACTTAATCCTTTCTCTTAATTGTGAACCTGTTCATGGTAAGCTTTCTTAGGAGGAAAAGTTGAAATCTGAATTAAGCTGAAGAAATAGGTATTTCTTAATGACCTTCAGAGGTTTTATGGAGATTAAACCCAAGATATTATTAAATGATTGTGTTAATTGGCAATAAATTAAGTACTTGCTTTCTTCAGAGGATGTACAACCAAGTAGGAGCTGAACAGACAACAAAAAGTCTATCTCTTATTATTTCAGTAGTCTTCTGATTTAAAGTCTTTGACAAATTTTGTATAATAAGCAATAGAAAGAGAATTTCTGTCTTGGAGGCTGGTCAGTGAGATCAGCTCAAGCAATTGATTTATATTGAGATTAATTGCATAACTAGAAAGCATGATCCAGAAAGTATGAACCAGAGGCACACAGATGCTTTTGGAAAACAAACTGTGAGGTTTTTTTGACTCAGGTAAGTGTGTGACCAGCTCCTTCCTGATGTCATGACCAGACAGGTTTCTGGAAGGGGACTTCCTTAGCCCAGGTGTACAGCCAGCTGACTCCTGTGTAATACACCTCAGGTGTTAATCAATTTAATGGTGAGGTGTCAGTCTGGCAAGAGTTAACACCAAGCTCGTGTCTGTGTACGGTGGTGTGTAAAGTTAATGTTGGGAAGAGCTCATGATAGCATTTGCAGTGATGTGCTGCAGACAGCAAGCTTCCTTCCCACAGGAAAAATGGAACTGATCTTTCCTTTTCAGAGCATACAAATGTGCCTACCTTTGTATTGCTTCAGGCAGTACTACTCATGGTCACCTTTGAGCCTTCGCTTCCCATGATCATTCAGTGACTGCAGAAGCAAGGTAAGGACTGGCTGTGAGACTTCAGGCCAAGACCTGCTTGCAGAGACCAAGGCAGCAAAGTCCACTTGTTGACTAGTCAAAAGGCAGATGATGGTCTGATAATAATTTTTTTTTCTTGTGAAAGACTGGCTGAATAAAGTTGCTTCAGCCAAGAGTTTTTCAGACAAACAAAGGGAAGAAAGACTTTGTTTTCAGAGATGTGATTCTATTGATTGGAATTGTAATTGAAAAGCATTGCTAATGCTTTTTTTCCTGTAGAATAATGTATTGAAATGTTTGCTTAGCATGCAAAAAATGACTGCATTTGGCAAGTGGTTTAGTAGAGCTTGTAAACTAAATTCACAGATATCTGTTGCTGGAAAATCTTGGCTTTGCAGGTACAAACTGCATTACTGATCATGTTTTAATCAGAAAGACATTCATAGATCACTTTAGGAAATACTCTTCCCTACAAAATCATTAGATAAAATTCAACAGATGCCCACATGAGTGTGATTCTTTGACAGTGGTTGTTCCTGGGATGGCTCTTCCTCCATGAAAAATTATCTTTGGCACTGCAATAGTTACAAGTGCATATACATGCACTATTCTTACCATGAGTCTTATTTTCACTCGGGTGTCGTAATTCCCTGGTGTGCTGTTTGCATGTGAGGTGGTCCTACAGCCTTGTGCCATAGGAATAATAATAAATACAAAAGTTAAAACCATCAGGAAAAGTGTGCTTGATTTGAAGAAGTGCAGATTAATGTAACACAGAACAGGTTGAACAAATACTTGCCGTTTTCTTAATTAGCACAAAAGGGCATATTCTTGAAAAGTGGTGAGCTACGTTAATTTTATAGGACAGGGTCAGGGTCATACCTGATTTGAGTATCTCTTACAATGTGAGGAGAGTTTGTGGAATTCTTTGTGCAAATTCAAGTTGGTTTTGTGGCTATCAGACAACAGAGACACCTGTGACTTCCCATGTTGCTGTGATTTTTGGACTGATATTTAAGGGCTCTTCAACCTCTCTCAAGTTAGGACCCTCTAAAATGACCTGAATTTATTAAACTGTCCTAATTTGCAGAGTTGAATGTGAACTCAAAAGCTCTACTCTCTCCCATTTATCTGTGTGGTAGCAGGGCTGTCAGAGTAGTTTCCTCCATTGACTGAGGGTTTAGCATGTCTTTCATCTTTCAAGAACTGCAGCCAATTCCTGGATTCAGGCTGTGAGACAGTATTTTGACAAGCAAGAAACATTACACACTTACAGAGGTTGGAATGTAATGCAGGGGAGCAACTGTCATTAGTTTCCTGTCAGTATTGTCAGGGAAAAAAGGAGAACATCTTGGGCGAATCAAATGGCTTAATCTTCTCTGTTTATGTTTCTGCGTTTTGGGCTCTTTTTAGTAAGAGATCAAAGGATGCTTCCTGACATTCTTTGGGAGTCAGGATTCTGATGGTATATACCAGGAATACATAAACTACAACATAGTTGTCTTTAGGTGCTTCCATGAAGCTTAAGGCAGCTCTCAGGCCTGCAGGTGATTCTGGGCACTGAGTAGGACTTTGGACATAGTTAAAGTTTCTCCCTATTGGACACATCATTGAAAGATTTTCTGTTGATTCACTTTTGGTTTCCTAAGTCTCTGTGTGATCAAACATTTATGGTTTGTGAGTACAGCTCTTTAGAAATAAGAGTTCTTTTAATTTGGTTAGTTATTAATGGCTATGGTGCCAGTCGATAAATAGGTAGAATTTCCAGAAAACAAAGACAGGGTTTTTTTGTGAGGCTCTAACTTATGTTGACAAATTGGGGTTAAATGAGGCCGTTGGTCTCTCTCTACTGGGGTACTGTACATTGTGATGTGTTTACAGAGAAAGGGGCTCTCTGGGTTAGACCCTGAGGTCGGCTGCGTGAACACCAAAGGTCTTGTTGGAGGGTGGGGTAGTGCTGTCATAGAAAGCCTTGAACAAACTTTCTGAGCACTTGAACATTGAGAATGAATGCTGTGACTTCATTGTGTTGTAGCTCTTGTTAAATTAAGCTTTAGGTTTATTTTTTCCCTGTTCCCTCTTTGTCATACCAGACAGAGATGCGGCGTTGTGGAATAAAAACCTTTTATTGTAACACAAATATTACAAAATGTCAATCCCAGTAGCAATGTCACATGCACCTAAATATGGATTAAAAATTCAAATAGATTGGATTGGTGTTTTAATGTCATATGAAATAAAGGGTGGAGATCGTGGTAGTTTTGGCTTTAGTTTCAGTCAGGCCTCAGCTAGGCCTCAGTTCAGCAGGCCCAGAGGATGTGACATAGATCAGAAGGGCCAAGCATCACCTGACTTAAGCAACCAAAGAGGTATTTCATATCATCTGATATCATCAAGAGGTATAAAAAGAGAGGGAGGTGGAGCTTCTGTCTCTTTTGGTCTTTGCCTCAGCCCCGTGAGGACGCCCTGCCTGCCCTGCTGAGATTGGGCCTTGCTGCCATCCCCACTGTGTTATCTGGGGAGGGGAACATTTTCTTGTTAATTTTCTCCTCTTGCTGGGAGTTTTCTCTGGAAGAGTTTTTGGGAGGATTTTTAGGGTTTGGGTGGTTAAAATCTGTATTATTTGGTTGAGCAACTTGGTAAAGTTGTTATTATTTCTTTTCACATTTGTGTATATATACGTGTTTTATTCTGGTTTTAATTTTCTTTTCTTCTGTGTAAATATAAAAACCGTTGCCATTTCAGAGTTCTACTTCTAGGGTTTTTTTTTTTTCTTCCTCCCTTTCCTTTGCGGGGAGGGTGTCTCTGACAGGCAATTGGCACTTGGCATTTTGCCAAGCTAAACTTAAACAGTTGGTAAACTGGACCATAAAGTTACTGCATGACTGGAACTTGTTTGCTATTTAAATATGGATACCAAATGCTATGAATTTTTTCATTTTGTTGAATCTGTAGTTTAAAAGAACTTATTTTACACATGGACTTTGGCAGCCATTTAGTGTATTCTGTACAGACTCTTCTCTGACTTTATTTTTCCCCTTCAAAACTTTAATCTTTATTCTATGAAGGTAATACAGGCTGAAATTAAATAGTTTAAATTAAAAAATAAATTAAATCTTTGTATATAAAAGCAAAGTAACCTTCTTCTCTGATAAGAATCCTTCGGAAATTTAATTCTCTTAGATTTATCAGTCCTGGCCTTTAGTTAGATTGTGATGAAAAAGAATTGGTTCTACCTAACTTTATTTTGAATATTAAATTTTGAGCCTTGAGTGCTAATAATTACACTGCCACAGGAAGTGTGTGAGGGCATGTCATGCGCAGACTCCCAGGCTGCTGTATAAGCTGGCAGCAAGTGCTGCTCTGCGTGATGCTCTGCCTGCAGTCAGGCTTTTTAAAATAACATACCCTGCAGCCTGTGGAATGGAAGCCTAAAATTGTTTCTTTTTGTCTTTGTCTCTTGCAGAAGCTCCACCAAAGGTGGAAGACAATCCTGCTGAAGCATTCACCGACTCCTCTCTCTTTGCTCACTGGGGGCAGGATCTCAGTCCCGAGAACAGGCGCGTGGCACTGAAGCAGTTCCAGTACTACGGCTACAACGCCTACCTGAGCGACCGCCTGCCCCTGGACCGGCCCCTGCCCGACCTGCGCCCCCACGGGTGAGTGCCCCTGCCCCGCTGCCACCCTGCCCCTGCAGCATCCCAGCCCTGAGGCTGCTGGCTTCTTTTCACCTGGGAGCGTCACACTGTGGGATCACGTCGTAGCTTGGTTCCATATGATGGCCAGAATGAGTGATTTCTATCAGACACATGAAGGCTCTAAGTTTTAAATGCCCAAAGCAAGAAATCCCACTGTTAAAATCCCAGTTGAGCACTCATTAAAAGTTCTCCAAGATCCTGTTCAACCTTAATCTCACCTACATTTTAGATTAGATAGTGAGTGTTTTATTGCTAAAAGAAGGATCTTTTAATGTTAAATTTCAGTTTTATCAGAAAATCTGAGTAAAATAGGAAGAAAATAAGAACTGCTCTCCTTGAAAGCCCAGAACTGCCAATTAAGATCAGTAGGCAGGTAAAACTGTTGCACTCTTGTGAAGAAATGCACACTTTGGTGAAGCAGCCTGTGCCAGCGACATGCCCACAGAGCCCCCTTCACTGGGAAGTTCTCTGTTAGGCAGGATGTAAAGCAGGTATGTCAGACAGGGTGAGTGGATCCAGTGTTATTCCACAGTGGCTTGGTGAGATGGGCGGGACCAGTGGAGTGAACAACCTTCCCTTCAGTGCACCTGTGCCCTGTTCTGCCAGGACCATGCACAGAGGCAGTTGATGCTCAACTTATTTTAAGCTTTGGATGTATATGTGATCCTTGGAATAAACAGCAGCTCTGGAGATGGAAAAATAGATGGAGGGATAACTATTTTTTTGCAACTTGTTAGAAAAATAAATCATTAAAATAAACATGCTGGGTACTTACTGACTCGAACACGTGATCTTTTTCACTTATTTTAACCAAATATTTTAATAACTAAATCAGTAAGAAGTGCATTTTGCTATACATTAATTTGTTTGATTATAACAAAAATATGAGGCTCATCCCAGGCAGCACTTTAGTCGTATCTGCACTATATATTATTATATATTGCATTTTAGAATTATTTTTGTTGCGGATTTGCAGAAATATCGACTTTGGGAAAGCAAAGTCCATGCAATTTTATTTGCCTTTTGGTTAAATTACTTTAGCATTGGCTGTAGGAACAGTCTCTCTCACTCCCTCTTTCTCTTTTTTTTTTTTTTTTTTAATTATAAACTAATCTAGAAGAAATAGAAATCTGTCACTAACAAGACATCAGTGATAGAAATGTTTCTGTTCTTATATCTCTTTTGAAATTGCTCTTCTGAATGATTTAAATTAAATTTTTTATAACTTGGGGTTTTAAAAATTAAAAAGACGGAGAAAATGAATGCTACTGTAATAAATTAAGGTTAGGATTTTCAAAGACACTCCAGCTGGAAATGAATCATGATCCTAATTTCTGTGAAATGTTTGATCCTTAGTTGACTGTCTGCCAGAAACATGTTGGACATCCCAGTATGTTTATGGGCATGTACATACAAAATAATGGCTGACACCAAAATGTAGTAAATTCTGATACTGAGGGGAATGAAGTGTGTTAGCAGGCAGTATGCAAACTATTTGCTGTATCTACAGCACCCTGTGGAGTACAGAGCTATGGGGTGTTCTGAAAGCCATGCTGCTGAAAAAAGAATTCTCACTGCTGATAGGCAGATTCTCAATTTGTGAGAGCACATGCCTGACTGTTGTGGGGGGAAAAACCCCTACTCTGAGAGTATGGTTTCCACTGTAATAATCAATTTTTAGGATTTGTTGCACCTGTTTTTAAGCCAATTGCACTCACTTTCTGAGTGTGTATAGATGTATTTAAATTATCCATGGGCAGATACCAGGCTCAAGCAGCAGAGCGTGAGAGCCAAGGACAGCTTGGTCTGAAGGGAGCACACAGCAAGTGGTGTGGAGACAGAGTTAACCAGCTCTGCCAGCCCTTAGTCAGTTATGGTACTCCTGTCCTGAACAGAAATGCATGAAAGCACAGCTATGACAGAGGCACCACAATAGCCCTGGAGAGACTCAGGCTAGGCCTAACCAAGCTCATTAGCCTGGATTTAGCAGTGGTTCTGCAAGAGTCAGAGTGACACTGGAATCCTGGCAAAGGCTTGTGGGTGGGTGGCTAAAGGAGTAGAGTTCACATGTTGTGTCTGGGCTCAGTTGTGATCTATTGTCTGTATTCATAACCTGTCATATGAAGTATTGGAATTTGGAAAGACAACAGAAATGTCTGTGTCACTGAAATCTAGTGTAATTCATACATTCTTAGCCCCAGTTGACACTTGGAGAATTAAGTGATCAGCCAAAAGTATGTGGTGTAATAGCCCATTTTATGTCATACTAGTATGACTCAGGCTTGAACTTCTTTCTGCCTGCAGTGCTCTGAGAATTCACATCAATATATCTCAGCAGGGGAGCTCAGCATTTCTCCAACAAGGTTCTGCAGTGAGAAAGGCTGTTCCACGTATGTAATGACCCCATGTTAGAGCACAGAGTATTTTCCAGGGTTGGTATTGATAACATTTAATGCCATGACAAAACCAGAGGACAGTTAGAGATTGCTGAGTCACAGCACATGTGGAGGAGAGGGTAAAAATAAAACCTTGCCCAGTCCTCCCATATGTGTGGCATGCAGAGATAGAAGAGCACATTTAGTAGTTAGGGCAGTGCACCCTGCCCAAACCTCTCAACTCTGGCCTCTCTGAAAAAAGGTGATCATCAGCCAGATGGAAACATCCTGCAAACATGACAGTTTTCATCCCTTGCAGTGGGATTTTCTCATGTTTTAGGTACTGCAGAATGGTTTCAACGCTTGGTTCAGTCATGAGCCTTGTGTCCACTTCTGAATTTGATTACTGTTCACTGTGAGTATTTGTGCTGGCACAGTGGAGTCCCCACCACAGTTCCAATCTCTTAGAATACTGATTGCAATAAATAACTCCCCTGGATACCTCAGCCTCCTCAAGTAATTGTCACATCCTGAAGTGGGCTCTGTTTTTGCAGCACTTGATGGTGGTGCCAGCGTTATTGTAGAGTACTGCTTGTACTGCCTCTTCCAGGGCCTGCATTCATTTTGTGCTGCTGAAATTGGGTGCTCTGCTGTTTATCACCCTTATTTGCGTCTGTTAACCAACAACATATCTACATCGCAGACTAACAAATAACTTCTGGCTCTAATGAGCTTGGAAGCATTGAGGAAGGCAATGTTGTCCTTGCTGTGTGCAGAACAGGATATTTCTGTGTTAGTTACAAATCTGTTGTGCTCATTACTTTAAGTAGTGCAGACACTACCCACAAAGCTTGTCATGAGTGAAATGTGAATGAAACAAGCTCACACTAAGTCCATTATTAAAAGGTAGCTTGGTTAGGGATCCTAAAGCTGTCTACTGAACCCCTTTTGAGTGGGTGCACTTAGGATTCTGCTTCATTGGCTTGTAAATTGTTGTTGCCTGAGCCAGTGTGCCAAAGTCTGCATGGGAGAGAGAGAGAGAGAGAACATTCTTCTTTGCCTATGTGATGAACGAGGGAGTGGTAGTGGCAAAGGAGGAGCGGCAAATGGAGGAGCCTGACCAGTAGATGCAAACCAACTTTTTCAGTCAGTGTAACTGACTGAAAGAAAGCCAAGAAGCAAAAGCAAGAACCAGAGGCAGGAAGGGTGGAGGGGAAAAGAAGCACTTAAACCTCAAATGCTTATTCTTTGGAGATTGTCGTATAGTGTGTGGCTTGCAGCAGATTTTGCCCTTTTCCTGGGTGAGGTAGTGCTGTTTGGCATCTAGACAAGTGCAGAGGAGAGGTCCTGTTTCCTGTGCAGAGAAAGGCTTTGGCTGTTTTATAAGTACTTTGTGTTTTAAACAATTCATCAATCCCAAATTGTGTTACTTAGAGGCTCCATTTGGCAAGGGACAATGGTAGAAATCTAGAAAAGAAGCAAAATTATGGTGATGGGGTTTAGGACAAAAGTTTTTTATGTGTCTACATCTGTCCAAAATGTCCATCAGTGGTGGTCCATACCACAGTGGTATATGCTATCCTGGATGTAGCATGCAAGACTTCTATAAAGTTTTTCCTTTATTAAAATTGGTGCAAGAAAAGCAATTGATTTCAAATTGTGAGGTTCATATGTTAGCTCTGCTTCTTCCCAAAAGGCAGCTCCTACAGACTTGTGCTCCATCAATATTTGCTTCCACATGTCCCTGGGAAACAGTTCTGTTTTGCTGGGCTTATGTTAGTGATGGATGTGGCTCAATGTTAATTTCTGACCAAGTTGTTTTGTTGCTGCTGGTGAAAGAGGGCACAAATAGTGCATGTTGTATTTGATGTTTCAAAGGTGTTGCTTAAAAAGAGCATGAAAACTTGTTACCTATTGTATTGTTTTGCACAGAAGTCCTGAAATTACAAAAGTATTTAGCATTCTTCTTAAATACATAGTGTTCAATTCTGTCATATTTTCTGCTCTCTTTTACTTACCTCTATCTCTACCTCTGCTTCTTCTTTTCCTTGTCTCACCTTTGCCTGCCTTCAGAGTGTCTCACAGCAGTGGTGTGACTGCCTGACCAGCCCCCTGGGATTCCAGTCTGAGCTTCACTTTGTCCTCTCTGGATGCATCTCCTCGAATGGCTGCTGTAGAATTGTTTAATATCATTGTCAGTGACATCAAATCTGCTGCAGTAACAGCCTAAGTTAGTAGTGATGTACACTTGTACAGGGAAAAAAGCCCTTTTTATGTTGCTCAATGCCAGTCAGGTTAACATTGCTCAGTTAACACTTAAAATACTGATAATAGCAAAAGCAAAAATGAAATATGATCACAAAATCAAATTATAAACATAAATAGTTGAGATGCTGTTCTTACAAGACTCAGTTCTTTTGCCAGAGTTTTAGTGCTGTTTATTTAATTTATGCCAGAATGAGATTTTTTTTTTTTTTTTTTTTTTTTACTCATATGCATCTTGAACGTCTATTTGACGTTTGGGCTGTTGATAAAATGTTACCAGTTCCTGAAGAAAGTACAATTCTGTTTCTATTTGTGCTTCTGAGAAACTCCTACTCTATTGGAACTAAAGCTCCGTCCCACATATTTTCTTAAAACTGCACTTTAAACCCAATTTTTTTAGTAATATGCTTATTGCACCTTGTGGGGGTTTTTTAAAAGTGGAATATATGCTGTAATTTCATGATTAAAACAAAAAGCATGGGTTTTTTGCCATTGTTACCTGTGATACCCATGTAACTCTTGGTGACAGGTTCTCAAAAATTGCAGAAAATATTTCTTGTTCATAATTTATGTACCTATTTGTAAAAGGTCTCAGAGAAAAGTTATTAATGCAGGAAATCATTCTTTTTTTGTTGTTCTTACTGCATAGTTATGCCAAACTAATTTTAACGTGACTGGCTGAATTGTCTTCTCACAAGGCATATGTTGTAGAGGTACATAGTTGTCTTGTGGACAAATATTTGAAAGCAGATTCATAATGTATGCTGTCCTCCATTTACCAGAGTTGTGCTTGAAACAGAACGCTGGGAGTTTCTCTAAATTTCTGGTAACCATGGCAACTGCTACTTTAGTGTTATTAGCCTAATGGAATCGAGCAGAGTAGGTTGCTGGTGGTAATTTTTAGCTACATTGGACTGATACTCATTATTGTAGTTCTAAATAATATTTGGCATTTGTGTTTTAAACCCAGCCAGAATGCTGAAATAGCCCCTCTGCCTTGTGGATGTGTTAGTTTAGTGCAGCCTCCCTGTGTGCAGGGGCAGGGTGGGGTCTGGTCCGAGCCCCTGGATGAGTCCGAGGCAGAGCTGCCACTGGAACTTGGACATCGCTGGTTGCCACGCAACCGTTCCATTCCTGGAGCTTAATGGATCTCGGAGTTTGAGCCGTACCATTCCCTCTCTTTCTCCGCCTTCAGCACGTTTTATACACATACACATGCAACATTTCTCTGTAGCTATTTTTTGTTCATTCCTATTATTATGGAATTTTATTCCTCGTAAAACTTGGCATAGAGCGGATGACAGACGTACTTGTGAAACTGCACAAGTGCTCTGCCTTTTGTGCATGATCTGGGGCGAGGTTAATTCTGATGTCTTTAAATAAAAAAAATAAAGTAGGTAATTTTTATTGTCATCACATGATATGAAAAACAATGTAGACAGGAAAATATGTTTTTTAAAAATGACACACACATTGAAAAATAAGTGAATTGGAGCTGGAAGTAAAGATGATGAGTGAATCTGAATGGAAAAAACCCAAACCAAACATGAACCCAGTTTTGAAATGTACCCTCTTTGAAAATGAGTCCATTTGAAAAGACTAAAGAAATCATATGCAACTGGAGCCTAATTCTGTTCTCTTGTGTCACATGTAGTTGTCTTTTAAAGTAGTATGGTGGTGCCAAAAGGGAGTCAAACGATGTTTGCACATTAAATCCTTTACTCTTGTCTGCACAAGTTGCCAGCAATGGCAAATCTTTTCAAGTGCGATATAAATTAAAAATATGTAAGATGTAAATGAAAGCAGGTAGGAAAACCAGTAGAAATAACTTCCTTTAAATAGATGGAAGACACATCAGCAGCAGAAATTTTGTTTGAACATTTCAGTTTATGCATGGATGTACAGCAGGGCAGCAGTATGTTTGGGACTGGTTTTATCAAGTGGAACATTTTTTGAATATAATTTGTCACTAATTTCTTGCAATAGTGTATTTTACATATCTCTCAACCTGAGATCAATTGATGAAGAAGAAGAAAAAATCAGTATTTAAGACAGGAAGTTCTTTGAACTATTTTCAGTGAATTTTCATTGCCATTCAATACATTTTCCAAAATCACTCTGTTGCTCTCTATTTGATAGGTGCCATATCTTACCATATTTGTTAAAGCTTCATTTTTATCTTCTTTGTACACTGTTACAGCTGAGAATAGCAAATATTGCTGGGCCTAAGCAAGACAGCTAAAAGATAGATTGGCTGTAGCTTTGTTTGCTGGACCATTTTATACCTATGCATTCTGGCTGCAAGTGAATAACTCAAATAACAGGCTTTGTGCATTCTTTACAGGGTAATACTGAAAATTATGCCAGTATATTTAAACCTGTTAACCAGTTCTTAGTCGGTTTGAACCCAAATTTTCAAAACTTGGGAGAAATTTCAATTACATCAAAGAAAACTGTGCTAGCTTTATAAAGGTGTGCAGGAGACTAGAGTTCTGTTAGTAATTTCTCATTGTACCTATGCAAATTTCTACACCCAGCTTCCATGTAAGTGATGTATTCACTCCATAATAGTATCCTGTTTGCAGACAGTGCTTTTTTTTGTCAATGCAGAATGGCATGGACATGCACACACACCACGTGCCATAACCAGGTCTGTTCTTCAAGGACCTGGATTTGTAATGGTCTTAACATCTTTCAGAAAAATGTCATCGTTAGTATTTAAGAATTGCAAGTGCAGGGGCCTCCCAGCCAGTTTGACCCTAAAACACACACGTTGGAAATGTATTTTCAGATGCCACTTAACCCTGGTGGTCCCTAACATTCACATTTGCCAAAGATTCACCTCAGCTTTGGCAGGGCTGAGCCCAAGTCAATTTGTGCCGCCTTCTACCACTCAGCCATCTGGGCAGTGCTTTTAAGCAGGGCTTTTAGAGATTGCTCACTGCAGAAGGTGACCTTTCTTTTGTCAATTATATCAGAGGTTAAAATACTCACTCTACGTACAGGAAGCAGGTGTGGAAACTATCTGGTTTTCCTTATGAAATTTTGAAACCTTATGTGTGTAAAAAGAGTTGGGGCTGTTCAGCCTAGAGAAGAGGCAGCTCAGGGGGGATGGCATCAAGGTACCTAAATATCTGAAGGGAGGCTGCAATGAGGGCAGAGCAAGGCTCCTCTCAGTGGTGCCTGGTCATAGGACCAGAGGCAAGGGGCACAAACTGGAACACAAGTTGTAGAGTCTCCATCTTTAGAGACATGCAAAGGCCATCTGGATAGGGTTCCTGGGCAGCAGGCTCTAGGTGACTCTGCTTGACCAGGGGATTGCACAGGATGACCTCCAGAGGTCCATTCCAACCTCACCCATCCTGTGATTCTTTATTGCCTCCCAATAAATTGCCCTGACACCTGACTTGCAGGCTCTGTGAAGATGCCTTTAACTCCTTCAGCCAAAGTGACACTTTTGAAAAGGACACAATAAATATTAGTCTGCAAAATAAAGCAGAAAGTGATATCAACAGTTTGTGTGGCATTATAATCCACAAGACTGGATATAACCATAAAGAGTGAAGTTGAGGGTTTAAAATGCATGACCATCCATTGGAACAGGTGCTGCAATACAGGTCTTTCCTCCAGGGAATTTGGCCCAAACACGAGACTTACTTGATATCACTCCAACTTACTGTACATTTAATTGATCACAGAAAGTGGAATGACCCTGAAAAGGGGGAAAGAAGATAATCACACCAAGCTGGCAAGTAGTTAGTTCTCTGGGGAGATCAGAGAAGATTGAACTCATGCCCCTTCTTTCCTGGTTGAAGGTTTTAACTCCTGAACTACCATTTAAAAGAGAAAACCAGCTCTGCCTTGCAGTAGTTGTCTTCTGGAGGAGAAGACAGCTCCCTCTGCCTCCTGTAGTGTTTTATTTTCATGGAAACCACTCAGGTTCCCATCTCTCTGAAAGTGCCTGTGGCTCTGATTAATTCAGAGGGCCCACAAAGCTTCATGGAGAAAGCTTCTCTTTTTATGTCTTTCCTGCTTCTGAGCAGCTCTGTGCTTCACAGGTTGCATATCACTCTGCTGAAAAAATGCAGTATTTAGATTTTTATTTAGGTTTCCTTTGTGAATTCTATTCCTAAGTCCTTCCTAGAAAATTCTGATTGCCAGCAAGACTCACCAAAACCTGTAAGATTCATGACTGCACCTGCTTCTAAAGGCCAGGTATAGCAGATGTCCAAATGTATGCCTTTATGAGAATCTGATTTTTCAAGAGAAGTGGAATTTTATAACAAGTCATCTTTAATGAATTAGGGTTCACTTTAAAGAAAAAAAAGGGGGAGGGGGGCTCTTGGTGGTAATTGAATATAAATGACACAATGACAGTCCCACAAGCTGTCGTTACATTTGATCTGCTGTCCACTGGCAATCAAATAAAAACAAAGAAAAAACCACAAGTGGCAGCTTTTAAAAAAACTTTTCAGTATGATGCTTAAAGCTGGGAGTTCTCTTACCAATGAATAGAGGATTAACACACGGGTAGAAATACCAACTGGTTTTGGAAAGAAAGTTTTGATTTGTTATGCTGCCAAAAGATCAAGCCATAGGTGGGAATCAGTAAATCCGACACCGTTTTAATTGTTGCTTTCTTGTATTGATGCCATGGAACAAAAAGCTGTGGATCTTTGTGAAGAGATTTCATACTTATTTCTGAAAGATGTATGAACCAGGTTCTAAAAAAAATACAGTGTACACCTTTTAAGAACAGAACTGTTGTTACTTTCTCAAGACTGTGACAGAGAGAAAAGAACCTAAAATATTAAATAGCTTCTTTAATATCATTTGCATCAATTTAAACTAATGACCGAATTGGTTGCCTTGCTGAATTCTGAATATTATGTGTATCTCAGTGGGTTTGGATGTCATGTGTCTTATGCACTGGCTTTTTTCAGAACCTTTGAAAAATTCCATGTGATTTCATTACCTTGCTTGAACTTAAGTTTTGCACACCATCCAGCCCATGAAGAGAAATGCTTTTGTGGTTCTTCTCTGTATTTATTTGCTATGCCAATTAAAATTTAAAAAAATTTTAAAAATGCTGTGCTTTCCCTTGGAACTGAAGGATGAATTGAGTTGAGAAGTTATATTCAAGTAGGATGTAAAAAATTCTGAATCCATCCATGCTTTCTGTGTGCTAAACACTGGCTTGCAGTAATGCTTTCCACAGCTTAGGGCAGTTCCTGGGTGTAGTGAACCCTGGCATCCTGAGAGAAGACAGCCCCTTCAGTGCTGTCAGGAGGCAGAGGAGAGCATTAACATCAATCATTTCCATCTACACTCTATCCAGAAATGCTGCCTGCGTCAGTCTGGGGCCTCATTTCATCCTAGAAAATAGTTTCAGATCTGCAAAAAAGGTAGAATTAATTGTTGCTTGGAAACATTGCATTAAAATGCTAAAGTTTCAGAGCAAAGTACTTAATTATTTTTATTTAATTAACTTGTGGCTATATTTAAAGAGCAAATATTCTGCTGATAGTTTAAAAAGCTAAAGTGGTAATAGGTCGTCTTATTCATAAAATAACCAAATTTGAACCCTTTTTGAAATGAAGAAGGTGGTAAAAAACCAAACCAGTAAAACACTAGGGAACTTTAAACTAGTAGGCAGCATACTGCTCTATGTATAACAAAGTTGCAATGTTCCTGGAATACTACTTTCGAAAAAGGTTCTGAGCATGTTCCTTTTCCTGATTAAATCCCTTGACTGAACTTATGGATAAGCTTGCCGTTGTTGTACCTATTTTTCTGGTTATAATGTCTATCTTAGCTTTTGTAGCAGGATGTGCCTTGGAGATGCATCTTTTAATGTGTTATTCATAGAATGGCCTGGGTTGGAAGGGACCTGAAATATCATCTAGTTCAAACCCCTGCCATGGGCAGGGCCACCTTCCACTGGACCAGGTTTCTCAGAACCCCATCCAGCCTGGCCTTGAACAATTCCAGGGATGGGACATCCACAGCTTCTCTGGGCAACCTTTTATTACTTAGTTGAGAAAGTATCTTCCAGTTTTTACTGAGGTAGATGGTAGATTCTGTAGCAAAAATAATTAATGTGGCTATAACAATGATCCTTTTTGAAGTGAGGAGTTAACTTTGTTTTTTCCTGTCTGAACTGTCCAGAAAGACATCGTGAGTAACTTCTGTTGAAAACTGCATTCAGACAAGAGTTTACACCTGGTTTGCAGTGCTGTGGGCTGCAGGTGGAAAGATGAGCTCAGTCAAGGCCTTGGTGGCACAGGAAGGTTCAGATTGTTTCTATGGTTTCCTTCTTTTACACAGTAATTCATCTGGTTCTTGCCCGTATGTGTTCAGTGTGTGAGCGCAAGGACCCCATGATCCATGCCTTCAAAAGCTTTCTTGGTGTTCTTATGACTGGGGACAGATTTGTGTTTGCACTGTGACTTCCAACAGTTTACACCTTTTCTTTAACCTTTTTCTTCAGGTGCAGAAACCTCACATTTCCTGACAGTCTTCCTGAGGTCGGCATTGTATTCATCTTTGTTAACGAGGCCCTCTCGGTGATCCTGCGCTCCATCCACTCAGCCATTGACCGCACTCCTGCCCACCTACTCAAGGAGATCATTTTAGTGGATGACAACAGCAGTAACGGTGAGAGGTTTTGGTTCTTCTCCCTCCTCGTCCTGAGGTTGGATCATACATGAGAAACCTTGAATTCTGACTCCTGCTTGTCCCATTGGCATTTCAAATGTTATGGGTGTATTTTCTCCCTTCTTCATCCCACACTCGTGTTGCCCTGTCTCTGAATATGCTTGAGTGGGACACATTAAAAAGTGTGTACAAAGGTATAACTTATGGTGTCTGGCAGGCAGAATTTTAATGTAACAGTAGATGAGAGACCTAAGAAATTTTACTCCCTGTACTTCACCATGTCTTCAAGATCATACGGTTTCTGTGCTTTTCCTGTTTCTGTTGTATGATTGCATGTGTGTACTCATTTTCTCTTCTGTATAAAACATCTTTCTGTGTTTCTTAGACATGTCCTTTAGATTTCCAGTTCTCTTCTCCTCATTAGCAGCATTTACCTCGCTGTTTTTCTTCTGTCTGTACTGAGGTTTTGCTGCCCAGGATCTGAAGGATTGCAATACCCATGTCTGATGGTTCACTCCTTGCCTGGCTGTTTGTCAGTGAGGCCATCCTGGGCACTGTTTACAAGTCTTATTTTCTGGCAACTTTAGTGATAAAATTTTAATAAGTACAGGATGCTGAACTTAAAGAAAAATTCTGCTGTGCTGGGAGGTTAATTCTGAACTGCTGAAATACAAGGAGAATCTGAATTTATCCGGTTGAAAGAAAATGCTGAACAAAGGGCTTCTCTTATCCTTGCCATCATTGCTGCTGTTATCTAGCTTTATTCCTGTAGCTAGATCCTGTGACTTTCTGCTGATATAAATGTATCTCAGATTTTACAGAGAACAAACTTACTGGGAAGCAAGTAAGTAAGTTCCCCACCTCAGGCTATGCATGTCATCATCTCCTCTTCTGCTGCCTGTCAGTGAAGGAAAGAATATAATCCTGACTCTTTAAAGTGTACACAAAACTCAACAACTTGATTTAGGCTTATGTCAAATCTAATTCTACTGAACATCAGTCCCAGTGAACAATACTACATTTAGAGTTACTTAAGTCTGACCAAACTTTTCTTGAAACACCTGCTCATGCAACACTGTGGGTAACTTGACAGGCAGAGTTTGAGTTGCTCTTCTTTATGACACAATTTATGATCTAGCAAAGTAATGAAGTAAGTGAAAAATCACATGAAACAATAAGCTATGAGCAAAGTGGGCAAAAAAAAAGTCCACATGCATGCACACACGCTCATACGTGTGATCCAGAAACTGTGAACTGAGGTAGAACTTTGATTTGCTGCAGCACATAGGTCAGTCATTTGACATGTCATTTTACTGCTGCACTCGGAGCAGCCTGAAGTTTCATCCCATCCCTTGTGCAATGCGTGGCAGTTTGATAGGAAAGAACACAACATTGAAATAGAGCTTTGACTGGTAGACTTGGACACTGCAATTTGCTTGTGGAAATTCATTCCTGCACCTTTCAAACAGGAACTCGATGAATCTGATTGGCTGTTGGTGCTGCAGGGCCTGAGGTCACTGGTCACAGAGGAACTGGCCATAAGGCAGATGTAGAAGAAGAAAAATAATCTGGTTGGGAAAAAAAGGTGGTTTCTAGAGTTTGAGTCTGACTTTCTATAATTTACAGGCAGTTATTCCAGTGCGCACATTGCAGAGCAGTATCACAAACATCAGTGTTTCTGAGAGCCTGTCATCACTGTGATGAGCCCTCTAACAAATACACTTTGCACTGAGCTCTGCGGACTTGTCAAAATTAGTCTTTTTCATTATTTCTTTACCTCAAATAGATAAGAAATCACAGGAACTACTTAACCTTTCAGGAAAACTTTTTCAGCCACATTTTTTTATTAGTACCAGTATTGGTACCGTACACTATCATATTTTTATGATTGGCTGTGCCTTTTATTCAGGCTTGTCTTTCTTGCCCTTAAGTGCCCTAAATCCTTCGGCTCCCAGCCCCAAACAGGGGAATGGAAATTGAGAGGAAGGTAACCTTTTGTTTGGCTGTCTTGGCTTTGTGTTACACGTCATTTTATACAAAATCCCACTGTGCAGGGTGATAGTCTCTTAGAAAAATTTGACTCTCTCCAGGATTTTATGCTACTCCTCTAACCCTTTCTCTGGCATCCCTTGCCTGCAGTAGTAAATTAAATTTCTGCAGTCCTCTTTATCCCATAATATATGCTGAAGACCTAGTAATAGGCATCCATTTGGAGCGGATGGAGCTTTGGTAGGATCGGGAGCGATTGTAAAGATGATTTATGGGCTTTTCTATTATTAGTCTAAATCTTGAAATATTTATTTTACAATCTACTTTTGCTTTTACAGTATTCTATTTTCAATTTTTTTCTCCCCCCAAGCATTGCCGAGATGAATCCTTTATATTTAGTGTCATTCTGTGTTTTTGTTAGCAGCTCCTTAGCTTGCAAGTGTTGCTGCTTGTAAGATAAGTGTGTTACTCTGGGTTTCCCTGTGATGTTACCTGAGGAGGCACATCCTTGCTTTGTGCTTGCAGCTGGCTCCAGCCTCTGCCTGTTGCAGGGGCCTGTCAGAATCCTAATTATAAGTGGGATGTTTACTTTCAGGCTTTTGCCAGGGATGGCAACTCCTATAACTCTGTGTAAGATTTCTTGCTGTGCTGCCACAGCCATGGATTTCACACGCAGCAAACATCACACTTGGGAAGTGACTAGAAAGGAAAAGTGAGACCAGAGACCAGGCAGAGTGAAAATGAGCAGGTTTTAATTTTGAGTCTCTTTGGCTGATGGTTGGATTCACATAGCAGAGTGGTTCAAAATAGAAGCAGGCACAGTGTTTAGCACTAGAGGAGAGGACCAGAATTTCCTGCTTCTGAGGGAATGTGAAATACTGGTAAGCTGGTGTAAATTCTTGCTGTGGGCCAAATTCTGAATCTAGCAATGTATGCCTGGGCTGATCCCTAATTTCTGTAGACCTGGGTTTGGAAAAGAGCAGTGAAAAGAACTCATTTTTTAAATTCCAGAAGGCTGATTTCAGAAACCATAAATTCACCAAGGTCCATATATTTGTCTTGAACAATATATGCTGGAGTATTTTATTTCATGTACTTCAAGGTATGTCAAGCAAATTATCTATGACTTTCTGTAAACCTCAATGCACTTTTTCAAGTTTCCAATTATGTTTCAGGAGATCTCAATTAATCTCTTTGTGAAATTTGCCTTTTTTTAAAGAAATATTTGGAGTTAGGAAATGGTGAAGATTACAGTGGGTGCCATTTAAAAGTAGAAAATAGATATTCTTGGTCCTAAAATTTTTATTCTTTATTTCACAGAGCCATTTGCATGGCTTAATGCAAGCATTCACCATACCATCTTTTCTGGTGCAATACGGATAAAGCATTACACTAAATTGTTTCATATATGGTGTTAAGTACATTAATATTAAAATTAAATTTAATTGAAGGATAAAAAAGGTGCATTTCTGTACTGTGTAATGAGAACAAAAGTTTTCTTAAAAAATCAAGCCAAACACCAGTGTTTTTCATTTGTATCTCATTCAGGTCTTAGTTACATTGGTGACTAAGCAACTGCACAGTAGTTTTCCTGTAGTTTTAAGTGCTGTCTGTCAGATCAGAATCTTTCCCATTCTCCTCAGGAGCACTCTTTGTTTTCCAGAGATAACTTACTCCTAAGTTTATGACTTGCCAATAAAGTAATTAGACCTCACAAACATGTTTAGGAGAAGCATTGCCTGAGCTGGAGATGACTGCCATAATGGTTTATCTGTTCCTTGGCTTGTTGCATCCTGCCCTCTGGGGACAGGGTGGTGTCCTGCTGTGCCACTGGAGTCCAGTCTTGGCTGGTTTTGCTGGCATTGAGCCCTGCTGCATTAGGAAGCATCTCTTGAAGGTATTTTAAGATGATTTCAAATCCCTCTGAGAAAGCTCATTGTGAGCCATGATGTGTTCAGCTTCCTGGGGAGGCAATAGGCATCAATGTGTCCAGAGCATGCCTTGCAAAATTCTATACTAGAGCAGTAATTATCATCCTCTCTGACATCTTTTTTTCATATTAAAGCTAATGATGTTGCAGTAGAGGGTCGTATTTTCCAAGGTTTCTTCCTTTTTCTTTGACTCATTATTTATGAATGAAATATTCTAACATGTTCAGTGTAACAATTACCATTTTGTCCTGAGATTTTGATGAATACAGCTATTGAAATGCAGTCATAATGCTGGATATCACAGGATCCTAATTTTATGACTTGCAGTGTTGAAGAGAATTGGCACAGACTGGTAGAAAGTGGGTCAGGTGCAACTGTATCACCTGAGAGAGATTTGCAACGGTGTCCTCAAAAAACCGAATAAAAAACAACTTTTCTAACAGCATCCAGAGCTTTTCATTACAAAGGTATATTTTTTCTTCAGTAATTTTTAAGAGATGTTAGGGAATGTTGACTGATTTTTTTTTTTTTTTCCTTTACAAAGCAGAGATGAATAAACCTCAAAAGTACTGTTCAAATGCACTCTAGATTTCATATCACAGCATAACTTGAAGGTGCCTTACTTGTAGACCAGACACATATGAAAAAATATGTCCTACAGAAGAATTTAGGTCTTGCTGTCTTTCTGTTTGGCTTCTTGTTCTTCCTTTACCTGAATGCCAGGAAAATTCCAAAACAAAAGCATTAGTAAGCAAGTAAATAGCCAAACGTTATTCAAACGTACATTCACTCTTGGGCCATGGTTTATGTCTTGTGAAGGCTTTAGTTCATCTGCCTAAATTCATTCTCCCCATTAGTTAAAGGTCTTGATGTCGAAATCATTATTGCAGTTTTATCCAAGCAAGCTTTCAGTAGTGCTGGCAGGGATTGACAAGAAAAGAAAGCTGTGAGATGCTGGTTGGGAATCAGATGCTAAAAAGCCTGTATTTATGTATAGACCAGCGAACCTTTCTCCATTGTAGATTTGAGAACAACGTTGGCTGTTGTAACAAACTGTGCGTTTTACTTGCATGGTAATAACATTTAGCAGTTCAACTTGCATTAATGAAGACAGTTCTGTGAGCATCTGTTTGCTGCTCCATGTTGTGTGCTGCTCCTGGGACTGCAGTGAGGTGTGCCAGCCGCTGGAAATACGTAAGGAGAAAATAACCAGAGGCAAACGTCGTCCGCTGGCCATCTGTTCAGCCGTCAGCAGGAGTTAGCACAGGGAGGAATGCTGCTTCTGTTCTGGGGTGTGAGAGGGTGGCCTGGCCTTAAAGTTCTAAACTCTTACGGAAAAAAATGTGTACCACTAATGTAAACAGACCATGGAATTTCTATGAGGACTCTACATCCTGAAGATGATCTCCTAGAGTGACTGCAGACTGTTCTCTCCTCTTACTTGTCAGTTCTTGTGGCAGTGTATTTGGTTCCTGCTTTAAGGGGGAAAGGTTGTGGAGTAGGATATCAAAATGAAGTCAGAAACAAGGAGGACACTGCTAATGAATAAGGCCTTCTGTACCAACTATTCTCTCTTTTGTTTTGATTTATCATTCTTCACACCTTTTTCCCTTCCTGTCTTCATTCCTTCTTTTTTTCTTTTTTTTTTTTTTTTTTCATCCAGGCATGGTCTAGCTCCTTGGTCTTTATTTCCCTCAGTCCACTTTCCTTTTCCTTCTTCCAGCCTGGCAGTCTGTCCTTTTCAAATATTCACTTCCTCATTCCCATTCCATACACCTCATGCTTTAGGTGAGCGTGTGTCGTTCAGTTGGGATCTCCATTTTGCATGTTCTCAATTTCCAGTGTACCTGTGCCTTTTATCCTCCATCCCAGTATTTGCTGCACTTTCTCACAAACTTGCATTCCTCCTTTTTCCCCATTTCAGCATTCAGCTTCCCCTTGCCTTTAGCCACAGTAACTCCTGCCTGACTCATCCCTCCCCACCTCCCTCCTCCACCCCCGGTAGTATTCTGGTCTTTCCTCTGTAGCATATTTTTATCATTCTCCTGTTCTCCTTCTTTTTCTATCTGATCCCTCCTTTTCAGACATGTTTTCCCATTATTTTTTGCTTTCATTTAAGCATAATTATGTACTATATTTTTCAACCAGCTTTTCTGACTCTCCCATGTCTGAATTCCATAATCCATCAGCCCCCAGTGCTGACCTGCATTCCATCACATGTGAGGGCAGGAACAGCATCCCTTGCTGGAGGCAAGGCCCTGATTTCTGTAGCACTGTAATTATAGTTGTATGAAAGCTCTTTGATAACCAGCATGTAGTTTTATAATGGGAATTATCACATTCTACATTCTTTATAACTCCTGTGGAAGGTCCTTAGCCTTCATTTTTTGGACAGTTAGGAAAGTTGCAGCACTGTGAGAGAGAGGTGGGACTGCAGGACCCTGCAGCTGAGTGCGGCTCTTGCCATGAATCCCGGAGAAATCACTCATCTGTTGGACCACTGGTCTCTGTGGAAGGATGTGCTCAGGGCGTGTTGGCAGTGACAAAGCAGCCTTTCAAAGGAACAGTTATTTTAATCCTCTGCAGTCTAGCACATAGCTCAGTCTGTTTGTATGGCTGGAAAAGCAACGTTACAATGTGTGTGCAAGCTGATAGCATAACCTCTGTCCACATCAGGGGGCAGCTGTGGGAGTAGAGCTTTTATTTCAGTCTCCTGACACCAGACTTTATGATTCAAGCGTACAGATAGTACTGTGAACGGAATCTTCCCTAGCTGGGAGTGGTTGAAAGTTAATGGAGGGTCATCTTATCTTTTATTCTCTTGGGGATGGTCTTGTGCAGGGCCTGGATTTGGACTCAAGGATCCTTGTGGGTCCCTTCCAACTCAACATATTCCATGATTCCATCTGTGAAGTAATTTAACTTATTCAGGGCTAATACCCTGGCAGTGTTGGAGTCTGATAAACACCTTTTTCTATGTCAGATTTAGTGCAGCAAGTCCAAGAGGACTGGCCTTTTTTCATTGTGATTTTGTTTTAGATTGAATCCCAGTGTACCAATCTCTATGTTTCTATTTCACATATGCTGTGTACCTTAAATAACAAGTAATGCAGTGCACAGTCAGTCTGTTCTTGTTCTTCAGCCCCGTGTATGTTTGCCATCCTCTGTTGACATAGTCCTTGGTATGAGCACACTCATGTGCCCTCATGTTACTGGTCATAGCAAAGCCCAACACAGCTGAAGTTTCTAGTGATGATAAATAGCTGTATATTGGCACTTTGGGGTATTTTGGAAAAAAGATTTGGGTCAACTTACAGAAAGTAGCATCACCTGTGTCAGGTGTGATTCAGAAACCATATGTGGCCCACACTTAGACTACCATCACATTTAGTAAGAACAGCTTGTTTTCAGCTCCCCTGGTAGCAATGGGGAATTCACCTGTTTGCTTTGGGAGTGCTATGGGCTAATGGCATCCTGACTGGGAGAATGCCAGTGTATAAACACTGCCCTGATCCACTTCCCACTGCCATCACCGTGATTTTAGTCATAAAGTTAATCACTAGAGATCTCTTGAGAAATGACTTGATTGAAAAACCTCTTTTTTTTCTTTTTCCCTCCATTTTTCCCTCTCTCACATTTGTAGATTATTTTGCCTTCAGAAACGCTTCAACAGTTTCTGCTGATAATGTTCTCAAACATGTCACTAAATTTAAGTAGCAGCCACAGGTATACATTTGATGCAGTGACAAACATTCCTGTAGAATTCGTGAGACCAGTGCCAATATCTGTTGATGTCAGTAGGAAAGTCTGGTTTGATCAGGTTATTTCCCTTTGACATCTTTTCCCATAAAGTATTTGATAAAAATTGTATTCGATGTATTCCAGCAATGTAAGCTGCTATGAACCTGAACGACTTATCAAAGGATTTCTTTCTCTCTCCTTATCAAGAAAATGGTGCTTATAATTGAAAGAGTTTGACAGGGTGTGGGGAAATACTCAGTAGTGTCAGGCAAAGGAGTTAAAAAATTGTCCTATAGAAAGTCAAGAAATATAAATTGCCTTTAAATGAACTTTATTAGAATTTGCCTTTTCTTCCAGACCCAAGCATACTTTTCTTAAAAAGAAAATGAATTTTAAAAAGATAATTTCCATGAAATGAATGTTGAGTTCTTAACTGGTGATAAAACTTCCTGCCAGGGCTTCTAATTTTAAACACTTCAACTTTTTCATGATAGAATTGGAAAATTCTTTATATGCTGAAGGGTCCAGGGCATGAGAAGAGATTTGCCCAAGAAAGTAGTTAAGAGTGTTGAAGAGTATCACCAAAGGATAAAAGTCAGTTAGCAAAATATTTGAGTAAAATATAGATTATTCCTTGATCACCCAAAAGGTACACAAAAATCACCTTTATAGGCATTGCTAGATGTTTTACAGGCATTGTGGAGCCTATTGTAAGTCTAAAGTTCTAGTACAGAATCTTTTACCAAAGGATATTTGAATTCTTGTTGTAAATAAACAAATCAATTCATGTTGGCCTTTCCTTTGGCACGCTTCTCTGTAGAGATGCTTGGCACAGAGTTTTTGAAAGTGTACTCAAATTATATTGGAGGTCCAAATTTTAGATTACTTGACTTCACTTGTTCACCACTATTATTTTCTGGGTCTGTTGTTGAAATGGTGTTCTTCCCTTTCACACTGGAGAAGTAACCTGTTTAAAACAAGATGCTTCAAGGAGCAGCCTGGGAAGCTCTGGGGAAGCTTGATTGAAAACTTTA
The DNA here is from genome assembly GCA_035583235.1 of Hafferia zeledoni. Classification (NCBI taxonomy): domain Eukaryota; kingdom Metazoa; phylum Chordata; class Aves; order Passeriformes; family Thamnophilidae; genus Hafferia; species Hafferia zeledoni. Next base: position 4,894,103 of record JAWWEV010000167.1, on the reverse strand, counting down.
TGGAAAATGTGATCAAAAGGGACATAAAGGCAAAAATTTTCATTTACAATGATGCAATTAACAAGGGAAAAATGAAGACTCAGAGGTTAAGCTGTGAGAGAGGAAAAATTCTTGCTTGTTTTTCCTCACCCAATTTATTTGGAAAAGACGTTTTGTTTTTCTTGAGCCTTCATAACCAGAGTCGTTGTTAACACCACTTACTGTAAGTCTGTTGTGAGAGTCTGGGTATGTACAAGTCCAAATGGGCAGGGATGCAGTTATTATACTAAATTATAAATAGTCACCCTTTATAGTCTTTGTGATTTTCACAAGTGTCTAGAAGTCTGTTAGGCTTTAGAGTAAGTTCTGCAACCCACCTCCTACAGGACAGAGAAAATCTTGTTCTTCTGGCAGTCTGATAGGTGGCAACTTCGGACTGGGGACCTGCGTGGAATTGAATTCCCCGTTAGCCTCCTGTCACTAAACTCTTGATTTTATATATGTATATATATATATATGTGTGTGTATATATATATGTGTGTGTGTATATATATATATACATGTATGTATTTCTTTTTAATATTAGTTTCCTTTCAAGCATAATCTGAGAGGAATGGTAGATGCTCCAAAATTTTCTCACAGGTATTTTTTGATACCAACTCAAAGGGCAATTCGCCTTTCATTAAATTTAACAGGGTTTGTCTGCACTGCAGTGTAAACTCTCCAATAAATGATTCAGAATCATGAAGAATGCTAAATAATATGGCAGCATGAATCATTGTTGTTTTCATTTGGCAGCCGAGAAAGTCTTGATGGAATTGCTGAGTGCTCTCATTCTCTCCAGATAGCTCAGTGCTGGCTGCTGCATTGTTCCTTTGCTCCTCACTGACACACTGTTTGGCCCAATGCCTGTCTAATCATTGTTTAATGTTTCAAAAGCTGCCACCTTCTATTTGAAGCAACCTCTTCAAGCAGTACAAATACCAGCAGATTTGCATACAGTAGAAATAATCTGAAAAAAAATAAAGTAAAAAAAAAAAAAAGAAAATGGAATGTAAGCAGCATTAATGTTTTATGAAGTTGAAAAAATATATCAAATTATGGGGAAGTTTAGGAAGCTTAAAGATATTTCTATGACTAAATACATGGTCTATTGGTTTTGCATGATATGACATTATTATTCCTCCTGAACTATTGCTCCTAATCTCAAGCTCCGCTCATGTACACAAAGTGGAAAGAGAACAAGGTCTTCTGAAATGAGAAACAAGTTGCAACTCATTTGCCAGCAAATAAGCAAGTTGACAACTTCTCTGCCTGGAAACAAACAATGATTTCTGGTTTTTATTGTCATGAACAACTGCAGTGTCAGTACTTGAAAAATGTATTTACATTCCCATGTCAGATAAATGACTAGGATTCCTTGCCTTGTAGTGTTATTATTACTGTATGGGCAACAAGTTTAAAACACTTCCCCGTAGCCTGCTTGTTATATGAAGTGTCAAGGATTACATTTTAGTGACATTTGTGGCCTTGAAACTTCTTTGTTGATAGTTCATATCCTCTGACAATCGGTCTAGAGGATGCAAGTGGAACTGTGTAGCACTGGGTTTGGTTTTGTGTTCTCTCATCAGATATCTCTGAGTTTCCAAATGAAAGTTCTTCTCTTTACCAATTTGCCCCACCCACACTAACAGATACAGCTTAAGAAATGCCATGGCAAAAGTTGTGTGACTCTGTATGATTTATGTCCTACATGCAGAGAAGACAAAATGTATTCCACAAATAGCTTGGATTTTATTAATGCTATTTGTGCTGCACAGTGTTGTATAGAAGGGCAAGAACTGAATGAGGATGTGCCATGACAGTCTCTGGAATGCCTTGTCCAACATGCAGACCTGCCAGGCACTGAAGGTTCTGTTCAGCCAGGAATAAATCTAATGGCAACTCAGCCTGGAGTGTTAGTCCAGTGTTAGAAAAGAGATTTGAGGAAAGCTTTTTCACCAGAAACTGGGCAGTGAGGTTAGGAATTCATAGTTGTTGCTTCTGAGCATCTCTAGCAAACCTGAGAGACTGAGAGAGACAGGAAGATGGCAGGAGCAGTGCAATGGGCTTTTGTATCAGAGGGAGATGGTTCAGCTGTGCTACAGCCAAGAAAAAAGGTAAGCTGTGTAAAAGAAAGGGAGATTCTATGACTGAAAAACAAAGGCTTTGTCCAGACTTCCCTTCTCCTGGGGAGCCCAAAGACTGTATAAGGACAAGGAAAACACTGTCAAAGTGGTTTTGCCTTTTTTTGGTTTGTTTGTTTTTTGGTCTAGTCTAGAGCCATCTGAAATAAGCAGTGCCTGACTTTTGCAATTTTCATTTAGTCTGTCTCTTTGCTTCAGCAATTATGTCTCCCAGAAGAGAAGAACATCAGAAGATAATGAGGTTACAGGAAACCTCAATGGCTTATTAAAAGAACATCATTACACGTGGACATATCACATGGATCATAGGAAGAGAAATGTGTCAGATGAAATAAGAGAATTTGTACTTTAGTTTTACCTTACAAGCCTGAAAAGATCAGTTGTTACACACTGATATAGCACTACTTTACAGGTTGCCTGATACTCAGCTGACCCTGAGCAGTATTTTATGCAACTCCAACTAAACTTTCACTGATCTGCTCTTCTCTTGAAATCTGAGTAAGTGGCTCTATTATTCTATGCCCCAGTGGGAACTCTGGAAAGAGTTTGATAGCAGGAAATACTGGTAGTTCATATCCTTGAAAATACATTGAGCATGTGAACTGCTGTGTTTCTCTCTTAGATGGTTCTAGAACAGCCTGGAATGCTCTGCAGAGCTTCAGGCATCATGCAGGCATGAGCCCTTCTGCAGAATACAGATCAGTAGATCCAGTTTAAAGCAGTCAGAATTACTGTTTTACTGTAGAGTAGAATTTTCTGTTGGTTTTGCAGATGTACATTCATAATCCCTGGGGTGGGAATGGTACAATATCCTTAGTGTTCAAGCTTCCATCACAAACAGCTCTTGGTCTTGGTGTGCAGCCTTACTCAAAATGATGGTGACATTAGACTAATTATGATACCAAATCTGAAGAGCAAGATTAGATACAAGAAAGGTCTCAGTTTAAAATTCCTCTAAAAAATGGAAAAAAGAGAATATTCACCTACTTAATAACTTTCATGGTTTGTTTTACCCTTTTTTTTCCTATAGGAAGAGCTTCTTTTACCCTTTGCTTATGTCAGCACTCAACCTTTAGGAAATGTCTAAAGCTTTTAGGTTTTGTTTGTAATTTAAGGGCCAATCTTCAAAGGTGCTGACTCCTAGGACCTTATTTTTCATTAATAGGTTGTATTCTACAGTGTGATGTAGGTGCTTTCTTGTGACATAAAAGAATATTATCTGTAAAGTTGTATGATTAGTCCAGAGACTGTTATTGCAAAATGAAGAAAATCCAATCCTTTGGTGGTATTAGGGCAGCTCACATATCAGATCTCCTCAAATTAGAAATGTTTTATCACTGAAAGAGTTTTCTTCCCAAATGGATGTAACTGGAAACTCTGTTATCCCATCAGTTCTTACCAGAAGTTTCAGCTCCTTGGAGCACCTATCTGAAGGATTGGCCTGTGGAGTCTGCCAGGAAGAGGAATTCCATACTGAGCCTCAGTCCCTTTCAGAGATCTGTAATTCTGCCTGCTTGCTCAGCCTAGGTTAGCCATGTCCAGTATTTGTTCTTTTTACCACTCCTTTAATAAGGCACAAAAATTAGGAAGTAGGGGATCTTTTAAAATACCTAAAAAGACCTCAGGGAAGGTGAGTTAATAAAATGGTCTGTTAAACTAACCTTCATTTTATGGCCCTGAACTTGGAACATTGAGAGAAATTACTTAGTTACAGTAAAATGGAAAAAAATGAGTCTAATCAGCTTTCTTTATAATGGAAACTGCCCTAGAAAAATATACCTGTTGCTTCAGAATATATCTAAGTGAATTTAATCAGCTCTGGATTACTGCACAAGAACTCAATCAACTTCAGGTCAGGAAGAATGAAAGTAGAGGAATTATTTAGTAGAACTGTAAAAGAAGATGCGTGTTCAATAGTTCATTTGACTTCCAGGGATTGGATCATCAAAGTTATCAAAGTCACATGAAAAATGGCAATGTGTGATTTATCTCTCTCAGGATCTTATGTATTGAGACTTAGTCCTGATATATGACAAAACATATTTCAAAAATTGTATGAATTTTTATGGTGTTGCACAGTGTTGTGTATATCCTGTGATTTAGAGTTCATACAGAGTATTTGCTTGAAAAATGCAAAGCTCTCTGGGTGGACTCTCCCCTGCTACGCTGCTACTCTGGCTGTCTTTCCTCATTTTGTTACATCAGTAATGGGGGTGATTCATTTAATCCAGAGCAATGATCACTTAATTTAGGGCAGATATAACCTGAGTTAACATATCTGTATGCTGGAGATGGATTTTGTTTCAATAGTTTCAATCCATTCTCAGAAACTTCTACTTGCAGCAGGTTCCTTTGGGTACCAGAACCAAGTTTTTTGCTGGCTTAACTTCCCCCACTCACCCACCTCCAGCTGAGCTGAGGGAACTTCTGAATCTGGCCATTTTTAAAGGCTCCTATCAGTGTGAAAGCTGCATTTCTGTCTGTGCCATACATACCCATTACAGTAGAAATTCCTGTGATTTATATGACTGGCTGTGGTAGGGGAAAAGTGGTTTTTTTCTGCTTTTGTACTATATTTTTAAAGGTTGATAACACTTTCAGTGTCATAGTTACCCGTGTAATCAGTTACCTGTTAAGTGGTTTCCTGACTGAAAAAGCCCATCAGTAAGTATCTATAAGCCCGTCAGTAAGTATCAAATAAATATGTTTCTCTTTTTTCATGGTTTCTTTTAGAAATGAAGGGTCATTTTCTATGAGTTTTGGGTAATTTGCTTAAAGATATTGTTGAAATTGAGGGGTAAACTCTGCCTGCATTATCCTATTACCAGCAGAACCTTTGTTGAAATAAGCTTCAGCCCAAGGGCTCAGTAGCATCCCAAAAGGGGCTTGACTAGTGACAGCTGAGAAATGCATGAATTATAGAGAATAAATAGCCAGTTTTGAAGGCAGGATTGAGCAGATCCTTGGCCTGTCACTATAGGTACTGCACCTTACTCCTGAGAGTACCTGCACAGCTGCCTAATAGTTCTGTGTCTCTTTGGTGGAATGAAGCACCAGGAGTGCTGGGGATGGATCTGCCCTGTGTACACAGCCTGGAACAGGCCAGCCTTCCCAGGACAGGCAGGGGTGGTGACAGATTGGTGTGGCCATGCAGGATGTTCCTGCCTTTCTCCCCAGGCAATAAATGCCTCTCCAATTTGTGCCAAATCACAGTTCTGCTGAAGAAGACTTGAGCAATTACACTGCTTGCTCAGGTCTGCCTCTGGCTCAGATTTCCAGCTCCTCAAGGTGTTTCTCTGGCATTTCTGTCACTAAACTCTTTTGCTACTGTGCAGTAACTCGCACAGATGCCAAAATGGGAACAGAACTGCTCAAGAAAGTATCACTTTAAATTTGGTCTCCTTTTCAAAAGTGTCTGACTGTCCTGATTTGTGCATTATGGACTGAACGCTGTGCCACCCTAATCATGAAGCCTAATTGCTCACAGCCAGTTGTGTGTATATTTATAACACACTGCAAGCCTGATTTAGTTCTGTGATTTATGTTATTTTGTGAGCTATCATGTGGAAACAGTGAGGTACTCCCTGGCTGAGGTGCTATTTAAGAGTTAGACCCCTAATGGATTCCATCCTCCTTGATGCCATTACATTCAATGGAATTATTTATATCATATGTTACTGTAAGTCATGAACAGTGAGTTCAGTCTCTTGGCTTCCATAAACAGAGTGCTAGTTTATCACAGATTTGATATACACACAAAAATAAAATGTAAAAACTCCAAGGAACTGTAAATACTGTGCCAATTGCCTGGAATATTTATCAGACAAGCTACAAATACTTGTCATCTTAATAATTCTAAAATAATTTGGTTATTTCACTTAATTTTTAATCTAAAAGGGAAGTCAGTCCAAATCACAAACCAGCTGTACACTTTTTGTCTGAGATGGTAGATCACTTTAATTCTTAATCAGCTGATTTCGGCAGATTTTGATTTTTTTTTTTCTTTTAATGAGTTGTAAAATACCTTTCCTTGAATCAGTTACGTCCTTGGTGGGATTTGATATATTTGATGTCTTTCTGGTTTAGCTTTTAAGTCTTAAATGATTTCTTCCCTTCTTTTATTGAAATTGGTAGCTTTATATCTTAACACTTTCCCTCTATTCCTCCTGCAGTTTACTATTTGAAGTGTTTTTTCTCAAACTACTACTTTGCTTTTTTTTTTGCCTTTTTTTTTTTTTTGTTATGTTTCAGTGATTTGGCAGTGAGCAAATTTGGACAGTTTTTCTGTGTTCTGTATAAAAGCTGTTTTTAAAATGTTACTGATGACTGTGTAGGGTTTAGAGCCAGCTTTCCATCTTGCCAAATTGCTGAAGCTATCGTGCCCCCACAGGCTGTGGTGTGACTATTCAGCATTGCTTGTGGGAGAGGAAGCTCTTCCAGCTTGGTGATGGGAGATAGTGCTATCTGTCATTCCTTTTCCCCCATCCAAGGGCGATCCTGAAATACCAACTCTAAAAGCAAAGTTGATACAATGCATTTGCCATCATAAATATGTTAATATTATGAATGTTCAAAGGGGTTTGTTGCTCAAGGGAACCTCTTGGTCTTCAGATTTATGAGGGAAAATTATTCTTGTCAGTGGAGAGTTGCAGAAAGAGTTTTAGATCTTTTATGTCCGTTCTTTTGTTTTATGGCTTATGATTCTTGTAAGTGCTTAGTCTGAAGCAAGTTATTTTTATGGCTTCAAACACAAATATCCACACTTAATAACCATAGATGTGAAGTGTTTTGCTTTTTAACTGTGTCAGGCAACAGACTTAGGTGTACTGTTGATATATTTGTCTTCACTGTGTGCTTCATTTCTGTCTATAAAGAGCATGGGACGATGTTTTCTGAGTAAACCAAAAAAGATGAGACAAACTTCTGTCAGGATTAACTGGAAGGCAGTGCTTTGTCCAGATGACCTCTCGAAATCTGTTCAGTGCTGCAGCCTTGGATAGCCTACTTGTCAAACTATTTTTGGTCTTTTAAGAGAAGAAGAGCACTAAGATGCAGTTCATAAGCACCCGTTGATTAGTCAGCATGTGGATTTTTAGGGCAGGGCTTTCATATTTAAACAAGCCTGTGTTAGTTTCTGACATGTCATAAAAGTATTTCAGGAGTTCTTCTTCCTGTTGAAGGGAAGGTGGAAGAGTTACAACCAGTAGTAGAAAGTTTTCTCTGTGTGTGGTGGGTTTATTTCCATTCTACTGTAAATAATTTCTGACCTCAAAATTTTGTGAGGCTTGGGCAAATATGGAAAAATTAGATCTTCTGAAAGCCCTTAACAGTACTGTGAATGTTCCTGTGCCAGTAGACAGAACTGGAGATATCTTTAGTATCTCTCATGTTGTAATAGTCAAAGTATAGTTGGTAACCAATGACTGTGTCCACATTACTAAATGTTTTTGAGCTGTACTTTCACACAGACATCACTGTATGTGAAAGCAAACCAGTCAGTGAGGCTCTGCAATCCATTTGAGTTATGTATGGAGGATACACTGAAAGGTTCACAGCTTGCTCTTTGCATAACAGCCTGTGGTGCATAAGATCACCATATTCCTTTGCATTAATGCTTTCTCATTTACCATCTGCAAGCAAGTAATTGCAAAGCTCAATGTCTTTAGCAAATTGTTGCTTTTGAAAGACTTCTGACACAGAACAACTTCAGCTTGGTTGGTATTTATTAGCTGATGTATATAGCTTTAAAGTGGAAGGGGTTTATAATTTTGCTTAGTCACTGATACACAGAGTTTCAGAAACATCAGTGAAACAGTCCCATTATCTCACTGCTGGTGAACCTGTTCATTCAGCAAGTTGTGGTATTTAGTCTCTGCAGATCTGTAAAAATCAGAAAACTTCTATTCAACGACCTAAGCAAGGCCTTAGGAATCAAGCTTCAGACATCTATTTCAAAAGCCTTCCCTACAGTGCCAGGGCTTAGTTTCTTGGCAGGGTTTTATTTTATCTATGAAATTGAAAAATTATTATTATTAAAATCAGATTTGGTAACATTAGTTATGGATGTTACAAGCTCACAGAAGCCTTCAAGGGCTGAATCACATGCATCCCAATTCCTGTATTGCTCTCAGACCTCCTACTCAGGGTTGTAATTTGTTCTGTCTGCTTGTTTATTTTATCACAAACTAGGTGTGCATCAGAAGAAATTAATGCATCCTCTCTGAGGCAGATGTCAACTCTATCACAGTCACAGCATGGCTGAGATAAGAAGCAACCTCTGAAGACCTTCTAGTCCCATCCCTCTGCTCCAAGCTGGGTCAGCTGGGAAAAGTTGCCCAAGACTATGTCCAGTTAGATGTCAAAATCTCCAATATTAGTAATAACTCTGTTCCACTAATAAAAGAAGATTTAACGTGACTTGAAATTTAAGCCAAAAACACATAGTTAAAACATAAAAAACATTTGACTGTGTTTTTGCATGTGGACATAATCACTTTTGATTTATGAGCCCAGCTGAGCCTCACTGACTGTACTTGTTTAATTCAGATGCTGAATAGTTCTCACTGAAGCTGCTCTTGTCATCTTAATTTAAACAAGTATTTCTGATGGCCAGATGTTAAGGAGTTGTAAAAGTACCTTCTCTTCAACAATTAAAACGATAGAGCTTCAGAATAGTGTCTCCTATGACTAAAACATTGTAGTTATTAAAAATACAAATTCAAAGAGAATAGTTAGTAGTGTTTTAAGAACGCTATATTGGCATGGAAAATGAAAATTGTACTGCCCTTGCAAGACAGTAGAGCTGAGATAACTGTGCATGAACCAACTCAGGTGGTTTCACACTGTGTCCCAGGCCTGGGTAGGGAAGGTCAGGCTGAAGGATGTGCCCAGCCACAGTCTCAGACAGGGTTGAGACCTCCTTGGTTGGGGAGCTGCAGTGTGTGGCAGGTGGGGTGGTGGCTCAGGGTGCTGCCCCTGGTCCAGAGCATGGCAGTGTGTTCCTTCAGCCACAGAGCTGTGTCACACTGCACACAGCACCTTGTGCCATCTCTGCATGAGCTGCTTTTAACAGTTTGAAGTGGATCTAAGTCCTCACCTTATCTGTAGGGTTTGCTGCACGCCTGGGTGCAGGAGAGCTAAATATTTGTTCACCATTTCAGGCAGAAGAACGTAGCTGACAGGTCCTTTACAGAACTCTCTGCCAGAGCTCTCACACAAGTCTGGCTGGAGTTACAGTCTTTCAAGGGAAATGCACTCAAAATCTGTAGGGTGGACTTCCCTGTGAGCTACTGCTATTACAAATGTTATTGTTCTCTTATACCAGAAAGACCATTTCTCTGTTGTTGACACCTTAAACATTAAATATCTCCAAACTTTCCTCCCACTCTTGTTCCGTAGGTTCAGTCTTGCAAGGAAATGAGCCAAGTTGCTCCCAGACCTGGAGGTCGTCCATCTGCACAGCTCCATGTGCTGTGCACCTGGGGTGCCATGGTGCCCTGCCTTTGTAGGATGAGTCTTTACTTTCTGGATGGTAAATCCCAGCCATGTTTGCTTGATTGCACTGTGCTAGTGAATATTTTAGGCTTTCAAACAGAGAGGTTTTGTGATGGGTCATGTAGTAGTGAAATACAAAGACTTCATGAAGATAAAGAAATTACTGGATTTTAGTGAAGAGAATGACAGGATTTTAGTGAAGAGCCTTTAAGAGATATGCCATGGTACTCCTGCTGATTTTGTTCATTAAAGTGCAAACCAAACCAATGGGATCAATACATTCCAAAATCAGAGTAGTAGATGAGTGGAGAAAAATAAGACATTGTTTAATAAGTATAGATGTTACATGGGGATACAGACAAGAGCAAATGGAGATGTAGCTCATCCAACTTCTCATAAATTTTACATGCACTGGATGCCAGCTGATTTCAGAGGGATTTGTGAGTGCTGGTGCATATCAAATATCAGGTCCATTTCACATCATTAGGGAAGGATAGTCCTGATGGGAGCAAAAGAGCGGAGAAGTCCAGTTCATTAGGGAATGGTCACGTGGTAGCAGTGGTGGCATGGTTTAGTATTGGAAGGATATACCTCCCTTTGTTTGCATTTTATCCAGTGATAAACTGTACCAAGGTCCCTAATTAATGTCTTTAGATTTACTCCCTCTCTTTGCTAAGGTACGACTGATATGTTTTTTGTTTATCTACCTGAAGAGATTAAACAAAGCATGTACAAGAAGAACAAATCTTTATTAGGATTTGATACAAAAAACCTTTTCTGAAGCGCGATTGCAGCAGAGCAATTTTAATTAGTTTTCACGAATGCTTCCAATTAACACCCACAGTGTTTACTTTTTAGCTACAGAGAAGATTCACTCACATAGCAAATAAAAAAAAGAAACTCTGACATAAGCTTCCATGTGCAGCTTAGCAAAAAGACTGAGAATAGCTTCTTGCTATGAGTTGGTGGTCTTTTTGCTTTTCAGAAAGTTATTTGCTTTCACTGCAAGTTTAGGGGGTTTGTTCTTTTGGATGGTAATAGAAAAAAATAGAAAAAAGGAAAATACCCTCATGCCATATTTTTCAAAGAGATGTTATGAAACCTGCTGTTTCTCTGTGTTTTAATCACCCTGGATTGTCTGTGGGAAAAGAGAGGAACACTGAGTAGTGTCCGATTTGTAGTATTTGAACTGTGACCACTTTTTGTTTGCCTCTTCATGCAATTTATCTTTCTATGTTTATGGCATTTAATGGAGATTAATTTTCCCGGTTTGAGTTCCCTAATTGGAATTGCAGGATGTGCTTCAAGTTCTTCACAGGAGCTGCTATTGTAGCTCTGGCAGCAAACCCTGCCAGTTGCTTTGAGAATAACTTTGCAAGTAGCTCTTCTGAGGAGAGTATAAATCTCTTAGGTGGAAATACTGTTTGGAATGCAAGTGGTCAAGGCACAAAGCTGAGCCACTTTGCTATCAAAGGCAAAGATTTGTATTGTCATAAATCACATGTAATTATATCCCAATTTTAATAAGTATATATGGTGTTAGATTGACTTTTTTTGGTGCTTTATAAATTGAAGCAGCATTAAGCCAGTGGTAGGAGGGCAGTGAACATCAAGGCAGCATCTCCTTTGGTGTGACCAAATCAAATGCAACCTGCTGGTCACCTCATGGGTGAGGTGACAGTCTTGAGATCAAGGAGTCCAAAATGTCCATGTTATTTTGATCTGTCTTACCTTCTTCCAGTGTGGCATGGTGGCTACAATTCACATCTACAGTATGAGTGACAGAGAGTGAGAATTTGAGAAAATGCATGAGGCTGTCTGTGTGACCTTCATATACATTTATTAGTCTGACACAAAACACCACAGATATTTTATGTTCACTTGAAGTTTGTTTGGGCCACTTAACACTTTCCAACATCAGTAGGATGGCCATGTTTGCTATGTAGAGTACAGTTCACACATTTGTAACATATCAAGGCAGATTTAGAAAGCAGGAGTGATGTGAGGGCTTTGGAGATGAAAAGTCACGTGCCTCAAGGAGCTTCTTGCTATTCAGCTTTCTGAGGCACCCACATATGCAACATTTAGGGCTTTGGAAAGATCACCAAAATTACTATGGAATAAATGCTGCTCAGGATTTTAAAGGTTTGGATATTAATTATAACTTCCCATCTACTGCCTTCTGGAGCAATCTCCTCCTGCGACATAATAATAAGAATATAGCTGTATAAACCCTCAAAGGTTAACCCAAATGAATTCCATGCAGGAAAATGAGATCATTATGCAGTCTGGAGTTGTCAAGTGGCCTTCAATGCAATATATTGCAATATGCAGAAAAGGTAGAAATTTAATGCTCATAGATGGAGAGAATTTAATCATGGAATTTCATTACAAATTTAGCTGTGCAGGGAGCATTCTTTTGAAGATGCTAAAAGGTTTAAATCTGAGAAGGCAGACAGTAAGTATTCTGAAAAATGTGGATATACTGCAAATCATTGCAAATGAAAATCTACTCAAAGGAAATTAGCCTGTATCTGTGCAAAATCATTGTTCCCAGTGAAAGGTCAAACAGGATCCTGGAAGAATTGGAGAGGAGATAGTAATTTCAGGCCTCTGAATCTCTGTCATAAATGGAGTCTGGTAGGTTTGCAGTGCCACAGACTTACATCATGGCTAGTTAAATGAGATACAGGCAGTACTTAATGCTAACAGACCTGTGTAGAAAGATCTGGAAAAGGCCTTAAAATTCTCAAGCAATCTTTTCTGTGAATGTCAGGATCAGAAGTATAATGTGTATAAAAATAATAACATCAGTAAAAATTATGCTGGGAGCTCTTGATGAAGTCATTTAAATTTGCTGCATTTATTGTGAAAATGCAACTCTCTGAAAAATGTGGTAGGGGAGGGCCTGCATACAAATTCCCATGTGTGTAGTTTTCCACGTGAACAGTCAGTTTGGCACATCCTGAGTTGTTCTTAATGGGCAGTGGCTGATGGATCCCAGGAGTCTCTCTGCTTTGACCACAGGTGTTTAGTTAAAGAGTTGCTTCAGATGGTAAATTTTGAAGTTAAGTGCTAAAATTGAATGACAAAAAAAAGAAAAAAGGAAACAAACTGAAGTTATTGTAAATTCTACCAGACCACAAATATTGATCTAACTTGGTGTAATATATCTAAATATTAGTAAGAGGAACTGTAACTCAAGAATATTCTTCTGGACTCTTGTTTGCTTAATACTGAATGAAAAAAAAATCAACATTAAGTAAGAAGCTTTTAAATCTTTTTGTTAAGTTTAGGCATTGCCTTCACCTATGGAAATTTTCATTAGAGAGGTCCCCCAAGGTGTAAGATTTTCCAGTGCCCCGGCTGTGGTTTTGATTTCAGTCCATTTTCTGTGCTCAGGAGCTGGTGGGGGCCCAGCTCCAAGGCAGGAGCTGCAGTTCCAGGCAGCGGGTCAGGAACTGCTGCGTGTCTCCTCGTGGGTTTCCCAGCCAGCTCCAGCCAGCTGTGCTTCTGCTGACCAGCACAGAGCTTGACCTGGTAGCCCAGCCTGGTTCTGCAGTCCAGAGCAGGGACTGTCCCTCGCTGGGAGTTCACCCATCTGCAGTGTAAAGCAGAAACTCAGCGCCTCCAGCTGCTCTCTAGGGTGTAAAGCCAGGAGGGAGTTCTGGAATTGTTGCAATTCTCTCTTACTTTAGTGCAGTGAAAATACATTTTTACTGCTTATATTGTGAAAAAATATTGACACTACTGCCAGTTGTTTCTAGGGAGCAGAAAAGGCAAGGCTGGTGTGTGTTCTGTGTGCATGTTTTGAGCAAGCAAGGTTTCCACCCTGCTGCGAGGCATGCTAATAGCCACATTAGCAAACTTCAGTTCTAAACTATCATCATACTCCCAATCGAGCAGGATTTAACCAAATCTTTCCCAGATGCCAATAGCAATGCTGTTCCTGTGTTGTGAATTGAAAAGGTATGATGAATTTCAGTTTCAAGTTACTGCCTGGGTTGTTTTTAATCCCTCACCTTTATTTTTCTGAAAATGTAAGAATTGCTACTGCTGTCCCTCACATGTTTCTGATGTGAAAAGGCAGGGCATGAACTGCACTTGTAATATAACAATTAACTCCTAAACATTTCTTTAAAACTAATGGATCAATTGTGATGAGAAATTTTCTGTAATAGCTGATTAAATGCTTGGAATGGTTTGCTGCATGCTGATACATTTAATGTAAAGATACAAACACTGTGGTGGTGTGTCCTCTTAAGATTTAGAGTTTGGGATTTTTAGGAAGCAATGGATGATACAGTACTATAATAAGCATTTTACTTGGAGATCATATGGGTTGAATTTAGAGGTTTTCCACTGCTACCAAATGGCACAGTCCCAGCACTGTGTTACTCCTAAGGAGTAAGCAAATATGCTGGGAAAGCAGCAAGCCAGAATTTGTTGCTTTAATTTGAAAATGTTCATAGTTGATTCTTCCAAAAAAGCAGTTTCTATCTTTAGATGGAAACAAATCCCACAGTTCTTATGGTATTTAGACCAAATAATTTCTGATTTGAATGGGAGCTTTACAGGAGCTAAAAAACTCTTTTGATTTTATTTGTACTTTTAGAAGTTTCAAAAATGAGGAGTTGTAATTCCCAGTTATTCAAATTATGTGAATTAAAAATAGCACAGTAGACACCTACCAACTCGTCCCAAATGAACTTGGCAGTGGTCAGTGAGGTCACATTCCTCAGAGGTTTTTAGTGCAAGTGCACACCGAAGGCTGTTCTTAGTTTGCTTGGTAGGTGATGGGCCAGGTCCTGCTCCTTTTCCCTCTGCCAGGTTAGCAGATTTTGGTGAATGTGCCAGGTAATACATTGTGTTCAGCAGAATTTTTCAAGACCACATGATATAATAAGAGGGCATGTGACAGCTAACTTTGACAAGGGCTAATTATAATTTGCACTTCCTACGACATCATGTGTGATGTTGCATTCAGTACCTGCACGTGTAATAGTGATTTCCGGAAAGTTCTCATTGACTTCAGTGATACCATTAATTCATCACGTAAAATTGTTACTTGCAAGGGATGTTTTCTGATCTACCCTTGTTTGCATTGCCAGTGACATGTTAACTATTAGAATAATGAACAAAAATTGCTCATATTGGTACAATTTGCTTTTATTGTTCTTCGGAGAAATATCTCTGCTGATATAAACCCAAGTCCTTTTTGTGAACTAATCCCATCTGTTGAGAAGAACCTCCTGCCCAGGCAGGCTGTATTTCTCCTTGCTGTGCTGGGTGCTGTAGTGCTGCTCTTGCTGTGGTGAATATTGCATTCTTCTGCTGGTGACAGTCCCCCTTCGAAAGGAAAAGATCACGGGTCACACACAACATGATCACAGGTAGTCAAAAAATCAATCTTTCTGAACTGGAATATGGACAGAACTTTTTGTGTCTAATGTGTAAGAATTGTTTGGTAGAGAAAGACTCATTAATTCAAAATAGCTGGTAACTCTCCATTTTGTTTTAAGAATCCAAAAAACCAGAAATCACCATGAGCTAGTGTTACTGCTATCCTGACCCTCAAGGAGCCACTCATTGTACCATCAGGTTTCATGCATACTAGCTGCTGGTTTGCTTCCAAAGAAGTAATTCTGTGCAGCAAATACAAAGTTAGATTCTAATTTCTGATATAAAGTAAGACTTTATTAAAAATTAATGTGCATGCAAGGCTAAGTCTTATCTATTAAAACCAAAACCTGCCTTTTAATGCTTTCTGGCATTCTTTTAAATAACTATTTAATACTGAATGTTACTTGATATTTTTTACTTGGGCCTGCTTTGAGTCAAGGACTGGATTGCAGAGGTCTCCTTCAAACCAGAAGTATTCTGTGATTTGCTTTCTGTTTCCTCTTCTTTTTATGGTCCTGTTCTCAGCTGTTAGAGAGGAGTTTGATCCAGAGAGGAATATTAGCAGCTCTGTTTTATACAGTTCTAACTGCATCCTTGCATGTTCCATTTTTAATGCAACTTATGTGATTAATTTCCTCTGAATCCACTCCAGAAATAAAGTAGTTACACTTGGACTATTGTGTTTTAATTGGCACTTTCTTTTTCTGTATGAATCTGTTATCATAACACGAACTGCTATGCTGTTTCTTGGAGTCATGATTATTTATCAAGTTTACAGTACAGCGAGCAGCTTGCTGCCTCTTTCGGTTATAGAAATACAGAGATTTCTAATGTGCTCTTTAGATTGTGTTTTTCTTGATTTATACAGTCTGATCTGGCTCTGTTCAGGCACTTAGTTCCTTTTTCTGAATAGTAATTTTTCTGTTCCATACACATCCAAGAAATAGATTAGAATTAAATGCTGTACGTTGGGGGGAAAAAAATAAGTGCCACTAGGATTACTGGAAACAGCCACTATCCAACTGGGATTAGAATGCATTTCTCAGGCACTTCTCTTTAACATTTAAAGGTCATTTTACAGATGAATCCAGGAACATCAAGAAATGAAATGATGAACTCGGAATTTTAGCCAAGGTTATTTCAGCAGTGTATTATATCACTGTGTCAACTCTAATGCACAGTCTCGGTGCTTGTATGCATCTCACTTTGTGGCCCCTTTCTAAAATGATGGTATCCAACTAAACTTCAGAACTTGTTCTTGCATCAGATGTGACACAAATATCTGATTTCATTGGTAGTGTTTGTTCCCGACCAGGTTTAATGGTCACATTACTGGGCTGTGATCTGTCCAGTAACAGCCCCCAAACAGGCAGCAATGACACACTGCAAACTGGAGCGGGATAGTGTTCCTGCTGACATGAGCTCAACCACCCAGCAATCCGTACATTGAGAGGAATAATTAAGTTTATATAATTCCAGATCTGTGTTTAAAAGTATTTTGAAATTTAGACACCTTTGTGTTGAAAGGATGAGGTATTGCTATGAAGGGATATGGAGCAGCCTCTGTTGCTCTGCTGTTCATGTGGCTGTTGGCAGCTGTTGGCAGTGCTTGCAAAGCGCCCCTTCCAAAAAAAAAGTTTTCCAAAAAACTAAAGTCTGGGCTTTAGTTTGAGCTAGGCCTTAGCTAGGCATCAATTCAGCAGGCCCAGAGGATGTGACATAGAACAGAAGGGACAAGCATCACCTGACTTAAGCAACCAAAGATGGTATTTCATGTCATCTGGCATCATCAAGAGGTATAAAAGGAGAGGGAGGTGGAGCTTCTGTCTCTTTTGGTCTTTGCCTCAGCCCTGTGAGGACGCCCTGCCCTGCCGAGATTGGGCCTTGCCGCCATCCCCGCTGTGCTATCTGGGGATGGGAACATTTTCTTCTTAATTTTTCTCCTCTCTTACTGGGAATTTTCTCTGAAAGGGTCTTTGGGAGGTTTTGTGGGGTTTGGGTGGTTGGAATCTCTATTATTGGGTGACTCGGTAGTTGTTGTTGGTTTGGGTTTTCTCACATTTGTATATATATGTGTTTTATCATATTCTATTTTTAATTGTCTTTTGTATAATATAAGAACGTGCTATTTCGGGTTTTGGGGTTTTTTGGTTTTTTTCCCCTTCTCTTCCCTTGGGGATGGGGGGGGGGGGGGGGATACACACGGCTCTTTCTCTCTTGTGTTGGGCAGTTGGCATTTTGCCAGCTCAA
>JAWWEV010000167.1:4861887-4876691 GCA_035583235.1 Hafferia zeledoni | reverse complement strand
AGAACTGGCCCCACCATTTAAGTCCTAAGGTTCATTTGCCATGGCCAAGCAAGCTTGGACAGTGACAGTGAAGTCCTCAGGACTATCTACAGCACCCGGTACTACCTGGGGCTGACCCTGCTGAGCATCCGGGATGGGATGGCAGGGAGGCTTGAACTGCCAGGGGACGGTCCCTACTGAGACTCGAACTCACGACCTTGGGAATCCGAGACCGGAGTGCTCTTCATTACACCACGGGACCACCCTCGGTTACAAACAATTACACACCCTACTGGCAATTTAAGAGAAGACATTTTGTACTTTTGTTAGTAGTCCTGCCTTGGGAGGGATGTTTACCTGAGAGCAGATTTGTTTTCTTTCCCTCTCTTAAGAGTTAACACTTACCTAAATTTAGTAAGCTCTACTCTGTGCTCAAAGATAAGCATGTGAGTCTCCCCCGTTGTTAGAGGAATGGAGAGCAGTGTTCAATTCCTTTGTTGCAATGCATTTCTGTTGACATTAGCAAGATCTCCAGATACCAGCTGCCTCTTCATCCTGACACAGTGATGTGGATGAGCTCTTGCATCTGCACAGAGTTCTCAGGGCTCCACATGGGCCATGGCTCAAACTGAAGAATCTCAGGCTTAGAAAAATCATGCGGTGTTAATGTGCCGCCTCAGGACTTGGGTTTTATCTCCCTTTCTGTAACTTCTGGTGTGACCTTGCAGATTCATTTGGCATCTGAATTTATCTCTCTTGAAAACTGTTGTGAGACTGAGCTGCTAGAATGTGGGGTCACTGGTACTATTGATGGGATGCACCTTAGGACTGGAATTGAGTACTGTCTTTGAAGAGCCTTCAATAAATAATAGAAGGGAAATAAAAGAGATTTACATCCTTTATCATGAAGGTATTACCTCAAGAGAGTAGTACTAACAAAAAAATAACAGATGTAATATTTTCTTTTTCAGTATCCCCCTCCTCCATAACACAGTGTTCACCTGTCAGAGTTTCCAAAAGTTCGTTTTTGTAGTTCCTTCTGTACTACTGGAATTTATTAAGATGCAGCAATATTTCTAAGTTGGACTGAATGATCTGAAGGGTGGTATCCCTTTTTTATGGCTGGGATTGGAACTATGCATCATTTAGGAAAAAATGAAATGAACCCAAGCAGTGAATGTATCTGTTAGATGGTTCAAGGAACAGTTGTTGGCACAGATCTCTTATGCAAAGCCTGTTTTGTGTTGGGAGCTGTGTGAGTTTACTGATTGCTGTTTGGAAGTGGAATTGCTTGCTGGTATGTTATTGTTGTGCTGTCAGATTCCCAGGACCTTAGAAGAGGATTCAGTGAAGTGTCCACCTAAGCTCTTTCCATGCATAGACATGATGTTTGTGAAGGACTCAAGAATGAACCAAAGCAGCCCCCATCAAACCCTTTGACAGCAAAGTGTGTGCTTCCCACTCTTCTGTAATAGATTCTTCTGAGAAATTGAAAGAGTCTGTGCATGTGTAGGGGCTGGGAGGGGAAATGTTTTGGTTTTTTTCTGCCTTTATTGTGAGAGAAGGGTGCTGTTCATGTGCTAAAGTAAAGAAACCCTTGACTTTTACTGCAAGCTGGAAAAGCTGGAATGAATTGTTGTAGGCTTCATTTATCTGAATAGACCTGAGAAGGCTTGACAGCAGCTGAGACTTTGGCTTGCTGAATGCAAAGGTTATGACTATGAAAGTTCATTACATTCTCTGGCTTTACGTGTGGAGAGCTTGAACTTCTGAGATTAGATTATGCATCTCTGTCAACAGCCCAAGTTAGGTATGGTAATGGAGAAGAAGGGATATACTGCTTTTCTGCTTTTGAGTCTGTCCAGATCAGTTCCTTGCATCACGTTGGTAATTTCCCTTGGGTGGTTTATCTGTTACCAGATAACATGAGGTTATTAAATACGTGTGCACAGCAAGCCCTCCTTATCTGCTCATGCATTGTTACCTTCTGCTGCAAACATTCTCTATACACATGTGCATTATAAATGACATGCCTCTATCTGGTTATAAATATTTTCCATTTGGAATTATCTGCTTCTGCTACAGAGATGAGAGGTGATCACTTGAGCATGAAAGATAAGGGACCAGAGGTAAGGAAAATAAAAATGATGAGGCACAGAGCTGCATACGAAATAAGTGACATAATCCAGTGTACAGCCCTATTAGATAAAGTGCAGCCAACAGGTTCTCTTACATGCTCAGCTGCTGCCATGGATTCAAGTTATTACATGAATTCAGGTTGGTTGCCTACAGAGGAAGTGAGAGGGAAGAGAGGAGTGGGTCTGCAGCAAACCTGTTACAACAGGCTTTCTGTGCCAGAACCTAAGTTGGCTGTGCTAATACATTCTGTTTTTCTAAAGGCTATAAAATTGTTACTGGAAGAATGGAAAAGCAGCTCTTCCAGTTCCAAATGCTTTAGGCCACAAAAAACTCAGGTAAAGAAAATGGAAAAATTGTGGTTTAACATTAATTGGCTTGTGTGAGTTTTGTCTTTTTGCCAGTTTCCTGGTCTTTCGTGCACAAGCAAGATGTACCTGATGAGACAGATGTTCCCAGTATGGCAGCAGCCTCATGGTGAACTGTCTTCTTGTGCTGTGCCAGGTGGCTGTTTTGCCTTCGTGCAGGGCAGTGGATCCTGTTCTGACCTGCTGCACAGGGCATTCAGGAAGACTCTGGCATCCTTGCCAGGAGCAAACTGACTGGGGGGTCTCTTGGCTCCAAACCCAGGAATTGGCTTCGCTGTATTCTTGCAGCTGCTGTAACAATTTGCCTTTAAAAGTGTCCTTTATGATCTAAGAAAATATCCAGCACTCTTCTTTACCTTGGGACCAGAGTGTGCCTTCTAGGCAGCTCAATGAACACACAGAGCTGGAGCATAAAAATAATGAATTGGCAGGATTTTATGCCTTTCATATAATGTGTCCATCCACAATTTCTGGCACAGGGAGGCCAACTGTTAACTTATACCCTATTCTGTATTGAAAAGTAATTCCCTTCACAGTAAAAGAAGCCATGTTTGTGCCAAGTGCTAAGGTTAAAGAGGGACATGGTAGTGCCTGGGCCTTTGACAGGAAAGTAAATTTTTCCCTAAAGATAAAAGCACAAGGTTTGCAGAGATGGGAGCAACATCCAGCATACATTCTGCTGTGCCAAAGTCCACAGGGACTTTTAGGCTTTAGAAAATGCAGTGTGTTCTGAGAGCGCTTTTATTTATTTATTTGTTTGTTTGTTATTTTAGCTCTGTTGGCAAACCTACCGCTAAGAACAGTTTTAAAAACTCAGTAAAATGCATCTGTCTCAGCAAAGCATGAGTGTAGGGCTTCATAAATGTAGTTGTTCCAAGAGATGTGAGGACTCACTTAAGCACAAAGCGGAAGTACATTAAAGTGTGCAAGTTACTGAAAGTGAGGCTTAGTTGGGAGTTCTTTAAGCTCCTTCCCTGTGACTGTGAGGCAGTAATTTGTTATTTATGACAATGCTCTTTGCATGAATAACTTTAAAATTTGGACTCTGAGGACAAATCCACAGCTTCTGTAGGGCACTGGTGTAAGGGGCTAAGGCACTGTATATCACTGAGCACTGAGCCTGATAACTTCTCCATTTAGGACACAGGCTTACAAAATCAGGCACTTTGTGGCTGGATGAAGATCATGATCTCCACCTACATACCACTGACTGATGGTTTTCCTCCTAGGGAGTTCCCTGGGATATATGTGAGAAATCTTTTCCATATCATATGGCCTGCTGCAGCCTCCAGCATTCAAAGAGGCAGGACTGTGGTCCAAGTCACCCCTCTGAGGTGGGACTGGCCACATGGGCCAAATAAGGTGCAGTGTTGCAAGGAGAGCATTCACATTCCCAGGGCATCTCTCAAGGAGCCATTCTCTCAGCCCCTATCCTGAAAGGAGGATTGCTTGTGAAGGGGTTTTGTCAGCTAAATGATGCCTTCCCATACACTGTCTGTAGCTGTGGGGGGTCTGATGCCTTTGACTCCTTATGCTCCTTGTTCCATCCTGCCCTGCTTCTGCTGCTTCCTAAGAAGGCAAAGTTGTATGAAGTCTTTAGCTCTGCTTTGTCATGCTGAATAGGGAAACTTGACAAACAAAATCTTTGTGGATTTGCTAAAAACAAACAACCTCTTAGAAGCGTTTGAACTTAATTATGTTAATATTAAACATAATTATGGCACGTTAATTATGTTTTCTACATTTATGAGGAGAGTTGTGCTGTGCTCTCCAGACATCTGTACCATATAGAGACAGGTGGTAGAGCGCAACATTGCCAAGTGCCAGATCGGCACCATTTCCCCATTCCATATATGGCTGCTCTTTCACTCTAACTGCAGAGACTCGTTCAGCTTAGTCAAATTGAGTCCTTATATGAGAGAGTCTGTGCTGAAAGGCAAATACATCTATCTTTATAAGCCTGTTTGTTTCCATAATTAGACCCTGAATCAACAGTGTATTGAAGATGACACATTTGCTTATTCCCTTTCTTCTCCCCATGGTGGCATAAAGCAGTGAAGCACAATAATTAATGAAAAAGGCTGTTTATTATTCAGGCAACATATCTTGAAGTGGAAAAAAACAGACCATGATTTAAAATGATACTGCTGAAGACCATCAGTGCCATCACAAAGTGCATGATTAGTTCTGAGGGGAGAGTCCCATCATTCAGGCCAGCTGGACAGGGTGCTCTCAAACTGTCAAATACAATTGAACTCAGTTTTCTCATGTACAAGTCAGAAAAAACGTGGAATGCATGAAAAAAAACCTGACTCAAGTATTTTGCTAGGGCATCTTTAAAGTTCTTCCTGAAATAGTGACTTTTTAAGCTTCATTTACATGTCTGCTCTGTCCTATGGCTGAGTGAAAACGATTTTAGTAGCCTTATCTTTTCTTCTGGGTGAGTGTGCCCAGTAGGTTTTTTAAGACAAAGGGTGCACATAATGCTCTGCTCCGCACTCTGCCTTTGCACAGCAAGGCTGATCTGTTTTAAATAACAAAGGCCAGAAAGTGCCTGACTGCAAAATACTACTCTGACTCCTGTGGACATGGTACAGAGTAAGTCACTGCTTGTGGGCTGTGTTGGAGATTAGGTGAAGTGCAGCACTTTTCTCCACCTCCCGAGGCTGATACTGAAGACCAGGAAAAGATTCTTTCACACTGACTGACCACAGGTACACCTCCGAGGTTCCCCTGAGACTCTCTCAGGCCATTCACTTCCTTTGCAAAAAGCTGCAGTGTAACCAGAAAATTGGGAGTGTGTACTGCTCAGTTAAGTGTTACAGCTGTAATGTGGGCAATGAAGTCATGCTGGTGGCAAGCCAAGAGTTGGTGTCTGTTCCATTTCCACCTGATCCCACACTACACCTGGCTATGAAAAATATTCTGCGCTTACTCAAGCTTTTAAAGTCAGTCCATGTTAGGAAAAGTATAAGATGGGAGGAAGAATAGCACACTTACTAAAACAAAGTGATTGAGAGAACAATGACACTATCAAGGCTCCTGATTTTTGAGTCCTTGATTGGAGCCTGTTTTCCTTTCATATATTTTATACTCAGTGGTGATGCTGCATTGTTGTGGCAAATAAAGCTCCCTGGTATTGCAAAGCTGTGAACAGCCACTTACACTGAGAGCAAAGCTTTGATCTTCATGTTTTGAAATTCACCCTCCACAATGTTACATTTTGAGAATAGAGAACTGTTTTGCACTATTTTTAGGTGGGCACAATTTCAGTACTGTAAATGCCTTATTTTGAATTTAAAGTGCTGTTAGCTAGGGGTTGGTGTGATAGTTTAATGCTTGCTGCAAATCTCTGTGTGTTAGGGGATGAACAATAAGAACATGTGGCTTGGCACAAGCATGGTAGAAACGAGTATGTTTTTCTGACTTTATAAAGGAGGAAAAGTGTATGATCAATAAGCAGTAAATGTAATATAAAGTAGAATAGTGTTCTGTGCTATGTGTGTGTGGCTCTTACTGTTCAAGTAATGCAGTCATAGACAAACAAACTGAATAGATATTGGCAATATAATGCGTAAAATTCTAGGAATATATCCAATCAATTCCTAAAATATAACTTTAAAGTACTGGGATGGATATGGTCAGCAGACTATTCTTTTTAATTGTTGTTTTTATGACAAACTGTAATTATGAACACTTTGGTATTCTCTCACTTCCATGCAGAGCTCGTTTTCACAAAGGTATGTGGCATGCACAGCCCTGCATGCTGTGGGACCAGCAGCACAGGCATCACACCTGGTGGCTGCCTGGGAGTCTTTGCAAAGAGGGATGAATTTAAGGAGTCTTTGTACTTGCACATCCTGTCCTTTCCTCCATACCCTCACAGAATTAGGTCTCTAAGTTCACGTGGATTGTAACAGCCTTGGGTTAGATGACCCCTTGTGAAACAGCTTAGTTAATCTTTGTCAGCTTAAAGAGGACACATCCACCTCCTTTCCAAGGATGAACATTTAATGGGTCTAATAAAGTGTGCTTGCTTGTAATTTTCTGTTGCACACGCCATTCTAGTGTGTGTGTTCTCCAGCTCTGTCTGAGGTGATCAGTTCCCACAGTGGATGGCTGATCCTTTGGGAAGCCACCTGGGCTCAGTGCAGAGATGTCACCTGGCGCGTAGCTGGGAACAGATTACACTGCCAATGTACAATAAACAGAAGAGAAAGTCTCATTGGTTGGTTTTAAAAGAAAAACCCAGTTGTATTTTATTGGGAAGCAATTTGTGCCTGCCAACATGACAGAATTTGTACTCCCCCCCAGCTCACCACTGACCACAGGGATGCTGCTCCTTCCTCTGCTGGGCACTGATGCCATCCCTTGTCTGATACAGCCTCCCCTCTGCTCAGTGCCCCAGGGATTTAGGCCAAATGCAGAAAAAATAAGACTCTTGTTCTTTAGGGCTTAAAGCCTAAATAGGCAGAAAAAGAAGAAATAAGCATGGTGATTCCATTTTGCAGGTGGAGAATTGATTATGGAGAAGTTAAGTGGCATGCTCAGTATTTCACAGAAAGGACTAGGCAGCATTGAGCTTTTAATGCAGATTTGATGATACCCAGCTTAGCATTGTAGCCACAGGAGCATTACTCTGTATCACAGCAAAGACATTCCTCAGTTTGTAGAGAGACTTGGAAGAAAGGGAACTTAATGGCACCGAGGGAATTCTAAGTGGCACCATAACAGGAATAGAACACAGCAAAGCTTATGAAGAATAGTAGTGAAGAGTTTTTCGAGTTAATAACAGCAAATAGCATATTTCAGCTGTACATACTGTATTTTCTCATGCAGTGGTCTTTAAACCAGAGCAATAATAGCTGTTGATCGAAAATTTATTATATTTTAGTTAGGAATGATTCTCCTCCAGTACTTTTGCTGGTCTTTGTTCTGCTGAGAAAAGAGCAGAAGTCGTGGAATTTTTTAGTAGAAACTTTATAAAAGAGTTGTCAAAGTTCAGAAAGAAAAATGGAAAGAAGAAAAGAATTAATTTTATTTTTCTTGAAATATTGGTAGAGAAACTTCATGGTGAATACTTGGGCATATTTTTTTCTGCAAATATAAGATAGTTGTCCTGTTTGTTGTTACAGTAACATAATGTGCACTTAATGTAGCTATGGCACTTTAGTTTGTGGCATGTTAGTGTTAAACAGTGCCAGGATTCTGATGTCAGTCATGTAGGCTAAATAGTTACATCTGAAGCTTTTTGGTCCTTCTGCTTTTTGTTTTTCTCCTTCTAGACTATTTGAGAACCCTCAGTAGTTGTGTGAAGATGGCCCCTGCTTTGCTGAAAGAACAGATTTTTACATGTTGTTGAGATGATACTTCTTTTCAACATCAAATTCTTTCCTTTCTACAGAGGAACTGAAGGAGAAGCTGCAGAAGTACGTTGATGAAGTGAACGCCCACAAGCCTGGCTTCATCAAGGTGGTGCGCCACAGCAAGCAGGAGGGGCTGATCCGGTCACGAGTGAGCGGCTGGAGAGTCGCCACAGCACCAGTGGTCGCTCTCTTTGATGCCCATGTGGAGTTCAATGTGGGGTGGTATGTGTCTCCTTGAATTTTTCTGACCAAGAGACCTTTTCCAAGCGCAGGTTATAAATTCCTGAGTGGCATTTCTCTTGCATATAGAGGGTGAGTTAGCATTCTGAGTATTTAATGGAAATTCAGGCACAGTCCTTGAAAGGAGCATGAAAAATGTGTTTGTGCTGTGTAACATGATCTAGATCCATTTTTATGGTTTGAGTTATCTGCTCATCTGATAACAGTGTATTAAAATGATATTGGAAAACTGCACATTAAAAACTTCCTCCGATAATGTAGCTCATTGCCCATGAGGTCAAATTTATCTTCTTTTCATTAAAAATATTACTTTTCTTTTATGTTTTGCAGTGTAAACAAAGTGTTGTTTTGGCACTGAGGTTGCCACTGTGCAAAAAGAGGACATAACCGAAATAATGTATTTTACATTTGTTCAGTCTGGATTTAATATCTCCATTACTTCTTAAGTAAAAATGATGGTAAAAAGGCAGGAGCTTCTGTCCCTAGGATAGATCTATTATTAACTCAGATCTTGATGTCCTTGATAATATTGAGAGCCTAAAGTTATTGTTCCTTGGTAACAAGGGTATAAATGCTCTCTGATATGCAGATACTCATTTCTTCCATCCACCACCTAACATCAAGTTTAACTATAGGGCATCCTAGAGAAAATATTGCAGTGTCTCATTTTGTGGCAGAACCTGCACTGTCAAAACTCCATCTCAGAGCAAAGGGAGCTCTGAATGGGTAACAGCTTCAGACTTTGCCCCTTCTGAACTATGCAGCATAAACTGCTGTTTGTTTGGGGGATGGACCAGATGATCTGTAAAGACCCCTTCCAACCCAAACTATTCCATGATTTCCAACAATGCTATGCTTTCACTCATGTAATCTTAACACTTTTATTTTTTTCTTCCTAGGGCTGAACCAGTGCTCACTAGGATAAAAGAAAACAGGAAAAGAGTAATTTCTCCATCATTTGATAACATTAAATATGATAATTTTGAAATAGAGGAATACCCCCTCTCAGCCCAGGGGTTTGACTGGGAGCTGTGGTGCCGGTACCTGAACCCTCCTAAGTCTTGGTGGAAACTGGAGAACACAACTGCGCCAATAAGGTAACTGTGGCCTGCATTAGTGTGACTGGCAATGCTCACAGGTGCTGAGTGGGCTCAGCTATGTAAGGGGTTTTACTGACTGTAATATTAAATTAATTACATGTTCTCGAGCTGTCCTCTTCAGCTTTTGTTCTTGAACCCTGGACAGTCATCAAGAAAACTCTTGTTTTCAGCAGAACCTCAAATAGCAGTGGCAGCTCAGTGGGGTCATCACTACCAACCAGTTTACAGGAAGTTAGTGTAAAGGGTATTTTTCATCCAATCATTCTGTCCTTTCTGGCAGGCACTTTTCTTAGGAACTGTCAGCTTAAACACTCTGACCTGCACTGACCCATGTGCTGGGCATCAGAACAAGAGCTAGAATTGGAAAGCAGGAGATAAAAATTAACAGGTTTGCCACAGACATATGTAAAAAGCTGTGATAATTTCCACATCATTAGAAATGATTTTCAGTGTTAATGAACTCTGTTAAAGGTATAAAAATATTTCTATGAAGACAGGCTGAGAGAATTAGGGTTGTTCAGCCTGGAGAAGAAAATTCTCCAGGGAGATTTATAGCACTTTTCAGTAACTAAAAGATGGTTCCAAGAGAGCTGGTAAGGGACTTTTGACAAAGGCAGGGAATGACAGAACCAGGGGGAATGTCTTTAAATGGAAAGAGGACAGATTAGATTTTAGGAAGAATTTCTTTGCTTCTTTATGGGGGAGGTGAGGCAAGCCACTGGAACAGGTTGCCCAGAGAAGCTGTGGATGCTCCATCCTTGGAAGTGTTCAAGGCCAGGTTGGATGGAGCTCTGAGCAACCTGGTCTAGTTGAAGGTGTACCTGCCCATGGCAGGGTATTGGAACTAGATGATTTTTAAGGTCGCCTCCAATCCAAGCCTTTCTGTGATTAATTATATAGATTTTTTTATTATAGTGACTTTTAAAATTAGCAGTATTTAAACAGAGAATAAAGAGGAAACCTACTTTTGAATTTTACCTCTATACTCTGTTTTTTATGTGAATTGGGGAGTGCATGTGCAAGAGTCTTATGTCATAAAAATAACTTTTGAACTGATGTTAACTGCTTTTTCTTCATTAATAAATACATCAGAAACAGTCTTTCATTGTTATAAAGTGGGTACTACAGCACTTAAAGGCATAAATACATAGATTTCTGTAGAACTGTGCAATTTGTGACTAAGACATCCTATAATCTGTTTGAAAGCAGATGTCTACACTTACTATTGCTTGAGTGTTCCTGATGATTTCCCCTGTACAGCTAATTAATATCCTGTTGTTACCCGAGTGCCTGATATCAGCATAGAAATCAGAAATGACTTTTTTATTTCTTGCTGTTGTGGATTATAGGGTAGGAATAAAATGAAAAGGCCAAATGACTGTTCTCCACTGCATCTCATAAAGGTGAAATTGTAGTCTCTGTGCCTGAACTCTTATCTCGTTAAGATTGGCTCTGTGCAGTAAAAGTGGTTGGTTCAGGACAGAAGTAGAGCCTACTGATTCAGTAAAGATTTGTGACAAGTTTAGATTTGGCCCAGGACAATGAACTAATGGTGCAGTTTGCCAATAAGGGCACACAGTTCTTGGTTCTGTATTAGAGAACCTTATCTGGATGGTCCTATTCAAGACATAATATCTTTTTGGGTTTCCATAAGCTTATAGACACAAGTTTTCTTAGATCTAGATGAACCCAGCTTCTGGCTGAACACACAGAACTCATAGAATCATAGAATTGATTGGGTTGGAAAAGACCTCCAAAATCATCAAGTCCAACCCTTGGTCCAACTCCAGTCCCTTTACCAGATCATGGCACTCAGTGCCGCGTCCAGCTACATCACTGGCTGTTCTTTGAGATTATCATAGACAAGGAACTTGAGGATTTAGCAGGGACAGAGACCAGAATGACTGGTGCCTCAGGAATAAAGCTGGGACTCCTGACACTGATACTGCTAGCACTGAAATTCTGCCTGCTCTGGTGAATATGTATGTGCAATAATTTTGAGTCTATTTTTCTTCAATGGCACTTATTTCACTTTAGAATTAAGAATATTAGGAAGCAAGGCTAGATAAATCTGTTTGAGAAATACCTCCCTAAGAATCACTTTTGACACAGCATTTTACCCAGCAATTAATAAATATAATCTATGTCTGAATAATAATATTGTTGATAATCTATCTGCTAATTTTGGTTGCTGCTGGTTTATTCTTCCAGAAGTCCTGCTTTGATTGGATGCTTCATAATAGATAGAGAATACTTCCAAGAGATTGGATTACTGGATGAAGGCATGGAAGTATATGGAGGAGAGAATGTGGAGCTTGGAATCAGGGTAAGGAACACAATTAGCCAGCAGGGGTGGCTTACATTTAAGATGTAGCTTGCTTCTCATTACAGCAGGAAAATCAGTCAGAAGTGTATGGATGATGGCATGCAAAGGAGATCACAGCTCTGCAGACATGTGAATTTAGTATTTGACAAGGGAGGGGGAGGAAAAAAGAGCAAAAGCTCCTCTATCTTTTTAAAGAACTTAATGTGGGACAAGGATAGAACTACACATTTAGGATTATTCTTTCGTTGAAGTAACAATTCTTACCTGTGATGCCAGACTCTGTGAGGAGGAAAAGCTTTTCTAGATTACTTGGCTTGTTTAAATTAGGAAAATCACAGTGGAGCAAAGTGGAATATAGAGGCATTTATGCTGCCTTCCAGAGGGAAGGGAATTAAGATATTCATAAAGTGCATAAGTGGACATACATTCTTTTTCCATCATATGCTCTTCACGTATTTAGTATATGCAATACCATGTGTGATTTGTGTACTTTATCTCTTCACAGCTAAATACCATTCTAAAAATACAGTGCTGTTCTGCTTGAGACTCTCGGGTTTTTTATACAAGACAAATTCTTAGATAGATAGGTGGTAATGAAAAATGGTGGGGTGTGTGTTATAAAACTAAATTCTGAACTCTGCTATGAAACATAAGTGGAAGCTGACATTGTATTTTGTGCCTTTTCATTGCCAGAATAAAAGCATACTGCTGTACAATTGCAAAAAAAAAAAAAAAAAAAGGAACCTATTTTAAGAATATAGAATTCTCTGCTGAGACTGCAAGGTGTAAGAAAAAATGCTCTTTTTTACTTTGGGTTTCTTGAAATTCTTTTTCTTCTGCCTGTCAGAGATAAAGTGTTATTTCAGCAAGAGTGAAGCACAGATCCCCTTTCAGTTACATTAGAGCACTTTTTTTAAGGAAAGAGAGAGAACTGCAAGACTGCTTCTTTTAACAACACCATTCTCCTCGCTATGAGGGCCAGAGAGCTGCACTGTATTCCCAAAACCTTATTTTGCAGCTCAGTGTTGCGATGAGTTGAAAATTAGTGTCACTTTGATTTTCCTGTTCTTTTTTCAACTGACAAAGCTATTGCCTCCTCATGGGTGCAAGGAGTTTTCTCGGTTTGCTCCTGAGATGTATGCTCTCTGGTCTGCTGTACTTAGCCTTGCAGAAGCTGATTGGGAAGAATATGTTGATAGACACGACCAGGGAGACACAAATCTCTGCATAATTGAAACTTTGGAGTAGACTGGATCACTGGAATAAGGCCTGACACTGCTCTGATTTCCTCATGGCTTCTTGTCTGTCTCTAGGGAAGCAGTACCTGACCTACATAGAGTACTTTCATCTGTAACAGATTGTAGTGTGCAAGGTAGCATAATATATGCTCCTTTATCTGACTTTATCCTGGCTTGGATCTGTGTTTCTAGCCATATGGAGACAAATTACTGAGCTGTAATGAACAGGTTTTCCAGCAGTTTATTACCAACTTTTCTCTCAATTCTCAGAGTATCCGAGATAACAAGAGGATGGGACTGAGAGATCTCATTGCTGTCTTCAACATCCTCATGAGGGGAAGCAGAGGGGCAGGTATCCCTTCACTCTTATGATCAGTGACAGGACTTGAGGAAACAGCATGAAGCTGAGTCAGGGGAGGGTTAGGTTGAGCATCTGCAATAGGTTTTTCATCCAAAAGGTGGTTGGGCACTGGAATAGGGTCCTTAGAGAAATGGTCACAGCACCAAAGCTGCCTGAGTTCAAGAAGACTGTGGATAATGCTCTCAGGCACAGAGTGTGACTCTTGGGGTGTCCTGTGCAGGGCCAGGGGTTGGACTCAATGATCCTCGTGGGTCCCTTCCAACTGAGCATGTTCTGTGATTCTGTGGTTAATGTGTAGTGCAACATTTAGTCTTTTGGGAAGCACAGTGTTATTTCTGCAGATACCAGGCTTGGAAAGCAAGTTCCTTCCCTCAGCCACCTGCTTCTGGTGCTCACCTGGGGCCATGCACTGCAAGACACAGGGGACTGCCTCAAATGTGTTCTCCTGCTATGGTGGGCAGCCTGGCATTCATGTATATCCTAAGCATTTCCCCCTAGAGGTGCAGCTCCCAGGAGCTGCCTGCCATTTCCTTTAGATAAGGCTACATGGAAAACTGCAGCCAGCAGCAGGTGATTTCAGTCTGGATTGTCCATGTCTGCTGCTGAGCCACAGTCTTGTCTCCACAGCACCAAACAGTCACCTCTAGATTACTTGTACTGCTTTCAACTGCAAGGCCTATGATGAATCATCTAATAAAAATAGTAATTGTTCTACAAAAGCCACATTATAATTACAGTATTAGTGCAATAACTAATGTTTCCATTTTAAAATGGTGCTCTCCAATCCATAACTACATATTGCTCACTGTGCTTCATCCTTCATTGCCACTTTCCCTTTTTTTAAGAAGTATCTAGATTCATCCAGTGTTCTGCTGTGTGACAGGCAGTACCCTGCAGGATAATGGAGATGCAGACACAATGTGCCCAAACTGGCCTGGAAGGGAAACTTTATGCATAACCATGTGAGAGCAAACATCTCCAGGAACAGGAGAGTTCACTTTCGACTGCAGAAATAGCAGGAGGTGTTAGGATCATTTGGGCCACCTGCTTATCTCAAACATGCTCAGTTTATCATGGTCCTGTGTCCTTATATTATAGATTTTGTTCCAGAGCATGTAAAACTACTGTGAGCCAAACTACTCTGAGGAATTAGGCCCTGGCAAAATGGACACTTATCCCACTACCTCATCCGGGAGGTATTTTTGTCACCTGATCACCTGCACAAATATCTAGTTATTTGTGTTACCTGAGTGCAAGAAAATCCCCAACTACTACAAACTGTATTTGAAGTATCCATGGTTGATAAACCATAACAAGCCACAGAGCAGGTCTTTGGAGGATTATTCTCTTGACTCTGATGAATTTGCTTCGCTACTCAGCTCTATTAGTCTCTGATTTGCTGTATTATTTTGACTTCTAAGATTATTCCCTTTATCTGTGGCTTTGTAATAACATTTGTAAAATATTGAACATATATTGTTAACTAACTATTGATAGAGATCTGTTGCCTTGGGCTAGAACCTGACAGGTGGAATGCATTCTTAGATCTGTTGCCTTTGAGCTGGCAAACTGCCAGCCCTCCAAGACAGAGAGTCAGAGCCTCCCCCAACACCGAGGAAAAGAGAGGGGAAGGAAAAAAAACTTATGGCCACGTCTGTACTAAAACTACATATATTTTACAGACAGGATA
>JAWWEV010000167.1:4839784-4861787 GCA_035583235.1 Hafferia zeledoni | reverse complement strand
TCAGCTGACAGCCCCCAGGCCCAGGCCGAACCTCAAAAAACTCAAATTTAGGTCCATCTAGGTGAAACCATAACACTTTGTAATAACATTTGTAAAATATTGAACATATATTATTAACTAACTATTGATAGAGATCTGTTGCCTTGAGCTAGAACCTGACAGGTGGAATACATTCTTAGAAGCAATACTTTCTTTTCTCCTCAAGCAAATGTTTTCTTGCAGAGCTATTTGCCCCATAAAAAAAAAAAAAGGCAGGATAACTGATGCGAGACTTGACAGCATCCTTTTTGAGCAGCTCAATCACTTTAACTGGGATTTTTGAAAGATTTATTTACTGTGACGCAGAGTCATATTTGTAAATTCACGACAGGATGTGTAATGCTTCTTTTTGGTTTATGTTCAATCATTCCCAATTGAATGGACTTAAGTGGGCTTTTAAGGGACCAGATTGCATTTGGAGAGAAAAGTGGAACCAGATTGCTCATCCATGTGACTGACCAAGCAGGAGCTGTTGGTAACTTAGAGTGAAAACATAATATGAGTTTAAGGCTGCTGTTCCTTACTGTTATTGAGGCTCTGCTTCTGGGCTTTGCTTGCACAAGCAGTACATGTACTTACAGAAAACCCTACAAATCCATTGCAGTCAATAGGATGCAATCAATCAGATCCTGCATTGGGTGGTTCGAGTCTAGTTGTACCTAGACTTCTTAAAGGCCTCTTCCAATTCCTACTGAAGTCAGCAGAAGATTTTCTATCGAAATTAAGCCTGTAGAAATCCATTTGTCTTTTAAAGCAGTCTGTGTGCTTGATAAAGCTCCCAAATATCTGTTACAACAAAGTAATTTGTACCACTTTTAGGGATGCCTGAACAAAATTCAGTGATTTGTCTCAGGTCGCAGACTAAGTCATCATCAGAGTCAATGGAATTAAACCTAGGCTTTGACTTAGAGTTATTCTGTATGTCACAAAGACTCTGTGCTTGCAGATGGATTCGTATTCACAAGGATCTAATGGCCCTGTTAAACGGACAAGAGGAAATTTTGTTAGAAGTTAATAGCTCTTTAAGGGAAAAGGAATGGATCTTGCAGGACTTTACACCAGCTGACCCATGAGGAAAATTGCACTTATAGTTAGACTGAGTATGGCACACTACTTTTATACAATATATTGCCATAGTGAAATTAGTTGCTTCGTTTCTTGTTAGTCTGGTGGTTTGTCTGTAGACCTTAGGTGAGGATTCTTCTTCTGTTGGTAGATAACTAGAGGAATGCAGCTTATGGATAGAGATGAAGAAATGAGTTATTCAATAAGAGAGTAGTCCAGTGTTCTTTGGGATGTTTTCCATACAATAGGGTCCCTCTAGGTCAGAGCAAGAAGATGTGAAGTTTATAATGTCTCTCTCTGTCCTATTGTTTTCTCAAATTCCAGAGGTGACTTCCATTATTTGTTTGCTTCTTTTGGGGCAGGGTTTTTTGAGGATCATTTTTATAATGTGCTTTTGTCTCTTATCTATCTTTTTTCCTTTAACCTCCCCCCACATCCACTTCTGGGACCATGATTCTTCATTCCCAACTAGTTAGCTTAGTCTTTCCCATATGGTGCATAGGAACCTATTGCTGCTTACATTTCCAATCCACAGTGTGTGTGTATGCCAGTTGTTTCTTGCCTGAGATCTCTTACAATATGCCATTGCAATAGTGTTCTCTTTGATAATCACAAGCAAGTAAAGATATTTACATTTTCCCCCCAAATCCCCATATTTATCTGAAAACACTTTCGACTTTTTCTTATTTCCCTTGAAGTTTCCAGCAATTTCACCTGTCAGTGTTCTAACACGGGCCATACCTTACATGAACCTGTGAAGATACTGCTTTTAAATAGATGTCTGATTTTATTAAGGAAAGCCTTGGCATAGTTGTCCTGGTTTTGGCTGGCGTTGTGTTAATTTCCTTCCTAGTAGCTGGTACAGTGCTGTGTTTTGGATTTAGGATGAGAATAATGTTGGTAACACACTGGTGTTTCAGTTGTTGCTAAGTTTGCATTAAATCAAAGGCTTTTCAGCCTCTCACACTGCCCCACCAGCTGGGGGACACAAGAAGCTGGGACGGGACACTGCCAGGACAGCTGATGCAGCCAGAGGGATAATCCCTTCCATGCCATATTATGTCATGCCCAGTATACAAACCAGGGGGAATGCTGGCCAGGGGCTGCTGCTTGGGAACTGGCTGGGAATTGTTTGTGGGTAGTGAGCGATTGCTTTGTGCATAATTTCATTTGTATATTCTGATTCTTTTATCATTACTGATATTATTTTCCCTTTCTATTCTGTCCTATTAAACTGTCTATCTCAACCCATGAATTTTACTTTTTTCCTAATTCTCTCCCTCATCCCACTGGTGTCAGGGCAGGGGAGGGAGTGAGTGGTGTTAGTTTGTGGGTTGAACCACAAGTGTCCAAGGTAGGGTTTAGCTTTGCAGCAGATAGGCTTGAACAGCTACACTGGTTTACATTTTCTCCTCCTCCCTGCCATTCTTACAGCACGCCAGCACACTGGTCTGAATGGCTCCCCATACCCACTGCCTCTGAACACCTCCAGCTCAGTAAACCTTTACGTTGTATCTTTTTCGTTAATCAGTTTGTGATTTACCATGCTGCCTCAAAAACTGTTGAGTTAGGAAGGTTGACAGGCTGGTGTGCCAAGAGGTAGAGCTGACTGGGAGTGACCAAAGGAAGTAATTTTTCCCAAGCTGCCGTGTTGTGGAACTGTTGGCAGGGAGGGTGAGCAGTGGGATGTGCCATGTGTGCACAGTGTCCCTTTCTGTCCTTGCTGCTGGGTCCCTTTCATGGCACTCCACTGAGCAGGGTAGATCTTTCCTAAATACCCTTCAGGAAAATGAATCAAGATGTCCTTCATTCTTGCACTTACAGCTGCCATCACTTCCTGTAGTCTTAAAGCACGGTTTTAATTTGGTTTTAGTAAGTAGGCCAATGTCCTTCACCACTAGGGAATGATTCATTGTACAGAAAATGTCCTTAGTATATGATCCCAGGTGCTGTTCACCGGTATTGTGATG
Source organism: Hafferia zeledoni (assembly GCA_035583235.1). Classification (NCBI taxonomy): domain Eukaryota; kingdom Metazoa; phylum Chordata; class Aves; order Passeriformes; family Thamnophilidae; genus Hafferia; species Hafferia zeledoni. The sequence goes on along the minus strand of JAWWEV010000167.1, from coordinate 4,858,713 downwards.
ATGATGTGCAAAGGCAAAGGGCTGAGAAGTACAAGAATAGGAATATTGTTACATGTTGCTTTTAGATAATATTTAAATACTGCTTTTTTAAGATAATGACTTCTCTTTAACACTGCATTAAAGCTTTAAATAGAGAGAAGTCTATTTTCTTTTTATTCATTTTGTGAGTTAAGAAGAGACCATTTCTAGACTGAACTCTGCAAGAAAAAATTGTAAAGATTAACCAAATGTTACTTCTTACAAGATGTATCTAATGCTTTTCATAGCTCACACTTTCACCAAGATAAAAATAATTCTTTAGCAGAGCAAGTATGGCATAAGCACTTGCCCAGCACCCTCTGTGACCAGCAGTGGCTTATCAGTGTGCACAGATTTATGGCTAAGGTTGATTTTGTTTTGCAAAGTACCTCACTGTTAACAATTTGAATCCCAAGATGACACAGACTAAAATTCTCTATTTACAGGGTTGTAATTCCAACAAATTAAAATTACAGGTTAAAAAAACCCACTCTATTGAGAATAAAATAAGGAACTGTCATGCCTCCAAATTCTGCCAGTCATGACATCAGCAAAAACTGGCTGTTTGTGACTTTTTCTGGTTTCAGTCACCCCTACATTGGAATAGTTGTTCCCCCCCCACCTATTTTGCCCATGAATGCCTCAGCAGGTAACCTGCAGCTACAGCCTGTGTAATTATACATACAGAGAACATTAACAGTGAATCATTTTTGTGGTTTTGCTATTTCTGGGGAGAGAACATTTTATTAGCTGCTCCCACAGGAAAGGAAATTATTACAGCACCAGCGAACACATGGCATCACTGTGCCCCACAAGGAAGGACAACGAGACACGTGGAGATTCCCCACAAATGTTTTTTCACCAACTCTGCCTGTGTGGTTGCACATTACCAGCTGGGAAGTAATACTGATATCTCGATGTTTTATGAGAGGAAATTGTTGTTATAGTGGCCCGGAAAAAAGTAAAACAGTTTAAGTCAATACACAGAAATCAGTGGACCCAGGTGAGATACAAATTAATTAGTGCACTATTAGTCTCATGTTTAATATCTTTCTGCATGTTCAAGTCACAGCATAGTGGCAATGCCACTGTACCTTCTGGTATTACAGGTCTTCATGGCCCAGGCTGTGAAGATTCTGTATTTGTTTTAACATTTTAACCTCAGCTGCCAACCAAGCCCCCACAGCCACTCACTCCCTTCCCTGCACTGGGATGGGGGAGAGAATCAGAAGCGTAAAAGTGAACAAACTTGTAGGCTGAGATAAAACCAGTTTAGTAGGTGAAGCAAAAACCACATGCACAAGCAAAGTAGAACACAGAGTTCATTCCCTACTTCCCATTGGCAGGAGGTGTTCAGCCACCCCAGGAAAGCTGGGCTCCACATGCTTGAAGGTGAGTTGGGATTCCATCACTCCAAACATTCCTCTACACTGATTTTCCCCCATATGCTTGGCATGAAACCATACAATATGGAATATCTCTGTGGTCAGTGGGGTCAGCTGTCCCAGCCGTGTCCCCTCCCAACTCCTCGTGCACCTCCAGCCCTCTCACTGGTGGGGTGGAGTGAGAGGCAGAAAAGGTCTTGACTCTGTAAGCACTTCTCAGCAGTAACAACAACATCCTTGTCTTATCAACACTGTTTCCACCACAATCCCAAAACACAGCCCCTGCCAGCTACTGGGAAGAAAATTCACTCTGTCCCAGCCAACACCAGAAGAATGTGATGCTGAGGTGAGTACCCTCTAGAATTTAATTTCATTGAGTGTTTTTAGTACTGCAAGACTGATTGAGTAATCTAACAAATATTGGAGGAAGACCAGTGTGAGAGAGCAAGGTATTGTTGTGTTGTAACAGAAGTGAGTAGAAGACTGAGATGGATTCACCAGGATGGATCCAGCGTGTTTGGGTCAAAGGTGTGAAGGGCAGATACCTTTACGTGTGTGACAGCACTTTGTGTTGTAAGTCAAGCAAGTGGGGTGGAGGAATGGCTTGGTTGAATGAGGAATCCTTATGGAGCTCAAGAGGAGAAAGAAATTGTATAATCTCTGGAAAAAAAGGTCAGGCTTCACAGGAAGATTCCGGAGCTGTGGTTCCTGTATGCAGAGCGAAGACCTGAAATGCTGAAGCTCAGTTAGAGTTGAACTGGCCAGTGTTCTATCAGATAACAATAAGGAATTTTTAAAGTATGTTAATAGCAAGAGGAGATCTAAATAAAATGTTAGATCAATACTGATGGTCACTTGACTAATAGGAATGAAGAAAAAGCAGTGGTGTTCAGTGTGGGTTTTGCCTTAGTCTTTGATAACACTGATAGAACTTGGGTTACAGCCCTGCAGAAAGGGCCCTGGGTGTCCTGGTGGATGGGAAGTTGAATGTGAGTCAGCAGAGCGCTGGCAGCCAGGAGGGACCACCCTGTCCTGGAATGCCAGATGGGTGAGGGAGGGGATTGTCTTGCTCTGCTCTGCACTGGGGTGGCCCCACCTGGAATGTTGTGTGCAGTTCTGGGCACTGCAATGTAAGAAAGATATTAAGCCATTAGAGAGTGTTCAAATGAGGGCAGTGAAGATGGTGAAGGACCTTGAGGGGAAGTTGTATGAGGAGCAGCTGAGGGCACTTGGTCTGTTCAGCCGTAGAAGAGGAGACTGAGGGGAGACCTCATTGCAGTTACAACTTCCTGGTGAGCGGAAGAGGAGGGGCAGGCACTGATCTCTGCTCTGTGGTGACCAGGGACAGGGCCTGAGGGAATGGCCTGAAGTTGTGTCAGTGGCAACTTAGGGTGGCTATCAGGAGAAGGTTTTTCACCCAGAGGGTGGTTGGGCACTGAACAGGCTCCCCAGGGCAGTGCTCACTGCACCAAGTCGGTTTGATTCTTAGATGTGTCCTATGCAGGGCCAGGAGTTGGACTCAGTGATCCTGATGGGTCCCTTCCAGCTCAGGATATTGTCTTCTGTTTTGTTGTCTGATCAAGTCTGTGAATAGTGCAAGATTAACAAGACTGATCAAGTTCCACAGAACTGTGATGAAGGAGAGAAAGGTAAAAACAAAAGATGGGCAGCCCAGTACAGCTCCATGGATATTAAACCACTGGTGGTCCTGTTGTTACTTTCCTGCTTTTGTGCCTTCTGAGATGAAAAGTGATTTCTTTTACTTCCTGTTCATGACTTAAACTTGCCAGTGTAGTGACTGATGTGACTGGCAATGAGAGAGACACATTTGAAAGAGAACTGAATGGAGCCATATGCCTTCAGTGACCCTTCAGCAAGTTATCTCCAAGTGACACAGGCAGGGAGTAGTTCCTGCAACTGTAAACCAGCAACATGCCAGACATGGTTTAACAGTGTATTGTTAAAGTTTCACAGCTCCTGAAGATCCAGGCAGAATTAATCCCTGCAGAACAACACAATTTAAAAAGTACATAATGAAGCAGTTAGCTAAAAGAGGGAGGAGAGTAATGACAATTTAATATGGGAAGAATCTTTACATGTGTTACTTTTTCAATGAGAGTGTTTTATAAAGGCACAATTAATGTAAAATGAGGCCTATGAGGCAATTAATGATGACTTCAAAAGTTAGATTTAAGGGATAATTTAAATTTTTAAAATGAAGAGCATCTCTGGTTATGTAGAAGTCTTTTATTTGCTTTTTGAAAAGTCTTTTAGATTGTGAGTGTGTGTTGTAGGTTGCTTACAATTTCACATTAAGATATCAGCTTGGTTATGGAAAAAAGCTGTTCTCACATACAAATAGGAAAGTTTACCTGAAAGTATGACAGGCCTTTGTCTTCAAGAACTTCACAGAGCTTCAGTAAAACAGATGAAGTCATTTTAATAGTCTCGCTCTGCAGTCTCTGATTTCTCCCAACACACTATTCTGAGCTGTCACTATAGGCAGTCACCTCTCGAAATTAAGGTACATCCCTGATTTTCAGCCTGCTGGGGTACCCACCAGGGATGCAATTCTCTCTCCCAGCCCATTCAGTATCTGGAAACAGGGAATAAACCACAACAGTGGCTTCAGGAAGCTGTGTTCTTTTTCTTCATGTCCACCCATATTCTCATTTTTCTAGTCCTGAATTTTGTGCCTTAGTCCAGGACTCTATTTAGTTCTACTGTTTGGGCAGACTTCTTTAGTGAGAGGACTCAACATGATCATGGTATTGAATAAAAATAGTTTATTCCTCTATCAATAGTTTATTGCCTCTATCAAGCTCATTGCTGGTTATCAGTAAGACATTAATGGTAATGGCAAAGGTTAACAAGATTTGCAAATAGTTTTTTGCTTTAAATTGTTCCCCAAAATAAATTTTAAAGATATTGGTAACTGTTCATTGTATCCACAGTAGTAATTAATTCACACTGACTATTTTTTTTATCTTGAGGGCATCTTTAATGAGTTCTTCTAATTTTGTCTTTTGCAAACTTCACAGAAGCAAGAAATTACTTCAGCTTTTTGAGAAATCACTTAATTATTGAAAGGTTTTGTTTGCAGTCCCAATGAACTGATAGTTTCAAACAAGGTCACATCAGCTCTTACAGTAACTGCATAATCTGTGTAAATTTAATGAATGCAGTACATGCTAATAGACTGCTCAGCATCATGTAGGGTTTATTTTTTTATTAGATTTAGGCTCTATAACATGAAAAGAACACTCAGTGATTAAAGAGATAAAAAGAAACACTTCTAATGAAGTGTTGTATCATTTTATAATGAAGTATAAATTAAATATTTGAGAGAGGCATCAGCTTCAGAGCTTTAATTTTTTTGATTAAATATGCAAATTCAAATACATTTAAATGAAATTGGAAAGGATTTACTAAAGGATGGGAATTTAGAAATAAAACTAAATGGAAGGGAAGACCTTTGTCTAGTGAAACAGATTTTCCAGTAATGAATGGAATTTGCTTTAAAAAAATGTGACTAGATTGGTTTAGACATTTGTAAGGATGTGTGCCACCACATGTGTCCTCTCTGTGGTTTTATGTGTCCACTGCTTTCTTGGCTCTCCCAATGTGAAGAGCGTGGTTTTTGTTTGCTCTCTGGTGCTATTTTAGCCTTGGTGAACATAAATTCACTCAGATGTAGGGCCACAATTATGTGTAAATGTACCTTTGGTAAATAAACAGCATGAAGTGCTTCGAGCTTGGAAATATTCTCCAAGTAAGCCATAACAGCTGGAGATTTGAAGATTTAAAAGGGAGTTTCCCCTCCTTTTTTTTTTCTTTTTCACCCAGTGGATTCTATGTATTCATTTCATGTTCCTGTCATCTCTCACTTGCTTTGCTTAGTTTAGGTCGTAGGCTTTGCTGGTTTTAGTCTTCCAGCTTTGTAAGTCTTCACTTTGGAACTGCTACTGTCCCCTTACACCTTGAATTTTCTTAGGGAATTTTACTACCTTTTGGAGTGATGAAGGAACAAAGAACCTCTTCAAGCAGAGGAATCCCTCCAAGCCACTCTTGGGGCGATACCAATTACATGAACCTCCTCAGGAAATTTGAGAATAAAGAGCCCTTTCTAAGGCCCTCTTGGAAGGGAGCATTGAAAACACACTAAAGTGGACTCTGAGAGCTCTTTGGAAAGGAAACTCCAGTTGGTGTGTTCTTTTTCTGAAAGACTGCACTTGCAAACTGAAACATCACAGCCTCTTTCTGCCTTTCTGGGGCTTCAGAATCATGGGAAGTGCTCCCAAAGATTTACAGCCCCTCATGCTTCAGAACTTTCTAAGGTCTTTACCTTAAGGCAAAGTCTGAGACCCACTGGTACAGTTTTGAAATAGATGCTTTTACAGCCTGAAATGTGAATTGCTATTTATTGTGTCACAGTGATGAAATCACATGTTATTTTTTACAAGGACATATTTGTATTTCAAGATTTGGCAGGAAATTGAGACTATTGCTGGCAATTTCTACCTCTTGCCTACCAGAGGTAAAACATTCTCATGGCCAACAGGAAAAAGTGCTGAATTTCCTTTTAACCATAGTTTAGGAAATTAATCAAGCTTCTTCCTTGCAATTTATACAAGCAGATTGGTCATTAAGTATTACTGATTGCAGTCACAGTATGCTCAGAGATAAAACATTTTACTTCAAACCATTCCTTGTGATTAAAAACAGTCTTTGAAGCTCTTTTATCTTTAGACTTGCTGTTAAAGTCATGGGTCATAATTTGGAAAAGCTTCACTGATTTAAAAATTTTGTATATATTTATAAACCATCACATTAAATGGTATAGATGAAGCCTGAACAAAGAATGCTAATGACAGCAAAAAAATAACTGCAAAATCCACAGGGAAATGTGTGAAGTTGTGAGGAACTGACCCTTCAACTGATATTCTTATTTCTTATACGTTAAGACAGTCTCTTGTCTACAGGAATTTTATTAGATGAAGAGCAGATAACTCTAAAAGGCTTTGTCACTTCCCTCTGAGTAGAGTCTTTCAGAAAATATATTTCTTAGTGTTAAGACATTAATTAACCACCCCCCACCCCCCTAAAAATAATATTTGACTAACAGGTATTGGTTCAGAGTAATTAATTAGTCTCTCCTGTGCACTTTTGGTATGAGATTTGGACCTTCTCAAGATATCTTGAAAAACCTCCAGCTAACCTCAATGTCTCCAACACAGTGATTAGAGCACCATGGATTTGTTTATGAGTAAAGGAGATGGGAGAGATGGGAGTTGTCAGTCAAGTGGACAGTCAATCCAAGAGGGAAAGAATCAAACTGCAAGAAATTGACTTACTGAAAATATAATCACAGAAGAATTGAATTAAACCCCTCCTTGACACTTTGTGTAGTAGTTAATCATGTTTATGGTTTAGTATTCATATACCCAGTTTAGTATAGTGTTTAATATTTAGTGTATGAATAGCAAAGCTTTTCATTCCTTGGCTGGAGACTTTGCACATTTTAGGGAGTTGGGAACTCAGAATTCCATGAGATTACAGAGGAGTCCTTTGAAAGTCACACTTTAATGCCTACCTACCTACATTTTGGGTTTTTTACAGCCAACCTCTCCCTAAGTGCAATGAAATGTTTGGATATAAGAGTTTTGTTGATGTTCTGTAATCCCACTGGCCACAAAATCTCCTGGGAGAGAAAGGGCCTGTGGCTTGTCCCAGTTGTGCCCAGCTGAGCATGTCAGGATTGTGCTCTCTGCCCTTACAAAGCTCTGCACAACTGTGACTCACAGATCTTCAGAGCACATGTGTTTTCTATGTCTTCTTTAAAAAGTCATTAATTAGAGGACTTTTTATCATCTTGATATATGGAAGCTATTACTGTATACCTTTAGTTCAGTTTTGCTGCATTTTAATCACAGTTTCATGGATTTTAGGAGATTTTTGCTTTAAAATAACACAATATGGTTTTGAAACTGTTTAATAAGACTTGCCGGTTCTGTCAGCATCTGTATTGATAGCTAATTAATTGATGGTAATTAATTAGTCTTTGGAAACAGAACAACGACCAAAAGGTCTGGGAGAAGGGAGTGACCACTGGATTTGATTAATTGCTGTTTATACAGATAGTGAGTATTAGTTATTTACAAACTACATTACAGATTTGGTCATTTCAGGATGTTTTTAAAAACATATAACTTCATTATGAAGTCAAATAAGATTTCACTTATTACTGAATTAATACTAAAATTATGGATGAGTCTGCTCTTCAGATTTTCGGTTCCTAGAAACTTACTTGGAAATGCAGCTTATTATAGAGTGTGAATTTCTGGCTCAAATTGTAGTCAAGATGGCATTGAGGCCCAGCTGAAAATCCCACAAAGATTTGATGTTCACATGATGGACTTGAATCAAGACCATCCCTAGTTACAATGAACAAAGGCTGGACAGAGTAGACACTGTGTGTGGTGTGTGACTTGCCTTGTCCTAGGCTAAGTTATGGCCATCTCTACATTTCCTTTGTCTTTTATGATACTAATTTAAGAGTGTAGTGAGTAACTCTAAAACTATTTATAGCTGGATGTCAGTGCTGTTCTGAGAAATGACTTGGACTGAAAGCAGGCATTGTGTGAATGCAGCCTGGTGATACTTCACATTTAATCTTTATTAGGACATGTAGCTGGAACCATTTATAATTAAGTTTGACAAACTATTAATTTTGTTAGATTGTTAATCTAGATTGCCCACTTAATATGACATTTAGAAAGACAGGACACAAATGTGGTTTCCAGATTATTTATTCTTGTGCCAGATCAATTGCACATTTATTTTTAAATATATATTATCATCTCATTTTTGCCTTGATGTTGATAACAGTTTTATTTGTTTACTCTTATGGTTTTCCAAGTTCTGGACACAGAGACATGCTGAAGTCTTTTCAGCTCCCTTCTTGACTGTGCAGCAGGTTTATGGGATAGCTCCTTTTCCACAGAGCTCTGAAAACTAAGGCTCTATCTCTTCTCCCAGCATATGCTGAATGCAATTAGGCACCAGTTCAGAAAAAGCTTTGTAAACATTCTGAATTCATGCCACATTTTCTGGTCTCAGGAGCTGCCAAATGCCTAAATGCTGTATTCAAGCCAGATGTCTAAATATATAAAATGAATGACTGAACAAAGTGCCTCCTTAGTAGAGCATATGCCTATAGGATGGACAGACCTGAGGGTCTGAGATCAGTTCCAGAACAGGATGTTCTGCCAACCCCCACACCCCTGGCCACTAGGAGGGAGACCAGAATATACTCTCCTGGATGAGCTATATGTGGAAGAAGCACCCTTGCTCTCATTTTTTGCTCTCTTAGTATGAGATACCAAGCCTCAGAAATCCCTGCTGGCAGTATCATGAGGCAAACTCTGTCACTTCTCAGTGAGTACACCTGCCTGTGGAGCACTGAGGTACTTGTTCAGCAGGATCAAACAGTTGGAGTACATCTGGGCTTTCACTTGAGCAGCATCCACTCAACCATTCTGAATGTGCTGCCTTGAGCTGGTTAGAAAGTTTACATAATACAAGATACACAGTAAAAGAGCTTCTATGGAAAATAATACAAGTACTTCACTGACTCTTTAGTCTGCCAGAGTGGTTTTCTCTTTTGTTGAAAGCAGGAAGAGAAAATCAGAAATAAATGCAATACTTGTGATTACTGTTATGGACATTAGCTCAGTTGTGGTAGTGGGCAAAGCTGAAACACCCTTGAGCAGGTACATAACCTACATTATAAATGTGTTGTAGGAGTAGTGACTGACAAAATTGTTCATACAACATTGTCATTAGGCAGTCTTGGTCTTTGTCATTTCTTTCTGAACTGTGTTTAAAGCAAAGCATAAGGTGCATTTACATTCTTCATCTTCCTAGGACATGAAACTTTTAGTGGTCTTAAAAAGCTGATTGGCTGCCTAGTTTGAGACTCTGAGTGCATGTTTGTGTTGAGGTGGATTGTGCAAAATCTTGAACCAGGTATTATTGGCATTGTTTTGAAAGCCCTACAAATAATTTTATTAAATAGTCTTGAGAAGAGCTAAATTGATTCAGGAAGTTTGTGATGAGAGGTTACTGGTAATGTAGCAATTCTGTAGTAAAGGTTAAGTAGTAGTAATAATTCATGGTAGGGCAAGTTAATAACTCCTCTCATAACTGTGTAAAAAAACATGCTGTATGGTCAAGCAAGTCTTGAGTAGTTGTTCTCCTTTGTAGCAATGAGAAGCAGAGAAATAATTGCAGGGTATTTATGAGGCCAGCAGTGGAGCTCTCAGTAGTAAAATATCTCTTTTTTTCCTCCTAGGTATGGCAGTGTGGGGGAAGTGTTGAGGTCCTGCCTTGCTCCAGGATTGCCCACATTGAAAGAGCACATAAACCATACACAGAAGATCTCACTGCTCATGTCCGGAGGAACGCACTGCGGGTGGCTGAGGTCTGGATGGATGAATTTAAGAGCCATGTCTATATGGCCTGGAACATACCCCAGGAGGTGAGTCACAGAGACCACTGTTTGCAGGCTTTGGCTTTAGATCCTTTTGCGTTTGGTTCCTACCTTGAATTTGGATTTTCCTACTAGAAGTCTATTTGTATAGATGTATGTATGTATTTATGTATCTCATATAGCCATAAGATATGCCTACACATACACACTTACATTTAAACATATATATTTGTAGTTGTATGTTATTTTGGAATAATTGCTTTGACTTCTTTAAGTTCCTTAAAAATTAATTTCTTGTCAGGTTCATCATCCTCACTGATGACTCCCCATGGACATTTTAATCCAGTAGCTGCAGAAATGTGGAAAGAAACAAATGTCAAATCTACATTACACACCTTATTTTGAATTTGAGTCTTCTATTTACCATCACTGAGAGCTATAATTCCACCAGATTTGGGAGGAGAGTTCTGCCAAGGCAGAAGGGGTGCTGACATCTATTGATGCAAGTGTGGGGTATATGACTGCAGGATTTCACATCAGGCTAAGGGTGGCTGGTGGATGCCATGCACAATCCAGCTGCAGTTCCCCACTGCACTGCTTGGCCTGTTTTCTTTTCCATAGATGGGCACTAATTAGTGCACTGTATTGAAAAGGATAATTCTGGCTGGCTAACCTCTGAGTTCAGTTTGATCTCAGTTGTTCTGTATTTCTGTGTGCACAGTCAGGGCTCAGGGAAAGGGGACTGTACCTATTCTGGGCAGCATTCAGGATCCATCTAGAACAAGTTGTTTCCACCAAGAGCTTAGAAACCATAACTCTAGTTGAATTTGGAGTTTAACTTAGAGTGCAGTTCTCATCATTACAACAAAAGCAAATAGTCCAGACATAATAAATTAAAGGGAAATTTAATTTTTCTTTAGTAAAATGTATGTAAAACTTTGCTGAGTGACCTCGCAACTGTTCAGAGAAACTGGTTTTGTTGCAATTTCTCTTTCAAGAAATAAGATGCTGTACTTCTCCTTTATTTTAATAAGTAAAAAAAACGTTAGAAACAAAAAACCAGCTAGATATGTGAATGCTGATGTTGATTCAGCTGTTTTCAGTAGCATCTTTCATCTCTCATGATTAAAACTAGATAATTTTGGGAAAGTGGGAAAGTCACTGTCCTGTTTTCAGGTTTCAGCGTTAGCTACATGGTTTACCATGAAAGTATCAGGAAAAAAAAAGGTCTTCTGTAATCTCATATAGGTAAAGGATTTTTCTGAAAGTAGGTCCCACGCTCACAGAGTCTGAGCTGCCCTTTAAGTTGCCCTGTTCCGAGTCCATATAAGAATAACGACATTTCTGGACTGGATAGGGTTACTTATTTTATGTTAGAACAATTTCAAATTAAATTATATGGGATTAACATGATAAATTTAAATTTCAATTTCTGTTTTTTATTGTTAGTTATTTTCTTGAAGATTGGTTGATTTTCACTGGTGGATTTAAATTTCAGTTTTTTGACTTGCAAACACAGCATTAACACAAAACTTAGAAATTCCTTTTGCTAACCAGGAGTTACAGTATTATACACATCGCTGCATAATACTCATTCAGATATAATTTTGGTGGTGCTTAAGCTAGTGCAAGTTTGAGATTTGAATGCAGTTTGAAATCAAATTCATAAAGAAGGCAAAGATAAATTGCTATTATTGTTATTAAATTCCCATTTAACAAGTAATAATAACACAGTCTTGACTATGCTGATAGAGCAGAAAAAAATAAGCCTGCCATAATACATTTTAAAATTAATTTATTAAACAAAGGCCAAGTTATTAACCAAAGGAAAAGTAAATTCAGTGTGTGGACTGAACTGATTTCTTCACGCCACCAAATGCATCAAGGTGTTTGCACAGTAGATCTTGTACTGCCAAAAGTGATTTTTTTTATATAGTTTTGAAGAGGAATAACAAGTTTTCTTACTACTTCAACCTCCAATAATTTTCCCACCACAAATATACTAATCATTACCCTGAACTTATATTCTCTCTTCATTTTCACAAAGGCTACTGCTGTCAAACTGTAGAGTAGACTTAAAAACTGGAAATGGCAAATTCTAAATCAGCTTTTAATAGTGTTATTCTCTTCTGCAATATACTGTGATGGTTCTGTTACAGGGAGAAATCTGTTACTATGTGCATGTATAGAACCTGTGGCACAAAAAACCTTTCCTAGTATTTCTCACCATTGTAGAAAGCCAAATAAACACACATGTGCCCATATAATTACTTAAAATGCAGTGGGAAACAGCTTAGTTTTCACAGTTCTAACAGGTCTGTAAGGCCTGGATCTGCTCATTACCCAGTAATTGCTGCAGGGTGTTCCAAGCATGGAACCTTGGTGGCCATCAGGAAGTGTTCCTGTCAGAAAGGCAGCGACCTCCAGCTGGGTATATTCAAGTGTTCACCCAGCTTCCATCTTTTGCCATGGGGAAAATAGGGAAAGAGTTGGAAGAGTCCCCACGTGCTGCAGTGCTGCATTCAGCTCTGAGGGCCTCAGAACAGGAAGCACATGGACCTGTTGGAGTGAGTGCAGAGGAGGCGACTAAGATGATTGGAGGGATGGAACCCCTCTCCCATGAGGAAAGGCTGGGAGAATTGGGGTTGTTCAGCCTGGAAAAGAAAAGGCTTTGGGGTGACCTAATTGTGGCCTTGCAGTACCTGAAGGGAGCCTACAAGGAAGATGGAGAGGGACTTTTTGCAAGGGCATGGAGTGACAGAACAAGTTGGGATGGGTTTAACGTGAAAGAGTGTGGGTTCAGATTAGATTTTAGGAAGCAGTTCTTCACTGTGAGGGTGGTGAGGCGCTGGCACAGATTGCCCAGAGAAGCTGTGGGTGCCCCACCCTTGGAAGTGTCCCAGGCCAGGCTGGGTGGGGCCCCTGAGCAACCTGGTCTAGTGGAAGGTGTCCCTGTCCATCGAGGGGTTTGGAACTAGGTGATCTTTAAGATCACTTCCAATCCAAGCCATTTTGTGATCCTATGAAGAGTGTTGGGGGTCTTTTTCGTTCTGACTGTATGACATGAATTGAATCAGTCAGTATGAAGAAAATCATAGACATCATTAGGGGGAGTTCTCAGACATCCAAAGGTCAGGAGCAATGCAGGCTCTCATTGATACAGAAACACAGGGAGAAAGGGGCAGAATTCAGTGTAAAGAGGCAAAACTAAAAAAAAATAAAGCTTGTGGGACACTTGTAATACAGACTTCCAATAGTCATGGGACAAAGAGAGCATGGATGAGAAAGGCTGAGGATGGAGAATTACCAAGGAGGGACAATTTTTGAAGCCAAACCCAGCTTCAGCTAAGGGAAAAAGATGTCAAGACGGCATTGTGAGAGACATGCAGAGAGGACAGACAGTTAGCATTGCCAAATACTGTTACACAAGTGGGTAACTGCAGGAGTAATTCTCTCTCTGGAAGCTGATGAAACAGTGCACTGGTAATGGATTGTGTAGGTAATAGAAATGTATTCAGTTATAATAGTCAGTCAGGACTTTCCATGAAACATGTTATTCCAAAGTGTTAACCATAGAACCCAGTTTTTCCATGGAAGAATTCACAGATCTCTTAGATGTTTCCAAAGGTTTTAGTCTTTGAGAGCTAATAATAATAACAATAATAAAAAGGATTCAGACTCATTTGGCAGTGTGCTGTGACCACCCTCTTGGGATCTCTGTGGGCTTCTCTCTGAAGTACTGAGGGCTTCAAATGGGAATCTCAGATGCCGTGGTGATTTTTGCATCATAATCACTTAGATAAATAGATTCAGAAAAGCACTTAAAACCCAAAGGAAGATTCATCGAGTCCCAGAAGCAAGAACTTTGCTCTCTGTGTGTTCTGCCTGTGCTTCTACTTCTATTTATTGGGTTTTTTTCTCCCATCATGTCCTCAGCTTTGGGGAACACACTGACTTATTGCTGACAATAAAGCCTACGTGGTACATGTGAGTTATTTTTCTTCTCCAGCTGCATGGGAGGATATGATTACTGAGGCCCATGATGCTCTTTCTTACCTTACACAGTAAACTATGAGGAAAAAAGCATTGGTGCCTGCAGGGTTGTATGAGAAGGGAGTTGAGGTGCACTGGAGCAATTTAGACCCTGCTCCCAGGAAGCCTGTTAGTGCTGTGTGCCAGTATCCTCCTTTTCCTTCTCGCAGATACACTGGCCAGTGCACGAGCAGCATTTGCCCATGAGATCAGCTCATTGTCTTACAGCACCCTACAGCCTCTTCCTCCCTCTAGTCGTTTGCCCCAAAAGTCAGGAAACAATGGCCACTTAAGGAGTAATTCCCCATGAAGTCCTATGAATGATGTAGGGCTTGAGGGGAGGGCAGTCACCATTTTTAAGATTACGTTAAGTTACGCCTATATATGCCAGATGTCACTTTTCCACCTTTTAGTATGCCTTGCTGACATGGAATTCAATTTTACTTTAGTTAAAAATGCTTCCATAATGAAATTTACTTGTTCTAGGTTAGTATTAATTCAGTGCTTCAGGATGCAGTCGTTGCTTTAGTAGCTCAGAAACCTACTTATCCAGATAGCTTTTTGATGTGTAACTAAGAAAATTCAGTGCTTTCAATGTTATTTTTAAATCCTATCTTGTAGCTGACAAAATCTTTGGGGTGTTTATGGCCCAGTAAAAGCTGTTGTTTAAGAAGATAGCTTATAAGATTTTTTTCCATGAAAATTTATTTATCCTGTGTTTTGCTCTGAGGCAGAAGTGATAGAGCGCAGTGTGGAGCAGAATGTCTCATTTTACTTCCTGTCAAAGAGCAGCCATGGATTTGCACTTAGATCCCTTTCTAAAACTTTCCGCTGCATGATTTTAATGTGATAAATTATTGATTTTTATGTGCAGGGATTTTATGAAACTGGTGCTTTGTGACCTGCTCTAATGATAAGTAGGAAGTAGGTTAGCCAGAAATGTAAAGGTGAATAAAAATTGGGGGAGAGAATATTCTGCAATTGCTTTTAACAAAAATAGCAACTTCTCTTTTTGCATTACAAGAGAAATTTAACAAGCGCTATTTCGGAAAGGTAAGCGGAGCTTCTGCTCTTTGCAGTGACACAGTAACCCAGACTTCAAAAAGGGCCAGAAAGTGTCATCTACTAATGATTAGGCCACAGTGGGACACCAGCAATAAGGTTGTTTCTAGGACAACTTGCTACTTTCTGCCAATTCCTTTTGGATCTGGAAAGCACCAGGAAATGAGAGAACACCAGCGATACTCAGTGAAAGCTGGATCGAAACCCTGCTGAAGGCAACAAGAGTGGTTCCACTCTCCAAAGCAGACTGTGGCAGAGCCCCCTCCATGGGGACCTAAATCATATTTAGCTGAGGCCCTTATGGAGTGTGTGGAGGTTACAGACTCACTTCACTGCCAAAAGCTGAGAATTGTCATTGGTCAAAGCCACCTTAGCAATGGGGGAGCCTCTGGATGTTTATTTACCCAGAAATGAATTTTCTGATGGCTTTTCTGTTTTGTCTGTCCTTTGTTTTGTGTGCAGGACTCTGGGATTGATATTGGTGATATTTCTGAGAGGAAGGCCCTAAGGAAAAAGCTCCAGTGCAAGACCTTTAGATGGTACCTTGTCAGCGTGTATCCAGAAATGAGAATGTATTCAGACACTGTCGCCTACGGAGTGGTGAGGATCTTGGTTACATTGCCCATTCTAAAAAGGGGTAGTAGTGCAAGTAATCCATGGAGGAAATGCCTGGCTCTAAGAAGAAGAATCAGATAAAGTTCAAGTCACTAGTCAAATAATTTGTTAGACTGGTTAGTTGACTGAAACAGCTGCTCTGCTGTCATTTATGCTGAGGAATTCTGAATGTTAACCTTGATTTTTTCCTTTGTTTACTTCCTGGCTTGCATTCCACATAGAAATACTGAAGGTGTGATTTTTTTTTTTTAAGGCACATTGGAGCTGACAGTTGCAGTGTTTGTCACAACAGGTGAATTCACAAAATAAGCTCAGTATTTCACCTGCAACCTTCTTAAGATTGAAGCCAGATCCAAATTTAGAATCACAGAGTCATTTAGCATGGGAAGGACCTCTAAGACCATCAAACCCAACTGTTAAATAGCGATAGGAGAAGGGGGAATTTAACATCCCTTCCAACTCAAGCCATGCTATCATTCTATGATTTAGGGACTGCACAATAATGCACATGATGCAGTCTGTAAGTGAGAGTGGCCTCATCAGAGGAGCAGACCTTATCTGCTGTGACAAAGGAAGTAGTGGGCAACAGTGGCAACAGGTAAAGGGGGAGAGTTTTATGAAATACTGTTGTGTGATACAAGCAGATAAAGTGCCCCAATCTTTTTAGGAAAAGAACTGCTTGGATATCTAATCTTCTTTTGTGTTTACTTTCCTGTTTGCTTCCACATCTTACAGTGGAGAAAGGTGTGATGTTTCAAAGCTGTTCAGCTGCTTTCTTATTCTTTAAATGATTCCACTCATCAACTGCCTTCATTTTTTTTCAGAAAATATAGACATTGCTATTATTGTGTTATCATTGAAAGAGTTATCTGAGTAGGGGTGCAGGTCAGGATTTAGGCATCCACAGAGCCACCCCACATGTTTATTTCTTGAATCCTAAATTTCTTCTAGTTCTGTGAGAGTTAGAAAAACAGTTATATCACTCATGTCTAGTCTATGCTGTGGCATTTAACTAGGGTTGGGAAAGGTTTGTGAAGCAAATTTCTTTCTGAATTCTGCAGTGCCCTCCAAGTTAAGAGGAAGCACTGTCAGTGGGCCAAAAGCTGATGTATTCAGTGACTCCCTGATTGCAATTAGTTGTTTGAGATGATTTTGCAAATTGAAAATTTCAGTAGCCTAGTTTATGTCTGTATTCTGTAGGGCTCTAAGTTTGAAAGGGAACAAATGACAGTATTGACTAATTATCTCTGGATTTTGGCACAGAGATTGACAGCCTGGTTATATTTTGGGTTGTATTTAGGATTAAGTCTTGGTAGGCTAAAATTGCATTACCCAGATTAATTGTTGGTTGCCACCAAGCCAAAGATTTTGGGAAGGGATAGTTCCTAAGAATCTAGGCCTCAGATTTTGAAACAGCATTATTAGTTCACAGGTCAGTGGCTTTTTTGTTCTGTTTTCTATAGAGATCTATTCTCTACAGATATTCTAAGTAAATTATAGAGTTGCAAGTAGTATAAGAGATTAAGATATTAAATTTGGAGATCTTATTTTATTTCTTTGTTTTCAAGATTCATAAGAGGATTGGTGTCCAAAGAAATAGAGTGTCTTGTCTCGTTTTCTGTAGTACCCAGTCACAGGGCAGCTGCTGGTAGGTTAAGGTCATGCTTCTTTTCAAAGCTTGGGACTAAAACCTCTGTATTTGTTTTACTGCTGGGTCAGCCCTCTCAGCTAAGGCACTTGCTGATGTTGGGCAAGGCAGATTTTTTTTTTCCTTCCTTTATTATGGGGATAGTTGTGGAAAAGATTTTAACATTAGGTCTAGGACAAGCATTAGAATTGCAGTTTGTGGAAGAGGTTTTGAAACACAAAGGTAGGAATGGATCCAGGCATTAATTAATAAAGCTAATATTCATCATTCCTTTGGATAGAGAGTGATGCCAGGACATCTGATTATGATTAGAGTCATGGTTACATTTATGCACAATGTAGAGAGAAGAGGCTTTATTTGATTCTTGAGGCTTTAATTCTTGAGAATAATGCCAGTATTGGTACCTCATGTTTATTTTCTCCTTAATGTTGAGATTTTTCCTGTCCATTACTGAATTTAGAGTTAGGTTTGGAGCTGGAAGTCTTGTAGAGATGGTTTTGACTTTATTCACTGTCTGGCTTCAGTCTCTGGCTTGTCCACACTTCTTGTGTGCTAGTGCAGTTCCAGACATCCTTTCTAAACATGTGAATTTGTTTTCCTCAAAGGAGGCTCCTGTGCACAGCTGAAGAACTGCTCAGTTAATCACAATGGTGCAAACCACATCACCTCTTCACTCCCTCCTTCAGAGAGTTCTCTGCTGTTCTCTGAACTGCCCTTATACCACTGAACACTTTTATACTTGTCCATGGGTGTGCCATCCACATCTTTGGCCTCACACTTGGGAAAGACCTTTACAGCTATATCTGTGCTCATTAATTTAGCACTTCACTTCCAGAAAACTCTGTCTCAGCACTGCACAGGTAATAATAGTCAGGGCTTTGTGATGGCCAGGCCAAGTACTTTGCAGTCTGTTCATTGCTGTGTGTGGGTTAGCCCAGAATAATGCAAAGAGGAGCTAATGCATACCAATTGGCCACAAGTCTTCAGGTGTCAGCAGAAAGGAGGTTTTTGAATTATTTCCAGAAATAAGAAGGCTCTCCTGAGGGATTCTGAAAAGCTGTTTAATTCCTCATCTATACTGCTCAGCTACCCACACTGGTAAAACATTCAGGTTCTGTATATGATGTGTACCAGAGACTCATCAGACTTAATATTTTTAAAACGTGTATCAAAAATATATTGCTATCTCTGAAGGGTCTTTGAAATCTACCCTGCCTGAAACTTTGTGCAACATTATGGAAATCTGTAGTGCTACATTATCTGCAAGGAGGAATTTAGTCCAGGTACTTTCTCTTCAAAAGCTTCACTGCAACATATTTTTAATTTTGCATATTTCCTTGCTCAACTACATATGAGGGTTTTTTTAAAGAACAGAAATTAATCACACCACTGCTTTCTCACATGAAACTTGCTTGATTTCTTTTTCTTTCTGTTTATTTTAGCTGCAGAATTCCCTGAAAAGTGATTTGTGCCTTGATCAAGGGCCAGACACAGAGAACATCCCAATCATGTATATCTGCCATGGAATGACACCACAGGTTAGTTTGTCTAATGATCTCTGATACTGCTGCTGCTCTGAGCAGATTGTGTGGGAGGAACCATTGTTGTAGGTTGGAATTATTATGTAAATTCTCTCCCCTGCCACTCTTAACGACCCAGGCCGACAGTTAACAAAGAA
>JAWWEV010000167.1:4826771-4838727 GCA_035583235.1 Hafferia zeledoni | reverse complement strand
TCTTTTAGCTGGGCAGAGTGGAGGAGCGAGCTCGGTGGGTGTAGGTGCTGGGGGTAGAAGAAGCTGTCTGGTGACTGTGCATTTTGTATGAATGAAACAATGCATTTTAAAATGTTTTACATACATATATAGGTATGCTCACAGTTTATTTATGCATTATCTGAAGCAACATCTTTTTTTTCTTTATATATTTACTGTTTCATTTGCACAAATCTGAAATGTACAGCCACTTTCTTCCCACCATACAGCTGTGTCAAATTCCAAATCCTGTTCTTGTGAAAACCCCTCTTCTAAAGCTCCTTCTTTGCTTTCTTTGCTGTTGTCCTGTTACTCTAATATGTGCCAAAGGCTCAAATCACCAAAACCTTTCAATTTTCTTACACAACAGCTGGATTTATTAGCTTGGCAAGCAAGAGGGTTAAGGCATGTGTCTCCCCAACTAAGTACATGGACATAAATGAAAGTGTTTCTAGGCAAATCTTGACAGGAAAAGTAATTTTATGTGGCCTAGAACATGCTTGTCAAAGATGGATGTGCAGGTTATTTGAGTTTAAAATTAACATATGGAAAAATGGCATAAAGGAAATGGATATCCTTGTGGGAGTGATTGGAGAAACTGAAAAATCCCTCCAGTTTCTATGTTTTTTTTATATGACTGCCTTTTATATTTGATTTCTCGAAAGGACTCTGTTGTGCTCCACCCTATGAAGTTACGGAATGTGGTTTTACCTGGGAATTGTCAGTTACCTGTTTTGACTGTACAACAAATGAATCCTTGTAATCTCTCAGAAATACACCCAGAGCAACAGGGCAGTGTATTCCCCTGTCCCTGGGTCTCACAGAGCGCTCCAGCATGAGCTGGTGAGCTGCAGGTGTGACTCTGTGCTCCCTTGCAGAGTTACACAGGCTGAGCTGAGCTCTGTGCTGGCTTCCCTTGCCGAGGGGCTGTAATATTGATCACCAGTGGCATCATGCTTGAGTAAATTATGAATGATGAAGACAGAAATATCTGAGAATCCCATCCATCAGACTCGTTCACTGCGTGGGCTGTGGCTTGTTTGTCACATAATTATGTGGGAACCGCTGTTTGCCTCCAGGAGGTTTCTGAGATAGTTCTCAGTGTTTGTGAAGGAGCTGTGCAATTCACCCGTGAACCAGAGCCATTATTCTTCATCCTCGGGGAGGGCACCAAACCTCTCGTGGCGTATCAGCTGTGAGAACAACACACTGCAGGCATGGCTGTAAATTCCAATTAGAAATTTTAATTAGAGTTGAGAGACAAACAACAACAACGGAAGTCACTTCAATTAGCACAGTTCAGTATTCACCAGATAAAGAACTACCTTTGAATGTCAGCCCTAGTTCTGTACAAACGAGATAGCAGCAAATAAATGACAGAGGGAAAGGAGGCAAGGGAAACTTTTCTTGGCAGGATCCTGCTTCATCATAATTACAGTGTTGTGTCTCCTTCCCCCATTACTATGTATATAATTTTGTGACTGTTAAAAACAACAACCAAAAAGGGCCATATATAAGTAAGATCCCTGTAATGAGTGAGAACTTTTTTAGAAGAGAATTGAACTTTGTATTAGGGGTTATGGTATTGACAGATAAAGAACTAACAAACCTCATTCAGCATACTTCTACAAGATTTCCATTGCACATGTTGCCTTTCTTGCTCAAGCAGAGCTGCAGCCATTTATTTTTTTTCTAGCATGTGAGAAATATTTGTTTAAACATTCCTTTTAGTCTTATTGGACTTGCCAGTAACCGCAAAAGATACTGGTGAGATGCTAATTTTATTCTAGTAGTGGTGAAATGCCCTATGAAGGGGGATATCCTGCCCCCCTGGCAGTCCTTACCAAAACCCTGATTCAGGACTGCTTGTGTGTGTGTTTGGGGGATGCTGTTCTTGGCTCTGGTGCAAAGTTTTACTGTTGTAGCTGTTCCTTTGACACTTCTTGCTGCCACCGTGGAGGACTTTGCACAGTTGCATCTAGATGTGCAATCATATATCTGGCTGTTGGGAACCATTTCCTCATATGCAGTTTCAGTTGCTGTTCTTAGTTACTGCTGCAGCCCTTCTTCTAAATTGAGTGACCTCCTTTTATTTTTGCCCACTAACCTCTTTCAATTTTTTTTGGATTTTCATCTTTTTGAATAAGAAATAGCTTAGATGAGGTATGAGCAATAGTTTTAGAATTGTAGGCACAGCTGCTATTTCCTTTCAACATGTTTGCCACAGGAAAGAAATCATTGAAGTCAATAGAAAGGGAATGAAACTGTGTACCTAATGTTAAAATTCCATCCTCCATATTTTGCAGACAGTATCAAAAACATCATGTGTAGCTTCATAATTAAAAGCAGTAGAAAATGGCTAGGAAATATCCTCAAATATTGCAATGAAATTGTCAGAAACAAGTTTCCCTATGGTGTTTTAGTTTCATTTTAAATAGAATCAGAATTGGTGATGATAAGAATTCTGTGATTCAGATTTCCCAACCTTTCAGCAATCCACTCCATATGTCTACTGTAACTAACATTAGCATATTCATAGTTCATTCCTTCAGTCCTTTATCTCGAAGTGCTTTATAACTGTGTTTATTTTGTACTTCCATTCTGCAAATAGAGAAACTGATGCAAATCTTAAGTGTGGTTCAATAGTAGGATGGAATGGGTAATTAGAACATAAGCTGTCCTTTTCCTTAGCCCTCTGATACTACTAATGAGAAAGAATTTGTCCCAGCAGGGCATTTGGCTTGGCCTGAAAAGACAGAGGGCTCTTGAAAAACTAGAAGCTGTGATTAGCTATGTTTTCTACCCCACTGCCACCTTCAGAGAGTGCTTTCCAGGGGAGCTGGTTTTGTCCTGGTCCCTAGGAGCCTGAACGCTGCAGGAGTTATGATGCCATCCACTGTAGAGCACTGTGCATGTTCAACCAATGATAAAAACAGAATGAGTGATGATCCTGCAATGTGCTCCCATGAATTTTAGGGAGGAATTGCTATTCCTTTATCTTTAGCAAGAATGGTTTTATTACAAAATGTTGCCCAGGTAATTACAGATTCTGTTGAAGAGCCTCCTTGGCTGAGTGGTAGCATCTGAACGGCGTAGCTGTCCCTGTTGCTCATCCTCCCCCGGTTCTGCTGCCAGAGGGTTTTGCTCCCTAAGCATCCCATCTTTCCATTTCTGCCTTTAGTCACTCTCTGCCCAAAACCACACTGTCATCACTACTCCCATCTGTACAGCAACATACAGTGTGTTGGAGTAACTCCCCAAGAACATCACCACCACACCTGAACATCTGCTGTTGCTTCTGGTGGCCACCACAGGTACTGGGCAGCTTTGAGATGTGCATAAGGTGTTTTTGGTACCTTTGGTGAGCTCAGGGTCAATCATTTGTGAGGCACTTTTAGAGGATGTTTTAGCCTGTCACATCAAGCCTCTCCTGCTGTGCAGTGCTGCTTCTGCTTAGCACAGTTGAGCAAAACTGGCCTCTGCAACTATGGAAACAGCTAATGCAGTAAAGGCAACATGATCAAATAATAAACAAAAGTAGTTCAAACAGGTTCCTACCACATTGTTCAGTGGTGGTAGAAATCATGTTGCATGAGGACAGTCAGAGGCAAAGCACAACTGTGATGGTAGAGGGAAACAAAAATGGGAGGTGGGGCAAACTGGCGCTAAGGGAGACAGTGAGAGGAGATAAATGAGAAGACAAAAGAATAGGAGTGGCAAAACAGTACATAGACATAAAGTTCATGTGGGGTTGTGGGGGTTTATGCAGAAAAGGATAAAGGTACTGTTCTAATTCTTCACCATGTTAAAGTAAAGCAACAGTTCAGTCATAATTTTAGGCCTTAAGAGATTTATTTCCAGCAGTGCCCCTATTTTGGGTGGAAAAGACAGTTTCTTGTAGTTGCAGTGAGTACATGCTGATGCCTGACTGCACTCACTTCCTAATTCTGGGAACCCCCCGAGCCTGGATGTTTGTTGTTGAGACTGCTGATTAACCAGGTCTGTAATCTTGAAGGCAGACTGTAGACAGTGTGTCACTTGCAGTAAAACTACTTCTGGGTGATAATTTAGAAGATTCTTTGATAAGAATGAAACACCACATTATTAGAGACTTTACTGTATAATAGATGAATACCATCAATCAAGGAAGAGATATTTTAAGTTCAGACTTACCTTGAAAAGTGCATGTGATTGAGGGGATAATGGGCAGTTCTGTTCCCTTGTTCAATAGTTTCTGGCTCATATAATTCTCAGTTTATAAGCACTTAAACTCCAAAGCTCATCCAGTAATATGAAAGTCAATACAAACCAGTCAGATTTTTAGGAATTAAAATTGAGGACTAGGGTCAGAAAACTAGATTGGGAAAATCACTAGGAAAGAAATGTAGGTGAGAAGGGACACCCATTTATATAATTTCATATTCTTAAAAGAGATTGCAGAAGTGACATTTGGATACGTGTGAGTGTAGCCCTGTCTGGTGTGAATTATTGCATCTCCACTGGAGGCAGTGAAAGGAAGTCAGGTCAACACGTAGAGCTGTGCCCCTTCACACTGTACGAGACTCTGACCTGAAAAAATGATCTGGTATTCTAAGCACGGTGTGTGAAGTACTTGAAACAGCTGCTAGAAAAACTCCCAGTAACTTACAAACTTCAAAAACTTCTTGTATGGTTCTTGACTGCTCCTTTTAAAATGGTTTTCACATATAGTTTTATAAAAGCTGTATTTTCTTCAATCCAACCTCAGCACAGTGTTTGTTCATGCACAGATACTTGTTGATTTGTAACCAAGAACATGTATGACTAAAAATGGCTGTCATTGAAGGCATTTATATTCCACTAAAAAATTACAGGGTCAATCACAGACACTGGATATTTTTAGCCAAATCTGTAGAACCCAGGAGAGGGAACAATTCATAGACTGTTCAGCAAATAATTATCAAAACAATTAAAATTGCTTTGAAAACAATTTGGAGGGGGAGAAGAATAAATTTTTCAGCTTATTTTACATTAATAATTTAGACATCTCTAAAGTTATTCTGATCCTCAAGTTTTTAAGACATTACAAATATAAAGATTCAAAATTGAGTTTTAATAGAGCCTTAATTTTAGTAAGTCTGTTGCTATGTTAAACTTTTTTTTTAGACTCCTGTGCCTAATGAAGTTCAAATGGCATTGAACAATCATTAGTGCCAGGAAACTTGGGAGAACCACCCCAGGTTTTGTCAGAATGAGTGTTAAGGGAATTTAAAGCAGAAATTAGCTAAGTAGCCCTTAGGAGTGGCTTTTTGTGTATGTGAAGTATGATGACCAGCAAGCATTGTAGACCATTTTCTCAGGAGACATTAATAGACAAAATGTGAGTATGTAAATTACTACAGATATGCTTTCCATAACACCTTTTCATTTGTGGGTAGTGCAGCTGCTCTTCCTCGACAGCTTTCACACAGCTGCCAACACACAATGCTGCTGTCCTGAGAAGTTTCACATAAAGGAGTTCCTGAAGTTTGGGAATAGTGTATAGCTGTGATGACTCAGGTTTTGAGCTACCTCATGGATGAATATGTATTCTTTTTCTCCTACAGCTGAAAATTAAACCTTTACTAGTAAGTAATATTGTAATCTAGGCCAATGTTCTCAGAAACTCCTGTGAAATACACGCATTGCAAAAAAGAAGCTCGCAGTTATTTACAAGTGTTGTTCTGAAGTGTGTGTGTAAAACACAAAAGTCTTGCAAACTGAGAACTGTGCTCAAAAAAAAGGTGTAACAGAAGGGGCTGCTGATTCTATCCCTTTCCATGGGTGTCCGAGAATAAGGGAGAACAGAACAAAACCTGCTGATGGATCAGTGGTTGACCCTTCAGAGTTGAAAACTCACTGCCCTGAGGATGAGGTGCCTGCAGTAAACATTTTCAGGCATTCTTTTTTAAGCAATAAAAGGAAGCACAGCAGCTGTTTAAAGCTCTCATTTATATGAAAACTCAGGGTTGGTGTTCACGTTTGTCTTCAAGGCAAATGTTGGACCCAGTCAGTGCCTGTGGAGGAGCAGCCTGATCCCAGACCTGCCCTGTGCAGTACCATTGCCTTCTAGAACTAGAATAACCTTTTTTTTAATCGAGGTTTCTCTGTTCAGTAGAGGTCCAAGTAATAGAAGATAATTTAGAGAGCCAGTGAAATCTGCCCAGCAAGGATAGTTATAAGCATTAATAAATTATAATTTTTATTTTAAACATATTCTGTAAATTGCTGTGGCAATTAATGTCTTATATAAGACATTCCTGCTGAGTATTTCATTAAGGCTATTTATATTTTTGCTAATTTCTTGCAGTGCATAAATCCTGGTTTTGATCATAGTAAAGTTAATAGAAATTGTGGCCTTGTTTGCAAAGAAAGCAAAATCTGGAGTTAAGTTTTTTGCAATCCTTTTCAAATTTGAGTTTTTCTATATATGCCTGAGAAACTAAGTCCAGTAACACTTTTTCAAAGCTGTGGCCTCTTTAGAATATGTAACAAGTGCATCAGGGAACTACAGAGATGTTTCACAGGCTTCCAAAACTAACCAGTCCTTCTTGGCTTAGCACAGGAAGTACAACCATTTCTTCCTGGAGGTGTGTTGTGATTGAAGACATTTCACATTGCATATTATTTTCTTACATTAATATTTTTCCTTACATTTTATTCTGGCCAAATTCTCATTATTTACTGCAGTGCAAAGATTCAGAGAAACAGTCTTTTAATCTGATTTCTGGTTGTGGAGGGTGGTTTGTACTGAGTCATTTGCCATGAGTGAATTATTTCTGCACTTGCTGTGGCAGTGTTAGGTTTGCAGTTGGACTCAATGATCTTAAAATTCTTTTCCAACCTAAATTATTCTGTGATTCCAAGAGTCCTTCTGTTGATAGAGATAACATGACTGTTACCCAGTCTTTTGTGTTGCTTACGTTATTCAAATCCCACATCCATTGCCTGCTGAGAGAGATTCCCTTACACTGAAGAGAGTTGTTCATTGGCAGGTGAAGATGAGTGGTGTCGAATTTTTAGCCTGTGGATCTGATCACTTGGCCCACTGCTGAGGGATTTGTAGACTGTTTTGCAAATAACCACAGGTCTTCAGAACAGTAAGGCAGAGATTAACCTGTCTCTTCCTTTCATGAAAGCATCAGACATACTGAATATTATTCCCTGTTCAGGCACTTGAATTCAAAAGAATAAGCACAAGAGGCCCTTCTTCAGGTTTCAAACCTACGATGGGTCTTTTGTATATTATAATTCGCTGGTCAAAAACAAAACCAAACAAAAAAGTTGTAGAACTGTATTATTCTGGATCAGAGGAAATGTCTTTTACTTCTCTCAATTTGGAAATAATGGAATGGATATTTCTGCTTATTTGTGTCTGAAACCATGTAGTGTAAAAACATTGTGTGTGCCTGTGAGAATTGAGAGAACTGATAAGTTGGAATTGAAACTCCAACCATGGTGAAATGAAAGAGTTGAAAAATAATCTTATTTTTTCTTAAGACTAACATTGATTTTCTCATTTGGAGCATATAGGATTTTTGTAGTCGTGGAGAAATGGTTTTGTTTTGAAGAAATTTTTTCTTTATTTCAATAGGATGGTCTAGAATGAAAAAAACACTTTAAAATGTCTTAGGTGCTCCTGAGATCTGTATTCTTCCCTACATACCGGATCACTTGTGAAGGTGAGCATGAATAATGAAAAAGGAAATTACTACTATGAACTGGAACTAGTGATCTGGCTAAAGTACTAATCTTGACACTCAGGTTCCAGGATCTGAGTTGAAGTTAAAAAGAAAGAACTCCAAAAGTCATTCAATTCTTTTGAGTGCCATGAGAAGAACATTAAGAACTTGAATTGCTTGAAAACTTAGAGCCGAGAAGGTCTTTTTAATTAATATTGGCTGATTGCTAAGCGTTTTTCTGACTGAGAAATGGCTGCTTCTTTACGCAGGTTTATCCAGCAGGAGAGTCAAAGGTAACTTGGCCAGTGTCACAGAAGACACCTGTCTGAAAAAGCAAATAAAACTCCTAACCACAAAACATAACAGGAATAAAAGCAGTTGTCTGTAATATGCTGTATCTGTTCAGTCATGCACTCTTGTAAATGAAAGGGAAATGCTCATCTCAGAGAATGGAGAAGAGCTCTTTCATGATAGCAGCACTGTTTAATATTTGATAGTAGAGGTACTGATGCCATTTTACATCTATTAGATGTGCTGAAAAGATAGAGATGCATAAGTTAACCTTTAATGGGAGGAAAGATTGCAAATGCTGATCAGAAATAATGTCAGAAAGGTACTGAGAAAGTGCTATCAAAGACATTCAGTTTCTCAGTTTTGCCTAGGAAAGCAGGATTTCCACAGAGATAATAGAAACTTCAATGGGCAAAAAATGTGATGTAGTTTGCCTAGACTTGATAAACTCAGCTTTCATCACATTACTGCAGAAAAGAATAATGCATCGTGTCAGCCAAAAATATCAGTAAGTGAGCCTGTGAGTGCTCAGGGCAGCCCACTTGGGCTGCACAGGGTGCTCATGTGTAGAGACAGTGGGATTAATCCATTAACACCTCTGCTCTCTGGTGGACCCCGAGGCTGACAGAGTGGGGGCTTTCTCAGTTTGGGATTTTTTGGTTTGGACTTTTTTCCATTATTTTTAAGGAAAACTGGTTAATTGTTGCCGCTATATATATTATTATTATATATACATTACAGGAGGTTTTTCACAGAGTTTTAAAAATAATCTCTGAAGTATTTTCACTTCATGTTTTGTGCATCGTGTTACCGTTACCTGGAATGTTTTCTGTGTTGCTTTAGGTGTCTCATTTGCCTTTCAGCTTTTGGGTTATTCTCTTCATCTTGAATTCTGTTGCTTTTCTATATGACTAAATCCTACTTTAGCATCATTTTCACCTTTCCTGATTCTCTTGTCCACTGTTGGTATGTCTGTTATTGATGTGGGAGGAGGGGGACATAGATCTGCTGTTAGTTTGCCTAGGAACAATCTAGTGAGCATTTTGATATATAGATGAGGCTGATGCAGGAAGAGGGCAAGTGGTATATCAAAGGAATTTCTTTTCAGGCTATTTAATGTCTTCTTTCAATAGTTTTTTGCATTTTATAAGATTTGAATCATAGTTACTCAACTTCTCATGGTCACTGCAAGAACTTTCCTCCCTGGTTTACATTTATAAGACAATTTTCCCAGAATATCTGTTATAAGGAAACCCACACTGAAAATATAATTGAAACAAACTGTTGAGAGCAACTGCAGTGCCTAAGAATTTAATATTATCAGAGCATTTCAAGCTCTGATGTACTATTTTAATTTAGAAGAGATTAGAGTTGTTAGCCTGAATATTATACAATAGTTCAGAACTGTTCTCATCTAGCAAATAAAAATGCACATACATTCCCAGGCAATTTTTTTTCTTGTGTTATAGTAGGTGATTTTTTTGTATGGATAGCTTTGGTCAATAGGATTTCAGCAGGTTAAAATATCAAAACATTTGAAAACATGAAGGTGAAATATTGCTGGGCTTCCAGATGATAAGCATCTTATGTTTGGTAAGTGCATTAATTGGAAATAGATCACAGTTGCATATTATGTGGCTATTACTGGAGTTATCCATATTTTAAAGAGATCTGTTCTCATTGCAAATTGGCAGTTCAATTAGCAGTTTTTAAAACCAATTGTCACTTACAATATAAATTCAGCATAAAAGCAACATCGTTATTGGAGCGCACTTGGAGATTGATGATATAATAATTGTTGGATGGTTGTCAATTTAAACATTCTTTTGATTAATATTATGCTGTCTCTCTTGTTACTTCATCAGAGTTGAAGTTCTAAAGGTCAGATTTTTCTTTCTCAAATTCATAAGAGAGGGTAGAGAGGGTAGTTAATACAGTAGATGGAAGATTCACTTTATAGTTTCTTTAGTTTTATTGATAATTTTATTATGTCATTCCATTAATTGAAGTCATCCACTGGCTCATTTAGAATTCATGGACCAAGTTCAGTCCCCATGGAAGCATATTTAACTCCCTCTGTAATTACATGAGCCATATTACTTCCACAGCATTCATTCAAATTCTGATCAGCAATTCAGCTCCGGCTTAGTTTCTCCCTGTTATTGTTCCTCACTTGCAGAGTGCAGTTATTTGCAGAAATGTTTATGGAATGATTGTATCTACAGTGTATTCCTGTGAACAGGGGATGGGTTTCCCCCCCTGCTCATTAGCTATCATTTGTCCAATCAGGAAGCAGAGCGAATGTCAGAAATTATTTGTTCAAATAAAATGTTGATTGAATATTTATGAGTAACTGAAAAAAACCCTGCACTGATTTGTAAGCCAAGGAGAGAGCTATATTTGTCAGATAATTTATTTGAAGTCAGCAATCAAGCTAGCTCTTAGCAAGAGTTGAGCTCAATCTAAACCTGAATATGTTTACAGAGTAGGGGTATTTTCCCCAAATATATGGGACACGAAACACTATAATCTTGGTTTCAAGAGCCAATGGCTAGAAATTCAAGCCAGTTGGATACCCATTAGGAGTAAAGAGCAGAAAAGTGGCCATCACAGGAAGCAGTGACAGTAACTGTTGAAGTCATGTGAGCTGACAAATTCTGGAAACTATAATTTAATGTGATGCAAGTCATTAGAGGTCAGCAGGTGGAAGCACAGAGCCCATGGCATATGGAAGAGCAGAGAGAAAAAACTGATGGTCCTCTCTGGCTCTTAAATCTCCTCACATGTCAACTAAGTGGCAATCACAGCCAGGACTTCTTTGAATTTGGATTCAATTTAGAGTGTTCAGAAATAGCACTGATTGTTACAGCACATGAATAATGCTGTGCCTTTAAAGACACTGTGGGGAGTTTTTAATGTGTTTCTGCATAGCTTTAAAAACAGTTGTTCAATTTCTTGAATATGTTTTCCCTTTTCTTCTTTTCCTTTCTCTTAAAGTGTGATTACACCAATTACACGGGGATAGCTCTGTTATGCCAGGCCTTTCCACTCTGCTGCCTGTCCAGAGAGGCTTAGGGCAACCAAGTGGAAAAGCTGAGGAGTGCATTTAAGCCATTCCAGTGTTACAACAGTATTAACTTTGTATTTGTTTAGCAGGGAACTGCACTGACTGTGAACACTGGAGCTTTGTTGCTCTTGCTGTGTTAAAGATGCAGTGATATATGCAGCATGCATGTTCCATCTCAGCATTTATTTGTAGTGCTTTCAAACTCTGAAATTAGCCTTAAAACTGTGAGGTCTGCATTGATTGACTCACTAAGGACATCAGTTTGGGAAGTTAAAAATCGCAAGACAGTTTATGAACTCACAAGTTTTGTTAAAATAACATGAAGCTTAAATGAAAACAAAAGAAAACCACAAAACCAAAAAATCCCCAAACAAAAAACCAAACCAAAACAAAACAAACCAGCAACGTGGAGAAAACCAAGATATGTTACCACATTAAACCTTGAACTTTTATAGATTATGCTGCTTTGCGCTTGATATGGAGGTCTGTGACCCAAGGGCAGGGATAGTATGTAAGAACTAGATCATGGTAAATCAGAGCTGTGAATTTCAGGTTGGGTTGGAGTTTTAATTTGATCTTCTGTTTTATATTAACACAGAACCCAATCCTTAAATTTTTTATTTGTTCTCAAATGTGTTCATATGAGGAAATCTTCCATTGTTCAAACAGAAGTTATCAAATACCATTGCATTAGTCTAATACAGCATAATTAAAATATTTCCTTTGTTACAATGTGCCTGCACAGTGTTTTCATGACATGGGGCATGTAGTGGGTACCAAATGACTCCAGAATTGTGTGTGATGTGTCTTGGGTTGAGCTGGCAAAACGCCAACTGCCCGAAGACAGAGTGAAAAGGGTGCCTTCCCCCCCCAACCAGCT